>LR898476.1:0-1200000 GCA_905067625.1 Blumeria graminis f. sp. triticale | reverse complement strand
TATTCCATCACGTAATCAGAACATAATTTTCTAGCAAAGCGAGGTAGAACAAAAAGTCCCTCTGGGATATAAAAGGTAAAGCTTCAAGCTGGGTTGTTTAAGGGATTAGCCCTGTAGGCGTTGCTGGGCTAGCTCGCAATAGGTTAGACTGTCTCTTCTCCTTACCCCGCTCGCCATCAAGTATGGTCCAATCGTTTTCTTCTAACAATCGGTAAGAAGAACAAATCTTCAACGACATTTTTGGCTGCCTAACCAACACAGTCCTGAAACTTAACGTCCCAGGAGGGCAAGACTGAACACCTGTACGCGGTGTCCTCTACGAACCTGAGAGTGAAATATTCTCCCAGAGCTGAGTTTAGTCAAATTTCGCAATATCAAAAAAGTTGGCCCACGAGGCAAGAATTCGAATTACTCCACCATGTCAATCTTTCACTCCCAAAGAGTCCAATTCTCAACTAAGCTTCATCAAGTCTACAAGTACAACCTAGTACATCCTCGTTTCAATGACCACACCTCTCGTCGACTTTCTCTGGCCTCAGCCGGTCACCAAATACACGCCCACGCCGATATTTATACCCGGCGGAGGAAGCAAAGCGTGGCGCACAAATCTGGAAGACAGCACTTTGGGATGGATGTGAGAGGGATCAGGACAAGTTTACAAGATGATGCAGAAGAGGGATACGTTTTCGACGGGCGTGAAATTTCGAATTTTGGCATGGAGTTTTACGAATTGAGCTTTGTACGCGCCAAGGCTTCGCTTGCGAGAGTGCAGCTCACACTATAAAAACAAGCCGACGATGGAAGGTGTTGTGGTCCGCCTCCTGGTAGTGTTCTCCGGTATAGTTTGAGTAGCCTGGGCACCTACTCCACTTGGGAAGGAGACACCTCAGATGACATATCGCGCGGAGAAAAGTTGAAAGATGATGGAGGCATGTCTGGATAACTCAGGGTTTTTGAGACGTTTCCCTGGGTGGGTATTCACGGATGAGGGTTGACTTGGGGTGAAGAAAAAGCCACCATAACTTCGCAGTGGTACTTGCAAATGAAATCCGAGGCATGAGTACTCTTCCCTTACGTTGAATCATCTATTCTGTACTTTTCTTTGATATTGTGTCATAGCTAGATAGCTGCATACGCAATTAAAATCTGAAGCAAAAAAAAAAAAAAACTTAACGTCCCTCTCAATTCATCCTCTATTCTAGCAAACAATGTCTCTCCATAAGTCTGCTTCAGAAACCAAAGTTCGCAAGCATCTAATTCGCGATCAATGTATTGAAAGAAAAACAATAAGATAACTTGGCTTGACACTACAACAGATATCCGACGAACTTGGCTTCACAAGAGGGCAAGTGCAACTTGCGTGTGCTCGAGAGACTGAGAATCATAAGCTTCGCAAAAAATTCTCACCTAAATTAAGTGCGGAATAAGTTGATGAGCTTGAGGTTTTCGTCCGGGAATCTCCTGAAAATCGACAGATGTGCTATTTGGAACTAGCCATGGGGCACTTCAGCCACTGGGGATGCAGTGAACGTTTAATTTATAATGCACTCAAAAAAAGAGGTTACAGCAGATGTATTGCTCGGAAGAAGCCTCCGTTGAGTGAGGTTAACATGGACGAAAGATGTATAGCGGTGACAAAGGAAAATGGAGGGTACACAAAGTATTAGGATGGAGCAGACTAATTCAAAACATTTAGTACACTTACATTTTACTTGCGAGCCATACTGAGGGCTTCGATGTATACTTTTGTAACACTGAGCAATTAGTTTTGAAATAGATGTGTATTTTTAGATAATATCAATTGATTTTTTTTTAATTTTTAATTTCAAATGAGGACCACTGTACTTTTCCCAGTGAGTTGAAAACCATCCCCATAATTTAGACTTTCACGGAATGTCATTGGATAGTACTCCTGGCTTGCATAACTAGTGGGCGATCTAGACATGGGCCTGCATGAAGACTAAACCAATCTAATCGATATTCACAGGGATCTAATCCCATAAATTTTGACAATTGTACAACTGATATCCTTAAGAGACTGTAGAGTGCATGGCTTCGTTGGATTAAGGAGTTGTGTAAAAGACAGCTCATGCATAAATCCATGCGCGACGCGCGGTTTTTTTTTGCATCAGATTTTATTATTAATTCATTTTTTTGTCCTGTCTGAGTCAATGACTACCGTGGTGCCACGGTGTCAAGTTTGCAATGGGGCTTTGGCAGGGGGTTTAGCGTGCAAACTAATACTCCTTAGGCATAGTCACCCTCCATATTGGAGTTAGCCCCAGTATTTATGCAAATTTTTGAAATATTTTGTATGGCAGTTTTTATCTGGACACCATAGTTTGCAGTGAGTCTTTCCTTCGTATTGAACTTAATTTGTATAATAATCGGCTGCATAACATTTGTGCAATTTTGCTACTTGACTTTATGACTTATTTACAAGAGTTCAAAGGTTTTCAAATTACAAAATAGAGCCAGTCTTATCCTAACCTTAGATCTGTTCATGTGGCTGGAATATTTTCAGGCCTTAATGCCTGGTCAGTCCCCCTTCCGCATCTACCACAGCCTGACATCTTGCTGGCATACTCTTAATGAGTCTCACAAGATCTTCGGAAGACACGGAATCCCATGTCTCCTTTACAATGTTGCGAAGACTATCTTGAGTTCGCTGCTTTCCGCAACCCAGATTCGAATGATGACGCTGAATGTAATCGTTCATCTTATTCCAAACAGCTTCAATCGGGTTAAGATCAGGCGAGTTTGCCGGCCAGAAAATCGGTTGAATGAGCCTCTGGCTTATATCTTCCATTGTATTTGCGGCTGTGTGAGCAGGAGCATTATCCTGTATTACGGAAAGCCAAGTTCTCATCGAGACCATGCCATCAATAAGAGGACCTATCTTCTCGCAATATATTTGGGAGTTAATGGATCCACACTCCTTCTCCCAAAATAAACAGGAGCCTTTTTCAGGCCCTGAAAAGCAACCCTAGAAGATCCAGCCGACCCTGTTCTTCGATTTTTCTCCAACAAAATGAGTATTGTGTTCTTGGGAAGTCCAGCTCATGATGTTATAGCATCAAATTACTATCTTGTTATAGAGGAATGTACGAACACTTATTGTCACCCATTCTCTAGAATGTCTTCCATCCTCTACCCAAGTTTCGTCTGTCCATAAAACTGACGTCCAGTCTTCAAATGTCCAATTGAGATGAGCTTCGGCCCATTCTCTGCGTATATTCGTAGTTATCTGAGATACTGGAGGCTTTAGACAAGCCACATGTCGCTGATATCCTTTTTTTTAAGTTCTCTTTGTATTACCCGCTCGCTAACACCAAGATGTCTAAAGGGGCTAGAGACGAGTTCTAGAAATGTTTTGCGGCGGTTTCCAGGTGGAGACTCAACGTAAGATATAATCTGATCAACATCATCTGCTTTCAGCCTTGACGATGTTCTTTTTCTCTTTTTGGGGAGACAGTTCCGCGGCGCAGTGAATAGCTAACTTGTCCCCGAGAAATGCCTAGTTGCGCGGCAATCTGCGTCTGGTTTTTGCCAGATTCATGAAGCCCACAAATCTTAATTTTTCTTTTAATTTATATTTGTTCATATCTAATTTTTCTACTTACTAAAATGTTTTGATTTTTGGATAATTGTTTGATTCGAGGTGTTGAAGGTGGGGTTTGAGGTGGATTCAACTGTAAAATAAGGTTATTATCAAGTAAAGCCATGTGTCTTCTGCATTAATAACTTTGTATTTGAGAAATCTAATTCTTATTGTAACTCAAGCATAAGGTGAGAAGAGCTGTTTAATTCTTTAGTGGTCGGCGCTCATCAAAGCAATGGGAAAGAATTAGACAGCGGGTTGGATTTGCATAAAACTGAGGGAGACATGAAATCAAATTGTGCCCTCGGTTTAGGCTTGGAAATACAGGACAAGTATTATGTACCCTGTAGCGAATATGCGCCCTACATAAATCCACTGAAAACTTGTAATCGTGGCACCACGGTATGTAGGACATGTAGGTCCTCTCTACCTACAGGCCAAGGATGCCTATACCAGTAGTATATCCCCTCTTATGCCTCCCATATTGCTCCGCTCAAACGGTACCACCTCTCACAAGTCCTCATTCGATCATACACTTAGCGGAGCCCTTTATCCTTCATTATCTCTCCTCTCTAGCCTACGAAGCGATGGCCATTTGCGGGTGTATGGCAGCCGGGAAAAATCGCAAAAACCGCTGGGTGCGGAGCCCTCCTAATACCGACATTAGGAATAAATCCGAAGACATAGTGGTCCTTCTGAAGTATTCGGAGAGACCGTCCAGCTGGGCGCTGCAGACTTGTGTACCTCGGAAAATTCACACTCTGCCTTTCTAGCGTCCTTCCAACTCCTTCGCTAAGGTCGTGCTGAAATGGCAGAAAAGTCTTGACAGAGCGTGATTGCTGTGCGGTAGCTTAGCCCAACTTCTTTTGTGCCGTCCAGGGCGCTAGAGAGTGCCGTTGACTCATCGACAATCGAAGTCCTCCTGGCTAATTAGCCGAAATCTCGGTCTTGGCGCCCACCAAAAATCCAAAGTTGAAAACCCCTCAAAAATATTAGTCCCAGCATAGTCTTTAGAGGCTTGTTTCCCCCTCGTTCCACATCCCAGCCGCCTGTGCCTTCTCAAGATGTATAACCGCATTAGAGCATCGGTCACCCATATATCAAGACCCATGCTTTGTATACTATGACTTAATTTCCCTCTTTTTTTTCAGATTTGAATTGCGTATGCAGCTATCTAGCTATGACACAATATCAAAGAAAAGTACAGAATAGATGATTCAACGTAAGGGAAGAGTACTCATGCCTCGGATTTCATTTGCAAGTACCACTGCGAAGTTATGGTGGCTTTTTCTTCACCCCAAGTCAACTCTCATCCGTGAATACCCACCCAGGGAAACGTCTCAAAAACCCTGAGTTATCCAGACATGCCTCCATCATCTTTCAACTTTTCTCCGCGCGATATGTGATCTGAGGTGTCTCCTTCCCAAGTGGAGTAGGTGCCCAGGCTACTCAAACTATACTGGAGAACACCACCAGGAGGCGGACCACAACACCTTCCATCGTCGGCTTGTTTTTATAGTGTGAGCTGCACTCTCGCAAGCGAAGCCTTGGCGCGCACAAAGCTCAATTCGAAAAACTCCATGCCAAAATTCGAAATTTCACGCCCGTCGAGAACGTACCCCTCTTCTACATCATCTTGTAAACTTGTCCTGATCCCTCTCACATCCATCCCAAAGTGCTGTCTTCCAGATTTGTGCGCCACGCTTTGCTTCCTCCTGCGGGTGTAAATATCGGCGTGGGCGTGTATCTGGTGGTCAACAGAGACCAGAGAAGGTCGAGGAGTGGTGTGATCATTGGAATGAAGATATACCAGGTCGTACTTGCAGAATTGATGAGACTTAGGTAGAAGTCAAACTCGTTGGGTGCGAAAAAACGACGTGGAGGAGTAATCTGAATTTTTGCCTAGAGGGCCAACTTCTTTGATATTGCGAAATTTGACTGAACTTGGCTCTAGGAGATTATTTCACTCCCAGGTTCGTAGAGGACACCGCCTACAGATGTTCAGTCTTGCCCTCCGCGACGCGCGGTATTGAGTAGATAAGCATGCAGTCTTTGTAGTACTTCTTTCTTTATACAGAATATAATTTAATTTACGATACACTTTCATGCGAATAACTAATGTGATTAGTGCCTTCACATTTTCATCTTCATTTACTCCATAGAGGGAGGATGACGATTAGTCCTCTTAAAAAACTTAGTTACATCTTCATCCGTGACTCTGTGTAGCTTTGTATCGATTGTATCGAATATTAAATCTATAAATTCATGAAAATAATTGAGAAATCTGCTTTTCCACTCACGAGGATTTCCCTGTCCTCGAAGTAAATTTTAGTATTTATCCTAAACTAAGCCTAGAACCTTGATATCGGTTTCTCGCTCTTCCCATTATTTTTGGATGTCATTTGCCATAATTTGCATTACCTGCACATCATTTTGTCTTGAAAACTGAGAAGATTCTGGTGCCTTGAGAATACGGATGTGATTTAAATCAACTTCATCAACGGCTTCTAGCGGAGGATGTAGTATTTAATGCATATTCTTTGTCGCTTGTTTGACCCATTTACCAACAATAGATTTCGCTTGAATTAGACTCATCGATGCCATTGTGGGTTGAAGCTCCGGTGCATCTTTCTCGAGTACAGTGACATGTTAATGATCGATAACTTCCTCAACATAAGGTGATTTATAATTTAAATATCCGGGAATAAAGCAGTTACTTAAGCAAAATTCTTTGTCAAGTTTAACTGACTTCAATTGCCAGTCAATGGAAGAATTATGACGCCCCAGCCATCGAAATTCCAGAATAACATCATGTTCGGGTCCTAGTGTGGTAACCAGGGCATCCACTTTCTCAAATTGATTGCTTAATTCTTAGGAACCAGAAACACGATGCGTTGTTTGCTCCGAAACACACCCGTCAGCTAAATAGAGTGGGCGAGGACGTATAAGGGGTTTTAAGGATAATCTATTAGCAATTGCCCAAGCTTTTCTTACAAATATTAACTCGATACTACCAGTATTAAGGAGTATAGACACAGAGAGAGAAATTCTGCGCCGTACTGTAGAGTGAAAGATTCCAGATAATGATATAGAATTTTTGCCAAATTTATTAAAGATTATAGGCCTTCTAATAGTTGAACCTTGATGTATACATTTTTTCTGTAAATCAACAAACTTTTGTACATTGCTGCCCCGAACGCGACTTAATGCCGGGGCTCTCCATTTCCCTGACACCAAGGAGCGTTCCTACCAATTTGAAATTTATTAACATGCCCATTTTTCGTTTCCATTTCTCCAAAAACTCGACCATACTTGTAGCCTGTCGAATCACCAGTATTTTGCGCGCGCTAAATTTACTTGTAATGATTGAGAGTTGATTTGCAAATTTTCAGCATATATCATTTCCTTTTCCTTTACGCGCGCGCTTTGATTAGGCTTACCAAATCATGTTCGTTCATTTTATTTATGCGCGCGCTTCATGCTAGAGATTCTTGAGGTTGTAATTTGCAAGAGATTGACATCCGAAACTGTTTCTTACTCAATTTGCTCAGCTCAATTAGGACTGAAAGGCCGAGCAGAAATGATATGATAGATGATAAAGGGTGTGCATGTATATAAGCTAGTGAGAGGAGATCGGAAGAGGACAGACAATTTAATCCACTTCAAACATTTTCAAAGTATCTCTGTGCAGTTCAATATAGCCATAATTATTTCCAGGGCTGTCAAGGCTGTGTTGCTGTTCATACGTGAAGTTGTAATTGCGGCCCCAGTCGTTTACTTCTTGCATCCGTAAGTGCGGAAATTTACCGGAATTAGCATTTCTAGTTCCACCTTACTCTCTTGCGTAGCCTGGCTGAGGATCTCTTCCACCTTGGCTCGGACGACTAAGTGGAGCAGAAGTGGACCATGGCCAGCCTGATGGATCATTGTGCCTTTTTACTACGTATTCCTGATCACCTGAGAACGGTTCTATAGATTGTGGCTTCTCCAAGTAAATCATACTTGGCGGAAATAATTGCGCCGGTTGTTCTTGCAAGACTGAAGCTTTTTTTGTTAAATCATTTAACGTGTATGCAGCTATAGAGCTATTACACATGACCGGTGCTGTGTATACATATTGGATGACTCTTTTGACGTTAGAGACACTCATACTCTGGATTTCATTTGCAAATACCACTATGAGGTATGTTCGCTTACATAAACAGTCGACCATCCTCCGTAAGTACCCACCAAACAGAAATTCGAAACCTTTCGTTATCCAAGCATGCCTTCGTCATCCATGCATACCAGCGCCGCGAGAAGAGTGGTTGTGTTTTGCCGGATTTGAAGCTGCGATCTACCGTCTCGAGTGGGATGTGTCCAAGCTGTCCAGACTCTACTTGGCAGACCGGCCAAGACGATGTACCACCGCACCATCCAACCATGGCGGTGTTTATATTGTCGTCTGCACTCTCGCAAGCGAAGTCTTGGCGCGAACAAAGCTCATTTCGTGAAACTCCTTGCCAGAATTCAAAATTACACGCCGGTCTAGATTTTATCCATCCTCCGTGTCATCTTGTGATCTTGTACCGAATCCTCTCACGTCCGTCTCAAAGAACAGTCTCCCAAATTTGTGCACCACACTTTGCTTTCTATATCGGGTATAAATATCGGCGTGGACGTGTATTTAATGACCAGCAGAGGCCAGAGAAAATCGACGATAGGTGTGGTCATTGGAATGAGGATGTACTTGGTCGTACTTGTAGACTTGATGAGGCTTAGGCAGGTGTCGATCTCGTTGGATGTGGAAAATTGACGTGGAGTAATTTGAATCGTTGCCTCTGGGGCCAACCTCTTGAGTATTGCGAAGTTTGACTGAACTTGGCTCTAGGAGAATATTTCACTCCCAGGTTCGTGGAGGACACCGCGTACAGGTGTTCTGTTGGAAATGGAGACACAGAGTGTTGTGGACGTACGGGACCTCAATTTCGTCTAGGTTCCCGACACGATCTTGTGTGTATTTAAGAGGTTGGAATGAGTAATATGGTAGCGCTTCAGGCTACCTATTGGAGACATAAGCGGCTGTATGGCGTGGGCACAAGGAGGTTATTGGGGGGTTTTCTATGCCTAGTTGGCGCCACACTCATTTATGTTATGGCTTAGGCTATGTGTCACTTACACTTGTACTTGTAGCGCACACTTTCCACACTTCTAGCTTTAATCCGAGCATGACACTCTTTTTGTCAATTTCTACTTTCGTTCCATTAATATTACGCCCATTTCATTGCGCAATATTTCCAACATGTTCAGTCCTGCCCTCCGCATATTTAACTGGTGTACTGTTCAGGCGAACATGTATATAGTTTCATTAATGTGTCCATGATAAATAGATACAGGTCTAGTCTTACACTTTGTGTTCATATACCTAAAGCATAGTATTGTATGAGTTTACTCACTGTTACCAACTAAACATAACTTTTAAAGATTTAATCTGTCCATAACTCTGAGATTGATGATGGCCAGCAAGACGAAGAATATCATGAACTGTAATTTAAGAAAAAAGGGCGAAAAGGCACTAATTATGAGATAGGACCGATGTAGTAAGAGTTGATTAGCCCAGAGTAGGTATGAGCATTGGAATGTAGTCAAGCATCACCATTATTATTATCTAAGGTCGTGCCCGCGCACAGCACGTGAGATCCTCACGTGCCGGTTAGCTCAGTCTAAATAAAACTACCCGACGTGTTGGCGCCTGGACAAACCCAACAAAGCAAATGAAAGCCAGGATCTTATCATCCTGCGCTTGAAGATTAAATTATACATGGTTACCGGTCTCCCTTCAACTCTCATGTATTCAGATTGTTTTGAATGAAGAATAGATTAAATAAACAATATGGAAGGGGGAACTTAGTTGAATCACATGATTCCCTTTCGGTCAGACTTGTTGTGCTTTTCCAAAGAAATTTGTGACACGCACCCAGCTATTAAATGCGTGAACTCCCTCCGCGGAAAGGAAGCATCATCATATTGTTGAGGGCTCAAGTGCGCGGTATATGTATACACGTGTCATATCCCTATTACTAATTACCAAACCCCGCACTGCCATAAACACCATCAATCTCTGCTATCCATCGCAATCCTGAATATCAATATGAGTTACTAACATACAGTATGTTTGTACGGGTCGATATCAAGATAGAAATGTTAACAATAACATCATCCACTCCTCATCACTCCGTAGTATGACTTCCACATAGTTCATAACCACAATAAGCTATGGGGAAAATATACGGATATTAGTCACGTGGTTTCGGTGCGGCGTTGGAGTTTACTTCAATTCATTGTTCATGATATATACAGATATTGTTAGAATCTAGAATAATTGAGGCTATCAGGTAGGTCACGTTGTTAGCACACATGTGAATACAAATTCTGTACTTAGTTTCATTTCGGTAGTTACATGAATCAATGCGCTCTACAACCTCAATGACTGAGGGGTCATTATTTCCTTATTAGATATAGATATAGATATAAGTTTTGATAAACAACCATTTTACCTAATATTTGTGCTAGCACATAACCTAGAACCGGTTTAGTTTAGTTACATTTATCGTGCCAGGCTTACAACCTCCATCCAATGGACATGACACGCATGGAGGACATCTAGAATACAAGTTCCTCCATTCTCCAGCAAAGCCCATCCGGTGCCTGACTTTTCCAAATACGTGCCTCACGCTAGTTACATCGGGTCGAATAGGTAGGAACGCATTCACCATGATCCTAAGACCATATATTGAGGGGAAACCTTCGTGGGAAAACCTCAATAATTCCTCCTGTACTCTTTCACGACGAGCAGCCGTGGTACCCCCTTAAACAGGCCGTGTAGGAATCCAACCTACCACTTCTAGAAAGCACATCCAGCACCCGACCAACTGTGCTAACAGCCTGTTGAAAATCACATATCGTTCTTCCCAAATTCTCCCCTGCATTGCGCTCAACCCCCATTTGAGAGGGCTGAAATTCCAAATCGAGAGCTCAAAACCAAGGCATCGGTGCCCCAGCTTTTGTCGTACATTGTTCGTTGTCTGAGTGAGGCTTCTTCGTTCGCGCCGTCTTTAGAATGTGTCGAAAAGTTGAGAATGTTGATGTCGCGGTCGAGGTGCTTGTCTAAAATGAGGCCGAGCAATTGCCTAGTCCTGCACACAATGTTAGTGAGGTTGAAAGCGAAAGGAATTTTACCTTTGATTTTGGATGGTTCTTGGTGAGTCGTAAAGTCCTCCCAGTCAAACTCAATCGGGAAGTTGTTAAAAGACTGAATAGAAGAGACCCAAACTTAAACTTTTGATCTATCGTGCCGGGAACGGAACCTAGCCCATGTGTCAATCGAAATCGACTGGGCCACGCTCAGCAAGCTGTCGCTGCGAAGGTAACCTAGAACCGGTGATGAACCGACAGTTACCCTAATCTCGCGGCTAAAATCCTGCCATAGAATAGAATTAGATTAACGTCTCTACTGAGACTTTGACTATTAAGGACTGCCCGCTGCAGAACTTAAGTGCGCGAAGAACATCTACAAACTCAATCGGTAAAAGGATCATCTCTGGGCAGTATGGATTGTTCTATCTAATTGCGGTATTCAGGTTGTCGTTAGGACACTGACAGGGATCTGACTTAGCTCATTAGCGAGGCGCTTGGAGCAGAGCAGGAAAGGGGAGATGGAGAAGGGATTGATTGATTGTTCGATCGATTTAAGTTTAAGTCTCCAGTGAGTCTTAGAATATGAAAGACTACTTAAAGATCTAAATAGCTTTCTAATTAATAGGTTAATTTTTAATTTGATTATTAAAACTATATGCCAGTTGATCCTGAGGGTCATGCCCTAATTGAGTAGAAGGGAGAGACAACGTTTTATGTATTTCGAGATACCAGTTCATTGACATTATTCACCGATTTCGTGACGAACAGCTAACTTCGTGACGGCACCCAATTTGTATTACTTCGTGTTTTACCAACAAACTCTTCATTTTAATTAATACTATACTAAGTGGCTAACCTCGAGTGTTATGTCAGACATCTTATTTTCGTGAAAAATGAAAGGAACGTTGTACAAGGTGTGACCTGGGTCAAAGAAGAGCCCAACATGCTAGATAGTTAGACCCAAATAGCGCAATAAACTTCAGAACTAACCAATCATTACCGCGATTTTGATCTATCTTTACTGAGTAAGCTTGTCGCGATGCAATCTTTGATCTTATACTCTTCGATGATGTGATAAAAATTGATGTTACAAAACAAATACTCTATTCACATCAAAATATTCGACTCCTTAACACCCTCAATTTTCTCTATGCTATAGCTTATCAGTTTAACACCTATATAAATCAAAATAATATCATACCTATTTAAACAGCAAAATAGTCCATGCGTTGCCCCGCGGCCAGCGATTGCGTCCGCGGAAAGATTGACGAGACCTACGACTATGGTTAAAGCCATCATCTCCGCGCAAAAGATAGCTCTCGTGAGACGTAGATTTCTGATTGAAATATGGAAAGCTATATTGCCCATAGTTTTAATAGTCTGAAGGATTTTGAAGGCGAAAACTATTGGTGTGTCTGCCATGTAACGCATTTTCGTTCATGTTTGGAGCCAAATTTTTTGACGACGCTGAAAGGTATGGAAGTAATTCAATCTGCTTCTCAATCGAAGTCTTACTATCCTTATCCGCTGTTTTACCTATACGTAGAGCTAGATAAGCATCTTTGGAACCGGCAGCCTTCCCAGAAAAAAAAAAATCTTTCACAACCTTTTCAAAGCTATCGATACTGGTTTCCGATTTGAAATTCTCTGGCTTCTTCCACGTTTTATGAAAAGTCATGTGATGATTTACTGATTTAGTTGCAAATAGCCTTGTAGGCGAGGCGACGATTTCAGTGACTAGCAGACCAAGAAATATGATTGATATTTGCATTTTGAAGAATTATTTTTATAGGGGTGTCAGCGTTAGGTAGATTAATAAGAATGAAGGTGATTAAAATCAAACAAGCTCAGTCTTATTTTTCTTGTGGTAGGCGATGAGCCAGTAGGGTTCTTTTATAACTTTACGCTTTCTCTTATTTCTCATGAGAGACTCCGATTCTTTTCCACTACTTTGAAAACAAGTGGCCAGGATAAAAAACTAACAACATGGCCCGGCTTGATGCCGATAGCTTCTTTGACCGGAGTTGATCGTGCCGAACGAGGGTGGCTTTGACTACTTACAGCCATAACCGGCCTAAGCATAATTTAGAAGTTATAGTTTGGAAATTACCGTTGTCTGTGAGCTAGTTACTGCTGGTATCTATCCGTATAGTTCCGTTGTATAGTTGAAAATTGATAGGTCGAGGACTGTGAGATGTTTGCCACTCCCAATTCAGTCGGTATTCAAGTAAATTTATGTCACTCAGTACGTACGGATATTACCGCGACGTATGAGTATTTGAAGTTCTTGTCCCAAAAGAAGGAGCATTCGGTTATCAATGATCTGATGCATTTAGACTGTGATTATGGGGCTTTCAGCATGGAAGCCATGGTTTGTCCGAGTAAACGATTAGAACGAATGGATCATACTCCTAAATTTAGGAAAATAGGTTACATATGAATGGCCCCACCCTTGCCAATATTCGTGATTGTACAAAATAGGCATCTCTATCCTCGTGTAGCCTTCGAATTTCAAACATGAACATGTGAGTGCCGGTAATTATTTGTCATGGGTTGTCTTAGCAGGTCATGGTCGTAAGAATTTTCATGTAAAGTGGCAACGCCTGACGTAGGGATTATTACCATCAGTCATGTGAAGGGCTTGTAAACATTTCTGCAGCAAAACTCAAGGATACATCCTTAAGAGACCAAGTAGAAATCATGCCGTTCGAATTCACGCATACCTTTCATCCCCACTTCAACCCTAAAATTTATTTTTTGATTATTTATCGTCATGCCTACGCATAAAAATAGAGAGGTGTGTTTGTTGTACTACTTGAGTCTTAGACTATCTAGCACATTGGGCTCCTTTCTGACCAAGGCCACACCTTTTACAGTGCTCCTTACCTCTTTTATTACTCGAAAGATCATTGATATATTGCCCGTGATGAATAGCCATTCAGCTCCGTGTTTACCCGTGGAATTCGGCCACCTTTTCCACGGAACCTTCTACCCAACGAAAACAAAAATGGTAGCAATGGAAACTGCGTGCGCAGAAAAAGTCTCAAAAAACCTGCAGCCCCAGCCAGGCGAGGCCTAGACACCGGGACCATATGAAGTGCGCATATTCATCTATATCTCCCTTTTTTGTAACAGTCGAGGCCGACTTGATCCAATCCACCATCTCCGTATCGGGTGCTGGGTACGCTCCAGAAACTCATCGGATGGCTTTTCCTCCGTGATCAAGGTTTGGTGATGAGTAGGGCTACGATCCTACCATCTGATATGATCGTGGTTGGTTTCATGTTAATGGTGATAGGGGAATGTATTGAGGGGTGAAAACGATATAGACCGCGAAAGCGATTGGGAATCCACGTCGAAGTGAGGACTGTGCTACTTAATCTCGGCTCTGTAGAATCTACAGACTCTGCAGTGAGAGCTAGAGGTTCGTAGGGGAAACAACTGACAGGTGTTGAAAACAGTCTCGCCCAGCTCACGTTCTACGTCGAGACCATTGTTGCATTTGAACACGGTAACTAAGCTATCCCGAAGTGCTAAAGGTGGAAGGAGTTTTATCAAAGTTAGAATGTCAGAGAGTAAATTTCTTGGATACATAAACGTATGTGGTGCCCGGCTAGTTAGGATTTCAGAGAAGTAGCTATGTCTTCAGATTAAGTTTTTGTTTTAGCTTTAAGATAGCTCAGTACCTATTGGCTTACTGCAAGTTTATCCATCTTCCGTACACCTACAAATGTCCTTCGTACTTCTCTGCGACGGACGTGAGAGGGATAAGGACAAGTTGATGAGATAATGCACAGGTACGATACATTTTCGTCTGGCGTGAAGTTCCGAATTTGGGCAAGGAGTTTTACGAATTGAGCTTTGTGCGCGCCAAGACTTTGCTTGCGAAAGTGCAGCTGACACTATAAAAACAAGCTGACGATGGGCAGATCAAGATTGAACACCTGTCAGTGGTGCTCTCTACGAATCTGGGAGTGAAATATTCTCCCAGAGCCAAGTTCAGTCAAATTTCGCAATATCAAAGAAGTTGGCCCACGAGGTAGAAATTCAAATTACTCCATGTCAATTTTTTCAGTCCCAAAGAGAACGAAACCTACCCAAGCCTCATCAAGTCTACAAGTACGACCTAGTACATCCTCATCCCAATGACCACACCTCCTATCGACTTTCTCTGGCCTCAGCTGGTCGCCAAATACACGCCCACGCCGATATTTATACCCGACGGAGGAAGCAAAGCGTGGCACATAAATCTGGGAGACAGTTCTTTGGGATGGACGTGAGAGAGATCAGGACAAGTTTACAAGATGATGCAGAAGAGGGATACGTTTTCGACGGGCGTGAAATTTCGAATTTTGGCATGGAGTTTTACGAATTGAGCTTTGTGCGCGCCAAGGCTTCGCTTGCGAGAATGCAGCTGACACTATAAACACAAGTCAACGATGGAAGGTGTTGTGGTCCGCCTCCTGGTGGTGTTCTCCGGTATAGTTTGAGTAGCCTGGGCACCTACTCCACTTGGGAAGGAGACACCTCAGATCACATATCGCGCGCAGAAAAGTTGAAAGATGATGGAGGCATGTCTGGATAACTCAGGGTTTTTGAGACGTTTCCCTGGGTGGGTATTCACGGATGAGGGTTGACTTGGGGTGAAGAAAAAGCCACCATAACTTCGCAGTGGTACTTGCAAATGAAATCTGAGGCATGAGTACTCTTCCCTTACGTTGAATCATCTATTCTGTACTTTTCTTTGATATTGTGTCATAGCTAGCTAGCTGCATACGCAATTAAAATCTAATGCAAAAAAACTGCCCTCGTTTTACTGGTCGTAGATAGGAGGCAGGCCAAAAGGCACCTCTTAGTGTATGGAAAAGCGACTTCGGAGGGATGATACTTTGAAGGCCGCAGTAAAGAAGTAATGGAAATATGTACTATCTTGAACAAAGATATCCTGGGTCCCTTGACATAGGGTACCTCCATGTTCTATGTAGCCACAAGCTGACATGGAATAAACGTTATCACGAAATATGGCAACGTGTTCATTGATGCGCAAGACTAGGTGCCAGTTTTCATGTGTAGAATCTATATGGAGTATTAAAAAAATTTTAAATAAATAAAAGGTAGATCTGATGGCTGTGCAAATTGAGCCGACAAAGTACATGGTACTCGAAGAATGCTGTTTAACTCGCGAGAATACGTCTAACAATATGTTGCGTCGCTCGACGATAATACCCGGCAAAATCTATGCTTCCCAACCGGATAGCCATAACAGAAAGATTAATCTTAAATGGCACTCAAAGTGTCATGAGAGCGTAGTGTTTAACCAGGCTTTGATGATATCAAGACTTTCCCTTCAGCCTACGCCAACGGTGACAGCGACTTTGAGAATCAATACCAAAATCTATCAACACTTATTTACCGGCATCGTTCTTCACGACTTTCCCGTCGTATTGTGGATTCCTAGAGAGTTGAACTTCTCTAGGACCTCGCACCACCACAACTGCATCTAGAAATACACAATAAGCCTCCAACACCATCTGTACCAATCCCGTTGCTCATACGATCTTCTAAGTTCCAAGAGGTTGAGATTAAGCGCCTTTCTCCATTTTCAACCATTCATGCACTGTCCCATCCGCTAAATAAACAACTTCCACGGCCTTTCCCCGATCCATCCCTTAAATGTGAAAAAGGGTATTCGGTACATTGTTCCGTCCCGCTTGAATGGTTTGCCAATATGGGCATAGCAGGATAACATTTCCTATAAACACTGTCTATTTTTCATCAATGTCTGTCCGTATAATTTTGGGCCGATCTAAACACTCTGAGCGAGTGTGGCTGCTGGCGGTGGGCTGTTTAGCATAGTATTACGCTTGTTGCGAGCCTTTTTCATCTGACTCTTTAACGCCATGCTATCGAGAGGTTTGATGAGTTCAAAACTGCATAGAAGCTCTATCGAAACACTCATCACTGCGCCGTAATTATCAAATTCCCCACAGTAGTTGGGTGCAGAAAAGACTGTGACAAGGATCCTATCTTCAAAGAACTCATAGCCATCTTCGACTACCATGTGGGCTCGGCAGACAAGGTCAAAGTCATGCCTTGCTAGAAAATCTGTTATAACCTTCTTTCCAAAAGAATAACTGACTCCACGTTCACTATTCTCCCATTCTTTTGTCTGCTTCGCGGGGTCTGACCAAAGTAAGTCATTGAGTAATCCAAAATCTGGTACATCCGTCGGTCGTATTATGTTTCGTATGTCATCCATATGCATGAGCGCAGGCGAGAGTCCACCGTGAACGCAGAATATCTTTCCTGCCACAATAGCGGCAATTGGAAGCTGGCATAATCAGTAACGCTATTTAATCGACTTGTTATAGACTCACACAGTTGAAAGTATCAATAAAGTTTTTCCATATTTTTACATTGGCCCTTCGTTTACACTCATCATAAAAGCCGTAGACTCTAGTTACATTTGCACATTCATGGTTTCCTCGAAGTAGGAAAAAGTTTTCTGGATACTTGATTTTGTAGCAGAGAAGTAGGAGGATTGTTTCGAGCGATTGCTTTCCACGGTCGACATAGTCACCAAGAAAGAGAAAGTTGGAGTTCGGCGGAAAGCCGCACATTTCAAACATGCGAATCAAATCAGTGTATTGACCATGAATATCGCCAACGATTTTGACTGGCGCATCGATTTCAATTAGGGGCGGTTGTTCCAAGAGAAGTTCGCGGGCCTTGGCGCATATCGTGACTATCTCTGCATTCTTCAAGCACACTGTTTTCGTCTGTTTACCGTCATATCCAGTGTCAAGTAGCCTCCTGATGTATTCGTCCACATCTGCCTCACTTATGTCTGCCATTGAGATTTGAAATTTGCCTGCTGTACTTCCATTATCTGCGAGAGAAAATGTACGTTCATGAGAAGGGTTCTTGACTAGAATCGACTCTCCGGCTTTCTCGAGTGGCCTGAGTGTATTCATATGACCTGAAAGAGGCTTATCTGAAACGTTGTCAACTTCTCCACTTCTTCGTGCTGCATCTACATCATATGATGATTTTCGTTCAGAAGTGGGCCGGACAGGTGTTGGTGGAGGTAAAAACTCATCAGTGGGTGAATGGAGATCTTCTGAAAGATTAGGAATGTAAGAATTTAACTGGCCATCAAAAGTTGATGCTCGGCCTAGAATTGGTACGTCAGGTATGCTACCTCTCGACTTAAGTGATCTAGATGTTTTTCCAGATCGCATGGATGCGCCATCGCCTTTGTCAGTCGGCGAGCCACTCACGGTTGGGATTAATGAGTTGCGTGGACTGTCACTTTTAGTACCAGGTATTTTTGACTTGAGTGTTTTGAACGAACGGTTCGAGTCCTTGGTATCTGCTTTGCTGAAAGATGGATATGACTGCAAATTATCGGCCGATGTCATAGGTGAGCTCTTACGTCTAGGCGTACCAACCACCGAGCCTTTTGACGGCTGGTTCCCCATCCTGCTCGGCCAAATCAAGGTTTTGAATTGTTATGTCAACGATATTATTGTTCAGGCAAGTGGTATTTGTCCAGTATTTTTTTCAAAAATTAGGATTTTAATTATTGTAGATCGCTAGTATTGGTATCTGTGATATTAGTCTGGGAGACCAGGTATCTTGAAGGGATTCTGTATTAGTGGAGGTTTGGGGGAAGTGTGCTACTGCAAGTGAAACGTCTGAGTAGAGTTCGTGCCAAATACGCTCGAGGCGCGACAAGGTTGATTATGATCACCGAATTAGCGGTTGAGTCGACTTGTGGTAATGGCCGACTTCTTTGGGGTGAGAGGCCCACGATTCTCAGAAGGTTGTAGGATTTGTTATTTTGTGCTGGAGAGAGTCAGGCTATGGAAAAGGAAGAAAGTGGCATAGCGGAGCGGAGGGGGCGGGATAGCGGGGAGAACGCAACGTGATTGCAGTAGCAGCGAATACACTGTAAGAAGCGCTGTAGTGTGGGAAGGAGCGAAGACTAATTAGCCTGTAAACTTTCTTTTGTCCTATGGCGATCCAGCGACACAGTGTTTACAGAATGGGGATCTAGCTTAAATGTTGTTGTTGGTTCACTGAAGGGCTAAGCATACAAGCTGGTGCGGCAGAATTGATCGTTATCCCCAGATACTGGATTAATATTTTGAAAGGTGAGTCTAGATCTGGTGAAAATTGTGTGCACAACAACAGGATACTTACTAGTGTTTGATCGCATAATTCAGATTCTATATCTTGCTGACACTTCCTTCCACAAAAGCTTGACACGTGATTATACCCCCGCCCCAAAACCTAAGGATGACACGTTCCAGCTACTTAGCTCAGCCCATGGACACTCACCCCTGATTGTCCGCGCGAGGATTAAATCGATGGACCTTAAACGCATGCACTAAGAACCCTTAGTATCAGGTTCTACAATGTACTACTTCACGCATCACTTAAACCGAAGTTCAAACAAATTTATTCCACAAGACGAAAGCTCAACATCCCATGGGTACTACTCGGCTTAATCAAGGACCCTTAAACAAAGATTCATATATTTGAATCACAGCTCCTTGGTCTCCTTACTCTTCCATGCCAAGAAAATATATATAAAGACGAAATGTAGTAAATTTTATATCATTACGGCTCAGGTAGCTCTCGATCTTCGATGGGATAAATTGCTCGATGATAGACTTTGGAATCGAACTGTAACGCTCTCCGAAAGGAAGACTTCCATTTCTCACCACTAGATCAAGGTTTATACAGGCTTATATTTTGCTGTTGAACAGGGTCGTTTGCCCATTCAAAAAAGTTGCAATTTAATATTGATATTATCGTATATAGGAACGACCTTTACTTCGTATTTAGAGGTAACAAAAAGTGGCTAGACACTTGACATCTTCCTTAAAGCTAAATATTATTTCGCTAGTATTTGATATATTAAGTACAACTAGACAAAAAAGCGCAAATTTTGAGTCTAGCTTCAAACTTAATCATCGAATTCCCGATCCAAATCTCTGAAGAACCGGGCAATCCTTTTTTTCTCACAGGGAAAAGCATTCTAATAGAAAACCGTTTTTCATGCTCTAAAAATAATTAGTAATTAAGAAGTATCAAATTTAAAAAATCGGATCAACTCAGTACTAAAATGGAAAACCGCTCGTACTAACAAGTTCGATGAATACAGAAAATTAATCTAAATTGGGAAACTGGGGGATTTGCTCATTAAGAAAGCCTCGTGTAGGGCGGCATAGGAAAGATGCATGCCAGCCCGAGAATTGGCAAAGCAAATATCGATAAGACAGCATCAGAAAGATTACAGAAGCTTTCTTGGATTTCAGGTGGAAAGATTATCAAGATGTTGGAGGATGACGAGGATGGGAGAGCTCGGGATACTAACGCTTCATGGATGAGCCACACAGCGCGCGGGCAGATGTGGATACGAGGTCCATAAATACTCTAGTCGCATCTCGAAAATTGGGATGATTTCTGCCTACAGAAAATTAGACACTCAGTAGATGATAAACCTTAGTTTGCCATAATTTTCTTTTATCTAGCTAGGATTTTAAATATCCGGGATGGCAGATCGATGACTGAGACTGGCCAAGGGAAAGTCAGGGCTCGATTGAGGAATTGACATGAGTCTTTAAGCCGCAAGGACAGTGATAGGTGGGACCTTTTGGACGGGTCTATTGACAGGTGTGGTGCAAGGCTCTTGGCAGCCTATGTCGTTACGACCTTGGAGGCAATCTCGGTCTGATCGACTGCCATAGCCTGCACTAACTTCCTGCTTGTGTTGAGATGCCAACCAAACTTCAAAGCCTTAAGCTGATCTAAAACCTCTGGCTTGATGTGATTTTCGAACCGTTAACCCCTACACAAAATTTCTTTTCTATCTGCTACACCCAGGTAACCTTGACATAACGGCTCCAGCTATGCATGAGGCTGTGATCCCGGTTAGATCCATTGGTCCGATGCCCTGGACCCATCACTTGGCTGAAGACAAAATTACCGATAACCTCTTCGCGCTTCTGAGGGATTAGGCGATATTCGGACTCATTCATCCAATGTAACGTTTCGGTATCGGGCCGACTGATTGAACATGCTACATTTATCCTGGTGGTCTCGAAGACATTTGCGACTGTTTGCTTTGGCAGTAAAGGCTTTTTTGACAATTAGTCCGAAAATAAATATGTAATTTATTAGATACATTTCATGCGATTTGTGCAAAAACCCTGAGATTTTTGTAAGTATTTTGTAGTTATTTCTAGGGTGTTTCTGGACCTGAAATCTACAGAGCATTTGGTTTAGTAGGTCCAACAATCTCTATTCTATGACATTGCAGAGTCAGATGAGAAACCTTGGGCTTAAGGACGTAGTAGTCCCAAATTAGCACTGCTTACTGTCAATTAGGTAACATTAAGGCCGTCTAGATCGCAGACACAGTTCTCCGCCCCTGTTTCCTGGGATGAGCGGGACAAGGGGTTAATTCGTTGCGCCATTATATCTTGGAATAATCATACTACGCTTACCCGGTACGGCCGTAGTAACATTTAAAATTGTAGAATCTTGTTAAATGATTCGGTTGTTGGTGTGCATAATGGCCTCTGTCCGTAAAACTGATTCTCGCACTCACAACAGTTTGGGGAATTACACGTGACATAATTACGTCAAAACTGATATCACGTTGTTGCTGAAAGTCTCGAGAGACCGACCTGTTTTATCTAATGGTCCATGACACCAAGGTCACAAGGCCAAATCTGCCACTCGCCTGACATGCTCTCGTTTACGCCGAGGAAATAATCGAGTGATACTACTGAATTTTATCCCACTGGACACTCATTTACCAAGGTCGAGACCGTATTGTGGACAGTCTTCCTCGTCATGATCTCCGGGCCTACAAAGATTCAAAAATTTAACAAAAGATAACTGGCTAGTGAACGAGAGTGGCTGGTGTAAGCATGACGTGGGTAACAGGCATCTTAGGTTTTCTCCTAGTTCGAGGAATCTTTGGTCCCCAACAGCCTAGAACGCCTTAGAACAAGTCTTTGACGGCATCACGTGGACAGGTGTGTCAACACAATCACACCGAGAGCGAATGACCAATTGACAATTGCCACCAAGTCTATTCTATGGTCAGACATTTCGTCTTTGCTCTGTACTAGACTCATCAGCTGCTCTCTCGAAAGTTTATATAGAAACATCATCATGACGGTGGGTGATAAGAGTTATTGATCCACTTATATATCGGTTTTGGTGAATCAAAGTGGTCATATTTCACCATCTTGATTGCAGTATTTGCCTCTCCATATACCCACCATTTAGGTCGAGGCGACTTGTGATTGCCTAAGCGGACCTTGGCCTCGGACTCTGATGGTTCAAGCTTATTCCAAGAATTTGAAAGCATCCTGAGAAATAAAAATCACCTCCGAATTCCTATTTTTTTCCTCCTGGATTGACCTCCTGTTCATGGATAGATCAGTTTGTCTTTTTACCGTATGGATATAAAGTCGTGCACATACTTTCGCCTGTAATGAAATAGGGTAGCTAGGCTGAACACTCATCGGCGGCACCTTTTCTGTAATTTAACATGTATTCAACTATGCAGCTATGATAAATAGCCTGTGTCATGTGTATATACATAATGGCTCTTTTGACTACAGATACTATTATCCCGGATTTCATTCACAAATATCTCGAGGGAATGTTTGTCTGCACGGAACGGATAATCCTCGTTCACGACCAGCCGCGGGAGGGAAGTTTTAAAAAAATTGATTACCCAAGCACGCCCTTATCGTCCATGCATACCAGCGCCGCGAAAAATATAATCGAGTCTTGTTGGCTTATATCTAGGAATAGCCTGTTTCAAGTGGGATGGGTTTCCGAGCTGGCCAAAATCTACCTGGGAGACTGGCCAAGGTGATGTGCCACCGTCTTATCAAACCTGTAACGGCTAGTGAGCCGATAATTGTCACGTATCACGTGATGTCGATCACGTGCCTCAACAACTCTGTGAAAGGCGAATTGAATTGAATTGAATTGAATTGAATTGAATTGAATTGAATTGAATTGAATTGAATTGAATTGAATTGAATTGAATTGAATTGAATTGAATTGAATTGAATTGAATTGAATTGAATTGAATTGAATTGAATTGAATTGAATTGAATTGAATTGAATTGAATACATTACGTATCAGGCTTATGCCCTACACCCAATAGGCGTGATACGGGTCTGTGCTCCCTGGGGCCACACTACAACCTAGGTACATAGTTTGCTTCTCAGAAACTATTTGTAGAAGACATAGATAATTAATTAAATTTCGAAAAAAAAAAACGCCCTGCGCCTTTTCTCCTTCCTCGTGGCCCTTAGTCCTGTGGAAAATTTCCTCCGGCAGGACTTAATCCTCCCGGTTTGCGCTCTGCATCTCGTAACACTTAGTTACTGTTAAGAACTGGAGAAATTTACCCCCTCCCTTTTCTGCCAGCATCTCCCGTCCACTCAGTGGTGGTTCATGCTTCTCTTCTCTCCAGTGCCGTAGAGCAATCCGACATTCGGCAAAATGCCAGGGACGTTTCTCTCTTCCGCAAACGCATTTGCAGTTTTCCCATTCGTGGCCAAACCTCTGTGAAAGGCGAAACTTCACTCTAGTTTATTCTGAACATGACTAGAGGATTCTAGCAACTGGCATTGAGACTGTGAACTGGTATCAGGGAAACATAACAGAGGCTAGTATCAGACAGGAAGGAATATTCTAGATAGCCTAATAAGTGTATAAATAGTTGAGTTAGGACACACATATTGCGGTATAGAAAATAATAAACAACCTTCGTATATTTGATCGCCCCAGCATCTATACCTCGAACTGTGACAAAACCATTGCGGTATTTATACTATCTTCTAACTTTCGCAAACAAATTCGTTTGTTTTGTTTTAAAATCAATAGCTAGACAATTGGCACCTTCCGCACTCTTTTGGTAGCTTGAGCACGAGTGGGGCCGAGCTGGATCAGGTTAGCTACCGTAAGTACAGTAAACCTTGTCCCACCTGAATGAGTGAACCACCTCAAAATTCACCCACGTGTTGAACAAGTCGAGTCTAACCGCCCAGACAACCCGAATTTGACGCGCCGAAGCACCATTTCCTCCTCGGCCACCAACTGGTGGCCGAGCCCTTGATACCCTCACAATCTCTTATATGTCATTTCTGTTTAACTCTAGTCACACTTCATCCTAGCATCTTATCATCTCATCCAGGGGTCGTTTTCTTAATTAGATACCACGTCTAGTCGCCCACTGAGACCTCCTCAGTTTTTCTTCCCTTTTCTTCCTCCATTGTAGCTGTACTTAACCCTTCTGTTAACTTCAACGTCTTAGAAACTTTGTTAACTTCCAAACCATCTAGCCTTACCCCGTGGCTACTGTGCCCTTAATTGTGGAGGCCGAATATGGGTCGAATTGCTCAAGACCGAGGATCCGATGCCTCGACCTTTATCGAATGCTCTAATTGGACAGCTAGCGAATAGTAGTATGTACTTTGTCGGTGGCGATTCGTCGCAGTTCGAGTCGGTGCCTATTGTCGAGGTTTAAACGAATATAAGGCAGATACTTCGACCATACCTTCACAGCGCACAATAGTTACACTGGAATGGATGTCTATGCGTATTTTTGACTGCGAGTAAAACCTTTGGATAACGAATAGCTTTGGTAGGTTAAAAGATGACTTTAGAGAGGATCGCAAGATTAATTAGCTGGGAAAGGTCTCCTAGGGAAATTTGAGATGGTGGATGTTATCAGTTGTTTTAACACGATCAGACAAGTTTTTCCTATCTACGGTTGATATCTGGGATGTAGACGTTTGAATTTGTTAGGTTGTGCGGTCGTAACATCTGCAGATAGGATTTCCGACAATAAACTTGCCAAAACCACTCCTCCCGATCGCCATCTCAACGAAAATTCTCAAATTAATCCTTAATCGTGACTGAACCTCGACTCTTAAAGAAAATATTACCCTCAAGTTCATAGTCATCACTGAAGGGTGTTCAACTCAAGTTCCCCTAAACACGATCGGGTATAGGTAGTTGTTGGCCTAGCACAATTAAAGTTGTTTGTTTTTTGAAAACTTAAGATCCAAGGCTAATGTTCTAGGTCCACTATGGGTACAGAATCGGTGAGGTCGGCAGGTATCGCTTCTTACAGGCTCCACTCCTTCTAACCGTGTGAATCACGGCAAAAATTGTAGCAGATTAAAACAGAAAAACAAAAAAAAATCAGTGAAAACAAAAGCTTGTCTTGAATTAGATGTAAGCAACGCACTTTTCACGCCGGAAATGACGAATTCTTCGTTTTCAAGTGGTGCCGGTATAATTGCTCAGTATGCTCTGCACATCTCGGATAGCTAAGAAGAATCGTATCCGAATCGAACTCGAAAGCAAACACATGCATATCTCCATTTGACGACTTCTCAATCCTACAACACTCACCATTATCTTCGGAGTACTCAACCTCTTTCTAACAACATATCATCTCGCCTCAACGGCCGATAAAGGCGTCACCCCAATTGCAAAAAGGATCTTGCCTTATTCATCACCGGCCATCACTTACTACAAATTTACGAGTTAAGTATACCCGCAAGGAGGAAATGAAGTCGTAATATACAGAGCATGGGTCTTGATATATGGGTGACTGATGCTCTAATGGTGTTATACATCTTGAGGAGGCACAGGCGGCTGAGATGTGGAGCGAGAGAGGGAACAGGTCTCTGAAGAGCATGCTGGGACTGATATTTTCGAGGAATTCTCAACTTTGAATTTTTGGTGGGCGCCAAGACCGAGATTTGGCTAATTAGCCAGGAGGTCTTCTTTTGTCGATGAGTCGACGGCACTCCCCAGAGTCATGGACGGCACAAAAGAAGTTGGGCTGAGCTACCATAAGGAATCACGCTCTGTCAAGACTTTTCTGATATTTCAGCACGACCTTTGGGGAAGGGTTGGAAGGAGGCTAGAAAGGCAGAGGGTGAATTTCCCGAGGTACCCACAAGTCTGCAGCGCCCAGCTGGACGGCCTCTCCGAACGCTTCAGAAGGACCACTATGTCTTCGGATTTATTCCTAATTTCGGTATTAGAAGAGCCCCGTGTTGAAATCTAGACATGCCAGATCAAACTGCACGCAGTGCGGAGTAGACAAAGACTACTCATCTTCGATCGCTACTAGCTTTGGTGAGGTCTCGGTTGGTAATGATCTCGGTGGTGTGAATGTTATTCCATCACGTAATCAGAACATAATGTTTCTACCTAAGCGAGGTAGAACATAGATAGACAATTAGACGTAGATTTAACCAAACAATTTAACTGTCTAAATATGAGTTCAGTAAAACCAAAAAACCTCATTGATCCTAATCTTTTATCTCTGATCCTTAAACTCCCAATATCTTACGATTCGTACAGTATTGACTTGACGGTCAACGTTCACTTCTATCATTCCAGATACCCCCTAGAACTTTAACACCCCGCACCCAGTGGTTTTTGCGATTTTTCCCGGCTGCCATATACCCGCAAATGGCCATCGTTTCGTTGGCTGGAGAGGGAAGATAATGAAGGGCTAAGGGCTCCGCTAAGTGTATGATCGAATGAGGACTTGTGAGAGGTGGTACCGTTTGAGCGGAGCTGTATGGGAGGCATAGGAGGGGATATACTACTGGTATAGGTATCCTTGGCCTGTAGGCAGAGAGGACCTGCATGTCCTACATAGTCATCGACTCAGAAAGGACAACAAAGTGATAAAAAAAGCAAAAAACCGCATTTTTCACGTCTCCATTTCTACGTCATACCTCAAAAATGACAATATTGCTCAATCTCCACTTAGAGCAAGAGATGAACCGACAGGTTTCCTTCACAATTATCGGTCCCCTCTTCAGAATACACCTGAAGCTATTGCTAACTTCATCCAAGCGCCTTACACCCTTTTGCTTGTATTATTGTCCTCAAGAGCTCAAAACTAAGTACTCTGGATACTATAACATCTTTCGAGGTAGTTTGAGTTCCTGTTTCGGAAGTCTTTGCAGCAGCTGTTGCTTGAGCCACTGCTGCGAATTCTCTTTGGCTGGCCTGTCTGACAGTGGCAAGTTGCTCCCTGGTCAATTGTTTAGCTTGGATCGGCCGAGCTAAGCAATCTCGACTATCTGAATGATGAGGACGGCTACAGTTTCAAAAATTGGTGGGGTCTTTTTATTCAGCGTCAGAATACATAGCAGAGCCGCAATTCTAGCAAGCTAACGCACGGGAGCAACTACGAGGAGCGTGGTAGCCAAGGCAGCGTCAACACTACTAGATTCGGCGAATGGGGTTGAGATTTGTGGCTAAGCTAGACTCGTCAAAAAGGCAGACTTCCAGAACAAAAGGACATGCAAATTACTAAAGAGCGTACCGAGACGACACGTCGCATAATGTTGCATCTTGACTGACATATTGTCGGTCACTCCAGTGATCTTATCGGAGACTAGACTGGCATTAATTGGTCTTAGGTCACGAAAGTTATTCATCTTCACTCGAACATTTACGATACTGAGAGCGATTAAGTTTTAAGGTGTAAATAGTTTGGCATTTACACGAGCCGATTTTGAAGAGCTCTCTAGAGGAGGCTTTGTCTAGCATTTTAGTTCTCGACCGCAACGAAAGGCTGGTCTGAACTCGATGAATTGGGCTGAAGTCAAAAAATACGGCTGTTCACTTCGTTTTCAAATGCGATTCGAATCCTCCCTGACGTTAAATTTCCCCAGTGGTAATCGCTATTGAGGCCTATTAACAGTCATTTTTCTACTTTCTCCTTCGAAGCGTCTAATTTTAGGGGCAGTGGCTGCAGGCTGCGTCATAGCTTTCGCTGCCGGGTCTACCTTTTGTTGCGGTCTCACTCGGGCCACTGAGGCCCAAGTTGCCTCTGATGACTGGATTGAAATAGCAGGAAGGATTTCTTTGACAATTTTGACTGACCCGATTATATCAGTACCGGGCTCGTTAGTGGAGGGGAGCAGCTTTTCCTTCCCATTCAAATTGAATTTGCCCATTTCCACGCATTTCGAAGACTAGGCGGGATCCGGTATTTGCGCAAGAGACATCGGACGGTCGCTCATGTTGCCCAACAAAACTTTGGGACGCTCTTTTCGAACAGGCGATATTTTGAGAAATGCCTACAGCTCGCTCACAATCTTTGAACAGATTCGACGGGAGCGAGAGTGGGAGGAAGAGGAAAAGGGAAGATTTGAAATCCCAAATTTCAAAAGATTGTTAATGTTATGGCCTTGGCTCTATCTCATTCATACTTGTACTGATAGTGCACAACTCATATTATTTTAGCAGTTATGTGAACGTGGCATTCATTTAGCCAACCTCTTTCGTTCTGGGAAAATTGCTCCCATTCGAATGCGCGTTATTTCCAACAGGCAGCCAAATAATGCGCCTTGGACTAGCCAAAGATTCTCAGCTATTTTTTGCTCATTAACTCGTTAGGCAGCTGGCACCTTTGACTCTCCTGTATGAGCTTGTGCACAAATATGGCCAGGCTCGATGAGGTCAGCCATACTTAAGTACATAGACCCTATATCAGCTAGAGGACATACGAGTCTCTGATTTCAATTATGTCGTGTAGAAATATGATTCATTCATGAGTTGATATTGTTCAAATGATTATGATTATTTTACAACGTAATGTATAGACACGATTCATCGTTTGTACTTGTTGTATCAACCATGACTATGTCTCAGTGATAGGAGAAACATCATTGACCAGTTACTAGAAACCTAGTCAAGATCCTAAACACAGAACTGAGACTAGGAGAATTTTACTGCGTAAGTAATTATTCTGATGGATCTAGCTCTAGAGGAACATAATCTGGTTGCTTGGCTCGAGGTATATGAACCTGAGTAAATCATGTATAATAAAATATATAGAAATCTATCCCAATCACAATCATCATCTTAATTCATGTGACAATCAACAGCTACAAAGGACAGTTTAACCATTTCCTTATAACTCACGTCTTAAAAATGTCAAGTCAAACCGTCCTGAGAACCCAATTTTAACGCGCCGTAGCACAAGCTCCTCTGATTCAGCCTCCACGCACCCTTTACACCGTCATAGCACCTCGTTTAGCAGTCATTTTAGTCATTGGGTGTGAATATGGCGCGTAGCGCCTTTCCTCAAGCTCTCTGGGTCCATATATCATCCCCCTATTAACCCAGTCGTGCGCTTAGGACAGTGTCTGGTGTTCAGTCATATCATTAAGCCGGTCGTGCCAGATTAGTCTAGTGCTATTAAAGGGTAATGCGACGTCGTCACCTGTCCAGGTTTCACCTACTTTACTGCCCACTAGCCTTCCTAACCGACCTCGGGACCATGGTATTTCAGGTTTTAAGGACTAATTCCGCACACACAACCCAACGATTGGTCACTTCTGCTCCCCGTTGTGAGCAGCTTATTTGGTACTAGTTTATGATGTTTTGTTTTATTCATTAACAAACAGGTATTTGAATTTGAGTTTGATTTCGTTTAGCCCGATTTGGCGCCTTAAGGCCCTATTTCTTTTTTGCATCAGATTTTAATTGCGTATGCAGCTATCTAGCTATGACACAATATCAAAGAAAAGTTCAGAAAAGATGACTCAATTCACAAGAGGAGCACTCATGCCTCAGATTTCATTTGAAAGTACCACTGCGAAGTTATGGGTGTTGAGCGGATTGGTTTGCAAAAGCTTGTGGCTGTTAGGCACAGATTGTATCACTTGGTGGAGCGAGTGGGAAAGTAAAGGAGTCTGTAAATCTGTCGTGGAGAGTTGTTAATTACTCCCACTAGGACACAGAGTGCTATATAAACTATATTTTGTAATAATAAAATCTAGTGGTTGGTATTTACGTCAAAGCGCATTAATACTAACCTCACAATTAATGGGAGATTAGTAATGTGTATTCTACACATCCCTGTCTTTACCATAATTGGAAGCACCAATTTCGACAATGGGGGCTTTTTCTTCACCCCAAGTCAACCCTCATCCGTGAATACCCACCCAGGGGAACGTCTCAAAAACCCTGAGTTATCCAGAAATGCCTCCATCATCTTTCAACTTTTCTCCGCGGCCTTAAGGCCCATGCAGGTGACTACGAGTTCTAATATTTATATAGGAGGAAACCTTTATGGTAAAGACCCCCTCAACTTTTCAATTTATATACACTTTAAATTTGTGTTACCTTCAAGAAGTGCACTAATACTGCTATGTCCAGTGTGGATACCGTCCATTTCGTCGCTACTAGCAGGAAATCATCTTTTCCCTACTCTCCTCTCTATCACTCATCGTGGCCTCGACTTCAAGCGTCAGTCGAAACTGCTCTAGCCGCTCTTCCTGCTAGATCCATCCAGTTATCCTTGCAATATCTTTTGGATTGTTCATATTCCCTCAAACGACAGCTTCCCTGCCTTTCTCAATTCTTCTCCTCCACCTTTGGCCCAGCTGCTACAGGCCATGACCTTCTACTTCAAATATCAGTACAGGTATCCGTATTGGCATCATGGATTGTCAGCTTCGATAACTTTTCGTCCGTTCAGATAGGAATTGAACACAATATTTTCGCTTCTTATTTGCATGGCTATGCTGCTCTAGGCCCTGCTCGGGTGTTAAGGGATACTAGAAGGTGATTCTCTTTGCTTCATTCCTGTCTTTCCCGTCTTATCGTCTGTAAAGATATTTGCTTCGTTCCAGATTTTAGGATCTGCTATCGCTTAAAAGTTGGTAGGCTGTTTTGCTGTCAGTTTCGTCCGGGATCGTTCCTATTCTTTAAAGGCCACGACCTTTTCAGCCGCTTTCTGTCGTTCCTTCTTCTCTATATTCCTACACGTTTGACCCCACTCCGCAATATCCAAGGTCCTCGTGAGAGCTCGTACATCTTGCCTTCCAGCTCGGGGTTGCTTAATCTTCCTACATGCCGACGATATTGTATCTTGAACAGGCAGGCTTTTCGATAGTCCGACGTATTGGACCGCCCTTTGTTTCAAATAAATCTGCGTCGGTAAGGTAGAGGTCTCATGCTCAAGTACCTTGCTGCTGGTCGAATTGTATGCTCCCGTGATGATCTCTAGACACCTTTTTTGGATACTTCGAGGTGGCTTGATCACTCTTTCGGGAATTTTACCGGCCATTCCGGGCTCGGTCCAAATTTGGGATCCGTAGGTGACAGCTGGTCTCACCACTGCATTACACACAAGTTTTGCCTTGTGGAATTAACAACTAGGTACATGTCTCCCATCTCATTCCTGCTGGAGCTTAAGCACGAGTGAAGCCGGGCCGGATCAGGTTAACTACCGTAAAGTACAGATATACGTCGTCCCACCTACATGACCGGACCACCTCAGACTTCATTTATGTGTTGAATCATACTAAGCCTGGCCGTCCAAAAACCCGCTCTTTACACGCCGCGGCGCAAACTCCTCCTCAGCCTCTACCTCTGCCACCACGCGCCCAAGCCATTGACAACCTTATCGAGTCCGAAATATAAATATAGTCCTAGATCTCATCGTTGCTCTAGCCTTGTACCTCAATATCGTACCGATGGTTTGTTTTCGTCATTGGGGATCTATGTGATTCCATCGGTGTATCTTCCCTCTTCTTCCTTTGTACACGTCCCGTTTCCATCATGACTTTCCTCATTAGGGCGTGTGTAGGTAGGTGATGTGACGAGTATGGAGGTTGGTCGCAGGTATATGATCGACGGAGAAATGCTTTGTCGCAAATATGAGGAGTTTGAGAGACTATTTTTGTTTAAATACGACCCCTATACAGACCTATGTCCATTCATGAATCGTGTGTTGGTGGTGATGAGTTTTTATTCGACTTTCTTGCGGTTGTGAAATCTCTGCCGACTCATTTTTCGACCAAAATGCCGAGTACAACTCCTTCAAGCCGAAAATGCATCAAATAAAGCTCATATTGCCCTTGTTCATGACAGAAACTCGGCCCTGGAAGAATTATTCACTCCCAGGCTCGTAGAGAACACCATTGAAAAATGTTCGGTCTTCGTCCTCCACTAGTTTATGTTGGTCGAACGCCATGAAAAATTCGCTCGCGTCTGCGGTTCTTGCAATGGTCCCGTTTTTTTTCAACAAAAATCAATACTCTACGGCGTGAACTTATTCGAAAGTGTGTGCACCAAGTCTACTAGTTCCGTTAAGCCACGCCACCTTATCAAACTATGTCAAGCGACTCTTCCAATAAACTTGCAAACCCAAAAATAGCTATAGGGCTTGGTAGTATGTCGCCGATATCTCTCTGCTATGATGGGCTGCCACGTAATAATTACTCGGGCTAGCTACAATGTGGAATAACCCGCATCGTTCCAACCTATCAAGAATTCTCGTACTATATTGAGTCTCGGAAACTAAAGAGATCGTCTTCACGCTACCAACTACTGTTAAAGATTTTGTCTGACCATAACTCTAAGCTTGATAATGGCCACCAAGACGAAGAATAACATGGACTGTCATTAAAAATAATAGAGCGAGAATGCACCAGTAGGGAGATAAGACCATTTTAAATAGGGGTTACTAGTCTAGAATAGGTATGGGTATGGTGAATGTAGACAGAAGCATCATCATATTATAGAGGAGTCAAGTGCGCGATATATATACACACGTATCCTATCTCGGTCCTTGACTCCTAGGAGATATTGAGCATAGCTTAGGACTTTAAAAATATTAAAAAAAAAACGAATCCTATCTCTATTTATCATTACCAATCCCCCCACTTCTATTAACACCATCTATCTCTGCTATTCATCGCAATCCTGAGCATCAACATGAGTCACTACTATACGGTATGTCTGTACGGATCGATAACAAGAGAGAAATATCAACAATTAATATATTTTAACTGAAATTACTTCCACCAAAGACACAAAGCGCTTGAAATGCGTTAAGCTAGCGGATCCACCCACAAATTTTCTTTGCCGTGTTTTATTTTTGCCGTGATCAAGCGCTCTTTTTCCGGCTCTACAGTAACACTTGGCTACCAACTGAAGGGAACCTACAATCTAAATTTCGCGAAAGGCAAAACAAAAAATTTTACTCGAGCAAGAATGATTGCTATTGGCAATTTTCTTTTAATTAAAATTCATTTGGGTGGCGTCGAAAACTTAGTGAGCCACTTATTTAATGCTAAACTACCAGCTTAGCTCTCTATTTTGATAGTATTTAGATCAAGCATCTTAGGACCCATGGCTATGATGATAGTCTACAGTAGATGCTAGTTTAGAGGAGAGAGAAAAAATTTACATCTTCACCTCTTCTCAATCTGCAGAGACCACGGGGTTTGAAATAGATTTTCAATCAACATGCAGCTTTCCCGAATAATCTCTATTTTGTTAGCATCTGGACTGATAGCCATATCTACAAGACCTTGTCGCGCCTCTTACACCAAAACTCGAACTTCCGCTGATAGGGTTATATATATCATAGAAAGAACCCACTCTGATATAAATCTCACCATTTCCATGAAAGATATCAACGGCACGCATATCATGGAGCAGAATATCGTTGAAATAAATGAGAACAGCATTTTGTGTCTCGCAATCCTCGCCAACGTGACGAATGTGACTACTATCAAAATGACGCCAATAATCGATAATGGCGAAGGGGAGCGAGATAAATTGTCTGAGAACTGAGAGTAAGTATCCTAGCATCTGCAGACGCTGCAAACTAATATTCACTTGTGGGAATTCAGGCCCCAAATTCACGAGAATTCAATTATCGGAGATTATCGAGGGATACCATTAATATCATAGTTTTTATGAAATTTTAAACCACCTAAACCTAGACACTGATTCTTGCTTTTAATAAAAAAGCTTATGCATGAAAAATACTCCAAGAGGTGAATTATGGCGCCAAATCTTTGAGTTTGTAAGCATCGAAATCTTACAAATACATGTTACCCAAGACCCTTTTTTTTATTTATCAATGAAGTAACTTTTACACAACATGGTGCATCTCATAAAAGTCAATACCTGGTATTTCTGAAGAGAAATACCTGGAATACGGCTTAATGTTAAAGATGTTGACTGGAAAGCTCTTCTACAAAAGTCGAATTTAACGTACTACCTAGGACGATTATGTGACCTATCTCGCTCAGCTATTTTTTTTAATTTTGGATCCTATTTAAATTACTGATTTGGCGCCCTACGTGTTGATATAGATATCTACATACTTCAATATTTACAAAAAAAAAATCTCGATCAAAAATAACCCACCCTTCATGTTTGATGTCCTATTTTAACTATTTGCTGCTCATGGAGCGCAGTTGCACGTCAGGGCCATCAAAGCAAGCCAACCACAACTACTCTGTTGACCCTAAGAATTCCTCGTCCTATTTCTTTCCCTCAGTAGCATTTCAAACGCCTTTATCTGTAATTGCTCTATCCAAATCTTATTGCGATGTGTGCTAGACATCGTGGTGTCGTTAGTCAAAGTTTAAGGCTCTATCCTGAAATGCAGTGGTGGCTCGCTACAGATGTGATCGTAACAATACAACAAAGGACTGTATTGAATCATAAGAGAGTTGGTCAAACATAATTATCCCTGCACTTTAACATAATGGAGTCATGATATGACATTATTATTATCGTGACCGGATACTACTCCAGCACCCAGAGGTCATGGCACGGGTAGTCTAGATCTATAGGACTCTTCGCTACCTATACTTTTGTTTCATAGAAACTAAGAGCGCAAAAATAACAAAAATAACAAAAATAACAAAAATAACAAAAATAACAAAAATAACAAAAATAACAAAAATAACAAAAATAACAAAAATAACAAAAATAACAAAAATAACAAAAATAACAAAAATAACAAAAATAACAAAAATAACAAAAATAACAAAAATAACAAAAATAACAAAAATAACAAAAATAACAAAAATAACAAAAATAACAAAAATAACAAAAATAACAAAAATAACAAAAATAACAAAAATAACAAAAATAACAAAAATAACAAAAATAACCAATTTAATCACCATTTCTAAGGTGCTAGTGCCATGAGCTACACCTTAATCCTCGTACCACACCAAACGGTCACAAAAAGCATTATAGTTGACATTTACGCTCCATTTTCACGATTCAGTCTTGCTTTAACATTTCGTTATAGTTAAAAAAACGCCGGAATTTCTGCTATCCTTCTTGCCCTATCATATCCCTGATCGTAGGTCGAGTTTCCTTTGTTACCGTGCGCCACTTTTGGATAGCCAAGCGACACTCTGCAAAATATCATGGCCGCTTTTCTCGGCCGCAGTTTCAAAGCATTTCTATATTCTGGTGTTAGAGCCGTCTGTGATAGCCGGCGAAGTCACCATGCCCAGTCCTTGCTGCGATAAGGCGATGATATGCCCATAGAGGTATACCTAGCTCCGGAGGGCGTTTTCTTCGCATCAGTAGGTCCAGATCTTTATACCTATCCGTCCTGTTCTTGTGCCATCAATCTTCCGCCAGTTTCTGCACGCAGATTGTGACTTGGCGCTTGAGAGCTGCAAATTTCAGGACTTCGTGAGCTTCCTCCCAGATGATCTTAGGTCTCGGTAAATTCCCATCCCTTGTCTTTGCTATCGCATCGGCCTTTTCGTTTCCTGCCATACCGCTGTGGCCCGGAATCCAGCAAACCTTTATCGAGAGTCGCGTCCTACAAAGTTCCTTAAGTTTCTTTACCTCAACGTGTGAGGAGTTAGTTCTAGCGCTTGTAAGAGCTTCTACTACCTCTTGATTATCGAGGAGCACCTTTACATTGGCACTACCTCCAAATTCCAACGCTGCCCCTAGCCCTTGAACTGCCCCAGTAATCTCTGCATCATAGATCTCAGCTCCAGGAAGAAATTCTCCAACGCTTGATAAAAGTTCCCTATCTCTGTAGATAGCGTAATCATAGGCTGAGTGTACTGCACCATTAGATGATCCATCTGAATTGACACACAGGGTTCTTGCGGGAAGGCTCCTGAGCCAAATCTTGATCAGCTTCGCCTTTTGTCAGGTAACTAGGAGCCTAACATGTGACAGGCGAAGTGTATGTAATTAAAGTAAAAGATAACTCAGTAAAAACAACTTGATTCCTATTTCTCCCGGAATTCTAGGACTATATACACTGATCATGATTGACTTGATCTCCTGATCTCTAAATATATACATGCCCTAGGAATAGAATAACCTGCAGTTCTAAATATAGAATACAAGCACTGACCAAAACAAACAGCCCATGTACGTATGGACAGTCCCTATTTTTGACCCGAGACATTTCCCTGTCCAACTTCTTCGGTGGTTATTCTTAGCCGTCGACACCTTTTCCTCTTTGTTACATTTGGCCTTGGCAGTAGCTATGGCTATCTTTAGTCCATATAGATGCCCGGGACTTTCTGAAGCTGGTAGGTTAAGATTTCCGTTCTGTAGGCGTGTTAGATACCGTTCCGGAACTTTGAACATACGTTTTTTCTGCCCCCCTCGTAGTTTGAGTCGGTTGATTGCCTCCTTGGGTGTCTCAACTGCCCTTGATGCCAATGGGTGACAGCTGTCGAGTCGGCAGATTCTGGCTACACTTTGGAGCTGCCACTGCTGTAGCATGATTTCTGCCGGCATGATTCCTGTTTCCCGGTTCAGAACTATATTTGGTGTAGTTCGCCATACTGGTAGTACAGCTCGAACTGCAGTCAAAATTGTCCTGTCCAGTAGTTTAAGGTGCCATCCGACACCTGTACTTACTCTTTTATCTCGTATTGTCGTAATACGAGTAAGTTTATGCCGCCAAGCCTCGGCACCGTATACTGCTGTACTAACTACACAAGCATTAACCGCCCGAATTAACGGTCCGGGAGCTGCACCTCGCTGTACCCTGTTCACACTATGTAAGAAGTGAGGTAGTCGTTGTGCCTTACTACACCATTCCTGAACATGCTGTCTGAATGTCGGTTGCGATTCGAACCAAACTCCGAGCCATCGAATATGTGGAGATGAGGTAATAAGCTGTTCACCAACTCTAACTGTGAGGTTCGATGGGTCAAGTTTCTTCTTCGGTCCTCCCCCGATAACAAGTAACTCGGACTTCGAAGGGCCGAATCTAATCATGTGTGTTGAAGCAAGTTGGACTATCCTATCAACTTCCTCCTGGACAGCCTCTATAGCTTCCCTAGGCGCATTATCGAATTAAGCTATGGTGATATCGTCTGCGTAGCCAAATTTGCAGCTGGAAGAGCCATTCTAATATAGAGTCGCGATGTATAGCATGAAAAGCAGTGGTGAGAGTGGTGATCCTTGCAGAACACCGCACTCAATAAGCTTTTAGTTAGAGACAGCTTCTTTGTATCTTACACGGGTTCTTCGCTGTTTCAAGAATGATTTCACCCAGCGATGGAGAGATAATGGCCAGCCTTGCCTTCGCATTCGTGCAGGCAGCCGATTGTGTAGCACCGCATCGAAGGCACCATGAATATCAAGAGTGACCATAGCTGTTACTTTATTGTATCTCATTGCAGCTTCTACATCGTGTATAATACATGATACCAAGTCAACTGCTGAGCATCCTGGTAATGTACCGAACAATTGTGGAAATACTGCTTTATAATTTATTGCGAGCCAGGACATCCGTTTAGCTATTAGTCTTTCCAGTCCCTTGCCTAAGCTGGAGAGTAGCGATATAGGTCGCGATACTTTTGTGCTTGAAAGGTCGCGTCCAATCTTTGGAAGTAGCAAAACTTCGGCTATACTGAAGGTTGATGGGAAATATTCCAAGTTCAAACATGCCTGAAAGAGGTCACTGACATATGTTCCAATCGAGCTCCAGCAAGCCTTGAGTAGTCGGACGGTGATTTTGTCATACCCTGGAACTGTTTCTTTACTTCCAATGGTTGACGCTGCAGCTTCTTACATCGAGACCTCTCCGTTTCATGGAATAGACTCTAGTTGACCATCATCCTACGTATCTATATCGTTTCTCAGGTCGAATCTTGCAAGGAGAGAATTCCACAGTGCGATTGTCCGCTCGAATGGATCTAAAAGCCACTGATTTGGTGCTACCAGAATAGGGGGAGGTTCTTTCACCGACTTGGGTTTGGCCCATCGCATTAGTTTGAATACTTGAGCTTCTATCTCTAATACTTTGACTTGCTTTGTCCAGTATTTGCGTTTTGCTGCCTTAACTTCGGCTAGAAACACCCTTCGTGTCAGTTCTACATCACAAGATTTTCTTTTAGCTATCCTGTAGTCAACCTGTCGTCTTTTGCAGTTTTTAGTCCACCAAAGTGCTGTTTTTCCTTTGCCTAAGGCGGGTACTCTTCCGACGACTTTAACCGCATCTTGAAGTACTCGGGTTAAACTCCTCGCGAAGTCCTCAATCTCGATTTGACTACTAAGGGAGCCAGGCCTTACCCATTGCTTTACGCATCGAGCAAACTCGTCTAGGTCGCAGTCTCTAACGCGGGTTAGTTTTGGAATTCTAGATAGCTCCGAGTATCCGGGTGTGTCAACTGAGACCTAAATAGTAGAGTGGTCTGATGTACAGTGAAAGCGGTTTGTGTAACGGCTGGTAAGCCGATTGGTCCCTGTAGCCTATGTTGGTTAACTTAGGCCTGATTCGAGTGGCGTTATTAATGGCTACCAATGCGCTAATATGCGACGCCACCCAATACAATACTTTTGCGTCGGCATTTGCATGGTATTCACATGGCATCGGACTCGGCAGTGCGGCACGGCAGTACGGCACTGCACCACATGTTGATAGGCTTACACTGACTGGGAATATACGAGACCGAGTACAATCCTTCCGGACCATAACGCGATAGTGCTGTATTACAGGCATAGTCAGAACACTAGGGGAGTCCCATAGCATAGGAACAAGAGAGGGATTAGCCTTGGTGGCGAGGAGGCTTTCACGTATATAAATGAATAGATAGATGTAGTGGAAGTTCTCTCCTTAGAATTATTATCTACTACCATCGACCACATAGTTGCCCCAGCACTTGTCCCTCGAAACCGTGACAGTTTGAGACTGATGCAAAAGCCGTCGTGTTACCCCAGGTTAGATCTAGCACATTTCCGTCTCTGTGGGTGCTTTCTCCAATGGTACTAAGTAGCTGCATATTATTTTCGCGGGCCCATCCCGTGATGAGATCGCCATTATCATATTGGCGTTCTATTAACGGCTACCAATGCTGTAAGACTGAATTAAAATCGCTACCCACCACTGAGGGGCCATTGAGACGCCAGTTTAGTAAAGGATCCAAAGTCCCGCTAGGTCCTAGATCACGATAAACGTTTACAAAGGTCAGTCCGGACACTTGCACGAAGCAATAGTCTGACGTCTGACTTGATGACGAAGGTGTAATCTGTGTCGCTTGCAGTCCTTTCCTGACAAAAGTAACGGCGCGTGGTCGTGATCTCGGTACCGTATTTCCGAAGGGTATGAAACTATTGAAGCCAGGGTGGCTTTTTGTAGTGAAATCTCCGTCTTCTCGCAAGGTCCATGGTTCTTGTACCATGACTATGTGTACTTCTGCATCCCAAGCTTGTTGCAGCGCTTTGTCCATGTTGGGTCCGCCCTTTCCCAGGTTCACTTGGTGAAAGAGAAGAGTGCTATTTCTCTGTTTGTGATTGTCTGAGTTTGGTGTATTACTCATTATCATGCATTATTTCTTCTGATATGTTAATGACCTCACGGGCCTTACCTTTATCTCGAGATCTTGACAATGCTGTCTTGAAACCCAGATGTCCTCTCTCACGAATAACTCGTAGCTCTACTGGTGATCGAGGCGTTACTTGACCCTGATGTCGCCTTGGTCGATCCATGCAGCTCAAGTGAGTTGATTCGTGCGGCCCAGCACAATTTGAACACTTGGGGATGTTAACCGTGCATTCTGCTACTTCATGTGTACTAGAACATTTAACACTCCGCTGTCCTTTGACGCAGTTTCTTGTTGAGTAGTATCCCCAACAGCGTTGACACTGTTCGATGGGGCGTTTACGGGAAAACGGAATAGCGGGCCCACTAACGTCGAATAGTCTAAATCTCAGGTTGGATGGCACCTTTTTGAAGATTATTATCCAGCTAGCAGAATAGCTTCCTAATTTTGTATCGTTTTGGCGCACCTGTATTGGTGTGGCTCCACAAACTACCTGGCATTACGTCTTCACCATTTCACCAATAACCTCAGTCCTTCCGTCTAATTTACAGATGCAGATTGGGACATGAGGGACAATGACAGACTTCCAATCTGAAGCGGGCTCAATTGTTATTTCCTCTTTTTGAAGTGAAGGACCCATACTCAGAATTGATTCCCTGAGTGCGTCTGATGCGCACTCCATTGCTAGGCCAGACCTAACTTGTTTCATCGCTATAATTGCTGAAGGTGCGACTCTAGCTTTCTCAGTGATGAACTCCTTTATTGTGAGAGGTGATAGCCTCTGCTACTAATGTTCTCGCCCCATGCGAACGAAGAGTCGTTTATCTTCTTTTGGAGGCTATTGTCAGGCTGGTTTTTTCTGCACGGTAGGCCTTCGCTTCACTAGGTTGGCTGGCAGATCCGGGAGCTTGGCTGCTTTTCGGGCTATTGTCACCCCGGGTGAAGCAGTTTCCTGTGGCTTTTGAGGGAATTTGTGGTGGGGTTTCTCCGCTATTTTTGTCGCTCTGGGTACAGAGATTTTCATCTGAGTATTTTCCTGAGATGAGTTCTTGCCTTGGGGGTTTGTGGCATTGATGTTGCCTATTGCTAACGCTGTTACGAGAGATGAAATATTTTCTGTTAGTGGCGCGACTAAGTGCGCACCTTCAATTTCTGACAGGGACTATGCCCAGGCATCGATATTTTGCAGGAAATTTTGCGCTACGCTCATTCGCTGCTTTTGACCGCGTTCCGATTGCTCCATTGCGGCAGCAATCCTTTGAAGGCTCGGGTGTAATAGGTCACCTGGGTCTTTTTTTTTTTTTGCATCAGATTTTAATTGCGTATGCAGCTATCTAGCTATGACACAATATCAAAGAAAAGTACAGAATGGATGATTCAACGTAAGGGAAGAGTACTCATGCCTCGGATTTCATTTGCAAGTACCACTGCGAAGTTATGGGGCTTTTTCTTCACCCCAAGTCAACCCTCATCCGTGAATACCCACTCAGGAAAACGTCTCAAAAACCCTGAGTTATCCAAACATGCCTCCATCATCTTTAAACTTATCTCCGCGCGATACGTGATCTGAGGTGTCTCCTTCCCAACTGGAGTAGGTGCCCAGGCTACTCAAAATATTCCGGAGAACACCACCAGGAGGCGGGTTTGTTGGGTCTGTGCGGGCGCCAACACGTCGCGTAGTTTAATTTGGACGGGGCTAACCGGTACGTGAGGAACTCACGTGCTGTGCGCGGGCACGACGTTAAATATTATAAATAAATAAATGATGACAACGGATTTTAGGTTGTGATTATTATTTACTAAAGAGTAAAAATGGTAAGGCGTTTGGAGATATTGTATACCCTGTATTAGTAGTTCCATATTCGCGTGTAGATGAGCCTAGCAGTAGAACGTCAGTACGAGCTAGGCTGCAGCATTCCCTAAGAATGATGACTATAGTAATAATACACGTTTGTTTAACCCAATACTTTGTCGAATCTACTTCCAGCCACACTGATTTATCCATCTAAAGAAATCATAATCTAATAGGCTGCATAAAATTGGCACTTCACCGGATCTCTTGTATTTTTTTCAATATTTAAATATATATTCAACTATGTAATTAGACACGTGACTTGTGCTTTTCAGACTTTATTTAGGGGTCCAATCTGGGTGATGTGAAAAAAAAACAACCCGTATGATGTACCACTACACTCCCCCGATCGAAATCTTACATGAAGAAAAAGCTGCCATAACTTTGCAGTAGTACTTGCAAATGAAATCTGAGGCATGAGTGCTCTTCTTGTAAATTGAGTCATCTATTATATACTTTTCTTTGATATTGTGTCATAGCTAGATAGCTGTATACGCAATTAAAATCTGATGCAAAAAAAAGATCGAAATCGTATGGAGCGCGCAGCTTTTCTGTCTGTAAAACTTCTTTCCAAAAATCCGAAATTACTCTTAATTTTACAACTGTGCTAGACGTTAGGTTAAATCCCTTTCCAATCTCTCTTCCGTTCATTCTAAAGATAAGCCCCGGAAACTCTATACAACATCATTCATCCCATCCTGCGGGTAATCATACTGTCTTGGGTATGTATAAGGAGGCCAATTGGTGCTAGTCAGCGAGAAGTGTGGTTATCAAAAGGAAGCTATATTAGTTACTTCTTTCAAACTTGAAGAGGCTTTTGTGGGGATTGATTTCGTTGTCAGTGAAATATTTATACGATCAAGAATCTTAAATAATTGTCTGACGAACCAAATCCATCAGTTGTAGGAGATTTGAGTGAACTTGGCTCTGGGAGAACATTTACTACTAGATTCATGGAGGCCGCTGAAAGCTAATAGATCTTTTCTTTCAGAACCTATGCGTACAGATGTGTGCCGAATGTTTCACAAATGCCCGTGTGCCGTCACAACTCGGGGCTCCTCTTTTCGTCAGTGTCCGTGAGCCATTTACTTTTGACCATCGCATTGTGAATCCAGATTGCCCGATCCTAAGTAGACGGCTCGTCCAATAATGGAGATCTGTAATTGACCCCTATTTATGTTAAGTAATCTCTTTAGCGGGGTTGGATGGTGCAGTGGTACACCATCCGGGCCGTTCTCCCAAGTAGATACTGGGTAGCTCGAACACCTACCTCATTCGAGACAGGAGAAAGCGGGTTCGAATCCAGTCAGACCCACACACCACACTCTCTCGCGGCGATAATGTTCTTGGGGGATGATGTAAGCACACTTGGATAGCCACAGATTTTTCACGCTTTTCCCTATAGTAGGTATGCACGGAAGAGGTTGTGCGCCGTAAGAGTTAAATTCGAGTGGTATCTGCAAATGAAATCTGAGTGTGAGTGTTTTAAACGTCAAATTGAGTCATCCTACTTAAAGTACATATCTTCTGATAAAAACCTGCATGGGCCTCGAGGCGTCAAATCAGGTAAAAATGAATTATATATAATCTCTTTAGCGTCTTTGTATTCATAGGGAGTTTCAGGTTAGAAAATGGACAACTTACATCTGACTAAACGACTTTCCAGACATTCTTTGATACTTATTACAGGCGTGCTTTTTGTCCTTAGTCTACCGTAAGCCACATCGAAACTGTAAGTATAGCACTGTCGTCGCCCCACAATCAGATGCCTTTGAAATGCCGGATTTTTGCTCGGAAGGTGTGGCCTGGGTCAGAAAGGAGCCCAATGTGCTAGATAGCCTATGACTCTTTAATCTTCAAATCATTTAATGTGTATGTAGCTATCTAGCTATAACATATGACCGGTGCTATGTATACATGTAGGATGACTCTTTAGTCTATGACTCAAGTAGTACAACAAACATACCTCTCTCTGCTTGGGTATGAGCAGACCATTGGCAGCACAATTCTTCTTGCCTCATTTGGGGTGCACGAAAATGAGCAGAAGTAGAAGTGTTGGCCCAAAGTAGCTAGACTCATGTATTTTCAAGCGTACCTGCATGGGCTCTGCTTTCCAGGTAATGATTTCGTTTGTCTTTATTTTGTACCCAAGCCAATGCACTAGCTATTCTGTTAAACTAATTACGTATTATTTCTCCCGTGAGTATATCTCCGCCGGATTATCTTCCACTCCAAGAACTAAGGCGCATGTGGACTTCTCGTCCTTCGGTCATAGAGGAGAAGGTGAAGAAATGCATCAAATAGAGAGATAGTGGGCGCTCGTTCTTCATAATAACCCCTCTTTCTTCCTCGCTGTCAACTTCACGCTCATTAGTCCCATCCGTCCGAGATGCATTTTTCTCAATTTTGTCGTGCAGCAAAGTTTTTAACGGCGGTATTCCTGATGAGACTGTCATAGACAGAAGCGGAAAAAAGACTATTGTATTTGTAAATTCCTAAGCTAAAGTCTCAAGTTCACTTTGGTTACAGGACCGGAGCCCCCTATTGAACCATGAATTGGAAACCCACTAATCATTCAAGGAAAAACAAAACTTTAATATAAAATATTTGGAGTTATAAAGATAGTTTGTCTTACATGGTCGTACACTGAAAAATGACAGAATTGATTTACAGTAATAATACAGGACCAATGGAGCTGGCGAGGATTGCTTATTCCGAGCCCAACTCATTCCAATCGCGTTGACTTTGACAAAGAGAGAAAAAGAGAAGAGCGAAAGTGAACAAGTTAAAGTTGAAGTTAAAATCGAAAATTAATGCAATTTAGAAAAATTTACTTTACCGCCCGGATCTCGCGCTTCTCGTCCATTCCATTTTGTCGTCATATCCTCCAAGCGACTAAGTCTAATCTCCGCTGAGAACGAAAACGGGTTCGGAGGTAAACTTAAAGTCTTCTCCGAGGGTTTTTGTACCCTCAAGGGAAAAAGCATTGTATGATGCTTGAGCACAAGTTAGAAATATTGTCTGTACTTTTGTTTGTTGTGCCACTATAGTCCATGACTATCTAGCAAATTGGGATCTTTTTTAACCCAGGCCAAAACTTTTACAGTCCTCCTATCCTCTTTTGTTACTTCAAAGATTATTGATATATTACCCGTGATGAACAGCCATTCAGCTCAGTATTTATCCGTGGGATTTAGCCACTCTTTCCACGGAACCTTGACTTGTGTAGAGTTTCGTCTCCCAGAAACACTAAAGTTGCAATCCTCAACACCATTATTTCCATTCATCTACCTTCCCCTAGTTTATTATTTTACTAATCATTCTATCGAAAATAAATTTCTCCAGTCCTCAACCACTCTCATAATTATTTGCTGAAAATAGGCTCTTTGATACAAAAGTATTACGGATGAAATCTGTCTAACGGTAAGTTTATTAGAATCTGTGACTAATTTTAGTTGAGAGCCACAGAGTGAAATTTACTTTACATAGACGTGAAATCTATCCGATTTTTTTTTCCAACTTTCTGAATAGACTCCCAACGCCCTTTTCTAACTTTGCTGCTCGCTCCTCTAATTTCCAGCCAGGCGATCTAAGTGGCTTGGCTGATTTGGGTGTTGAATCATGTTCTGTAGGTCGATATGCACGTTGATTCAAAGAATTTTCTGATACATGAAAGCCTATACTATGAACGTCATGAATATGTGTGTATTTCAGATTACTTTCATCTGGTGATGGGGAAAGTTTAGTTTGTAAGCTAGGTCTATTGTTTATCTTAGAAACATCAGATGAACTGTCAAAGTTTACGCAAGAATTCACGAGAGTGCTGGAATAGGTTGGATTTGGAGTCGAATGTATCAAATGATTTTGGTACTCTGGAGCTTGATAAGACATTAAGAAAGATGATTGATTTGTTGTACAAGGTGGCGTGATCGATGGTTGGAAAGGTGGCTTAAAAATTGTATCCGCTGTTGATATTTGAATTGAGTGCTGAGGTTTGTAGGCTTGTTGTAATACTTCATATGTCGATCCAGAGTAGTGGTTTTGAAGTGGAGATCTTGGGAAGGTAATCTCGCCTTTCATCTTACTGGGCTGATATAATTCTGAATATGTGGCTATAGTCGAGGCATTATCTTCATTATCTTCTGGAGGTGGTGTCTTTTCACGATGAAATATTTTTTCAGGAGCTGCGGGAGCTGCTGGATCATATGCTAACGGGGTATGACTGGGAAGGAGACAGTTAGGAGGAGTTGCTGATATTGGAGGCCTAGGAAATACAAGGTGAGGCTTCTGGGTGTCTCTAAGTCGGTGGGTGGAGTTGGGTGAAGTCAGATTTTCTGGTTCTAGCGTAAGCCTTTGATCGGTTGGGTTGTGAATAATTAGTGGAATATCTGGTTCGTCAAGTATTTTGATTTGGTCTGGGGGTACTACTCGTCGAATTCCATCTAAAAGCTGAATGGCATCAAGATGTTTCCAGAAGTATAGGTCGACGGTATGTAGTTCATGCAAAAAATCACTATCATGGCCCTCATCATGTACAGGGCGATACCAATCTTGACCCTCACATTGATCAACATAAAGTGTTAACAGATTGGAATGGCTGTAGGAATAATGAACTCGTACTCTATCCAAATCTTTTCCTGTTAGCTGGTATTAGCTGATATGACTACACTTACAGCCATCCAATAAATTATTATTAGCGAGTCCCGATTGACTTATAATCTCAATCCGTGCCCGCCTTATTGTAGCATTCTCTACTAGACATACTAGTGATGCTTTGTCGAATCTATCATGCGAAGAGGTTTTGTTAGGTGGACCATAAGAGTAATGTACATCTGCAAGGCTTTTTGCAGTCAGCGTTGAACTCTCGTCTATCTAGTAAGCTCACAGCGTGGCAACAATATCTTCTCCCAGTTTAGCAACCATGCTGCCTCATTTCCAGTGTGTGATTTGGAACAAGGAGAAAAATATTTGCAGAAAATATGGCTTTCATGACATTGATGAGACTTACAGCAGTACGGAAGGCCGCGCGTAATAGTAGCCACTAGATCATGGCATTTGGTCAGATATTGGTCGCACAAAAACTTGAGGGAAATCAAGGGCTGCACAAGCGCCGCCAAGACGTCAGCGGTTAACCCCTCAGTATCTAGCGGCTTCGGCTCCCCTCGTTATCTTGACTGGGCGGATAAAGGTTACTGTAAAGATGCTTCTGTCGAAATGAATTACCGGGTTTCGATGATGTAGTTAGTCTTTCATGGGCGGGGATTGCTCATGAAACTAGACGAAGAGGATTGTGGCCGAGCCAAGCTCCGCAAGTCCCATAGAAAAACTTTTGCATGGAATAGCTATATCATTGAACTGCAGGAGCGGAGCTACTGAACAATGATTTATTGGCGAACAATTTTCTCTACGTCATTATCGAAATCGATAGCCCAATCAGTGTTGGTGCCGCACGTGAAGGGCCTTTTTTCGCAGGAACCGTGACTCCGCATCGACACATCTCACACAATACGAAAAATCATGTCGCTCGGATCAAGGTCCCTTCTTTTTCTTCAAGTCCAGATACTGGATCGCCACCAGACATAGGGGCATCAGGAGACAGAACTCGAGTTCAACGCTCGATAGGTTCCATCTCAAGTACAGGAGAGCGGTTAAAATATTCGGACATAATATATACTAAATCGTATTAAGTGACTAATTTATATTCTGCCGTCGACCTTTATTTTGTAATTATCTCCAGGTTTATTTGTAGTGAGATGTGAATTCTTCCAGAGCTATCCTAGAATCCACTTGAAAGGTAGTATGATCAATTGGCTTTTGATTTCGAGTGTGGAATAAGTTATCGTGAAAGAATGTGGTCTCATTTCATAATTAATTCATAGCCTTGCATTGTGGCAGATTCGGTGTCCAGAACACTACAAGGAGTTAGGTACTGATAAATGCTCATAAAACGTGATTTCCGTCAAGACATCGAGTGACTAGTTAGTCTTTCGCGCATGGACCACTACAGCAAGTTCAGACCATACCACAGATCCCGAGAAAGATATTACCTGCTTTTCAATAACATGGAAAAGCGCAGAGCTAAAATAACTCGGAATTTGAAGATGCTGGCGGAGCTAAAATCCCTGCTGCAATGTACAAGCTCTCGGGATAATCTGACTCACAAACAGGGAGCCGCGCACGGGGTACACTGCGCTTTCCCCCGAAAGTAATTAACTTCATGTTGGCGCACAATACTAATTTACGTTATTCTGTACTTATCTTTAATATTGAGTCATAGCTAGATAGCTGCATACGCAATTAAAATCTGATGCAAAAAATAAGCTAATTTACGTAACTAGGTGCCGGCGAGCTCAATCAATAGAATATGATGGAATTTAATTTAAGTCCTTACTGAGTCTGTGACTATGAAGGACTGATTAAGCTATATCAATGGATCTAAATTTTAATTTGAAATTTGTTTGTTGATATTTTCAATGTTTACTGTTAAGTGGCTAGGGATAAGGTGTACAGAAAAGGAGTTGGATTAGGATACCTACGGTGGTCTGGCGTTATGGAAGCACAGACGACTTATTAATTACTATTCGCTAAATCTCATACACTAGGATATATGTAATTTGTAGACATAGCTTTGTTCTTTAGCTTTATTACCTTTTAAACCTTGAGGTCTTGCTTGCCATATTCTGCGTGTCATAACATTTACCGATAGATATTGGCGGTCATGCCCTGTGCTCAATTAATATTAACCACCCGCCGGCGAAGACGAATTCTTTACCTTCTAGTGGTGCCGGTGTAATCGCTCAGTATGCTCTACATATCTAAGATAGCCAAGAAGAATCGCATCCGAATCGAACTCGAAAGCAAACACATGCATATCTCCATTTGACGACTTCTCAATCCTACAACACTCACCATTATCTTCGGAGCTCTCAACCTCTTTCTAACCACATATCATCTCGCCTCAAAGACCGATAAAGGCGTCACCCCAATTGCAAAAAGGATCTTGCCTCATTCATCACCGGCCATCACTCACTACAAATTTACGAGTTATACTCGACTTTAGTTATCTAAATATTCAGACATATAATGAATATGGTCTGTTTGTCGATTATGATGTGCCTGCGATTGCAGTTGGATGTAAATAATGTAAAGGTCTTTATCAAGTATCTTTAATATATATATATATATATATATATATATATTTATAACGGAAATACCCTCCCGTGAAGTCTACTCTAGTATGTACATGTAAATGCCTTGTTTTATAGATATTCCCAAAGTCAAATATAGAGCACCTATATCCCCTGAGATATATGTTCGATACAGAGTTGTGACCTGCCTCCCATATTATGCGCAAGTCCAAAACTACGTTCTACCATGTCCGTCAGTTCTGTATTAAGTTTTCCAGCCTTCATTTCCGTGCACATATCCTAAAGTGTAATTTGCCCGTAGATGTATGATCAGCGGCGGAAACCTACAGTCTAATAAACACAGTTTAGACACCATGGGACTAGAGTCTAATTCTAACAAGTTAAGTATACCCGCAAGGAGGAAATGAAGTCGTTATATACAGAGCATGGGCCTTGATATATGGGTGACTGATGCTCTAATGGTGTTATACATCTTGAGGAGGCACAGGCGGCTGAGATGTGGAGCGAGAGAGGGAACAGGTCTCTGAAGAGCATGCTGGGACTGATATTTTCGAGGGATTCTCAACTTTGGATTTTTGGTGGGCGCCAAGACCGAGATTTCGGCTAATTAGCCAGGAGGTCTTCTTTTGTCGATGAGTCGACAGCACTCCCCAGAGTCCTGGACGGCACAAAAGAAGTTGGGCTGAGCTACCATAAGGAATCACGCTCTCTCAAGACTTTTCTGATATTTCAGCACGACCTTTGGGGGAGGGTTGGAAGGAGGCTAGAAAGGCAGAGGGTGAATTTCCCGAGGTACCCACAAGTCTGCAGCGCCCAGCTGGCCGGCCTCTCCGAATGCTTCAGAAGGATCACTATGTCTTCGGATTTATTCCTAATGTCGGTATTAGGAGGGCTCCGCACCCAGCGGTTTTTGCGATTTTTCCCGGCTGCCATGCACCCGCAAATGGCCATCGCTTCGTAGGCTGGAGAGGAGAGATAATGAAGGATAAAGGGCTCCTCTTATTGTATGATCGAATGAGGACTTGTGAGGGGTAGTAATATTTCAGGGGAGTTGTGTGGGAGGCATAGGAGGGGATATACTACTGGTATAGGTATCCTTGGCCTGTAGGCAGAGAGGACCTGCATGTCCTACATAGTCAAAGACTTAGACAGGACAATAAAATGAATTAATTAATATAAACCATCCAATATGTTACCGCCCTTCAAAAAGCCCAGATAACTAAAAATTATAGCCCAGCAACTCCTCAGCGCCTCAGAAAGTCATAGGAATTTGTTGGAAATTCAGACCCTATGTGTCTGAAATTTCCCTATGATTGGGAAAATTAAGATTCTCACACATGACTCACGACCTAGATGATTGATATCTTCTTTACTGATCATGTTTGATGCTTGAAACCCAACAAGTGCATGGTATGGTATTTAATTTTTTTTTAAATTTTAGGCCCTATGCCAAGCTCAATATCTCCTAGGAGTCAAGGACCGGTGCACACGGCCGAGATCATGCTTCCCACATGCCCGACTCGGTCTCACCGCGTGACCGACTACACAACAAGTAGCTAGTTATAAAAAAGAAAATAAATTCTCCCACAAAATCCCACAACCAAAGTTCCAAACCCAATGATCCTATTTGTGGTCGGAAAATGAGCATGGTATGGTTTGGTACCCGTGAAGGCTTTCATACACCGACCCTGACCCCATACTCATGTTGTATACTGTTGTGCGATTCATTGTCATTGTTAGAGTATCGAACGAGTGATGGATGGTATCTAGTTTGGATTTGGTCTATCAAGTATACATGTATATAAGCCGTCTAGGAATCACAGAGACAGATACTCCAATCAATTCATTCAACTTATCTTTTATTTCGCCACAGTATATCACATATTCTCCAGATTCATATTATTATTATTCTATTCATAAATCGCGCCCATGTTCTTTGAGCCGCTTTACTCATTGAACCTAGACCGATTTTCCAACAGAATTGCGAAGAAGTACTGCCTACAAATATTTTATATGTTACCCATCCAACCCTGAATCCTTGAGGGACCATTCTCAACACCTGTCAGCGGTGTCCTCTACGAACCTCCAGCTCTCAATGTAGAGTCTGCAGATTGTGCAGAGCCGAGATGTTACATTTTGACCATTGTCTGAGCTTGTGTAGATACCTAAGCGTTTTGTTGAGGATTTATGTTGTAAGACTTTGAGGAAATCATAGAGGAAACTGGAAGATACAGCACTACCAGCCAGGGGGCCAGATTATTGTCACAGCGTAGTGATTCTTGATAATGTGTGGCTGGATGGCAAGTATTCGGCCTAGGGTAAAGAAATCAGTCAAGACAATCACTGAGGGGTTGAATGTTATAAATACCCGTTAGTTGTAGCTAAATTTCTCTTTCTTCTTTATACAGTTTATTAAATCGACATTATCATCACCAACTCGGGTTTCCCGTCACACGAGATTGAGTAACAAAGGCCTCACTTCGATGAGGGTTCCCAATCGCTTTCGCCGTCTATATCTTCTTGGTCCCTAAACATATCCCCCTAACACCATTATCATGAAGCAGACCACTATCAGATCAGATGGTAGGGTCGGAGTCCTCATCACCAACCCTTGATCATGGAGGAGAAGCCATCCGATGAGTTTCACGAGCGTACCCAGCATCCGATACAGAGATGGTGGATTGGATCAAGTCGACCTCGACTGTTACAAAGAAGGGAGATATAGATGAATATGCGCACCTCATGTGGTTCCGGTGTCTAGGCCTCGCCTGGTTGAAACTACAAGTTTTTTGAGACTTTTTCCCGCACACGTAGTTTCCATTGCTACCATTTTTATTTTCGTTGGGTAGAAGATTCCGTGGAAAAGGTGGCCGAATTTCACGGGTAAACACTGAGCTGAACGGCTATTCATCACGGGCAATATATCAATGATCTTTCGAGTAATAAAAGAGGTAAGGAGCACTGTAAAAGGTGTGGCCTGGGTCAGAGAGGCGCCCAATGTGCTAGATAGTCATGGACTCAAGTAGTACGTTAAAAAAACTCACGGGTATGTGACAGCCGGTACAAAATTGCAAAAGCCACCGGGTGCGGAGCTCTTCTAATTCCGACATTAGGACTAAATCCGAAGACGTAGTGTCGCCTCTGAAGCGTTCGGAGAGGCCGGCCAGCTAGGCGCTGCAGACTTGTGAGTACCTCGGGAAATTCACCCTCTGCGTTTATAGCCTGCTTCCAACTCTTTCGAGATGGTCATGCTGGAGTATCAGAAAAGTATTTACAGTGCATAATTGTTGTATGGTTGCTTAGCTTGACTTCTTTTATGTCGTCTAAAATACTGAGTAGTGCCGATGACTCATTGAAAATATAAGCCCTTGTTTTTTTTTAAATCATTTAATGTGTATTCAGCTATAGAGCTATGACACATGACCGGTACTAGGTATACATGTTGGATGACTCTTTTGGCTATAGAGACACTCATACTCTGGATTTCATTTGCAAATACCACTATGAGGTATGCTTGCTTACACAAACAGTCGAACCTCCTCTGTGAGTACTCACCAAAGGGAATTTCAAAACCTTTGGTTATCCAAGCATGCCTTCGTCATCCATGCATATCAGCGCTGCGAGAAGAGTGGTTGTGTTTTGCCGGATTTGAAGCAGCGATCTACCGTCTCCAGTGGGATGTGTCCAAGCTATCCAGACTCTACTTGGCAGACCGGCCAAGACGATGTACCACCGCACCATCCAACCGTGGCGGTGTTTATATTGTCGTCTGCACTCTCGCAAGCGAAGTCTTGGCGCGAACAAAGCTCATTTCGTGAAACTCCTTGCCAGAATTCAAAATTACACGCCGGTCTAGATTTTATCCATCCTCCGTGGCATCTTGTGATCTTGTACCGAATCCTCTCACGTCCGTCTCAAAGAACAGTCTCCCAAATTTGTGCGCCACGCTTTGCTTCCTCCTTCGGGTGTAAATATCGGCGTGGGCGTATATCTGACGTCCAGCTAAGGCCAGAGAAAGTCGACGAGAGGTGTGGTCATTGGAATGAGGATGTACTAAGTCGTACTTGTAAACTTGATGAGGCTTGGATAGGAATCGATTTCGTTGGGAGTGAAAGATTGATATGGAGCATTCTGAATCATTGCCTCGTGGGCCAACTTGTTCGATATTGCGAAATTTGACTGAACTTGGCTCTGGGAGAATATTTCACTCCCAGGTTCGTAGAGGACACCGCGTACAGGTGTTCAGTCTTGCCCTCCAATGTAAGGCCTCCTGGCCGACTAGACGAAATCTCGGTCTTGGCGGCCAGAATTGCACAAAGGTCGAAGATACCTTGAGAACATCAGACTAAAAATTCCAAAAGATCTCTTCTTAACCCATTCCACATCCTAACTGCTTGTTCTCTCTCAATTTGTGAAGTCCGATTAAAGCAACTGTCTCCCATTGACCAAGGCGCAAGCTTTGGATACCATTACTTTGTTTCCTTCTTGAGGGTATACGTAGCGTCGTAAATTTGATAATGGGTGATGGCCGTTAATTGATGAGGCAAGCTCCTATTTTTAATTGAAGAAACGCCTTTATCGATCGTCACGACGAGGTGGTGCAGTAAGATTGAGGTAGAAGACTCACATGAGAATGACCAGACCAGCATTATCGAGAGGTTGTCAAATGTAGATGTGCTTGAGGTTGCTTTCGACTTCGATTCGGATGCGATTCTTCTTGACTATCTTAGATATACAGAGCAAACTGAGCGATTTGAACGGCACTACTGGAAAGTAGAGGATTCGTCTATGCCGGTGAGATGATTCAGTCCAAGAGTGTGATTTAGATGCGATCAGGCTAGATATATGTGCACGATCACAAGTGGTATATAGGTAACTTATTAAAATATGATTCCTCTGGACGGTAATAATGTAATACTGTCACAGGAGTACTTGGAAGTAGATTTGATATAGTATGGGTTTAAATCGTTGCGTGTATGTTCGTCTCTACGTCTACGTAATAGAAGTAATGCAACCTCGCACCCACTAATGTATCGCTCCTAGTCTCATCCACACGCTAGTATGAAACTACTAATACAGGGTATATAAATCAACAGACGCCTTACCCTTTTTTTTAACTCCTAGGCAACCAACAACCACGGAAGGCAAGACTGATCACCTGTCAGTGGTGCTCTCTACGAACCTGGGAGTGAAATATTCTCCCAGAGCCAAGTTCAGTCAAATTTCGCAATATCAAAGAAGTTGGCCCACGAGGCGAAAATTCAAATTACTACACCATGTCAATCTTTCACTCCCAAAGAGTCCGATTCTCAACTAAGCTTCATCAAGTCTACAAGTACGACCTAGTACATCCTCGTTTCAATGACCACACCTCTCGTCGACTTTCTTTGGCCTCAGCCGGTCACCAAATACACGCCCACGCCGATATTTATACCCGACGCAGGAAGAAAAGCTTGATGCACAAATCTGGGAGACAGTTCTTTGGAATGGACGTGAGAGGGATCAGGACAAGTTCACAAGATGATGTAGAAGATTGGATACAGTCTCGACGGGCATGGAATTTTGAATTTTGGCAAGGAGTTTTACGAATTGAGCTTTGTGCGCGCCAAGACTTCGCTTGTGAGAGTGCAGCTGACACTATAAAAACAAGCCGACGATGGAAGGTGTTGTGGTCCGCCTCCTAGTGGTGTTCTCTGGTATGGTTTGAGTAGCCTGGGCACCTACTCCACTTGGGAAGGAGACACCTCAGATCACATATCGCGCGGAGAAAAGTTTAAAGATGATGGAGGCATGTCTGGATAACTCAGGGTTTTTGAGACGTTCCCCTGGGTGGGTATTCACGGATGAGGGTTGACTTGGGGTAAAGAAAAAGCCACCACAACTTCGCAGTGGTACTTGCAAATGAAATCTGAGGCATGAGTACTCTTCCCTTACGTTGAATCATCCATTCTGTACTTTTCTTTGATATTGTGTCATAGCTAGATAGCTGCATACGCAATTAAAATCTGATGCAAAAAAAAAAAAAACCAACAACCACAACCCTAACTCCATTATGGTAAATTGTGGGGATGATTATGTATGACCAACCCCTCTTATAATTTAACATAACTCAATACTAAACTAGATACTTTTGCAACAGTACCTGTGTAACACTTGCCCATACTTTTGCATTTGTCCGTTTCGATGAGAGACAATGTAAGAGTGTAAATGTAGTGTGATATATATATACATTTGTTTCCGATGCAAGCAACTCCAGTGACGCAGTGGTTAGCGTGTCGTTCTTATATTGGTAGTCATCAACACCGATATGATCTAGTTAGAGTCATGCGAAAGTCGTGGGTTCGACACCCACCTGGAGTAATATTTTTGTTTGTTTTTTTCGATCTCACTTGATAAGAATTTGCAGTTCTATATTCTTTTATTTTTTTTCATCAAATATTAATTGCGTATGCAGCTATCTAGCTATGACACAATTTCAAAGAAAATTACAGAATAGATGATTCAACGTAAGGGAAGAGCACTCATGCCTCAGATTTCATTTGCAAGTACCACTGCGAAGTTATGGTGGCTTTTTCTTCACCCCAAGTCAACCCTCATCCGTGAATATCCACCCAGGGGCTGCAAATCTACATTGCATCTGACGCGCACTGAATTTTTTTTTTATTGTCCTGTCTGAGTCTTTGACTATGTAGGACATGCAGGTCCTCTCTGCCTACAGGCCAAGGATACCTATACCAGTAGTATATCCCCTCCTATGCCTCCCACACAACTCCGCTCAAACGGTACCACCTCTCACAAGTCCTCATTCGATCACACACTTAGCGGAGCCCTTTATCCTTCATTATCTCTCCTCTCCAGCCTACGAAGCGATGGCCATTTGCGGGTGCATGGCAGCCGGGAAAAATCGCAAAAACCGCTGGGTGCGGAGCCCTCCTAATACCGACATCAGGAATAAATCCGAAGACATAGTGGTCTTTCTGAAGCATTCGGAGAGGCCGGCCAGCTGGGCGCTGCAGACTTGTGGGTACCTCAGGAAATTCACCCTCTGCCTTTCTAGCCTCCTTCCAACCCTCCCCCAAAGGTCGTGCTGAAATATCAGAAAAGTCTTGAGAGAGCGTGATTCCTTATGGTAGCTCAGCCCAACTTCTTTTGTGCCGTCCAGGACTCTGGGGAGTGCCGTCGACTCATCGACAAAAGAAGACCTCCTGGCTAATTAGCCGAAATCTCGGTCTTGGCGCCCACCAAAAATCCAAAGTTGAGAATTCCTCGAAAATATCAGTCCCAGCATGCTCTTCAGAGACCTGTTCCCTCTCTCGCTCCACATCTCAGGCGTTTGTCCCTCCTCAAGATGTATAACACCATTAGAGCATCAATCACCCATATATCAAGACCCATGCTCTGTATATTACGACTTCATTTCCTCCTTGCGGGTATACTTAACTCGTAAATTTGTAGTGAGTGATGGCCGGTGATGAATGAGGCAAGATCCTTTTTGCAATTGGGGTGACGCCTTTATCGGCCGTTGAGGCGAGATGATATGTTGTTAGAAAGAGGTTGAGTACTCCGAAGATAATGGTGAGTGTTGTAGGATTGAGAAGTCGTCAAATGGAGATATGCATGTGTTTGCTTTCGAGTTCGATTCGGATGCGATTCTTCTTGGCTATCTTAGATATGTAGAGCATACTGAGCAATTACACCGGCACCACTGGAAGGTAAAGAATTCGTCTTTGCTGGCACACGCACTGCATCATTCTAGGGGCTCAAACATGAATAGAGCCTCGTCGCATCAAGGCAACTTTAACCAAACACAAAATTATCGTTCCATCGTAACAACTTCACTCACGAGCTTAACCATGTCAAATCCGACGCGAATGCGTCCAAAAGCAATTTACTCCCTCAACTCGGCCATTGTAAACATCTTTAGCCAGGACATCACCCGTTTTAGTTGATTTTCCCTTCCATTCTATCCCAATTACAATTAACCCCAGCATCCTCTCATGTTGTCCAGAGATTATTGACGGTACTCGAGGCCTCGTCCAGTCCACCACCAAGGCCACGCCTCTGTTGCGTAGCCCCCATACATTCATCATGACAACGACTTGATACATTCCCAAACCTGTTCATCTTGGAAACTTCAAGAACTATCCAACTCTCTGGCCTTGTCACGTTGGTGCCATAATCCTATCGCGAGGACTAGATTCGTGAGTAGAGCCCAATACCTCGGTACTCATGGTCCGACCTTCGTCAAATGTCCTGGTCGTGCCGGCAAAAAATGGCAGTTATCTCAGTAGCGATCCATCGTTGATCGAGTCGATGATGGCCTTGGCCAAGACAAAATCGCATCTAAGCCCGGAGCCAGGATGATACTCACAGCATGCATCGGCTCCCAAAACTTGGACGATGTCTGTATGTTAGATAGTGCCTACGGCTTATGAGACGATGCGGTAGGCGGCGAGATGAGTTTGCTTGGGAAGTTATTGGGTGCAAAATGCAGTGGGTGGAGGGAATGGCTGTCTTGATTGCTAGTCTCAGATAGGTATACGCCTCTAATTTGGCCTCACGATAATAGAAATTGTTTTACGATTGTGGATCTCTGCAGCTAGGGATTTGAGTAGAAACTTGGAAGCAGAAACTCATTCACCATATCGTTGGAGCTTTTCAAATCCACCCAATGCCCTGACTGAATGTTGCCTTCGGGCAATAAATTTCACTCTCCAGTTCACTGAGGACACCACGAACTAGTGTTCAGTCTTCGCCCTCTGCTCTTGCGGCGTTGATGACTCCAAAGCTAGAAACCCTACGTCTATCACGTAACCAACTCTCCAGTGATGTTGGACGATAGAGTTTTGAAATTTCGACTGCTTGGCACTAAACATCATGTTTGATGAGATAGAGACGTCTCTATTTTACCCACCTAGTTCATGCTTACTCATACATTGCCAGAGCTTATAAAGGAGAATAGAGGTCGTATACTTGACTCAGTCGTGACCGTAAATTATACAAAATTTTGATTCTAAGTGGTTCTAATTATTGACTCAACTAATTTTTAGACTCTTTATTTTCCCAACACCGCTTCACTAGGTGTAATCAGACGGAAGGCCGATCACTTGCGCTTTTATACCAACTCCCTCTCTACATGGACCAGGCCAGAGGCCTCCTCCCTTTTACTCTAGGCCGATAAACCCTCCGAAGCAACTGCAGGACTAGTTTCCCGCATCAACAGGCTGCGCTGAGTCTCTAGCACTGATGCGCCTGGCAGCATAAAAGGTCCCACACTCCTTAATAGTCTTTGTAAACCAGCGTCCTTACACGCGTCGCGATAACGGGTTGTTGCATTTTGCAAGTCTCACTGTCGCCTTAGCTATTACGCAAAGTGTAGACTATCCGACCTGGAATATGCACAAGAGATCAATCCATGCTTCTGGTGAGAAGATAACTTCGTCCAGCGCACTGGCCTCAAATAATTGAGTAGAGAAATGTAGCCCCGTTTGGCATGGAAAAGCTAATTCCAAAGGCGTTGCGACGGAGCGGGGTAAGAATTTAGATTTTGCTGTTGAGTAAGGGCTGATAAGACATCATAGGGAGTAGATGACCCAAGATATAGATACCTCGTGCTTGAGGTAAAATTAATCTCCAACACCTAAATTAGCCTCCAACTAAGTAGCAAATCGACATCAATCATATCGTGTCTGAAACCTATCTCGATCTCAAATTTGCGTCCTTTTTGCTTCAGTTATTACGACTCTGTCTAGGATAGGTCAAAGCACTGGAACTGTGGGAATCGACCCGTAACTGTCTCGAACGAGTAAAGGTCGCGGTATTGGATCAAAATAATGACCTGCGTGATAGAGAAAAAGGGCTTGTCCGTGCAGCATATCAAGTCTCATGAAGTGATGGACTGAAATCATCTGTAATCCTTTGGTACCAAGGCAAGTTTTATTTCTTACGCGAGACCTTTGCGCGACGTCGTCCGCGTTGCTGCGCTCGGCCTGACAATAATGTAGTCTTCACTGAAGCCGAAGCGGCTTCATCCAGCGGTGGTGAAGCCTCTTTGTCCGAAGCATAAGCCGCACTATGGTTACTATTACGCGTGGTCGAAGTTCTCTTCCGCTTCCCTCGAATGAGGCCTGTTGCTGAGTCTGGCTTCTTTCCAGATTGTTCGCGCTCGACCCATTCCCGAGCTTCATCGCCAAACGTTCGTTCGAGGCGTGCAGGTCCCGGTTTCTTGGCCTGCAGGCGACCGACGGCCTCACGCATTCGCTTGCTTCCGCCAGGCGCACTGCCGACCCCGACCGGTCCGCGCACCCCGGTGCCAACGCTGCCATCAAAAAAATGAGTAATATTGGTTTGAGTTCCTTCGGCTTCGCGGCGATTCATATCCCGAATGACCGGAACTAAGATCTCGTCGGTGCGCTCCCGACTCCAGCCAACCGTTGCCATGAGAAATTCACGCAATCGCTCGAGATCTGGTACACCCCACTGAAACTCTTCCTTACTATCATCAACCTCCGGTCGCCAGTAGGCCTCCGTGACAGCAGGACTGGGAAAATTGGAGGGAAGGAAGAGTTTGGCAGCCTGTGCCCGCCGAAATCTCTTCCGAACTTTCGACGTCTCGGGGGCGCTAGAGTACTGAGCAGTAGACCACCATGCCGCAAATTCTGAGATGCTCGAAAATTCCGAGATAATTTCGAGGGCACTCACGGGCCCGATTCCAGCCAGGCCCTCAGTATAGTCAGATCCTAGTAGGTGGGCCATTGAGATGAGCTGTTCTCGAGAGAGAGAAAGCTCTTTCTCAATATCAGCTGCTAGGTAGCATTCGACAAACTTGTTGGAATTGAACATATTTTTATAAACACGGGTGCCACCGAAGAGAAATATATCGCAATCATCCGTGACGATACCATCAACTAGTCCTAATCGAATAAGTTCTGCGCATTGAGCTTCAGCTTCCATGGGTGCCGTTATGTAAGGTATGCCAAAGAGACTAAGTAGGGCTTGGCATTCTGTTATCATTGTCTGAGTAATTTCATCTGCATCTCGACGGTCTTTTTTTTGTTGAGACCGCAAGGCTTGTAGTTCCTTCTCGTAATCATGTTGATTTTCGATCTCTGTCTTATTATTAAGTTTTGCAGCGAAACGACCATGCTCTTCAGCTTCTAGGGCCAACTGGGCTAGGAGCTCTTCATCATCAGGATCACTATGTTCATTATATTCGTCTATTCCGATGACGATATTCTCATATTTATTGTTAACATTTGATGACAGAGGAATCGAATGGTTGGGTTGCTGATTAGATGGAAGTTCTGTAGCTTGTTCTGTGATATCAATATCTTCGAATATTATATTCGGGCTCTCAGTGTGCGCCAGATCTTTGGCTTCATTATTGATAGACATAGCACCATTTCCAGATGTAGAGGATACCTCTTTTGGTCTTCGGAATGACGACATAAAATCTAGTTTTTTCGGAATTTTATCTTCATAATCAGTCTCTGGCCATTCTATTTCGTCAGAATCCGCAGGATTGCTTTCAGGCTGCACAGATGCCCTATCAATAACCTCGTTTCGACTAGAGGTTATATTTGTGTGAGGCAGCTCATCATGAAGCTCTGGTAAAGTTGTATCTTTCTTTTGAGACATAGACTCTGAAGGTTTAAATTCGTCCTCTTCGTCCGAAGATTCAATAATCACTGGCATGTCATGCCTGAAGATCCACTTTTGTTCTTCAAGAATCTTTCCTCTTTCTTCGGCATCTTCTGCATTCAGTTCTTGATCTCTGCACCGCTGTAGTTCAATTTCTGACCTAATGTCACCCTGGCCCGAAAGCCAGGGTGGAAGAGGTTTAGATATTTTTTGGGTCTCTGAGTCTATCTCAAACCCTCCTGACATGCCCGCTTCTTCATGATTTGCTTTAGATTCAGGCTTCTTTTCTTCACGCGCACTAGTAAATATAGAGCCTAGCTTCTCAAATGGTAGGGGACCATCGAAATTATTTTGTGAGGCTAACACTACGGGTGCCATTCGCTTTTCAGATGGTTCTTGTTTTCGCGCTTTGGCAAGAATTGCCTGTAAATCAACTCCATCATCACTGTCATCATCATGCGCAGTGTTCTTGTGGTTTGGGTCTATAGCCGTAGCTTGATCGTGGATTATGTGGAATTTTGGCTTTTCGTCACTACTATTACTGTGCAGTGAGATAGTATTTTTTGGTATGGAATTAGAGTATTCGGATTCGATGCCGCTATCTTTTGGATGTGTAGAGTCAAAATTCCCTAAGTGATATTGCGGCTCGGGGTCATGTAGATCTTCATCAAATGGCAATAAAGACATAGCTACAGCCTGTCTTAATGCTTCGTCATCCTCGAGCGTATCTTTGTCGTACGAGGTTACCGCATTCTTGTCCTCCACAAATAGCGTATCCATGTCACTTTTCTGTTCTTCTGTCCGCAAATCATCGGCTTGTTCGGTAAAGTCATAGTTCTTGCGATCTAAATTTGTATACCAATCCGCATCTGACTTCTGTTTTACTGTAGGCAGTCTATTCAAACCTTCGACCGGGATGTCTTCAAATTCATCATCCTCATCACTGTCGATGCTGACTTGTTTGTTTTGGCCAAACTGGTCGACATCGATCGGTTTACACCTTTCCCCTGCCCGTTTCTGATCTGTAGACACAACACCAAGTGCCCATCCTCCTTCTGCTCCCTCGTTTTTTACCAGTACATATTCCCGACTAGAATCACCGGCTATGCGACGACTACCAACGCCGAGCAAATCTTCGTTCATTCCATTCAGATTCATAAGCCGCTGAGTTAGTTCGTTTCTTTCCTTCACTCGGTCAATCTGGAATCGCGAAAAATCCATGCTGTTTGGGAACATGACGAGCAGTTGCTCCTTGCTCAAACCCATTCGCAACCTACTTCGTAACCTTGCAGCATTGAGGATGTTGTAGCGATCAACGGTGGGTAGGCTCATGAAGAAGTCCCCATCAAAATCAATCTTACTAAAGTCATATAGATTGATATCTTCGCCATTTTTAAACTGTTTAGCATACATTTGGAGCTCTTCAGCACTCATTATGCGCGGATCGTTTGGTTGTCCCATGCCTTCAATACCATTGGTTAGTTCGGGAAGATGATAAGCGTCAGTCTTGTGGAACTTTCGATTCTGCAGCCGATCTTCGACTGACATGCCCATCTCGCCGTAATAAACTAAATCCTTGTCGGCTGGAATACTTTCGGCGGCTTCATCTTCTCGGAAAAGATTCGGGTCCTGACGACCAGACATACTAACATCTCCTTTCCATCCCTTCTCACTCCTCTGCTTCATCTGTAGTACCAATAATTTGCTTGCGATTCGTGCAGCGTCTTCTCGACGCCCCTCACGTCGTTGTTTGCGCGCCAATATGGTCTGGCGTTTTAGTACAGGTGCGCCACCGTCAAAAACAAAGATAGGCTTAATGCCATAATAGAGGAGTTTACAAATGCGACGAAAGAACCCGACAATATGAGAGTTACGAAGTGCATTTCCTTCCTTATCGCGTACTGCCTTGAGAAATTGATAAATCCAGATGGAGGCATCGACGGCGAGACGTCTCCGATTGAGTGCCGCGAGAGGCGTTGGGCGGGCAGATGGCGCAAGAATCGGCCAGAGTCCAGTCACTCCCATGTTTATGACTGCTCTTTTTCATCCAAACCATCGGATATTGAATGTAGTGGCGTATTGCTACGGCAGTATGTATCAATTGAGCCACCGAGCTTACAAAATCTCTACACGAGCGCTTCTTCTCATCTATCAATATTCATTTAGGCATATTCCCGTTACCTATCATGGCCTCTAGCCTAATTAGAGACTGAGTATGGTCTGCTGAACAATAGGTGGATTGGATGTTGGTTGAAACAAGTGATTTTAGACATCAGTGATATTGGGGTAATTCTAACATCTAAGCAGAGACAATTTCATACTAGCCCGAATCGGAAGTACATAGCAGGGCCCTCTCTTTTTGCCTGAGGCTTTAGTTTTGCAAATCACTAGGTCTGGCTTGTGTTTGTGTTTATTGTGCTACTTGAATCTATGACTATCTAGCACATTGGGCTCCTCTCTGACCCAGACCACACCTTGTATAGTGCTTCTATCCTCTTTTGTTACTTGAAAGATCATTGATATATTCCCCTTGATGAATAGCCATTCAGCTCAGTATTTACCCGTGGAATTCGGCCACCTTTTCCACGGAACCTTCTACCAAAAAAAATAAAAATGGTAGCAATGGAAACTGCGTGCGCGGGAAAAAGTCTCAAAAAACCTGCAGCCCCAGCCAGGCGAGGCCTAGACACCGGGACCACATGAGGTGCGCATATTCATCTATGTCTCCCTTCTTTGTAACAGTCGAGGCCGACTTGATCCAATCCACCATCTCCGTATCGGGTGCTGGGTACGCTCCGGAAACTCATCGGATGGCTTCTCCTCCGTGATCAAGGTTTGGTGATGAGTAGAGCTCCGACCCTACCATATGATCTGATCGTGGTTAGCTTCATGATAATGGTGATAAGGGAATGTGTTGAGAGATGAAGACGATACAGACGGCGAAAGCGATTGGGAATCCTTATCGAAGTGAGGACTTCGTTACTCAATCTCGGCACTGCAGACTCTACAGTGAGAGCTGGAGGTTCGTAGGGGACACCGCTGACAGGTGTTGAGAATAGTCCCCCTATACTAGGTCTGGCTTGATTCCTCCTATTCCAACTCTATATGACAAAGTAAGCTCTCAGTGCAATGCAACCCAGACTACGAACAATAAGACCAAAAGAAAAAAAAAATTTCTTGGGAGCTCTGTGCTGTAGATACGTTTGCTGAAACATTAAATTCTCGCGTTACACGTTATTTCAGTGTGAATAACTACCACCCCTGTAACATGTGGTGCTTTCTCAATCACTCAACCTACTCGATCTGAACATTGGGTAAAAATCTAACTTTACACTGATATGAGTACTAAATCCTAGTCCGCCTCCTGGTGGTGTTCTCCGGAATATTTTGAGTAGCCTGGGCACCTACTCCACTTGGGAAGGAGACACCTCAGATCACGTATCGCACGGAGAAAATTTTAAAGATGATGGAGGCATGTTTGGATAACTCAGGGTTTTTGAGACGTTTTCCTGAGTGGGTATTCACGGATGAGGGTTGACTTGGGGTGAAGAAAAAGCCGCCATAACTTCGCAGTGGTACTTGCAAATGAAATCTGAGACATGAGTGCTCTTCCCTTACGTTGAATCATCTATTCTGTACTTTTCTTTGATATTGTGTCATAGCCAGATAGCTGCAAACGTAATTAAAATCCGATGCAAAAAAAAACAAAAAAAGAGTACTAAATCCGAAGATATAGCCACCTTTCTGAAGGGTTCCAAGATGTCGACTGACCATATTCTGTATAGTTATGGAAAGATAAAGAGTCACTTTCTACATTCCTAGCCGTCTTCAATTTATTCCATATTTTGCACCTCGGGACAAAGAAGAGGTCGTGTTGAGAGTAGAGAAAAGTCTTGTAAGAGGGTGCGTAGTGTATCATAGCCTTGACTGACTTCGTTGTGCTTTGGAAATACAAGTAGAGAGACCCACAGTCTAAGCTACTATGTAACTAGTTGTGACTTATCAGTTATACAGCTGAATACAATATGAATTAAATAAAAAGGAGTAAAAATAGTTGTGAATTCCAGGCCCAAAATGACCCAAATGAGTTACCTGCAAAGATGCCTTACGTCTATTCATATATCCCTAAATAGTTTGAAATGATATCTGATTGCACATTTTAGATCCAATACAATACGAAAGAGGGTACCTGGAACCTAGATGAAGCGGAAGGTCTTACAGTCTAGAACACCATGTGTTTCCATTTAGAGCAAATATTGAGCGCCAAAAGACCCTTAGAATTGTTTGGTTGAATAGTGACATGTGAATAGCGGTATTGTTGGAAGAGAGCTACGAGAGAAGATATACTACCTGAGGCCTGGAAATCCCGGGCATATGGTAGTGTTCTCAAGGCGCTGGTCTCAGAAGTTTAGAGCTATCATCCACATAATGTAACACACCGGGCAAAGGGGAGGACGAAGGCTGAACACCTGTCAGTGGTGTCCTCTACGAGCCTGGTAGTGAAGTATTCTCCCAGAGCCGAGATTCAGCCACGAAAAAGGGTGGGATGGATTTTACTTGGTGGATTTTTGGTCGAAAAATCAGTCGACAGAAATTTGACAAACGCAGGAGAGTTGAATAAAAACTTATCACCATCAACATAAGATTTAAAATGGGCCTAGGTGTTTGTGGGGATCATATTCAAACAACCGATATGCTACAACGTGCGCTAAGGATACTGGAGATCGCTGTCTATCGAAGGTAAGGTATTAATAACTTGTAGGATTATAGCTTCTAACGAAGGATACTCAGATGTAATTCAACTGGCAAGGTGCCAGGTGGACAAGGGTCCGAGAATTAAAGGATAGTCGAGAGATACGAAGTCAAGAAGTTGAGTTGCTGAGCAAGCGATCAAGTCTGATAACTTAGGGTCAATAGAGGTACGAAAGATGTACCGGAAAATGAGAGACTGAGAATATAAGATTATATAAATGCTAGATTTCGAGATCAAAGATCAAAAGAATGAGTGATTGAGAAGCTGGAGAGCTACTCTGTGGCATCTCCAGCTTCCTTAAGTTTAGCTCAAGGCAGTACTAGATCTCAACAAAGGCTATAGCAGATGTAGTCATGACGCCAGCCCCTCCATCTCTAACTGTCAGAGTTTCCTCGGAAACATTCTCAGTGAACCTTTTCCCGAGAACCTTATCCTTGAAACCTCTTCAAGGATGCCTAGCCATAATGATACCTCTCCAACTCCTAATGTAATTGAAACGAAGCATTTCCCAGTCGATCCTACATCTGCGACGCACTTCCACACTCACTGCACTCACCGCACTACCTGCAAAAACACGCCCTAATGAGGAAAGTCATGATTGAAACAGGATTCAAGGACTCAGGTGCGTGGTTACCGAGGTCGAGGAGTAACTTGTGCTACGGCGTATATATAGCAGGTTACTGTATAGTCAGGCTTGGTATGATTCAACTCATAGGTAAAGTCTGAGGTGGTTCGGACATCTAGGTGGAACGAGGTTCATTATACTTATATGGTATTTAAACTGATCCAGCTCGACTCTATTCGCGCTCAAGTATCCATAGGAGTGCGGAGGGTGCCAATTGCCTAGCACGTCAATGTACAAACAAACCCGCAAGTTACTCTGACTATTATTTTTTAGTTGATAAACTCTCTAAATCATGATCAACTTACTCTTAATCAGATTAGAGACTGTAATGTGCACGTCTGGAAGGCTACGGATTCTAATGGCGGTAGCGAAGCCGATCCCCAGCATTTTGGAGGGGATTTTAGATTTCCGCGTTGAACGCGATTCAAATTAGATATTGAATAGCCATTAAAGTAGCCAAAACTATTCTTCCAACTGAATCGATAACCAAGATTCTATTGTAGACATCTCTTGGCATGCATGCCGGGCAAGATGTCGCTCATAACATGAGTCAAATTTTTAGCTAATGCAGATATTTTTGGAGCAGATTCAGTCTGCTTCCCGATGGGAGTTGTAGACATTGTTGAAATGAGGTCCGTAATACTTTCTATAGTTTCTATCCAGATTATTAGCTGGGAACCCTACTAATAACGGGGTTTTCAGTGAGATAGTTACCGCTCATATTGTTTTCCAAAGCATCACCCTTTTTATGGAAATTTATTCCGTTCATCTTTTCCAAAATTCCTTTGCCAGTAGTTTGGATATTTGTTCGGCTGACAATATATGGCCCTATAGGCATAGCAATAAGTCCAGTGACCATGAAGACGAGAAGCATTAAGAACTGCATATTCATTTATTCGTGTTTAGGATAGATATAAGTCAAAAGTAGGTGAATAATGAAAGTTGATTTAAATGAGTTGAATGAGTTTGATACTATCAGAGGAGATATGGATACTTTTATAAGTCGACCGCCTCTGTTATTTCTCGTTCAGGACTCCCTCTTATTTTTTAGCACCTGATAAACATGTGGTCAGAGTACGAAGCTAGAAACATAGTTTGGCTTGATTTTGTAGCTAGTTTGAGCGGATTTGTCAGAGTCGGATAAGAGTGGTGCCTAAAAGTGCGATCTGGACTGATCTGAACCATCCTAGGAGGATCAGCTGCCCTTTATCCACTATTTGTGTGACGATTGCTTCTGTGAGCCACTGTTCTGGAATCAACGCAGATTTGTGCAAAAAAGGGTTAGTGACCGTGGAAAATATTGATCACCCTAGATATGTTTTCGTATCTAAAATATGTTAAGATCTGCGATAAGAGCAGATAGGAATACTATAGTTGAGGATTTTCAGATTGCAGTTGGAGGGAAGTAACATCCGGCTTTACATGAAGAAATGTAGCCAAATTGGGACCATGTGGCACGCAGCACTGAAGTCTTGGATGTGTCCAAAAAGGAAAGTGCCGAAGTAATGCATTGGGACCTATACATCAAGAGATTCAGAAAAGATTAGAAACTGAGTTACAAAGTTACATGTGAATAGCCCCATTCTTGGCAGGACTTAAAACACGAGTAAAAAAATTGCATCTTCGTTGCCTCGAGAGTTTGGAGCATGAATATGGTAGCAGAGCTGTTAATGATGTATTACTGTAGCAGGTGATGATAGAGCGGTATTTAAAGCTGAAGTAATGATATGAATGAGGCCAAAAACAATCTGTTGGTTATCTGGAAAAATGGGCACGTTCCTGTAACCCTTATAGGTGCTACATTTGAAGGAGACCCAGGGTATATAGTACAGGCCGGTTTAGTGTGGAACCTTTCACTTCTAATTCAACTCTAGAATCTTTTAAAGCTGCTGGAGTCATGGCAGATATCTTTGGCCACGTTCTGTTTTACTGTTGTACTAAAATGGATTCGCAATTTTTGCCATCTGAGATGAGATGTGGATATGACGTGCTGGGTGAACAAATGGATATGTTGTGTTTTGACGTTTATGATAGTGGGGGAATATATCAGCCGAACAGTATAAGCCAAGGATAGAATTGTGTTGTGAGTTGTTGGTTGGCTTCGTCTCTTGGAGTAAGCTACTGTTGACTATTTGTATATTAACATACTGCAGAATCGATATCAATCGCCTTCCAACTGGACTTGCACTGGATCAGATTAACTAGCACATGAGTATAAAGTTTCCCTCATCCCATCCTAGAGGACAGAATCATCATAAAACTTATCTCTGCAATGAATCATTTTAAGTCCTGCTGCCTAGAATAAAACACACAAAACATTTGGGTCAACCTCCGCACTGCACAACAAAAAACCTTATGGAATCTTTTGGCTCCTCCAAAACGTCCATGAGCCACAATTTATCCTCATTATCCAATTCCATGTCGAAATTATTGGCTTTTCAAACAGGCCCAATTTCTAATGAAGCCTGTTGCTTTTTGAAGATATGGCATTGTCTAGATTCTACTCCCCTAGGTATACTCATGGATCTTCTAACATCTCAATCCTAGCAAACTTTCTAGAGCCAGTATCCTTCTCTGTCAAGTGATAAGTCGCCACCGATTGAGTTCTTTTCTGCACTGACTGAGAGGAGGACCCAAGACCTCAATCGTATTTGTAGCAGATTGTAACTATTTTTTGGTTAAATTAACTGCAGAATGTCGCGTATTTATAATTTCCGGCTAGAGCTACGGTTAGTGTCATGAAATAGCTAATAGCGCGAGTACTTTCTGTCAGTTTATTGCCGTTTGTTTTGAAGTTTTCTCGAGCTTTCAATTCAATTATGACGCGGGCTAATCTGTTTTAGTCTATCGTCAATTCTGCCACCGAGTTGAGCTGCTTTTGACACGGCTTGTTTAACCTCCTTTTTTGCGCAAGGCCTATATTAGTTTTGGGTTCCATCAGTGTTGCTAGCGAAGCTACTTCCGTGGCCATCTCTCGCAACACCGTGGACACTCCAGGAGGATGAGATAGATCTTCCCGACTGTAGAGCCTCAGCTGCCACAGAGTTATCGAAAAGATATACGTATCGCTGCATGTTTGATGTTGCTTTTATTCAGATTCAAATAAAATGATAGCCCTGGGTCCTTGCGTTTCAAAGAACTCTGTACTCATAAGTTTGTCGGGACACTCTTTTTATTACTGTACTTGGATGCTGAATAATTTTTCGGATGACTAGAAAGGCTTGTTTTAGAATAAAAAGCCAGTTTACAGCTATAAGTGAAACTTGGTTAGAAATTGAGAAATATTGCTTCAGACTCGAGAGCCCGACATTATGCCCAAGTTTCCAATACGGTCTTGTATTTTTTCGTGATCAAATTTGTCTTCAGCTATCTAGCTATGAAATTTTACTGGGACTGTGCACATGTTTCATAACTCTTTCGACCCCAGGCTCATATTCTTGGTTTCATTCACAAATACCACTTTGAAGAATGTTTGCTCACACAAAACAGTCAGCTTTCGTCCAAAAGTTTTCATCAACGGGATTTGAAAGATGTAATATATCATGCCACCACAGCAAAATTTATGTTTGAGTACTTGGCTTGAACCAGCAGTTCCCCATCTTGAGTTGAGTAGGTGTCCAAGCTCATGCCATCTACCACCGCACCATCTAGCGATGGCTGAGTTCACAGCTTTACCCGCACTCTCGCAATCAAATGAATGGTGCTCACCATACTCAATGTGGATAACTCGCAGCGTAAGCTCAAAATCCCAAAAGATTCAAGGATATATATATCCTGAGCGCCTTATTCTAAATTTTTCCTGATATTTATCATGTTAGTCCTAAAGATCTGCATCCTAGGGTTGAGCACCACTATTTATCTTTTACAGGTATTCTTATTCTCGTAGGCGTGTAGTTTATGGCCAGCTAAGGCCAGAGAATGAATAAATGAGAGGCGTAGTCAATGAAAAGACGATGTACTAAGTCATGCTTGTAAATTTGATGAGACTTTTGTGGGAATTGACCCCATTGGCAGTGAGAGATTGGTGTGGTTGGGAGTCTCGTATCACTGCTTGTGGGCCAGCTCTTTCGGTTTGCGGAGTTTGTTTTAATATAGCTCTGGAGGACTATTTCACTCCTGAGTTCGATGATAAAACCACGGACAGGTATTGAATATTTGCCCTCATTTTACCTGCACTCATAGCGCCCAACTATCACCCCTACGAGTATTTTGAACATGACAATTGTTTACTGCATGAGTTGATGAGATTCTGGGACATGTTCGGACGTATCGAGGAATCTGCGCTTCGGCATTGATATATCTAAATTATTGAAGCGCCAGATTTCATGTGATTCAACGCGTTGGTGAAATGTGAGATAATGATCAAGTGTAGGATGTTGTGGTCGTCGGGCCGGGGCTCATCTACGCGTGTATGCTTAAATGGCTCGACACGTTTGCAGCCTCGAGATTATGGAGAAGGTGCCATTCGTCTAGCACACAGATACACAAGACTACTCGTCATCCTTGCTCGTCCTGGAAGCTCTACTATACCCAAATAAGGGTCATTCAACATGTATACTAAGCGCTTATCATGTGCGATAGCTAGACAGCTAAATACACTTTAAATGGTCTAAAACAACTTTATCCAAACACCTCTACTACAACGCAGTAAAAACTGAATTCTTCATCTTCCAGCGGAGCCGATGTAATCGCTCAATACATTCTGGACATCTAGTATAGCTCAGAAAAATCGCATTCGAATCGAAGTTGAAAGCAACCTCAAGCATATCTAAAGTCGACGACTTCTCGTCAATGTGGGACCTATCATTCTCACGCTAGTTCTCTACTTCAATCTTACCTCGCCAGCTCGTCTCAAATACCGATAATGGCCATACTCCAATTGCCATCAGGAACTTGCTTCACCAAAAAATGGCCATCTCCCACTACAAATCTACGAAGCTATGTATTCCAGTGAAGAGGAAACTAAGTCATGATATACAAAGCCCAGGTCTTGGTATTTGGGGAACTGCTGCTCCAACGGGGCTTTCCACCTTGAAGGGGGACAGGCAGCTGGGACGTGGGACGAACGAGTGAAGAGGTCACAAATGGGCATGCTGGGACGCACATTTTTCAAGTGTTTCCGACTTTGGGGTTGTCGTCGGCGCCGAGGCTACGATTCTGATAGTGCCAATGACACACTAAAAACAGAAAACGTTCCCTTTGGTGGATATTAACGATTGAGGGAATGATAAGAGTCCCTAGCAGGCAGGCCTCGAGTGGTATCAGTGATTGCACCAAATGCATGAGTGGTCCAAATGTCAGACTGAATTATCGTCGTATATAGTCGTCGGGGAAGGAATAGCCTTCTACATGTCATGTTCTATGAGTGCTAAGCTTTTGCCCGTCACGAATAAACATCTATTCATCCATCCATACATACATCCTCTATTAAGATCTCAGGCTACTGCAGAAATGCCACATGATGTACGATGCAATGACTCGCAAGTCGAGGTGAAGTCTACATGGACACGATCAGTCGAGTATATCATCTACCCGCAGACTGCCATGCATTTGCTATTGCGCTGCGCGTATTAACTAGCATTCTTGCCATCTTTTGCATGCAGAAAGCTTGACGCGGGCCACTTAGCTCACAACCACGGCAGCGAGATGTCTTCGGACTCATGCACGGCGTCCAGCAACCATAAAGCTCAATGGGAGTATACCATCTACCCCAGATTGCCGCCGCATATCCCCTTGTTGGCCTGATCCTTTCTTTCGGGTCACGTGGGAGGCTGTGAGGTACATGGCGGGGCCGAGCTCTTATCATCGCCATCGCCATCATCATCATTTTCATCACTATCGCCTACACTTGCACCATGTCCGCTGCCGATTACCTTTCTTCGCTCCTTGGTCGCTCGTTACGCGTGACGACGAGCGACGGGCGTATCTTTATTGGAAATTTCAAGTCGACAGATCCTGTGCGTAACTTCCTCCTGCCGCTGCCCTGGCCCTAACCTGCGCGCGCCCCTTACAGGACCGCAACATCATCCTCGCCCAAACCTACGAGTACCGGCTCCCACCCCCGCCCGCAACCGCAGCTGAAGCTACTGCTGCTACGTCCATTGTAGTCGCTGCCAGCTCTTCGCGCTACCTCAGTCTCATCGTCTTGCCAGGCCCACACATCCGCCGCATTGAGCTAGACGAATTTGCATCACAGTGCCGTCCTCGTCTCGACGAGCGCCTCGACCAGCCGCTCTAACGAGTGAGCTCTCCCTAGAAGGGGTTGTAGACGGCCTAGTTTCTCGTCGCCCATGGGCAAAATACCAGCCTCTCACTCGGCCTCCGGAAAGCTAAACTTCTCACTGATTTTAATCTTGCCAACTCGATAGCTCTACGCTAGACTACACTCTTGCAAAACTGCGATACACATATTATCGGGTGAGATATTCCTGGAACGTGCGCCAACAGCATACGATCTTAGAGCACAAAAGCGCATGGCCAAACTGATTAATTGAAAAGTCAAACTTTATTACTTTCATTCACCCTCCTTTTACATAAATCGAGGCCATATGAGGCCTGATTATCCCTATCATGTTCTGAAGCCCATTCCTGGAATGACCATGACGCCCTTAACGAATGACTGAATCCCGCGACGAGGCAGAAATCTCATGAGACGAGACTGGTTAGATAGATAAAACTTCCTGCCTATCATGACTGCCTTGATGAATCATATTGATATTGCGTAAATCCCCAGCCATGTTCCCTTCTCCCTCACGCTCTTCCTCTTCCTCTACACCAACCTCTTCCTCTCCAACTCGGTGACCGAAACTCGAGGGGTCCCATGATTCATGGTCAAGCGGGGAATCTTGGCTGGTCAAGTCATGTCGTTCGGCATTACGGAGGACCGTGTTGCGGCGTCTTTGGGACAAGGCACGGGACCGTGTTGAAAGATTAACATCTACCTTGGCTTTGGCTTCGATCCAGTTAGTTAGAGCATCTTCACAGTCCTGTACAATAGCTTTCGATGCTTCGTAGCCATCGTAAGAAACACGCGTTTCGCCTGGAGTCACGGGGGATTCATCAATAAGTTCCAATAGATGCTTTCCATAGCCGGCAATGATGGCCACTTTTTCACAGTGTTCGCGGAGAGCATCGAATTGGTAGTTGAAGGCAGCCTTCAGCTTTTCCCGTGTAATATTTGACAGTTGAGCTTCTGCCACAAGTGATTCAGCTTCGGCTCGTACGAGCTCCTGCTCGAGCACGATAATCTTGGAAGAGTTGGGCTCTTTGTATTTGAGCTGAGAGATTTGATCCAAGAGCTTTTGCTTGCCTGAGAGGGGTTAGGACTATTGGTTAAGTTGTGGGATAGAGACATACGATCACGGCTCGGTTGAACTGAAGCTTCAATATTACGAATAGACTTTATGGTAACTCGATACTGATCATAGCGATCAAGGTACTGGTCTTCAAGCTCGCCAATTTCGTAGATCAAGACGCCGATTTTATCTGTTACGTCCGAAACATCCTCATCACAGGCCTCACCCCATATCGAAATTTGTTGCTACTAGAGTCAACCGTCTCATCTTCGAGCCGGCGTCATATACTTGCCGCCACATCCATGCGCTCGTGCGCCACCAACTCCATGCTGCGCATGACATTCTTCTCCATCTTAACCAGCTGCGCCAGCTTCTTGGCTAGATCTGGTCCGAATTGTCCGGCGGCCTGCCGGCGCAGCACATGACCTACCGGGCCCATCAGTTTCGGGTGCCGGGAGTTACAGGAAATTGGCACATACCGAGTCCGCTCTTTCCAAAGAAGCGCCCACTCTTCGTACTTGCCGGGGGCGGCGGCGGGTTTTGGAGTTGAGATGCCTACGTGTCGCCGTCAGCACGGCACGCACGCGCAACCACAAGAGAGGCAGCCGCTTACCGTAGGCAGCCGGGTCTGACGCATCGAATAAGTGCGATGCATGTTGGTAAGGCGCAGGAACGGAGGCTCTGGCCTCAGCGTTCAGTAGATGGCGGCCTAGAAGAGCCGGGAATACGGGTCGGAGCCGATGGGCAGTGGGCGGTCTGTGTGCAATAGATGATAGGTGAGCCGGAACGGCGGTGCAGACCAAACGATGTCGGTGAAGAAGCGCTCAAAGTAATAATATGGTGCGAGAGGGGATTGAGGAGAGAGGGCGGGGCAAAGGAAGCTCGTGTTCCGCCGCATCCTTTAGGGCGCGCTCGCTCGCCTGCGCCTTCCGAGTCGGACGCGTGGAGGGGCCATGACGTCACTGGGGTTCCCCATAGTCACGACGCGGTCTGGCGGCAGCGACAAGGCATAGCTGCGTCGTCCATCTCCCGCGCCCCCACGCCCCTCGTGTCTAGGCCCATAGTCGACATTATGCCGGCTACGTCGCATGTACGATGATCGTGCGACGGCGAGACCTCAAGGATGTGGAGCCATTACGACGCGCTATCTCGTGTTGCGAGACTTCGTGCGCATTGAGGTCGCGCGCAAATTGAGTCATCTTTTCCGTACTTTTTCTCTGATTTTGTGTCATAGCTTGCTAGCTGCATACGCTATTCAAATATGATACCAAAAAGAGCGAGGTTTGTTCATTGTACCACTTGATTCTATGACTATCTAGCACATTGAGCTACTATCTGGCCCAGGCCACATCATGTACAGTGCTCCTTGCCTCTTTTGTTACTCGTAAGATCATTGATATATTGCCTGTGATGAATAGCCATTCAGCTCCGTGTTTACCCGTGAAATTCGGCCACCTTTTCCACGGAATCTTCTACCCAACGAAAATAAAAATGGTAGCAATGGAAACTACGTGTGCGGGAAAAAGTCTCAAAAAACTTGTAGTTTCAACCAGGCGAGGCCTAGACACCGGAACCACATGAGGTGCACATATTCATCTATATCTCCCTTCTTTGTAACAGTCGAGGCCGACTTGATACAATCCACCATCTCTGTATCGGATGCTGGGTACGCTCGTGAAACTCATCGGATGGCTTCTCCTCCATGATCAAGGGTTGGTGATGAGGACTCCGACCCTACCATCTGATCTGATCGTGGTCTGCTTCATGATAATGGTGTTAGGGGGATATGTATAGGGACCAAGAAGATATAGACGGCGAAAGCGATTGGGAATCCTCATCAAAGTGAGGACTTTGTTACTCAATCTCGGCTCTGCAGAATCTGCAGACTCTACAGTAAGAACTGGAGGTTCGTAGGGGACACTAATGACAGGGGTTGAAAATAGTGCCCCAACCAAAAAGAAGAGATTGCGCGCGACGAGAGCTAAACATGCTGGCCTTGGTCTCCGGTTTTGGATGAATTAAGATGTTGTAATTAAGATATTGCTCTACGAGCTCTATGGTTAGAGCTAAGGGAGGAAATATTTACTGATGAAAAGAAATAAAAGAGCCACCGAGATATACCAACCCTTGCGTCTTGACGGCGCTCCCGTCATTAATGCTGCCGAATTTGTCAATCAATATCACCGGTTGCAGGCTCCTAACCTCCACGAAGCACCGCAGCAGTGCTGACTGCCGTAATCAGTAGATACGCCATCTCTGAATCATATCCGGCTCCCACTCCGCCCCCCAGCGTTTCAAGATATTCCGACAACGATTTAAGTCCTGTCCGAGTCGTGCCCAGCGGGCCTTCTCACATCCGTCACGGGCCCGCGTACATCGTTGCGTCTTCCGCTCACACTCGGCAATAGCCATCTCGACGCCAGCAAGCACACTCTGCTCTTGGCCATCGCCAGTGCGGCCAAAGGAGTTTACCATAGCCCGCCGCCGACTCTCTTCCTCTAGCCGCAGCACGCACTCTAAGATCTCGTAAAACCCACGCGTAGCGATATTGTAGACGAGTGAATTCCCATTAGGATCCACAACGTGAAGTGCCTCGCGAAGTTCCGGACTAAATATTAAGAGACGGAAGAGTTCGGTTGTTTGTGCAGGAGTCTCTTCGGAATCTCTGTTCTGCCGTTTGTGAGAGACGAGTAAATGTGCAGCCGTCCATCCCTGTTCATCTGGCGCGTTGCGATCGATGCCTCCATAATCACAAGCACAGAGCATCTGATCATGATAAGAATCAGAGTGCGCATCCGTTGCACCACAAACTCGACATTGGTAGAGGAAACACGAGGATTCTTGAGAGTTTCCACTGTTGCCGCGAGCAATGTCAACAAATCCATATGGACGAGTTATGTGGCGGCCACCAGCCGAAGCATTAATAAAATGATTGATTTCTTTGAGGCCCGCCGAGATTTTTTCTCGAGCTTGTACCGAGATGGTCTCTTTCTTTTCAATTGCCTCTTGCATTATGTGTGTGATTTTCTTGCCGTTGGTATCAAAGGCTAGGAGATAGTGAATGACATTTGGGAAAATTTGCAGCACGCGGAGATAATCTCCATACTCAAGAGGCTGTGAGAATAGGTAGTGAAGAAGTGTACGGCATTTGGAGTCGCGAAGCGACAAATACTGAGGAAAGTATGCAAGAAGCTCGACCAGCCCATCACCAAGCCCTTGTACATCTAGGACATGTAGTGGGCTTTGAGAGAAGACATTAGAGCCAAATGTAGACCATTTGACATCCCATAGAACAGTTTTGAAGTATTCTAAGCTCACGCCAGCGGCCATGAGAAAAGCGAGTGGGTGATTACCGGCGTAATCTGGCGAGGCGAGGTCCCTTAGAAGAGATATTGTCATAGCAAAGATATCCAGTCGAATACTCTTTGCGTGGATCATAATAGCATGACATTGAGAAAATCCACAAATGGAGCAACGGGAAAACGACTTATCCCAGGAACAATGGCTGTGATCTTGTTGGCAGGGAATAACACGTAGGACTGAGTTCCAGAGTCCTTTTTGGGCGTCATGCTGGGGCGAACTGACGAGACTATATTGTAGGAAGGAATGAGAGGTTTGTGGCGGCGCGTCTTGAGTCGAAGGGAAAGTTTGTTGCGGCGATAGAATCGATTCTTGACTAGCTTGACTGAGGGAACTCATTGAAGTTGATAATGATAGACGGTTATTAGGTGGCTCATCGAAATAAGACTCACCGCTCCAGGATGTGCCACTGTTTGACCACGTCGATACGGCCGTACAAGAATTATATTGAAATGGGTCACATGTGCTATCAGCGTCGAAAGCGTCACCATGGGATGTGACTGGGGGGAAGAAGCCAGTAATTGATAAGGGTGAATGATATGTATCGTGCATCACGGGGTAGAGCTGAGCTTGGCATGATGGAATCGAAACTGGCGAGTTTACTTGAGGAAGCATATATTTGGTAGTGATAGCATCGATGATTCTACCAACACGAGCGTAGAGATCCATTACGACTAGCTCTCTCTCGACACGATCGACCGGGAAGAACCAGTCCCGATAACGATTGGCGTATGTCTTATAACTACCTGCGGTCAGATGAGAGGCATATTTAATGAAGAAAGACCTACGACCACTCTAGCCTCGACCTCATGATTTGAGCAATCTGTGTGAAGCTTCTCATGGTCATGTACTGGCGAATGAGTTCTGGTTGATGCGTAAGCTCCCAATTCTTCTGTGCACGAACACCCTTGGGGTCCCGCAACTCCATAATCTGTCGGCAAGTCTCGTCGGTTAAGGCAAAGCATTGTTCTAGGGTAGGTAAGAGATAATTCTTCCGGGTCATGGTGTACTGGTGAGACAGTGGTTTGAAAGGTAGGCCAAAGCCATGTATCTAAGTTGAACAGCAGCCTTGGGCCTACAGGAGATACTACGCCACCTCTAATTAAGCACGTAGACTCAGAGCAGGCAAGAGAATTGACAAGAAAATGTTGATATGCATTTGCAATGGCACTGAATGCAAGAGCAGCGGTCGTGGGACGATAGTGCGAGAGGTGTGGGCTCAAAACATTTAAAGTCAGATTATTATCAGTGGGAATTGGAACGGAGATAGTCGCAAGAAATAGCCATATATCAATGTGGTAATAAATGAATTTTGAGGCACAGCGTGACAGTCTAGAGGAAATGATTTACTCCTTTCTGCTGTGTGCCAGCAGGGAAGGGGTCAGGATTTGTGAACGAGGTTAATCGTAGGTAGTGAAGGTAGATGATCCGCTCGAATTCTTGTCCCCAGCGATCCATAGGCTGGAGATGGTGGCGGCTTCTCGTTGACTCCATAGGTCGATGCTGACGAAATGAGGGTATCAAGGCACAAGAAAAAGCAATGTGTCCTGATTTTGGAGGCTCTGTCGAACCAAATTTGCAGCCGTGTTCAAGGGGGGGGGGAACGGGTAATTCTGAGTTAAATGCTCTAGTTTTAGAGCGTAAGAGGGGGGAAATGCAGCTACAGAAGAAATGCGATTACTCCGTGTGCAAAGAAAATCGTAGTAGGCTTTTGTCTGAGTATCAGTCGTCGGGTTCTTTCGCTTTTAATAGGAGAGCCAGGTCTCGTCAGGAGTGCTAGCTCCGAAGGGGAGAGATATAAGTATTCGAAAGAGAATGAAATGCCAGATTGAAATCAAGGCCAAGTTTAGGTAGAAACGAGGGACAATTACCTTTTCGTGGCCAGAAAAAAAGCTTCAATGCGTTCTATCTGGATCTGGGAGGTTCCAGGCAATGATAATCATCTACGGCCCAGTTAGTGGAGAGACTTGTGTGAGATGACTCATTTGCTCTCACGAGGCCTGGACGTCGATAGCGTGTCTTTGAACTTCAAAATTTTGAAAGCATAATGATTATGTAGCTTTTCATATACTGATATGAAGAAACAGTATTCAGGAATAACAGTGGCTAATAACTAGAGAAATTGGCTCTGGTCATGATGAGCACCTAAACGGCAAGTTTCTCAGGTACATGAGATAATAGTGTCATTAAACGACGACGTGAGGGTTGAATTGATAGAGCTAGCAGGTAATTGGCATGACCCATGATATGAAAAAGTCTCGCAACAGCTCAATGTTAGCTGAGGTAACACGGAATCGGCACATCGGGCTGTGATCCTTCAAATATTGTCTTAATGCAGCCTCCACGAACTGCATGGCTTTGACATGCAGATGGCTGCCGGCTCTGGGATCATGAGCCCTTGGCCGGTAGATCTCGGCTATCGAACGCATACGGGAAAGTTTGTAACGCTCGTCAGATAAATTTAGGAAAGGATTGTGTCGGATCGTGCGGAACTAACGCAGATATTAGTTGTGATCAGTGTCACGAACCACTTGCGTGACTAGCACCTTTTTTAGTCTATGCAAAGTACCATTGTGGGATCATAGATGTACGTTGCTAACCTATGCCGTTTTATTGTGAAATTGAATTTGAAATAAAAAGCCCCAAGACACATATGTCGTCCTTCAAGCAATTCAAGTGCCTTGAAGGCTAGAAATTTGAGACTTGATAGCTACCATCTTTCCCGGTAGACTTGTCTTTTACGATGATCAGAGAATAATTTTCTTGGGTCAAGCGTCAAGGATTACTATTCCCTACTCTGTTTATTGATATAAAATTCTTTGATAAGAGTAAGGCATAGATTTATCGATAGGTAGGTTATGTGATATTATCCCCAAAATTAGAAAACAGAGTAGATAAATTCGAGAGCTTAGGCGAATAAAATCAGAAGGCGTGTGAATGCCAGCAAACTCAATGAGCTGTGCCTCCGTTTAAGTTAGTAATACAAGCTAGTAAGTTGGCTGTCCTTGTTGGCAGCTGGGCTTGCGTCTAGTTCCACCTAGTCCATTGTGTGTAGCTACGGAACCCCTTCCATTGGTAGCATGGAAACTCTGAAAGCATTCATGTCAGACGCTTAAGCTGATATAATTTACTTCGCTGATTGTCGCATTATTTGACTAGATCTTCACTATCAATGAAGTCAGATATGTGGTTGAGATAGTTGTCAGGTTGAAAGGTAATACTACATATTCTCTGAAAGCCCACAAGACCATAATTAAGGCACCTGAGATTTTATCGATCTAGTATTCTCTCAAAAGTGCAATGAGGATGAAGCATCTTTGCGTTTAAGATGTGAAGGAGAGCTTGCTTTCTATGACGTCTAATTAAGCCATAATTTTTTAAAAGTCGCCAGGGTAGGCTAAGTCTGTCGGCTATTCGCGTGGTTCGCGGGTTGTGGCCCCGAGAAATTATAGTTCAATCACTAGAAAGTTGAAGTATAAAATTGGAAAAGAGAAATCGTCCCACTATCGATCGTTCATGGGAAATAAAATCGCAATTCAAAACCTGAATGTGTTAAAAGGAATGAGGGAATGGTGGTCTGTGAGAAGAAAAGATTCCAGCCAAGAAATGCTGCAAAACAAGAAGGCATGTTTATAGATGCTTTCTATGAGTCAAATCGGTGAGCCAAAAATGATTGTGACCTAAGTTGTGCGTCTGAAATAGCAGGTAAGATTGGCAGAGAGGCCGCATTATTAACATGTTGAACAGCTTCACTATGAGCTTAGTAACTATCATTAGACTAGGCGGGAGAGGTTAAAATCGATATGTATCTCTACAGCGCAAGTTTATTTAGCATGTTGGTGTTTCTGGTAAATTTATAACTGGTAAAGAGTATTGTACGGCCGTGGCAGAATCCAATGGGTTACTTGGTCCCTTAACGAAGGCTGATGCGGATAGAAGTCAATTAGAATGATCACCGCTGCACACTTTTGGCAGGTTCATACAAAGTCTCGAGACATCCTGCGGATTTGGTTCTTCTCTTTTATTCGTGGACCCTGAGCCTGAAAAATAGCCTTTACCAGTGCCAATGTAATACCCCGATGAAACGCGACGAACCGGTCTAACAACGTCGAATATTCCCTTATCGCCCAGGCCTTGAACTTGACACATTACAGGTAAATGATCTGACTGAATTGCGGGTTGGGGCTTCTAATCTAAAAGTAAAATAATTAGTAGCATGTTTCCTGTGGAGCTAGGCGAGCCTGACAGCTATGTAGGACGACGAGAGAACAGCCGAGTATACTTCATATTTCTCTTTAGCTCAGCAAGAGCCCTGCCTCGTTGTTCATTCTCCAATTCATACACGAGGAGTACTGCGTGGATAGACAAGCGACCTATTTTCCATAGCCATTAACCTAAAATGAAGGAAAACGCCACTTCCCAGCCCCCCTCCCTTTGATGGAGATCCAAATGTTGAAATCCAGGGCAGCCAGACAAGCCGTCGGCCCCAGCCATCGCTTTCGTCAATGACCAGCCACTCATTTTTAAAGGGGCAAGGGCTCGCAGGTGATACGACGAGGTGAGTAGAAAGATTACGTTGGCTTAAGCTAAATATCTAGCGCGCGTGGGGTAAAGTTTTGACTTCAATTGTCGGGAGGATTATAACGAGTCCGGAAGGTAGATTCTCGTACCGCCTACGGCCACCAAACGGGGATGGCACAGTTGCTGAGGGTGGGACGAGGACGCAAAAAGCCACTGAATCGACTGGGAGGGAGATGTGCAGAGACGAAGACAACACCTGATAACTAGCTATCGATTCTGCCTCGCCAAACGTGGTGATATTCCCGTAGATCAAGTGGGGCTAAATGCTGACAAAAATTTCTCCAGGACCATAATGGTTGATATGCATTGAGGCGTTAGCTCCTTGACCTTGAGAGTTCATCGACAGGCCTCGGCTGCCTTCATCGTCGTGCACCAAAATCTGTTCAGTTGCTAGCTCCTAGGAGACTGCACTGTGTACTTGTGCCAGCTAAAACGGGCCTCGGAAACCCCGCAGCCCATCATCCCCATTTCAACGATTCGAATGCTGCTATGGAGTGCACATGCAATGAGGAGGCATCTTCAACCCACTTCAATCACTGCCGACGACGTGCGTATGCGGATGACATGCGTTGACTAAGATGCAAATCCTACGCTCTGGGCTAGGATCGGAGATATTTGCCGTGTATTACTATTTCACAGGAAGGGAAACGGCACCAGGAGTGTAAACTTATAACCATTTGTTTGAAATCGCTAGTGAAGGGAAGAAGCTTTGTATCGACGTTTGGTTTCATGTATTGTTGCAATTGCTAGTACTAGATCAACTTGTACGCGATTCGCGCTGTGCAAATAAATGGGGCCGTACACAGTGATCCCTAACGGCTCCATTGATCTATGTCCCCAGCTAACTTTAAGCTTAGCTTAAGATTCCGAGTTTGACAAAAAATAACGGCTAGTGGCACGAGGGATTGTATGGCTTAGGATTCAATGAGCGAATGCTTTCAAGACTCTCTGTCAAGCTGATTCACCACAGCAAGGCTCTTAAGTAGGTCTATGTAAAAGGCTATGAGTTAGCTAGCAAATCCACAAGTCTTTATAATGAGCCATGGGGCCAGCTTGAAAAGTCCAATCATGGTAATTTGGAGCGCATGCAGACCGTTGACGCCAAAGGGCGTGACTCATGCTCATGCCGGGGCCCTTGTCGAGATCACCGGAAAATGGTTACTCCGGCATGAATCCATTTGGCAAAGTTCTACGACACAGTATACAACGCGGTTAGTAGACTTCTAGTGACGATTGCTGCAGAAGGAGACGCAAGACTAACGTGACTTTTTACAGTAATATGTGCCACTTCATGTCTAAAACCTGCAGACCTCTCAATAATGCGCCTGACTAGGTTTTCCAGGAAAGTAAGGATGAGTCGACTCGTCGCGTCAACCATCTAGAGGCACGAATGCCGAAGGCTTGATAGAAGCCGGTATCTCTTCGCCGGCTAAAGCAACCATCAAAATAGCCATGTTCGTCAAGTTTAAATGAACTTGATCTCAGCAAGCTACTTATGTGATGAGTAAGCTCATAAATGTCACGAGATGAAGTTACGATCCAAAAGAGCCAACGAAATTTATTACGCATCTGCGAAATAATAATGATACGAGAGTAATTTCTGGGCTCATTATGGAGTGGTTTGACGATCGATCATGTTAGTTACGAAAAGAGTGATGATATCCTATGAATTGGTCCCTCTGCTGTTCATTTTATTCCTAATAGACAGTGCAGAACCCATGAGAAGCACATCATGTGATCCCCACATGATGAAGCATCTCCTTTTACGATCTATGAACCGACGATAAGTATATGATGCCATTGAGGAAGGCTGGCAATAGAAAGATTTTAAACAGGGTGTACCTTGGCGTGCCCTCAGATCAACATTACACATCAACCGCCTGGAGTAACGGCAGGATTTTCAGCGCTAGAAGTCGAACAATAAAATGAGGCAAGGAGTTGAGTATGTAGGAAGGTTCTATCGAGTGAGATAAATTAATGAATTTTATGCAATAGAGACTGGTTATTACTATGCTAGCTGAGTCAATGACCAGCAAGCATATTGGGCTACTGTCTGATCCAGGCCACACCTTGTACAGTGCTCCTATCCTCTTTTGTTACGAAAAAAGATCTGACAAAGTTCCCATGGTGAATAGCCATTTGGCTCAGTAGATACTCGCAAAATCCAACTACTTTTCCCATGAAACGTTCTATCCAAAAAAGGCAGCAATGCAACAAATGAGTGCGGGATAAATTCCGAAAAAAACTAATAATCCCAGCCGCGAGAGGCCTGGATACCGGAGCCACACAGGGTACGCAAATACATCCATATTTCACTTCTTTGTAACATTAGAGGTCAACTTGATTCAATCCACCAATGCCATATCGTATGCTGGGTACGCTCAGGAAACTCTTAGGATGGCCATTCCTCATGATCAAGGATGGGTTATGAGTTGGGCTCCGACCCTACCATCTGATATGATCGCAGCTAGCTTTATGATAACGGTGCTAGTGAGATGTGTGGATAGATGAACATGATGCAGACCAGAACATTGGCTACATATGATACAATTAATCTTGTCTATCTGAAATATGTAGAGCAAACTAAGCGTTTACAATGGGACTGCTGAAAAGTATAGAATTCGTTATCTACGACAATATTATTTAATGCTAGCACAGACTCTAAGACCACAAAGGAATAAATATATAGACTCAGCTCATATTTGTGTAACTTGACATTCTTCTGACTGAAATTTAGGGTCATGCCTTCAACGGGTAGGAGAATGGCTAGCTTCTTCACCTTATCCCATATCACTAGATGGGACTCCAGCCCAAATGGATCGACTCAGGGCTGGGTGGTGCATTAGTGCACCGTCCGGGCTGTTCTGCGAAGTAGATTCTGGGTAGCTTGAACACCTATCCCATACGAGACTGGAGAAAGCTGCATCGAATCCAGGAATACCCACACACCACACTCTCTCGCGGTGATATAATATTTGTGGGATGACGAAAGCACACTTAGATAACCATAGGGCTTCACGCTTTTCCCTGTGATTGGTATGCACGCAAGAGGCTATACGCCGTAAGGGTAAACATCGTGTGGTATCTGCAAATTAATTCTGAGTTTGAGTGTTCTAAATGTCAAGTTCAATCATTCTATATAAATTACATATCTTCCGCAATACCCTACATAGGCCTTAAGATGCCAAATCAGGATAATTGTTTTTTAATTTTTAACGGACCAACTCCTCTGTTAATTGTCGGATACATGATAGATTTATCCACATGCGAATATACAGCTGCCGCTCTCTCAACCTCCAGACTCCCTCTGACCCCATCTTGTGTGAAATTCCTTACCGTGTGGATAATCTGAGCGGGGATAGAGAAGATGGTTTACATTATTCTAGAACAAAGCTTATCAGTAACCCCTGGACTTCAATGCTTGAAATTAGTAGAAAAGAGAAACAACGATAGGCTATTTGCCAAGAGTTGTACGTCTCAGTATACGGTCAGTGAACAATAATCATAAGGGGCGTCATATATGGCCCGCTGCCAAGGCGAGGAATTTCAGGCAACTACTAGCCATTTGATTTATTTCTTTAGATTAAATAATTAAATGTAGCCCAATCCTTCCTCAACTACATCGAACATGATACCCTGTCCTCATTATCTATCTGTGATGCCTCGACCGACGGTATAAGACCGACCTATACATGTTATTACTAAGATTCCATCCACTTATTTATATATTTCCAGAATTTCCTCACAGATGAATGTTCATCACACCATACTAACACGCGTTGGCATCACCAATCCTTCATCCAAAGGCTGATCTTGCTACAAGCGTTCATCAACCAGTGCAATGCTGTTGCCACTGCTCTTTTTAATTGACCCATCAAACACAGCGGTAGAATTTTGGTTGCAGTTGGCCAGTGTTTGAAATTAGCTCCGAGATCTCTGTTGCTCCAAAGTTTTACCTTGATGGTACGAGCGGTGATTCTACTGAGCTGCAGTAGTTCTGGTCTCCCAACCAGCCAGCAGATGGGAGCGAGAATGCACTATTCTAGGCGACTGCATCACAAAGACATCACTCATCCGCCAATCTCATTCTCGGCCCCGGTGACGTTGGTGTCCTGTGAACGACCGTATAGGTTGTAGAGAACGTCTAGCCAATGGTCCAGCAGCTGTTCGAGCTCGCGTATGTGGCCTGCGGTAACGTTTGGACCCATGCTCTTTTCATGAATCTGCTTCTGTATGGTTTCATAGGCTTCAATCATCAGAAGAATCTGTAATTCGGAGGCTCGATCACTCTCTTCAATTGGGTGATGGCGAAAGAGAATGGAGGCCAGCTCATTGGTAAGAAGGTCGACACAAATCTTCAAGCCGATGTCGGTGTCGTCGTGCATGGTCTGCATCGATGCACAGCTCGATTTCTTGAGGGGCGTGGGAGGGGAGAAGTTTTTGTGTTGCTTCGTGTCAGGTGAGGCTGGCTCGGAGCCGACAAGTGTATCCAAATCTCCATCAGAGTCGATGGCGGCAGCGGCAGCAGCTATCATGGCTTGGGCTTCAGCTTGATTACGACTCAGGTCACGCAGACTTGTTTGCGATTTAACCTTGCGAAGACGGCGTGCAGGCTGACACTTATTACGATTGGGGTCAGTTGAAGACGAGAGGGGTAGGAGGGCCTGATAGTCTTCGGCGAGCTGGCATGCGTGACTATCGGCCTGATGGGCGAGATCTTCGAGCTGGCCGACGCGAAGGATGGGGGTCTTGGGACGGGTGCGGCGAAAGGTTTGTTGTTGCATAAAGTCCATAGAGTAACGACTGACTGAGGAGGTATCACTTAGATCCGAGGTTCGGTGGTGAAGGAGGCGCGCAAACTGTGGATCGGGCGAGGCCAGCGTTACGCGGGCTAGAGCGTCATGGCCGGGCAAACACAATGCCATGGACGACTTTCGCACGACATTGAGCATTTCCCGCGAGTATATTTTCTTGATCTGCCGGTCGCGGCGTTTTTTTTGTAATTTGTTGCGATTCACGTCTGCAGTGGCGGGAAGAGACCAGGTCATTTTGCGCAGGACTTCCAAGATGCAATACAGTAGCTCCATGTTCAGAGCAGCGGAAAGACCGGACAAGAGAGAGAGATGAGCAAAAGGCGCTCAAGGAGGTTGGCTTGCGCGAGAGAGCGAGAGTGATAGATGGGTGAAAAGAAGGTGCAGGTCGCAGCGTGTGGCGAGGAAATGGCGGGGGGGGGAGGACCATATGTAGGGACTGGCGGGGGCGGGGGATAGAAGAGCTATATCGCAGGACACTGCTGGCCGCGCGCGCCACTGACAGTCGGCGTAGACATGACAGCAAAGCGCGGAATCTAGCGAGGCGCCGCCGTCGCTGCTGCTGCTGCAACTCGGTAGGGTTGGCCAGCTGGACACGCGGCTGCAAGATCTCCATGGCGTGTAGAGGACGAGGAGCCGGGGTCCGTCCAACAAGCGGGGCTCAGACAGTAAGAATGGGAGCGAGAGCCTGGGCTAAGGGGCGGCAGAGACAAAAAGAGGGAGACGCTGTCACCGAAAGTGAGAGACGCAGACTCAGCGGCAAACGACCAAAGGCCTATGGAGAGATTGTGGCCAACACTTTTGTCAGATCTGACCAGACTTGGCCGCTCCGCCCACAATCTCTACCTCCGACATCACGTGTTCGGCCATCCGAGTGAGGGATCAAGCGGCGCCGGGATAGAGATCGGAATAGCCGAAGAAAGGTCAACTTCGCCGAGTGGCTCTGCCTGCCATAATGTAGAGATACAACGGCGGCAGTGGCGTTAGACTTACCGATGATGCTTCGCACTCTGCACCTCCAGCCCAACAGGCGTCACGACGGACATGACCTGCACGCATTCTACGTGGCAGCCGGCCCTCTGCATCGCACGCGCTCCGACTTGCGCGATCGGCGGCGTCTCTGCCCATCTTCCTCCGCCCACCCTGAGCTGCGAGCTGCCCATGTCCGACGTGACGACCATTGGGCTGAAAACGGAGCGTGCGAATCCTCATCGGCAACTTCGATTTCACGTCTACCCACGGCCCTGCTGCCACAGGTATCTTGGAGCGTCTAGCAGGCAGCCCGCATGGCCGAACCTGCACGTCGCGCCTCCTTTCTCTCGCTTCGTGATCCCTTCTCTGCCCAACCTCCCGCTCGTCGTATGTGCCAGACTACAGGCTCCATCCCCCTCCCCTGCGCCGATGCTTCAACGTCGATCGTCGCCCCGCTTCTGCAGCGGGCAGAGGCTGGTCCTGTGCCTACGCTCCGCCGTCGCCGCGCCTACCTAATCTCTGTCCCATTATCATCACGTGATAACATCAAGCTTCACTGCCCTGTGCACAGACCACCGAGCCCGCCCAACTCGGCCAAAGTTCTGGCAGGCGCGTTGATGGCCAAGTCTTCCTTGTAGTATCAGGGTCCGAATCAGGCACAGGGCCCGTCGCCCATGCCCAACCAGACGCGGTCTATAAACTGACCGCCGGACTTTCGCCATCTCGACGCGTTTCGCATTATTCCTTGCCTCATCTCTGCCTTCGACGTCGCCTCTCTCATTGTCGTGTAGGGCTCGAGCCCGAGATGATTGGTCATTTACGAGTCTATATTGTCTACTACTAGTTACATTCGGGCAACAAACTACCGTCGCTCGAGATCTGCTCCGCAAATGACAGCTCGCAACCACTATTGCTCTTCCTACCTGCTCCCTGCCCGTGCTTCTCCTGAAAATCAAGCTCAACTCGTGGGACAAGGCCAAGGCCCTCTACTCACCTGGCATGAACATCACTCATCGTCCTCTATCCATCCGACACGCCCATCTTCCAGCAGAGCCGCGTCACCGACTTCTGTAAGCCGTTGGTCACGTGGTAACGGCATCGGCTACTCCGGCTATACCGCCACCCATCGCCGAGCAAGATCCTACTCTAGCCACACCCGCCTCTCGAGATTTGGACAAATCCGATATACTTTGTCAACCACACGGCAGCATCACGCACGTATGATCTTACCAGGAGATCAGATGCCATCACGCATCACCTTAATCATTCATAAACCTCGACTATCAGCACTTTGCCAAACAAGCGGAGTTTACTATGCCCGCAACCGATAGGGGAACAGTCCCACATCGACAATCCTAGGTTGATTAGTCTTGATAGCGCTTGGCCCTCCGCCCCTGCGTCGAGTCTAGAAAAACTTCCGCAAGTCACATCCAAGCTACGACGCCCCTTCAAATCTTCAGATCTCACATCCTCGAATTCTGCGCCTCCATCACATGCTGAGTGATATGGAATCTACTACAACGCGCGCAAGAAATATCTGGAGATTCTTGGCGCCAGCGGCTCGAGAGCGCTGAAAAATCTGCGGATACCGCCGAATTAGACTAGATTCAATTTACAGTCCTCACTGAGCTTTTGGTTCTGACAGACTACGGCTAACTATCTACGGAGCTCGTAATTCCTCAATAATTTTTGAATTCACAATGTTCAGTTGTTTTAATTAACACCCAAGATCACGCCCCAAACATCCAACCAAGGTATTGAGAAAAAGCAGAATCTCGCATAATAACCCTACAATACAGTCAGTAAGGATCTACTGTTGCCATCTAACGCTGTTCAATCTCTGGACTTCTTGTTGAGCAATTATTGTAGCTCACGTGATGGAACACGGGAGCGTAGTAAAAGATTGTCAATGTTGAATTATAAGAAGGGCTGGTCAAACATAATCATCCCTACAATTTAACATAATGGAGTTAGGGTTGTGGTTATTGGTTGCCTAGGAGTTAAAAAGGGTAAGGCGTCTGTTGATTTATATACCCTGTATTAGTAGTTTCATATTAGCGTGTGGATGAGACTAGGAGCGATACATTAGTGGGTGCGAGGTCGCGATAATTCTATTAAGCGCGTAGGCGTAGAGACGAAGATACACGCAACGATTTAAACCCATACTATATTAAATCTACTTCCAAGTACTCCTGTGACAGTATTACTGTATTACCGTCCAGAGGAATCATATTTTAATAGTCAACCCACCAACCGAATTTAAGCGCTTACGGGCAAACATAGAGCTGTAGCACATTCTTTGCAGATAGACACAATAACAATTTGTCTTCAGCAATTTCGTCAACCTCCATAAAATTGAGACCCCATAGAAGTTCCAGACTTTCATACAACCCTCCATTGTATTGTCGCAATCGCATCTATCGCGAGCCACCACTGCATTCTAGAGTATACCCTCGAACCGTGATAAACAACACCGCCAGGTCTAGCATACAATCACAGTCCCTACATGTTCTTACATAGTCATAGGCTCAATAGGACATAAAACACATACATCTATATTACAGTCTTAGAAAGGATCTATTTCTATTTTCGTGGCTGGCTCAAGAAATTATTGACCTTTTTTCTCCCAAGTTTTTGCATCTATTTTCGGAGACTTGATGAGCCCTAGCTACCGCAGAATGTTCCCAAAACAAGTTTCATCGATACGAATATACCAGGTACAGTTCATTGGTACACCTCATTTACGAATTCGACATTCTCCTAGCCTGAATATCCGTTGGTAGTACCCTTTACAAAATTTGTTGCAGCAACCATAATCTGAGATAAAGTTTTCAGATCGGGCTGCGCTCGTTTCAATGCACAATTTTCGATTTGGAAGAGTTGGCATTGTAATTTCGCTTTACAAAATTGTGACGAGATTAAATTCTCGCGGGAACCCCAAAGATAGTTCAATTTTATCAATATGCGAATTGTGGATAGGCCTAACTCTGACGGATACATTTCATTCTTAGGAATGAATTATCTTGAGAACTCCTACTCTCGTGACAAACCTCTCTCGAAGAAACTAAGACCTGCAAGCTATCTCCATAATCATTTAAAATCTATACTTAAACGTCATTTTGACGAGATTCACCATAAGACCAAGCTATGGCTATATGAAAGAAGATATATCGAGTGCGTAGACAATATAAAACCCCGGCCGCCTACCTTGATCCAAAATGATGAGAACATTCTAACGTAACAACAAGATGCTAACGTGGAAATTGCTTTGATTTAAAGCTATCTAGAAAAGAGTACTATTTTGCCCTTTGTTTCTTCTATAGCAAGCTCTCTAAACTTTGGAGTTTAGTCTATTTCAATTCATGGGCCTAGTAGGAGGCAAAACAAAATCTATAATAAAAATACTGATTAGTTAGATTGAGCTCGGCCCTTCTCATTCTAAGCCCCTCTAGCTTGCGGGTAGTGTCAGATATCGAGCGTATATACGAACACAAGGACAAATCCTTGTCCTATCACTTTTGCAGTCATGGCGGCTCAAGTCAGCGACTCCTAAAAGATAGGGAAGATCTAGTAACACTCTTGAAGACACTCTGATACTAGCCTCGTCATTATAAAGCAGGATCGTCTAACATCATCGCTATCGATGATTAATAATGCGTCTAGATTCAATTATAGCGTATTCTTCTACCAATGGAGAAATCTCGTGACATGTTGGAAATGGAGACACAGAGTGTTGTCGACGTACGGGACCTCCATTTGGTCTAGGTTCCCGACACGATTTCGTGTGTATTTAAGAGGTTGAAATGGGTAATCTGGTAGCGCTTCAGGCTGACTGATGGACAACTGAGCGGCTGTGTGGTGTGGGTACAAGGAGGTTGTTGGGGGTTAACTATGCCTAGATGGCGCCAAGCTCGTTTATGCTGTGGCTTAGGCTCTGTGTCGCTTACACTTGTATTTGTAGGGCACACTTCTCTTGTCTCTAGCCGTAATCCGGTCATGATACTCCTCTCGTCAACTTCTACTTTCGTTCCATAAATATTGCGCCCATTTCATTGCGCGATATTTCCTACACGACTTAGTGTCAAGAGGAAGATGAAAGGCTAAATTGATTGAGCTTGGAACTCAATAACACTCATCTAGACTTCACCTAGGGTGAGGAAATTGGAAGACGATGCTAGCTAGTTGCTGTTTTACATGGGCAAGGAATTTCAAGCAGCCTTTAAAAGTCGAGACTTAGCCCTTTAGCAACTCTAGCTGTGCTTGGAGATGAAGGTTTTTGACTCATTATCCCTCAGTTAAGTATCGCTCGTAGGCGAGAGAATTCTTTTTTCATATATCTTTTTTTTATTCATTCGGGAACTCTATCCAGTATGGGATGGCAAAGAGTCAAGGCCTTTCCCATCAGCTTGAAATGCCATATTATGGGCAGATTTTATGTCATTTAATAGAGAGAGAGCTCATCTTTGGCCATTTGCTTGGACAGGGATATCGACGGGAATCATACCCCCAAGTCAAATCTATTGGATGACAGGATCAGAATTCAGGACTATTTAAGCTTTCCAAACCCAATCATGTTGCCTCTTCCACCATGGTGCTGCAATAGTAGAGCCGTGTTTTGTGGCATTCGTAGGGGCTGCTGCGCGTTTGAAAAGCGTGGTTTAAGAGAAAGAAATCGTCAATTTCATCCGACAATTTATGGAAAAAGATTTCATCGTGATAGTTCCGTAGTGGCAAATGGTCTACATATCTTTGCCATCAACATAGCCTGCTTCTTCCATCAAATACGAGGGCTCTGTACTACTGACATTGTGGTGTTGGATTTCAAATCTTGTTGTGCCACAGCCAACCTACACTAAACTATATAAGGTCCCCTAACTCGAAAGATGGACGGCCTAATCATCGCAGATTTCCGCGCACTGCCTACAGACGGCTCCAGCACTTTTTGATGGGGTGATGCTAGGAAATTTATTATCCACATAGCCATCTCGACTTGGTGTTGAATCAGTGTCATCAAATCATGTACAACAACTCTTGACTTGATAAATACTCGAGCTCCAAAACTAACTTGTTCATTCCACGATCAATAACCCCTCCCCACGGAAGATGGCTGGCCCTTGTTCCAGAGTGCCCCCGAGAAAGAAGTTCCATAAAATTCGCCAACAATAGATTGATTTCACCATCAACTCCACGAAGAACATACCAATTGAGGACGACTCGGACTCGGATGCATTTAGGACAGGCTTCCCCAAGTGAGCCCAGAATGACTATATGTTATGGGTGCCATGTGATACTTGGGCCTCTAAAGCAAATTTTGCTTTCGTAGAGCTGGTATCTAAACAAGAGGATTAGCTGAAGGCTGAGGTATCAGCGTCTTAGCTTGAGCATCTACACACAGTGGGCTTGCTCGGCTAGTGGTACGGTAGCAACGGGACAGAGTCAGGAAGATGGACAGTTATTAAAGATTCTGGGATGACTGGATTGGGAGAAGGACTAAGGAGCAGCTATCATAGAGGAAAAAAAGGAAGAAAAACGAAGAAGGCTATGGTGGACGACTGGATGAGGCATGAACTGGACTGAACGTGAGGGGAAATTCTAGGAATGGGAAGGTGCCAAGGGCTCGAGTATATTGTGGCCGAGGCTGAAGAGGAATCTGTGCTTCTGCTTATAAAAGTCGGACTCTCTGGGCGATTGGCCTTGACATGCTCAACACCCAGGTAAAGCAGGAGATTGTCAGATCATTCAGGGATACGAGCTTCATATATCTAATGGCAATTAACTGGACATAACCCGGTCCCTCTCGAGCTACTAAAGGAGTACAGAGGGTGCTGGTCGTGCCGCAGGTTAATTAAAACCATAAAAAGGTAAAATATGCTGCTCGTTGCTATCACACGTAATATTGAGTGTGTGCGACGCCTGATTCAGACCAAAGGTGGTACCGTCAGTTGATCTTAACAGAGGTAGACGTGATGAACAGGCCGCTTAGCTGTACATCCGCCATGAGTTACAAGTGTTGATATGCCAAGAGTCTCTAGCCTTTTTACAGGCTCCATTGTGGATAAATAGTTAAGCGATAAGGGGATCCGTACATTACTTGCAAGTCGAATTTCAACTGGATATTAGATTCTATCAAAATTAATACATAGCCAAAGATGGGGACTACACTATGTATAGACTTATTCCGGCAGTTTGTCATAATATTGCAGCCATTCCAACGCGATGTACTATGTTTCTTTCATTTTTCCAAGAAGCCACACTATATCAGGAGTCAATTTGTTCGTAAATTGCTTCTATTCTATCATAATCATACACGCCCAAAATTGTCGCTCGCCTCTTTATTTCACCAAAGCATCTTTTGGCGTTTCCATTTTGCCTCCAGTTAACTCCTCCGCAATTATTCGCATTCGTTCACCTATAACAACCGCTGGTGACTGATATGCCTGCGTGGCAGTCTTTGATGAGCCGCTACTATTCTTGAGCAAATCCTGAGCCGTTGGCGGCGAGCCCAGGGCATCCCAAATATTGTCATTATAATCATTCTCTAAGAAGGGTTTGAGCGTGAATATTTCTTGAATCTTATCTTCTAAGTCTTCCTCCGTTGTAATGAAATTCCGTGCATTCATGTAAAGAGTATGAAGGGCATCTTTTCTGCGCTGCATCATAATTTCAGCTTTTTCTTGGACACGCGCAGCTTTGGCGGCCAGCCGCGCCGCACGATTGGGGTCCGGGAGTGGACCACTTTGTAGCACACTGTTGAGACTGGTGACGGTGGGGTTGGTTAGACGCTCATCTTCGCGAATTGGTGCATTTAAAAGGCGTTGTCGACGTTTTTGTTGCCCCTGGCGCACACTAGCTAAGTGTTTTTGCCGTTCCATTTTTCTTGTATGCAATTCGGTCAGTGATTCCCTCAAATTTCTCCTTCGCATGTCTGCCATTTGTTGTTTCCAGGCAGCGAGGTCATTCTTGGGGGGTTTGGAGTCCTTCGGCTCGGGAATAGTAGCCTGAAAGAACTCCGGCAGATACTTAGGAGTGGCTAGAGCGCGGGTTTTGAGGACGTCGCGAGGTGGAGGGAGTGTGCCTTTCACGTCATGCCGCCGTAAGATTCGTCGCGGCGGTGCTTGGCCAGGCACGTCAATGAAATAGGGGTGTTCCGGCCGGACTTTATTATTTCCAGGAGAGCTCGAGTATAAACGAGTAAATGGTATGGCTGTGTTTAAACTTCTACACCGAAGTATCGAGCCTGCACAGGCGGATGCTAAGGGCGGCATTTTGAATAGGGCTCTGAGTGTTGGCTTGGCGAGGTATTGAAGATTTGGTCCAGACGGGAGTGCACGCTCCATGTCACGTGAACTAGCGCATCCGAAAAATTTCTTCATTAACCCTCATTTCTCGACAATTGCGTTGTAACCAACAACCTTCTGTATCACATTTATCAATTGCTTCCACTTCAGAACGAAATGGGTACTGCCAAGAAAGAAGCTAGCCGAAAGGTTCGCGAAGGTAAAGTAAGCGATGGCATGGCAAACGTTAAGACTAAGGGCGAAAATTTTTATCGCTCTGCAAAGAAAGTCAAGACATTAAATCGCCTCACCGAAGGACGTGCCCGACGCAATGCGGCCGGTAAGGTAACTATTGCAGCCAAATTTCAGTCCACTCAAGTACCTGTGGCACGCGTCGAGCCTAATAGAAAATGGTTCACAAACTCAAGGGTAATCGGACAGGACGCTCTCAGTGCTTTCCGAGAAGCTATGGCCGAGAAAGAAGCAGATCCCTATCGTGTCTTACTAAAAACTAACAAACTTCCAATGAGCCTCATCCAAGATGGGTCTGGTAAAAATGGCATTAAGCAACATCAAGCAAAGTTGACGATCGAAGCCTCTCCATTCGGCGAGATATTTGGTCCAAAGGCCCAAAGGAAACGTGTGAAGACGAACGTAAGCTCACTTCAAGATTTAGTTGACCACAGTATTAAGAGTCACGATGACTACCTCGACCGACTGGAGCAATCAAAGCTCCTAAGCGGACAGGGTGGAGGTGAAACTAACCCGTCGGAGACAATGGTCGCCGATGACGGCTGCATTACGAGTGCGCGGGAAGCTATATTCAATAAGGGTCAAAGCAAGCGAATATGGAATGAGCTTTACAAAGTTATTGATTCATCAGATGTCGTTATTCATGTGCTCGATGCTCGAGATCCACTAGGTACCCGTTGTCGGAGTGTGGAGAAGTATATCAAAGAAGAAGCTCCTCACAAACACTTGATATTTGTTCTCAACAAATGTGACTTAGTCCCAACTGGCGTCGCCGTAAGTAATATAAATATCATGCATCCTTTTCTCTTGTCAATTCCATTGTTAAGTCAAGGCTCCTTCTGCAGTTAGCTGCTTATCACCATGGAAGGCCGTCTGTTACAACTTTGGTAGAAAAATTGCGATCCCGCCGCTTTTTGTCTTTTGACATTAAGTAGACACTTCTTCGTCTTGGAGATTGTGTCGCAAAGGGATTTTAAATGTTTCGTTTGAGTTGAGAGCTACATCCGTGTAAACGGCTACCAGTAGTAGCCTTCTTAGTAATGATTCATACATAAACCATTTCTTCGAATATTTATTGTGACTTTTGGGCCATAGCTAATTCAACGTAGGCCTCATGGGTAAGGTACTTGTCAAAGGACTACCCCACACTTGCATTCCACGCCTCAATCACAAACTCTTTCGGAAAAGGCTCATTAATACAGCTTCTAAGACAGTTCTCTTCCCTCCACTCTGATCGCAAGCAGATTTCTGTCGGTTTCATCGGCTATCCTAACACTGGAAAATCATCTATAATCAATACTCTTCGGAAAAAGAAGGTCTGTACAGTTGCGCCAATACCCGGCGAGACCAAAATTTGGCAATATATCACCCTCATGAAGAGAATCTACCTCATTGACTGCCCAGGAGTAGTTCCTCCCTCAACAACAGATACGCCTCAAGACATACTACTGCGTGGAGTTGTAAGGGTAGAAAACGTAGAGCATCCTGAACAATATATCCCTGCAGTTCTAAATAAGACGAAACCACAGCACATCGAACGAACGTATCAGATAAGATATTCTGAAGATCACATCGAGTTTCTTGAACTTCTTGCCCGTAAGTCAGGTCGATTACTGCATGGTGGAGAACCCGATGTAGATGGTGTCGCTAAGATGGTCATCAATGATTTTTTACGCGGAAAGATTCCCTGGTACACGCCGCCCCCAAAATCTGAAGATGCAGATGGGGCTCAAGTCGAGGGCATCGAAGGTCGTCAGGGCAGACTTGGTGAAATGGGCCGGAAGAGAAAGCGAGACGACGAAGCCTCAGAAACAAAGTCGGAGACTTCTGGCCTAGCTCACGAGGTAGAAGAGTCAAACTTCGAAGACTTTGGTAGTGAGAGTGAAGCTGAGGAAGGAGATATCACCCACGCTGTTGATGCTGCATTCGGGCTCACTGGAGATGATGAAAGTGACGCCGAGCAGATCGAAGATGTTTCCGAGTCTGCTGTCGGCACCGATGTGACGGCTGAACAGGAGGAATCCATCGAAGGGCCACGCAATGTAAAACAGGTACTTAGTATCCAAGCTGTAGATATAACGGATCATGATCTACCATCAGAATCGAAAATGCCGCCACAGGGTAGGATCCGTAGGACCCAGAGTTTTAGAAATATAAAAAACGTGTAAGTGTTAAAGTTGATCACTACGTATAGTGTGTGCCACGCTTTTGTCTTGATCGGTAGCATTTGATCAAATGATAAAGATTGACATTTAGCCCTGAATCTCGGTGTTATACTGTATTGAAATACTGCCAGGCAGTAGCTTTTTGCTCCTGACGATTTGATATCTACAAATATTATCTATAGTACGCTATACAGATCAGCAAGTTTTGAGATTATGAAGCTCATCTAATGCATGCCAACACGTGTAGCTTACCGGAACATTTATCTCTACTCTAAAAGTCTTATAGATGAGGACCTGCTATTTTTGAACCATACAACTATATTGACCGACCCCTATCTTGGTTCAATCCTGGTACATGTGTTCTGGAACCGTACTTATCTTTGCAGGCTTGCAGTTTGTTAAACTTTATTAATCTAAGAGAATCTAGTACGTTGGGCTCCTCACGAAGCCAGGCCGCACCTTTTTCAGTGCTCCTATCCTCTTTTGTCACGAAAATAGGCATCTGATAAGATTGAGGGTCCCAGATTCAAAGGCCTCTAGATTTGGATGAGGCCCTATCAATTTGTCATGCTTATGTAATGATTTTTGTTTTTATATTTAATTTGTATTCAGCTATCTAGCTTTGACACAATATCAAAGCTAGAATTCCTGAATATTCGTGAGAGAATCAATAAGATACCCCATTACCATTACCGACCCCCTCCGACTCGCATACAATTACACTAATTCGAATTCTCACAGTAGCAAGACCCCGGATCTCCAATATGTCTCCGGGGCCTGCCAAATCATCGCGACCTATTCGCCTTCAAAGAACCATTGATAGAGCGAAAACCAGGCTGGAAAAGCTCTTGGCAAAAAAGAACATACCATTGAGCTCGATAGGCGGGCGAAAAATGGAGCTGGACATGACCGAAAGGATAAGAGCCTTCGAAGAAGATTCTAACTCCACAAACCCTGATGTTGAAATGGGTGATGTGGTTATCGACCGATATATCATGGAGGGGCTTGAGAGCTCACAATGAAATATCAATGAACCTTAAGACGATCAGGTCTCAAAGGCCCTCGTCAATATAAACACAAGGAAGATTGCTGTGCCGGCCATAAAGCGGACAACTAATGCTAACTTAAAAAAAAGCCGACGAAGTCGCGCCCACCACAACACCTCAGAATACCATTCCGGGGGCAAATGGAAACGATCAATCTTCTTGCAGCGATAGTAGCTCCAAGAACACTGCGACTTGTCTTCCCGAGCTTCGAGCCATACTTGGAGCCGAAGAACAGCGGGCGGCCCATGCCGTATTTAACCTTACAATATGCACCGTTGCCATCAACAGTGTGGAGAATGCACTCGCACCTCTATCCAAAGGGCCAAGTGTTCAATTTATAGACTCCATGAAAGTCTACCTCGGAGCTGCAGTAGCTCAATTCATGTTGCCGAGACCAGGAACAGTCCTTCCCAACCTCCCCCCCACGACCAAACTGCCAGAATCATGGCGGAAAGATCGTGGAAAAATCAATACAAAAGCAGCCAGAGCAGCTACAAAAAGAGAACCAGGCGAGGATAACTTCGGTCAAGCCTACCTGGGCAACAGTTACCCGAATTGGCCTCCACACACCGGCAGCACCTGTGAAAGATGTGCGGGTCCACAACGAACCCTCGGCACCAACGAGACCTCTAGCAAAAGCTTCGAAAACTGTCCCCAAAGATAATCGTCTATTTCTTCGACTCGGAAAAGAACATGCTTGGCGCGCTCTTTCGCCGGCCGGTGTGCGAGATGCGGCAGCAAAAGTGCTCGAGCTTCCTCCGCAGAATATTGAAAATGTATACCGTGTTCTGACTGGCTTCGCACTTCGAGCCAAAAACCAGGAGATACGACAGCTCCTTCTGGACTCTGCTGAGTCTTTGGTCCAGGTAGATGCAATCCTGGAAAAGGCCTCAGATTTGGTGGCCCTTCGTATTGCGACAATTGGCGTCGCAATTCACACACTCCTAGGCAAAGTAGTTGTCATCGACGAGATGGTAGCAGATGAAATCCTCCGAGTCACTAAAAAGGTTCCAGTAAGGGCTCGCCCTCATGGAAAAGGGAGAGTGGGAGCCCCCTACCAGACATGGGTAGCTCATTTCGAAAGAGAGTCCGTCCCTAAACCAGGCTTCCGACTGTTCGACGACTCTGGAATCGCTGTTCGCCATAAGCCACGCTAAACTGTGAGCCAATGCAAGCGATGTCTCTTATACCACGGGACCCAGAGTTGCTCGCGCGCCCCAGTGTGCTGGAGCTGCACCTCAACAATGCATTCCACGTCGGAATACCAAACACATGCCAAGTGCCGCAATTGCGGTGGCCCCCATAGATCAGACAGCCGAGATTGCCTGGCTCGCCCTAACAGTTCCAGAATGGCCTCTAAGCAAACCCTCGAAAGAATCAGGAACGCTAGCCAATGCGAATATGCCGCGGTGATCCGAGCAAAAACCGCTGTTCGACGAGCAGAGGCCGACATCAAAGCCGCCACTGAGTTAGCCAAAACAGCACCACCGAACTACAGCTCTAGCAACAGCTATGAGGTTCTAATGACGGATGAGACGCCAAATATGACTAAGGTCACAGGGGCGACCATTCCAAAAAATCACTCATATAGGGCGCCACACGGGCCCCTTTCCGCCACCCCTATACTCTAAGTTCCATATCAATAAACGTAGGTAAAGGAGGTCCGGCGTATGTGTTTGTGTTTATTGTGCTACTTGAGTCTATGACTATCTAGCACAGTGGGCTCCTCTCTGACCCAGGCCACACCTTGTACAGTGCTTCTATCCTCTTTTGTTACTTGAAAGATCATTGATATATTCCCCTTGATGAATAGCCATTCAGCTCAGTATTTACCCGTGGAATTCGGCCACCTTTTCCACGGAACCTTCTACCCAACGAAAACAAAAATGGTAGCAATGGAAACTGCGTGCGCGGGAAAAAGTCTCAAAAAACCTGCAGCCCCAGCCAGGCGAGGCCTAGACACCGGGACCACATGAGGTGCGCATATTCATCTATGTCTCCCTTCTTTGTAACAGTCGAGGCCGACTTGATCCAATCCACCATCTCCGTATCGGGTGCTGGGTACGCTCCGGAAACTCATCGGATGGCTTTTCCTCCGTGATCAAGGTTTGATGATGAGTAGAGCTCCGACCCTACCATTTGATCTGATCGTGGTTAGCTTCATGATAATGGTGATAAGGGAATGTGTTGAGAGATGAAGACGATACAGACGGCGAAAGCGATTGGGAATCCTTATCGAAGTGAGGACTTCGTTACTCAATCTCGGCACTGCAGACTCTACAGTGAGAGCTGGAGGTTCGTAGGGGACACCGCTGACAGGTGTTGAGAATAGTCCCCCTGAGGTCCGGCGTAGAACATTGCACTCGCCCGAGCATTCGAACTGAGTGTCGGCGTTATTCTAATTCAAGGGCCTCGGTGGAAGGAAGAGACAATGTCTCATCCTGGATATATATACCATCTACCCCATGGTGGCGAAAAGGTCAGGCCGAGAGCTGTGTCCTACACCCGGAAGGATGATAGGACGATATCAGCAAGGCAACTCTTCCCCTGCACTAAGCTGACGGGCGACTATTGCTGGGTGCTTGTTAATGGAGTCACCTTCCTCAACGTGTACAAGGTACCTAGAGACACATCAGCCATACAACCGCTTGTCAACTGTACCCCGCCAACGAACTCGGTCGCTACGGGTGATTGCAACTCTGTATACTGCGCCTGTCAACCCGGAGTCACTCGCCCCTACGGGCAAGGTAAAATGATTGAAAGATGGGCAGAAGATCACAATCTAACCAGCCTTATTGTCGGAGGGCCCACGCATCAAGTTGGAAATACCTTTGACCTAGTCTAGACCTACATCAACGGCAGCCGTGCATGGGTAGACCACGATGAATGTGTCACCAGCGACCACCTTCCTATCCGAGGAATAATCCCGATCCAGTCCTCAGTATTGAGATCCAACTTGGGCAAGATTCGAGTGACGAGGGAAAGATTACCTAACTTTGCGCGAGCTGTCTCTAAATTAGTCCGTCTACCACCAGTTTTAGATACAATTGAAAAGGTCGAAGACTACGCCCAGGAATATGCTTAAAGCTTAAGACTGCCACAAATGCAACAGGAACTCGATCTAGAGGAAAAGGCGGTAAATCAGCCCCGTGGTGGACCTCGGCGTGCAAGGAAGCACGGGCTGAATATCGAGCGGCCGAATTACCCATCCAACGTGCTGTGTACGCCAAAAAGCTCCGATCAGTTATTAGGGCTGCCAAAACAGAATATCAAGTACAGCAGGCGGAAAAAATGAACACACCGAGCGATGTCTATAAGCTGATAAGAATGGCTGGGCCTGGACAGACAAACATCCCACCACCACTCAATCACAACGGAGCTCTCATCTCTGATCCGCTAGAGCGAGCCACAGTTCTCCGAGACTCTCTCCTGGCAAGACACCAAATTTCAGACGACCTGCCGCCTTGCACTGCCACGAGCAACAATCGGATACCATGGAAGGATGACATCTCCGAGGAAGAAGTCCGAGCATGATCCATTGGCTGTGGAAATACGGCTCCGGGAGCAGGCGGAGTCTCCGTACAGCTGCTAGTGGCCTGCTGGAAGACAATTGGACCATGTATAGTCAAACTCTTCAGAGCTTGCACACAGCTTGGTACGCACTCGACTTGTTTTAAATTGGCCGAAGTAGTACCTGTACAGAAGCCTAAAAGGGACCCAACAACTTTCAAAGGATGGAGACCAATTGCCCTTCTTTCTTGCCTTGGTAAAGGGCTTGAGAGACTTCTGGCAAAACGGATGGCGCACTTAGCAGTGATTTGTGATGTAGTTGATCTGCAACAATTCGGCGCACTCTCGAGACACTCAGCAACAGACCTAGTCTCCTGTGTAGTACACGATGTCGAGGAGGCGCGCACATAAGGATGGGCGGCCACTTTCGTCACCTGACGTACAAGGTGCGTTTGATGCAGCTCTTCATAACCGCCTAGTGAGAAGGATGCAAGAACAAGGATGGCCAGACTCAGTTCTAAAGTGGACGACATCGTTCCTTGCACAACGAATGGTCCAAGTACGACACTCGGAAGGAGTCACGACAGAGCGACAGCTAGTCTGCGGGGTCCCACAGGGCTCGCCGATCTCGCCTCTTCTCTTTCTTCTGTACATGGCAGAGCCAATGCGTAGTGGTGCAACTAATCTGAGATTTAGCTACGCTGACGACATCGGTATTCTTGGGCTTGGCCGCACTACTGCTGAGTCTGCTGCAGCTGCCCAGAAAGAAGTCGACCACCTGCTGGAGTGGGCTCAGAAAAATGCTGTCCAATTCGACACAGAAAAGTCAGAGGTAGTACAATTTCCACCACGGCATCGCGAGGCAGCAGTTGGCATCCACGTATACGGCACACTCATAGAGCCAGCTGAGTAAGTTCGCTGGCTTGGAGTTTACCTCGATCCGCGTCTTAACTTCAAACATCATGTGATGACGTGGTCCGGAAAAGTAATAAAAGTTGCACATCTTATGCGACGCTTCAATTCCACATTTCGAAGAGCTGCACCAGGGGCGCTGATAAGAGCATTAAATAGTTGTATTGTTTCAATCGCGACTTTTGGGGCGGAAGTCTGGTAGCCAGGCCTCAAACGCCCAACAAGAGCAGGAATAGCCACGCCAGCTACTGCGAGCCTCTGTACTATGATCGACAAGGCTAATATGATGGATCTCCGATCTACACTTCCAGTTCTGCGGACTACTCCTAATGTTGTCCTGCACAGGGAATGAGGAATCCCTCCCGCAAACATTATTCTAGAGGGAAATCGACTACAATTTTCAGCCAGAATAAAAACCTTCGATGATCGGCACCCGCTGAGATCTCGTGCTGCAATGTGCCCAAACTTTGGGACTCGAAAGTACAAGAAGAATCCACGAGGATTTGAACATGTAGATAGACAAAGAACTCGTGCACAACGAGCCTATCGACAACTTCCGGACGCAGAAGATTCGACGCCTTTGCCGCCGCAATTTTACCCTGCTAGGTCCATATCTAAGTCAGAAGGAAAAGAAGCGAGCAAACTTTGGATAGACAACGTGCCCGCATCGGAAATTTGCGCCTACTCAGATGGCTCTTCGGAGGGAAACGGACGTTCAGCTCGGGGTTTTGTTTTGAAGAGATTCGGTAAAACTCTTCACAAGGAGAATGGTATCCGATACGGAGAAGAGGTCTTGGACGCAGAAATCACAGGGGCGCTAAAGGCTCTTGAAGCAGCGCTGAGAATGAAAGAAGCGCAACAGCAGCTGGGAGAGACGATACGGCGAGTGATTGTGTTTCTGGATAGTCAGCATGCTATAAAAGCACTTGAGACGGGCATCTCTTCAACCAGCCTCGAAGAGGTACGTCAGTTTCGCATACTCTCAGCGTCCGCTGCTGTGACGATTAAGTGGATCCCCGGTCACTCTGGAATACAAGGGAACGAAGAAGCAGACGCTACTGCGCGCCTCGGCTTACGAATGCTACCCAGTCCGGACAACCAACCAGCATCTATTTCGTTAGCATACCTTCGCTGTCTCGTGAATAATCGGCTACAGGCTTTGCTCAGTGATTGGTGGGATAAAGCTTGCCCTGTTCGGTATCGAAAGCTAGATCTGCTCATGAAACGGCGCAAGCCCCCTGAACTAGCCCTATCAAGGCATCTACTCTGCGAATAAATTGCAGCCCGTACGGGACACGGCAATTTCGCGGCTTATCATCGCCGATTCAACAATGCAGACGCACCTAGTGAGTGCGCGTGTGGGAAAGAGACTAGCCCAACCCACTTTATACACTGTCGGCTTTATTCTCACGAAACACGTCGAATCCGAGGTCTAAAGTCCTACGACGACTTCATACACGAAATTCTCGGACCCAAGTGCCTTGAAGCCTTCAGAAATTTTGCACAGAAAACCCGATATTATAGGTGATCAGCTGCAGGCTGGACCTCTGCTCTCAGCGAGGTCCATATAAATTAGTCATGTAACATGACTCGATCGGAAGGGGAACGAGGCGAGAAGTTTTGCTTCCCAACCACAAGTGCAGATATTTAGTTGGAGCTCAAAGTTTTGGAGCCTGGAGTTATGTTATGATTTTAATTTTATTTTTTATTTTATTTTTATATGGCTGCATGTAATTTAACTAGCTACTATTTGTGTAGCGGTTCACGTGGTGGGAACAAGTTGGGCATGTCATAGATATGATCTTAGCTGTAAACCCCGGTCTTTGACCCTCAGGGGAAAACGGGTATATCCTAGGACTTCAAAATAATGAACAAACAAACATGACCGGTGCTATGTAAACATGTTGGATGACTCTTTTCACGTTAGAGACACTCACACTCTGGATTTCATTCGCAAATACCACTATGAGGTATGTTCGCTTACACAAACAGTCGACCCTCCTCCGTAAGTACCCACCAAATGGAATTTCAAAACCTTTGGTTATCCAAGCATGCCTTCGTCATCCATGTATACCAGCGCCGCAAGAAATGTGGTTGTGTTTTGCCGGATTTGAAGCAGTGATCTACTGTCTCGAGTGGGATGTGTCCAAGCTACCCAGACTCTACTTGGCAGACCGGCCAAGACGATGTACCACCGCACCATCCAACCATGGCGGTTTTTATAGTGTCGCCTGCACTCTTGCAACTGAAGACTTGGCACGCACAAAGCTCAACTTGTAAAAACACCTTGCCAAAATTCCAAATTTCACGCCCGTCAAGAATGTACCAATCCTCTGTCCCATCCTATCAACTTGTCCTGATTCCTCTCACGGCCATTCCAAATAACTAGCTCCCAAATTTGTGCGTCACGCTTTGCCTTTTCCGTCGGGTGTAAATATCGGCGTGGGCGTGTATTTGGTGACCAGCTGATGCCAGAGAAAGTCGACGAGAGGTGTAGTCATTGGAATGAGGATGTACTAGGTCGTATTTGTAGTTTTGATGAGACTTAGGTATGAATCGGACTCTCTGGGAGTGAAGATTTGACGCGGTGGAGTATTTTGAATCATTGCCTCGTGGGCCAACTTTTGGGTATTGCGAAATTTGACTGAACTTGGCTCTGGGAGAATATTTCACACCCAGGTTCGTAGAGGACACCGCGTACAGGTGTTCAGTCTTGCCCTCCCATGAACGAACTTGAGGATATTTGTTGTGATGTGATTGTGGCATTTACTCTAAATATACCTCTACCAGGTATCAAGGATACAGTCCATCTATGCGAGTACTGTACAGCCCTACATGGTCATCATTACCATCGACTATTGGGGTGCAGCTCTACATAATGGTGTAGAGTAATCTGGGATAGTATGACATGGAACTAAGATTGTAGTACTTCCTGCATAGACGGCGATGTACAGTATAGTGGGTACAAAACATGTGTGTGCAAGTCCTATCTACCACCATGATATGTAGATAGATCACAACTAAGCCATTCGACATATCACCAAGCTCCGATATTCGTTATCCACTTTTCTCTGCTATCCCTAGCCTATTCAAAAATCCATATCTTAGTCACAATAGTATTCCTGTCGAAAGGGGAGATGGAGAGGAATTGAGGGGAGACAACGTTTTATGTATTTCGAGATACTAGTTAATTGACTTTATTCACCGACTTTGTGACGGCACCCAATTTGAATTACTTCTTGTTATATCAACACTTATACTTCATTCCTGCGCTAGTATCAATAACACAACCAGGCAGCATAATTGTGCGTCATGTGAGATATGGGTAAGGTCATAAGCTGGAACCACAGGCATCATGACATTTATTTTCTATCTAGAGGGGAAATTGTTCAAATGGGTTTCGCCAGTCTAAACGCTACGCGTCGGGGTACGAAACTCAACACCTGCCAGTGGTGTCCCCAACGAGCCTCCAGTTGAGATTAGAGGGTTCCGTAGAAAAGGTGGCTGAATTCCACGGGTAAATACTGAGCTGAATGGCTATACATCACGGGCAGTATATCAATGATCTTTCAAGTAACAAAAGAGGACAGGAGCACTGTACAAGGTGTGGCCTGGGCTAGAGAGGAGCCAAATGTATTAGATAGCCTATGACTCAACTATTACAATCTAAAAACCTCTCTCTCTACTGTTGAGATTGCTGCTTTTTGGCAATGAAGACTATTATTAACATGGAAGGTAAAAAGTTGCAAGCCTCAATAGCCAGGTTCGTGATTACTCATACATTGACCAGCCACACGACTATCTAGTTTAAGGAAATCGTGTGCTACGCGTACTGGGAATAATTAGTTTATATAGCCCTCTGATAGTAAGTGGGGGTGAACAGCAACTCTCAACTGTAGTTTTCAGACTCTTCAATCTTTCATCTCGCCTCACAAGTTGATATTAAACACAAGTCTAAAAGCCTATGTTACTACTACAAGCTTCCACCATAACAATAGAAAGCGGGAAACCCGGGCCCTGGTGGAGCGATGAAGGTTATATTAAATGGCTTGATTTCAAGGCAGCGAAAGGAAGTTCGGAACTTATAACACAGGTCCGCAAAAGTCTAAGATCCTTGATGCGAAAAGGAGAGCGAGAGTACTAGAAGAGGCAAGTGGAGGCGGTTACAATTGACGCGCAGGTATTCAAGCTCATGAGATGGGCTAAATCTCGACCAGCAGCTGAGCCCCTCCCTTGCAGGCGAATGAAAACCGGCAGTTGCCTGATCCGCGAGAGTGAGCTAGTGCGCAACGAGACATTCTCTCGGTAAGATTAAGCGGCGAGAACGACATCTTAACCTGGGAGAATGGACAGTAGGAGCGTATTACAGGGGATACGGTAATATCACTGGACGATGTGACCAGCGCTACCGTTTCTGTCAACGATACGGCACCAGGAGCGGATAAGATAGCGGGACTATATGAGGTGCGCATATCTATATCTCCCTTCTTTGTAACATTAGAGGTCATCTTGATCCAATCATCTGATCTGATCTTGGTCTGCTTCATGATAATGGTGATAGGGGGATATGTTGAAGAATCAAGACGATACAGACGGCGAAAGTGATTGAGTATCCTCATCTAAGTGAGGACTTTGTTACTCAATCTCGACTCTACAAACTCGACAGTGAGGGCTGGAAGTTTGTAGGGGACATCTCCGACAGTTGTTGAGAATAGTCCCCCGCAACCTAGCCGAATACACTAAGTTTGTCATGGCTATATATTTATATATAGTTCATTATCCTGATTTGGCGCCTTGAGGCCCATGCAGGTTTTTATCGGAAGATGTGTACTCTGAGTAGGATTACTCAATTTGACGTTTAGAACACTCGCACTCAGACTTCATTTGCAGATACCACTCAAGATTAACCCTTACGGCGTATAACCTCTTCCGTGCATACCCACCACAGGGAAAAGCGTGAAAACACTATGGCTATCCAGGTGTGCTTACATCATCCCACGAGTACAATGCCACCGCGAGAGAGTGTGATGTGTGGGTCTGACTGGATTCGAACCCGCTTTTTCCTGTCTCGAATGGGGTAGGTGTTCAAGCTACCCAGCGTCTACTTGGGAGAGTGGCCCGGATGGTGTATCACTGCACCATCCGAACAATCATAGCTATAAATCCGCATACAAATTGAATAAAAATAAGAATATACTAATACTTTTTTTAATAAAGTACAAGTGTAAGCGACACATGGCCTAAGCCACAGCATAAAAGAGTGTGGCGCTATCTAGGCATAGAAACCCCCCAATAACCTCCTTGTGTGGATCCGGAAAAGACTTACAGGGTTGTGGGAAGTCGCACAATAACATTACATAATCATAATGATAGATCACTTCAGCATTGAGGAGTAGGAGGGATTGATGTACAGTCTCTTATGGGTAGCAAAGGTAAAATTGTCCAAATGACTGGGGTTAGATCCCTATACATATTGCCTTAATTGGTATGATCTTCATGCAGGCCCATGTCTAGTAACTCGACTAGTTATGAAAGCAAGGGGTACTATCCAATGACATTCCGTGAAAGTCTAAATTATGGGGATGGTTTTGAACTCAATGGGAAAAGTACAATGGTCCTCAGTTGAAATTCAAATTGAAAAAAGTCAGTTGATATTCTCTAAAAATGCATATCTATTTCAAAAATTATTGCTCTTTATTATAAAAGTCTACATCGAAGCCCTCAGTATGGCTCGCAACTGAAATGAAAGCGTACTACATGTTTAGTGTGTCTTTTCCATCCTAATACTTTGTGTACCCTCCACTTGCCTTTATCACTGCTACATATCTTTCGTGCATGCTGCCAACTAGTGACAATAGCTCGTCAGAAGGTATAGACTCCTATGCGGCCTGTAGCAATGTCTTCAACATGGCAGAGCGCACAAGCCTGACCCCATTTTTCTCTGGACTATTTACCTGAATGTGGTTTTTTAAGATGTTCCATAGTGACTCAATTGGGTTCAGGTCCGGAGATTAAAGTGGCCATCTCATAGGCGTTATTCCAACCTCACGTAGCGCCTTAGTTGTTGAGTGTGCTTTATGACATGGTGCGTTGTTGTGCATGTATAGAATTTCTGGATTTTCCGTGTGAAATTGATTCAAAAGTGGCAAAATCCTTTCACAAAAGGATGAGGACCTCATTGATCCCCAATCCTTCTCCCAGACTAGGAATGGGCCTTTTTGTGATCCGTAAAATGATCCCCAAAACATCCAGCTGTTCCCATGAGTATGGCGAGCTACAATACAAGTCTCATCAAACTCATTATCAGGCTAAACTCTGCTGTTCGTACAAGGAAGATTTAGATAGAATTTAAACGTAATTTTCTTGTGACACGAGGTTTCATATAACTATCACCCGATACCCAGGTTTCATCAGTCCATAATATGCGACTCCATAGTTCATCGCTCCAATCTAAATGTAATTGGACGAACTCCAATCTTTTCTGCTTGTTCACTGCGCTTAACGGAGGCTTCTTCCGAGCAATGCATCTGCTGTAACCTCTTTTTTTGAGTGCATTAGAAATTGGACGTTCACTGCATTCCCAGTGGCTGAAGGGCCCCATGGCTAGTTCCAAATAGCACATCTGTCGATTTTCAGGAGACTCCCGGACGAATACTTCAAGGTCATCAACTTGTTCCGCGCTTAATTTTGGTAAGGGTCCTTTGCGAGACATAGAATTCTCAGCCTCTCGAGCACACGCAAGTTGCACTTGCTTTCTTGTGAAGCTAAGTTCGTTGGATATATGTTGTGATGTCAAGCCAAGTCTTCTTAATGCTCTTATTTCAATACATTGATCGCGAGTTAGATGCTTGCGAACTCTAGTTTCTGAAGCAGACTTTTCGAGAGATATTGGTTGCTAGAAGGGAGGATGAATTGATAGTGGTGAGAAGTTTCAATGACTGTGTAGGCTTGGCAGCCAAAAATGTCGTTGAAAATGTGTTTTTCTAAGCGATTGTTAGAAGAAGACGATTGGACCATACTTCATGGCGAGCGGGGTAAGGGGAGAGACAGTCTAACCTTTTATGAGCTAGCCCAACTGCGCCTATAGGGCTTAACCCTTAAACAGCCCAGTTTGAGGTTTTATCATTTCCAACCCAGAGGCACTGTATATAGGCGTAGAGATATCCTACACTTAGAGGATATAGAATTCACGTATTAGTCTCAAGCTCTTCACAAGATCCGTTGTAGTTAGGAGCCACGAGACACCACGTGATATCACCCCAATCTTACACCCACACCCATTGTATACTAAGTAATCAACGCGCGCTCGGAACCTTACTTGTGCCCAGGCCATGCAGCCGCTCATGTCTCCAATAGGTAGCCAAAAGCGCTACCATATTACCCATTTCAACCTCTTAAATACACACGAAATCGTGTCGGGAACCTAGACCAAATGGAGGTCCCGTACGTCGACAACACTCTGTGCCTCCATTTCCAACAAATATGACCTTCAGTGTACGAATATTGGCGTTGGTAGAGTAGCCAAGGGGAAAATTTACGGATACTAGTCACATGGTGTGAACGCGGCCTTGGGGGCTACTTCCGTTCATTATTCATGATAGACTCAGCCACTGTGTCCCCTCGGGGATGGGGCTTTAGTTTTAACTAGTTCCCGGTAGATATAAAAATAAATATTCGTGAGAGATACTCAGCTAACACAATTAACCGACGATTTCTGGAGTTAGGGGAGACTACATCTACGTGTAGGAATCAAATTTGGTATGACGGAAGTCGGCAGATTGTTGAGGTACGTGCCAATATCTCAACATGACAACATTATTCAAATGTCGTTGAGCCTTGGGTTTAGTGGATCTCCTGCAACGAAAACAAGAATCAAAACTGGCCATATGAATCATGAAACCTGGTTATATGCGAATTAAAAGTTACATGTAGTAGTGCTCAGACAGACCCCACATGGCTACTGATACAAACCTATTTTGCTGCTACAATTCTGACAAACTGAATGTAAATTTATTTTAATTAAGCTTGTGAACAATAATTGCGAGAAGAAGGGGTGTCAGGAATGTAGTTCTAATGTTGAAATGCAAGAAGTAGATTGGCCATGAGGACAGAATAACCGGAGACAGGCAAGAACTATTTGCTGATATGCACATTCGTCCTTCACCTAGACTGTGAAGACCGGAGGAGAGCACAGATTATTAGATGACCAAGTCGGATTAGATAAAGACTTAAATCTGGAATATGATTGAAAGAATTTTTATTCGTAACGGGCAAAAGCCCTGTACTAAAAGAGCATGATACGGAGAAGACTAGCTTCCCCGACGACTGTATACGACGATAACTCAGTTTAAAATTTGGACTACCCATGTAGTTGGTGCATTCACTGATACCACTCGAGACCTGTGTGCTTAGGACTTACACCCTTTCCTCAACCGTTAATAACCGCCAACGGGAAAACAGGGAAACCCTTTGGCTAAGCTGACATACCTTTGTCATCTTGTATATAGCCGCCGCGCGAGATATATCCTCACAGTCCTCCTTTTCTCGAGTGAGGTAGGTGTCCAGGCTGCCTAGACTTTGGTTCGGGAAGATGACGACGAGGAGGCGGACCAAAACACCTTCCATCGTTGCCTGTTATTAGAGTGTCGGTTGCACTATCCTAAATCGTTGCCTCTGCGCCCACAGACACCCTTAAGTCAAAAATACTCGAAAATTGTGCGTCCCAGCATGCCCATTTGTGACCTCTTCACTCGTTCGTCCTACGTCCCAGCTGCCTATCTTCCCTCGATATGTGAAGCTCCATTAGAGCAACGGTCTCTCATAGGCCAAGACCCGAGCTTTGTAGATTATGACATAATTTCCTCCTCGCGCTTATAGATAGCATCGTAATATTGTAGCGGGAGATGGCCGGTTTTTGATGAGGCAAATGACCCATTGCAATTGGAGTAACGCCATTATCGGTGTTTGAGGCGAGGTGGTGTAGTAAGATTGAGGTGGAGGACTCGCATGAGAATGATAGGTCAAGCATTTGTCGAGAAGTCGTCGATTTTAGACATGCTTAAGGTTGCTTTCGAGTTCGATTTGGATGCGATTCTTCTTGGCTATTATTATTGTCGGTAAAAGAATCATGTTTGGGCAGTATGAATTGTTCTATGTAATTGCGGTATTCAGGTTGTCGTTAGGACACTGACAGGGATCTGACATCGCTCATTAGCGAGGTGCTTGGAGTAGAGGAAGAAAGGGGAGATGGAGAAGGAGAAGGGAGGGACAAAGTTTGATGTATTTCGAGATACCAGTTTATTGACTTTATTCACCGACTTCGTGACAGCACCTAATTTGTATTACTTCGTGTTTTACCAACAATTGTGAATTATGAGCACAGGACAGTGGTTGGCAGTAGACTTAGAGACAGTATAATAGTGAATGTCTCAGGTAATCTGAGTGAGATGACTCAAGAAAGGATTTGATGTTCTAGAGTATGTTTAAGAAGAAAAGCGATGATCTGGATGTCACTGTAGGCGGTACTCGACCACTCATCTATCTACATGTTGGGCTTTTCAGAGGACTGCCATTACCCGTGCACAATTAGATTAGATTTTATAATAGTTCTGTCTAAGTCAATGACTATGGAGGACTTCTAGAATCTACCTGAAAGAAACTAGCTAATTTTGGTTTATTTAAACATGATAAATTGAAATATTTCCTTGTAGACAGCGAGGAGGACCTGTGCACGATTAATCCCGCGCCATGCAACATCTGATTCTTCATCGTTGCGAGTTTACTAAAGAAAGGAACAAATCATTTCAAGCTATAGAACCACTCAAATTGCCCATTTTGTTTCCAACAAAATGGGGGAAGGAGGCAATACTAGAGTTTTTAAAATCTTCCAGGTGTATCAATGTACACAAGAAAGAGTAAATAGAACAAAAGACATTGAGCAGATTTAAAGAACAGTAAAGGTAGGAGAGATTATTTAGGGGATTTTAATTACTTGGTGTAAATTTTAGATAAATTATCATAGCAAAACAGCTGAATTCAAAATGAATTAAAATAAATCCCGCGCCTGATCACAACTCCCAGAGACCAGGCTTCCTCATTGGTTCGATACAATCTCATGACCAACCAGTCCTTCATAGTCATAGACTCAGTAGGGACTTAAATTTAATTCTATTCTATTCATGACCAACCACCCACACTGCGAGATAAAGAAGTCGGCACTGGAGTAGGCTGGCACATATCTCTATTGGAAAAAACGATAATTAAAGCTATTAGAGTAGCACTCCCAGCGTGGCGTACCACTCCCAATGTTGCTCTTCATCGTGAAGCGGGAATACCCCCGGCATCGATAATTCTTCAGCAAAAGATGCTGCGGTCTGCAGCTCGTATGCGAAGAATGGATGCCTGGCATCCTCTTGCCATTCGGGCGGCTGAGGATCCGAAAGAGACAATAAGACGCTTAGGTCTTAGATCGGGACAAAGAAATCGTTTGTTTAGACAACCAGAACGGTACATGACACGCCTACAAATGAGTGTGCGTCGAGTTCCGACAGCCGAAGGCCCCGGAAAGCTATACTTCCCACGTGGCACTCCAGCATCGATTCCATGTAGTCGAGAAAATGAAGCTAGGTCTGGAAGCATAAAGCGGTGGTTAGCTTCCCGCCCAGCTAACACAGTCTTCGCTTTCTCTGATGGATCATCATCGGGTCCCGGAAAATTATCCTGGGGGTATGTAGTATACCAAGGAGGCAAGCTAGTTACAAGTGGCTCCGGTCCACTTCCCGGAGCAGAGGTATTCGATGCAGAAGTTGTAGGTGCCATGAAAGCCTTGAAGGCTGCAATAGAGGTAGGAAAAGACTTACTGATCTGCATTCTTCTTGACAACCAAGCGGCCACCCAGGCGCTCGAAAGAGGAAGATCTAACTCCTCGCAGTCGGTGGTGGACAAGTTTTCATCGCTGAGACACAATAAGCGTGTGGAAATACGCTGGATACCCGGGCATGTGGGGATTCAAGGCAATGAAGAGGCCGATAAGCTGGCCAAATCAGCCTTGGGAGCTTCCAATAACCGGCCACTAACCTCAGCTGCGCCCATTCTAGAAGATCAAGATCTAACATTTGCGGCATTAGGGAGGTGGGTTAAACAGCGTAGCCAAGAGCTCGTGGAAGAGTGGTGGCAGAAGTATTGACCGAAACGATACAAAGATCTGGACCTATTCATGCGTTGCAAAAGACCACCGGAACTAGCTTTACCAAGATGGGCGTACCATCGTCTTATTGCGGCAAGAACACGCCACGGGGACTATGCCGACTACCATCGACGTTTCAACCCCGAACATGAAGATCTGAAATGCGCTTGCGGCCGAGAGAAAAGGCCCTGGCATTTTTCAGAGTGCCGACCTGCTTTGCTACGTTGGAGAATCTATGAGAAAATGGCCCCACCTGGGGCCAGAGAAATGATAGGGGAGAAGGGATGGCAGAAGTTCATTCGGTTCTTAACTACAAGCCGATGTTACAGTCTGCCGAAGAATGAACAGGGTGGGAGGTGACCACGCTGAGATTGTTTCTGACCCGAGAGTAGATGGGTGTGGAAGATAGGGATGCGGCGCAGGGCACCGTAACTCAGACACATACTGTTCTTTTTTTTCAATCTTTTCTTTTGCCGCTTCTGGCCCCACTGCCGGTCATGTAGGTAGCAATGAGCTTTCAGAGCCCATCTACCCGTGTCACGTCTAAATAGATGTTAGGTTCTTCCTGTCACGTAAAAGATTTCAAATTCAAATGACCAACCACCGATGTCTAACCGCCGCAAAAGCATAGCGACATCTTTGATTGGTAGAATAGCACATGCATTAATGTGCCGAGGGTTGGATGGTGCAGTGGTACATCATTCGGGCCGTTCTCCCAAGTAGAATCTGGATAGCTTGAACACCCTCCCCATTTGAGACTGGAGAAAGCTGGTTCGAATCCAATAAAACCCATACACCACAATCTCTCGCGGTAATATTGTATTTGTGGGATGATGAAAGCATACTTGGGTAAGCATAGGGTTTTCCCGCTTATCCCTGTCGTGGGTATGCACGGAAGAGGTTGTACGCCGCAAGGGTTAACCTCGAGTGGTATCCGCAAATGATATCTGAGTGTGAGTGTTCTAAAAGTCAAATAGAGTCATCCTACTTAAAAGTAAATATCTTCCCATAAAACCTGTATGGGCCTCAAGGCGCCAAATGAGGGAATGAATGAATGTGCAGAGCAAATGCATGTAAATGGATCACAACAGCTACCCCAGATATGCAAAGCATACTCAGCGATTGCACCGCCACCACTGGGGGGACTATTCTCAACACCTGTCAGTGTTGTCCCCTACGAACCTCCAGCTCTCACTGAAGTGTCTGGAGAGCCAAGATTGAGTAACACCTTTTCAACTTTGAGCTGAGTTATCTCCCCCTCTGTCAAAGATACACTTCCGATAACACATAAGACGACCAAGACGATGATAATGATGCTGGGAATGAGGAAAGATAATGCGGTATCAAACTCTAGAACGGTAGTCAGAGAAGCCCTCGTTATATCACAACATGTGCTGCCCACCGGCGGGCAAACAAAAAGCTCACGAAAGCAAAGTAAAAGACCCTTCCGCCCTCAAGAAAAGCCGATTTCGACTCGTCTATGGTATCGTCCCTACTAATCTTCACTCCCGAGCATACTAGCCAGGAGGACATCTGAAATACATGAGTTACCCGACAACTCCACGTCCGTAACGACTTTTGGATGCTAGGCTAGGCTCCTTCACGGTAGTCAATCTTGACAAAGCCTTTTCTGATGCTCTTTCACGACCTTCGGTTTGTTCTGCGGCATGAATCAGGGGAGGAGTAGGGAGGAGGCTAGGAAGGTTGAGATACGCTCTCAGGTATATACAGGTCTGCTGCGCCAGGCTGACCGGCCTCTTCGTCATAGGAGAGCCCCGTACCCAGTGGTTTTTGAGAAATTTCCCTGCGGCTACACACCCGCAAATGGCCATCGTTTTGTTGGTTGGAGAGAGGAGATAATGACGGGATAACGGCTCCTCTTCTTGTGTAATCGAATGAAGATCTGTGGGGGTATTACTGCTGGAAAGAAGTCGTAAAGGAGGCATAGGAGGGAGTACACTACCCGAGGCATAGATACTCCCGGCCTGTAGGCAGAAAGGACCTACATGTCCTTACATAGCCATAGACTTTATAGGACAATAAACAAATATAAACATACAAACCGCCACCACCGGAAGGTGAAGAAATCGTGTTTGCCGGCTCAAATCAGGAATAAAGTTCGTAAGATTTGAAACTGAAGGAGGAAGGGAAGGAAGGCACCCAAAGATTTACAAATTATCATAATTTTCAACTGGCCCGTGCGTATATAGAATCACAGTACAATACCCGAAAAGAACAACTGGATCAGAGGCCCCTAAGGTAGAAAATACAGGGCCGCAACATAGGGCCAGTTTGAGGCGAGGCATTAGCTTCTATAGCAAGATTTGGAATTAATGCAAATAACTCAGGTATTTTGTTGGAACCAATGACCTTTTATTGACAATTCTCTGTCTCGCCTACAGTAAGTTTATTCTCAGCAAGAGCAGATATCTCGCTAGAATTATTACTGCTTGAGACAGCAATATCGCCTTTAATTTTATCCATGCGATACACAAATTCTTCTTGGAGCCTTTTTAGCCAGTCGACTAAGATTTTGCCCCGCATCGGGCTGTTTTCTGCTTGTTTTAATGTCTCCCTCAATCCAAGCACCAGTTTTCGTCTTCTGGCAACTGCAAAGGCTACCGATGATTTTTTCTTTGCCGAAACTTGAAGATCCAAAGCCTTTGAAACTTGTTCCGCCACTTCTAACACAATGGGTGGTAGATTTGCCACTCTTGCAAGCGCAATACCGTAGTGTTCTTCTTTGACATACCCTTCTCCAATTTTGTATAGCATTTTCATGGCATTTTCCTCACTCAGATCAACAACAAGATGCAAGTTAACAACTCCTGGGCGCTCTGACAGTACCTGTGCTTGATACTTTTAGTGTAGAACTATCAACTGATAGAAGGCTTACCAAGTTCTCGAAAATGAGTTGCGAACCAGATAAATGCCCCACTTTGGATAAGGGTTTCAGAAATACTAATTGCAATAGCAAGACCATCTCGACTACTAGTTCCTCTACCAAGCTCATCGAAAATTACTAAGCTATCTTTGTCAATATTTCTGATAAAACTAGAATCAGTCTTGAGGATCCCTGATAAAATTCATGGCACAAAAGCTTGCCTCAGGATAAATGCTGTCTCCCTCATTTCCGAAGCAAATGTTGAAATATTAGCCTCAAAGCTATCGTCAACAGAGATTCGAGCAAATAATTGCTTAATTATCGGAAATGATGCATAAGATGCAGACACAAAGCTCCCCATTTGAGCCATAATAGACATAAGGGCAATTGATCTGATATATGTACTTTTACCACTCATATTGCACCCCGTGATTATTTGAAATCTCTTATCTGAGCTTGCATAAATATCATTAGGAACAAATTTTTCTGGATGGACCTAGAGCTTAATTGTCAGAAATGAGTGACAGGACTGATTCCTTAGGCCTCTTAATTTTGTGTTACCTTTTCCCTTATTGGATGACGGGCAGACTTTATTGCAATGCAATCTGTAATTTCTGGCTGGATGTAGTCATTTGTAATTGCCACTTGGCCAAATGCTACTAACATGTCTAGCATTGCAATGCTTTCGCTAATCCGAAATAGAAGTGGAATTTCTCCCCGAATATTATCAATCAGTTGTTGAATTGTCTTGTCACTCATTAGAATAACCTCCTGATGAGAATCCTCGATCCTCTGATTAAACTTCATGAGATCTAGAGTCTGGCACTCGATATATCCTTTTTTTCGAAAGCAATTGACCAAAACTTCGGGAAGTATTTTGCCTTCGAAATCAGTTTCAGAGACCCTAAGATAATAGCGGCGACATTTATCAAATCGAGTCTCTGCATTCATTTTATGATTCTCTAGGTGACGTTAGGGTGCAAATTTTATTTTCATAAATGAGGCACACACGATTGAGATCTTTAATATATTGGTGCACATCCTCGGTGGCTTCTTTGAAAGTTTGACGAGCCACGTCGAGAAGTCCACTGACTCCATACTAGGAACTTGAGAATCTAGAATTCGCCCAAAAAGGTAACACAAACCTTCACAGCGTATGTTCTCTGATTCCGTAAATCAAGTGGAGTTTTTTGATACGAGACGTCCTCATTGATGACCTCTTCAATTAGCTGTCTTATATGCACCACATTCTCAGCACAACAGTTAACTCTTATGGTTGATAGAAGAGAAGATTTGAATTCTCCAAGAGCGTCAGAAACTTTTGGAATGACATTAACAAAACTCTTCAGCATTAAGATTTGATTTATAGACTGTTCAGAGTAGTGAATATCGGGTCTAATAGGCAAAATAGTGAACTAAATTATTAGCTAGCTTTTTGACATTAATTTTCTGACTTGCACTACTTAATAGCTTTTCAATATCATAAATAAGCTTGAGGACTATAAATTTTTAAAAAAGTCTCGAATTATATATACTCAAGGGTAATCAAACCTTGCCCAATTCCCATAAGTACATCTTCATTTGTGATTAGCTCTTTGAGGGCTTGATAACGTTGATTTATTACATCTACTTGGGTCGATGGCTGTAATATATTGCTTTTTAAGAGTCTAGAGCCCATAGGTGTCAGTGTCTCATTCATGAGTCCAAATAAGCAGTCCTTAGACTGTGATGTGCGCATATTTTGGATCAACTCAAGTGATTTAACAGTTGAAGGATCAATCATCATTGAACCTTCAGAAGTCTGGTACCTCACTCGAAGAGTGTGTGGAGAAAATTTGAGAGATAATCCTAGCTCAATGTATTTTATTGCCTGTATAAGTCTCGTAAGATGATGAAAAAACTAAATTTCTGTACTTACCGCAGCGAAACAACAAGTTGCAAAGTAATTGGTACCAATTGCAGTCTTTATTGCCTCAACATCTTCTTTAAATGCAAGCTGCTGTATGTTCTCTAGTCCTAATGTTTCTGACCAATATTTACGCTCCAAAGTAGTAATTTTAGTCCTTCTAATGTTCTCTTCGATGACCATGTACATTTTTGACTTTGGATTTGGGGGACCACGAGTTGAAACGATTAGGATCTCTGAGGGCTGAAAGATTTCGAGCTTATTTAGAGTCCTGACGTAGAATTGATTATCACAGATCTGAGACAGAACTGCCTCACCTGTAGTTGTATTCACAAATGCCATCCCGACAGTTGGGGATATTCCACGAGCTTCACTGACGGCACAAATAATGTTGTGTGACTCAGTGTTATTAAAATTTGATACAGATGTTGAATAACACGGCGAAACCGATCCTTGATCATTAAAATATTGAGAAGTTGAATTGTTAGGGGTAGATAGTCTAGAGCCCGAAAGGTGAGAATTAGATGTTCGGGAATCATGCATCCTAGACGAAATCATATTTTCTGATATTAATAGAATAATTGTTGCATAGTATATAAAATCGTGAGTAAATAATTATTCAATTATAAAGCTTGGGGGTTAGAAGGAATCTTTGACAAAAATTCGGGTATTTAATTATGTGGGCTGACTGTCCTTTGATAAATTTAAAAGTCCAGCAGTCAGTTCAATTACTTTAGGTATTTGATATGGACTGACTAGAGCTTAGCGACTTGAGACACTCCAAGTTTTCCACGGTACTGTCACCAGATATTATTTGCACGTGGGAAAACCAACTCAAAATTGAATTTAAGGCAGCTATTATATATTTGGACACACACTATATCAAAATATCACTAGTCCCGTAAAGACCAGTTGATAGAGGTGGAACAGGCAAGATCAAAATATTTGAAATATCTGAAATATCTTGGGTCCACGTCCATGAATTTGTTTGACATCTAAGATCTTGTAATCGATTTGTTTTCTCGGAAGAGAGACATCATGTTTCTGGTCATTGTTGGAAATTGAGAGACAGAGTGTTGTGGATGTTCGGGCCCTCCATTTGGTCTAGGTTCCCGGCACGATCTTGTGTGTATTTAAGAGGTTGGAATGGGTAACATGGTAGCGCTTCAGGCTACCTATTGGATACATGAGTGGCTGTATGGCGTGGGTACAAGGAGGTTTTTTGAATTTTGAATTTGAATTCATTTAGCCCGATTTGGCGCCCTATGGGCCCATGCAGGTGTCTACGAGCTCTAACATATACATGGGAGGAATCTTTAATGGTAAAACCCCCCTCAACTTTTCAATTTGTATACACTTTAAAGTTGTGTTACTTTCACGAAGTGAACTAACACTGCTATGTCCAGTACGGATACCGTCCACTTAGTTGCTACTGGCAGGAGATCATCTTTCCCCTACTCTCCTCTCTATCCCTTATCGTGGCCTCGACTTCAAGCGTCACTCGAAACTGCTCTAGCCTTTCTTCCTGCTGGATCCATCTAGTTATCCTTGCAATATCTTTTGGATTGTTCATATTCCCTCAAATGGCCGTTTCTCAGCCTTTCTTAGTATTTCTCAGCCTTTCTCAGTATTTCCCCTCTGCCTTTGGCCCAGCTAGTGCAGGCCATGATCATGTGCTTCACATTCTGGGACGAATATCCACATTAGCATCGTGGATTATCTACTTCTGGAACTTTTCTTCTGTACAGATAGGAATTGAACCCAATATGTTCGCTTCTTATCTGCATGGCTATGCTGCTCTAGGCCCTGCTCAGGTGTTAAGGGATACTGTAAGGTGTTTCTCTTCACTTCATTCCTGTCTTTCCCATCTTATCATCTGTAAAGATATTTGCTTCATTCCAGATTTTAGGATCTGCTATCGCTTAAAAGTTGGTAGGCTGTTTTGCTATCAGTTTCGTCCGGGATCGTTCCTATTCTTTAAAGGCCGCGACCTTTTCAGCCGCTTTCTGTCGTTCCTACTTCTCTATATTCCTACACGTTTGACCCCACTCCGCAATATCCAAGGTCCTCGTGAGAGCTCGTACATCTTGCCTTCCAGCTCGGGTTGCTTAATCTTCCTGCATGCCGACGACATTGTATCTTGAACAGGTAGGCTTTTCGATAGTCCGACGTATTGGACCGCCCTTTGTTTCAAATAAATCTGCATCGGTAAGGTAGAGGTCTCATGCTCAAGTACCTTGCTGCTGGTCGAATTGTATGCTCCCGTGACGATATTTAGACACCTTTTTTGGATACTTCGAAGTGGCTTGATCACTCTTTCGGGAATTTTACCGGCCATTCCGGCCTGGGTCCCAATTGGGGATCCGTAGGTGACAGCTGGTCTCACCACTGCATTGTACACAAGTTTCGCCTTGTGGAACGTTGCACCCCAAGTTGATTGTGTTGGACTATTTTGTAAATGGGAGTAGAAGGTAACAAATCATCGAAGGGTTGCTTCTCTATTCTCTGGCTATCGAGTATCTAAAATACATAGTTTTCCTCATTTGAAACCCTACTAGATAACTCGCTGGCAATAATGCTACCACCGAAACATACCAAACCATGCTCAGGACAGATAAGATGAGAATGTCATCGGAAACATAAATGTAAACCCAATTCAAATTATGAGTTATGTAAAATCCGAACAAAAAGATATTTTCCTTGATACACATCATGTATCAGCATTAACTTCTCCGACCTGAATCATGTTATGAGTAGATTCGGGTAAACCTAGAATGACCGTAGCGCAACAGATTGTGCCAATCTATCTAAGGCTTTTATTTGTGGTTCGACTTTAAGCTGCATGCTTTTGACATGAGCACCCCAATTGAGCTTCGGGTCAAGATGGATACCTAGGATAGGAAGGGAAGATTGCGGCTTGGCGAGATGGCCTTGGATTTAGTCTGTGGCCTGCATGTTGTGCCTCTTTCTAGCTCTTGAGAAGTGCATAAGCTGGTACTTCTCCGGAGTAAGTTTCACTCCATGTTGGTCGGCCCACTTTTCACGAATCCCATGGAGCCTTTCGAGGTTTCGACAATTATATTCTGTAGAATTGGACCAGGTCAGTATCTTAGTATCATCCACGAATCTTATAGCCGTCGAAGACAGCGACTGAAGTTCGGGAAGAAGCGTGCTGACAAAGAACAGGAAGAGGATCGGCGAGAGGGAAGAGCCTTGAGGAATCCCAGAACTGGTAGGAAACTGTTCTCCTTTGAACGAGCCAAGGTTCATCGACGTAGTTGTTTCCTCTAGAAACGATTCGATGTAAAGCGTCGTCCATCTTGGTATACCTTTAACCCTCATGTTGTGGATGAGTCTCTCGTAAGACACATTATCGAAAGCTCTAGATATATCCAGGCTGAGTAGAGAAGTGACTCTCCTTTTGTTTTTTTCCCATATTGAGTGTACTTGTTCTGTTAAAAGTTCCACTGCGGAGATTGTAGATCTCAATTGTCGGGCTCCCATCTGTTCTTTAGGGAATAGATGGTGAGCTTTGGCTGCTTTTGATAATCTGTTGGCCACAAGCTTCTCGAGAACTTTTCCCTAGGTATTCAGGAGTGCGATTGGTCGGTATGATTTAGGGTTATCATACGACTCTTTTTGTGGCTTGCACAGCACAATTGTTACCGACTCTTTGAAAACTTTTGGGTGGTAATCCATGGAGATACAGGCGTTAAAAAATTTCTGGAGGACTTTGCCTAGGATTATTCGACAGTTTTTAAGCATCCAGTTTGTAATACCATCTGGGCCAGGAGCTTTCTCGCTCGCTAGGTTTGCCATGTTATCCTGGATCTCGGTTTCTGTGATAATGCTCGATACTGTGGTTAGTTGTTCCGAATATCTTGTCCCCACTATGTCTTCCAGATTAGCTTGGGTAGGCTGAGGAAAGAAGTGTCCCGCCAGTAAGTCTGCTTTGTCGGCGTCTTCGGTAAAGATGTTTCCGTCTTTGTCTTTGATGTCGGGAAGTTGCGGAAGTTGTGACCGCTCTTCCTGACTTTTCTTAGCCCACTTGGCAGCTACCACAACTTAGCTGGATCGTTCGTTGCCTCAGAGACTATAGCTCTCCATCCGATCATTTTGGCCTTCTTGATCTAGCTTTTCTTTCTATTAGTGGTTTTCTGGTATTCCAAACAGCTTTCCTCGGAGCCCAGCTTAATCCACAATCTTTTTGCCTTTCGTGCTTCTTTCACCGTCTCACAACATTCCATAGTCCAGTAATGTTTAGCGAAAGTAGAAGGCCTGACACTGGAGATCGCTTCCTTGATCGTTTCCTTGATGGCCTGCTTAATGGCGTTTACTCTCTTGTTGATAGAGTCCGGGGAGATCAACTCGGTTTGGCGGCTCAATGTGAGATTGTGTACAGATTGGGATGTGGTCAGATGAGGCTTTAAGGTCGAAGGCTGGCTTGCATGACATGACAGCACCTTCCAGGGCATTTGATACAAAGGCGAGATCCAATGTGCTCTGACTTCCCCTACTCTTCCATGTGATTGTTCCTTTGGGGAGTATGAGGTTTAAGTCATGTGCTACCTGCATTTTGATAAAGCTGTCTGCGATCTTGTGGTGCCTAAATATTGCCTCCCACCCACTGCGGATGGTGCACATTAAAGTCTCCGACCAGAATGTGTTGGCCTTCTTGGGATAGGATTTGTGGTGGCCACTTGAGTGACCCTTTTTCTAGGCTGCTGTGGTGTGGTGGGGGTGGATTGTATACGTTATATATCCAAATTCTACCTAGGCCAGTGTCGATGCTGACCGAGGTGGTGTCTCCTTGCGGTTCCTCTGGCACTCTTTATTTTATCCATTTGTTAATGGTCAGACTTTTACTAATGTATATGTATGTCCTGCCTTTGTGGTAACTTGAGAAGACAAAGTGGTAGGCAGGGTGAGTGACGGTCGTGTTTTCTGTCTGATGGCACCTGCCCCAGCAGACCCATCGCTTTGCTTTGAGCCGTCAGAGAAGACGAGGATATCCCATGGTGGAAGTGCGCTGATACGCTCGGAAAATTCTTGGACCGAAAAGTCTGCTCGAGTACGATTAAGCAGAGCTTTAAAGGAGGGAGGTGAGAGCCGAGGGCGGGGGAAGGGCGAAATGAGCTTCAATTTTTCGGTGAGGCGAGATTGTACGCGAGGGTCTTTTAATCTTCTGACCGAAGGATGAAAGACGTCCGCGGCAGCTAGCTTAACAGCGGAGCGGAGGCGTATCTCCTCAAGTAGAATATGAGCTGGCTTGAGCCACACCTCTATCAGAAGTGCAGCAGTAGGAGTAGTTCTGTATACTGATAGGATTGCTCTGGCCAGGTTGACTAAAGCTCGAGAGATCATGTCTACCAGGTGTTGAAATCGGGTTGAAGTTGAACGTCCTCGGTGAAGATAAGTGTGACCGCGCCACCAGACCTTAGCACCATACAAGAGGACCGGTAGCGCCGCAGCTAGGGCTGCAGTGCGCAGAAAAGTTGTTGGGAGACCACGGTTGGTATTTCCAAGCTCTCGTACATGGGCACTAATCTGTTGCGATTTAACACTTTATTCTTGAACATGTTGTTTGAAAGAGAGCTTTGTGTCGAGAAAGACACCTAGCCATCTTAGAGTAGAATTTGTATTTTTTGGGACGCCATTAATAATGACCGGAGGAGAAGTATGACGAGATCTGTGAAGATGAAGGATTTCGGTCTTGTTTTCTGCCAGAGAGAGTCCATTCTGCTCGCACCAACGGGTGATGCTTCCGACCCTGTTGGTGGTCAGATGAGAAGAATCGGCAAGAGTTTTTGCGACCGAGAGGATTGCTACGTCGTCTACGTATCCAAATGTAGGAAACCCGAGTTTAAATAATGGCTCGAGAAAGAGGAAAAACAATATAGGAGAAGCAGGGAATCCTTGGGGCAAGCCATGCGGAATATCCAAGAAGTCACCTACAAAATCACCCACCCTGGGACGAGACTTCCTGCAAGAAGCAAAGGAAGTAGCCCAATTCACGTACGCTAAAGGCCATCCCTGTTCGCGTAGACGAGTGCGGAGACGGCCAGGCTGAATGCTATCAAAAGCACTTTGGATATCGATGGTGGCGAGTGTGCACACCTGCTTTGTCTCCCACGCTTTTTCGACATCGTGAACCAAACATTCTACGAGATCCATGGCAGACTTTCCGGGTAGCGCTCCGAAATGCAAGGGGGAGATAATGCGATTTGACAAGGCCCAGAAGGCAAAGCATCTCGCAAGGAGGCGTTCCAGCCCTTTCCCGAGAACTGGGAGAAACGAAATCGGTCGCCAATTGGCAGGATTGGTGAGATCATCCTTGTGCGGTTTAGGAATGACTACCACTTCGGCGCGGCGGGAGATGCTGGGATGGTGACCATACGCCAGGCAGAGGCTGTAAAGGTTAACAATCCACGAGCGCCATGTATCTACTTCCCATACCAGGCGTAGAGCTGAGATAGAGAGGTGGTCATGGCCCGGAGTAGTTGACGAAATTTCCAGAAGACAGTGGCGCACTTCATCTTCGTCCACAGAGAGATGTGCGCGGATCGCACGCAGTGGGCAGGTGGGTGTATTTCTGGGTATATCCGGTTGACCAGTTGCGCGGGAAAGCTTAGTTCGAAAGAATATATCTGCCCGCTCGGTCGGGGTGCCGTACGTAACACCATGAAATTGAATAGGAGGGGAGCCAAAGCGACTAGATGACTTCCGCCATCCAACAACTTTATGGGCCTCCAAAATCGAAGACACATTATCCAACTTGAGCCGCTTGTGTTCGCGTTTGGCTCGTCTTATAGATTTCCGGAAATTACTGTGTGCCTCACTAAAGAGATCTTGATCACCAATATGGCGGGCTTCGAGATACCGAGGCCGTTGGTCTGAGCATTCGTGGTTCCAATAATCTTTGCATGGAACGCATGCAGGCCTCAGGGGGTTAGCTGCAAGCAAAGTTGCCAAGAGAGCGGCGATGCCCGATGAAGTCACCGCATCCAGGCGTTGAGAGGATGGGTCTTCAAAGGGAAGAGTGGGAGGTGCGGTGGCGAAGAGGGCTAGACGAAATACCTCAGCATTCTCGTCTTTGAATCTGGGCAGCTTCAGCATTGGGTGTCGCCTTTGTGATGACGAGAGCTGGACGAAGCCGGATATTGTCTCGTGGTCGGAGGTTGAATGTGTCTCCGGATCCACACGGGCTTGAAGTTCTTCCATGTTCGTAAGTACTAGGTCGAGGACATGGCCGGCGCGATGAGTGGGAGCTCCGTAAGGCAATGCTGACCTCAAAGAATAATTGTCATTCCATTCAACAAAGCTGCTGAAGCCAGACGACTGGGAAACGTTGGGCTCCCATAATTCGTGGTGGAGGTTAAAATCCCCCACAATTATGGTATTCGGTTTAACCGATCAACTTCGGAGTGCGCCGAGGCTCTCAGGCATTCGAGCTTGAGGTTGACGATATACATTTATGATCTCTAGAGAAGGAGAGCACTGGAGATGGATGGCGATGATATCGGGTGAGAGACCACAATCCAGTTGGACAGGTCGGAGGTTAGATTTCTTTCGGACATAGATGAGAACGCGCGGGCGCGAATTTTTCCAGTCACAATTAGGAGGAGTGAAAATAACGTAGGCCGGATGGGACTTGGTTACTTTCTTTTGGTTAATTGTTCTTATCCAGGGCTCTTGGACAAATATCACATCATATTTTCCCTGTAATGCAGCTTGTAGAAGAATGAGGTGAGAAGATCCACCACGCACAACGTTTGCTTGGAGGAAACGGAGGCGAGGCGGGGGGGTGCTCCTGAAATAGACTCTATCGGTCATGGGAAGTACTGTTGGAGGGATTATTGGAGACTTGCTGGTCTAGGTCTACTTCCATGGACCCATCCAGAGCAGAAGCAAGAGGAGTGAACCTGTTCTGGCTAGCAGAAGGCGTGCATTGAGGAGGAACGGAGGGGACTTCCGTCGAGATATTCGGTGCACCGAGTCTGCTAGGAGAGTTGGAGGTTGCGGAGTTGGCAGCAGCTACTGCGCAACGCTCTTTCCGGAGATTATTACGGTTACGTGAACGGAGTTCCGTGATTGCTTTCTCTAGAGGATGGATGAGTTTGCCCTTGAAAGGGCAAGGGCGGAGAGGACAGTTAGAGTCATCTGCAGAATGTGGCCCCGGGCAGTTAATGCACCGACACATGTGGCGGCATTCTCCTTGGTGACGAATGGCACCGCAACGAGCGCACAACGCTTGAGTGCGACAACGAGAGGATTGATGAAACCCAAAGCAAGCATCGCACTGGATGACCTTCGACTTATGGATATAGCGTCGTGAAGGGGCGCTGTCAACGATTCGAAAAGTGGACACCTCTTTTGAGAAGAAGATAACCGCCGTGTGTAGAGAATCATGGCGATCTTCATGTAAAGACTATTGGGCGCCAGACGGAGCGACGCCTGTCTGTGTCTATGCGATGCTTTTAACGTCATCAAGGGTGGTAGGAACCAGATTGGAGACCGGATTCCAGATATTGCGTGGGATACGCTTAACAACGTACCCAATGCGGTCCTCAAGTTCAATTAGAGTACCTGAAAGAGACGCCTTTATGGAATCGGCATTTTCCATCGCAATTTTTAGCTATGCATCAGACGAGAAAGCGACGCAGAAACCATTAGAGCAGCGAGAAACGGAGGCAATTCCATCCTTAAGTCCGGGAACATTTTGAATAAAAGCAGATTTGAATGTGGTTACGCCTGCTCTGAGGAGTGGAGCTTCCTCAGAGAGGCGGAAGATAGCTTTTGAGCCCTTGGTGATTGCAGCTTTTTTCGGAACGGGCGTACAAGAAGGGCGGGACGTTGTGTTGGGTCGAGACGAAGACGGCGCCGGAGGGACAGTGGCGGGAGGGCCTGCGGCGGTCGATGCCCAACTCTGTGGTTGCTTTGCTGTGGGGATAGGAGGTCGTGCTGGTATGCTTTGGCTAGGCTTGGGTAAGGAGCCCGCTGACTTGCGCTGTGTTTGGCTGTTGTATTGCATATGGTGCCCGGAAGCAACCGCAAGGAGAAACGTGTTCATTTGCTCGCGCACGAAGGACTGGATGAGAGGATCAGCCTCTTCAACGGCTGACCAAAACTTGTTATGAAAAGTTTGAACCCAAGTAGCTCGACCCTTCGCAACGTGCTGGACCAGAGAAGGTGGTTATTGTGATTTGGCCATCACGGGCGCGATAACCAAACTAAAATGCACTTATTAGGGATTGAATTAGAGGAATCGAGTTGTAGGGAATAGCTGGAAAGGAGTAGGGCTACGTTCCGTATCTTGTTGTTTGCGTAATGATAGTTGTGCTTGTCTACGAACATATGGGTGAAGTCTGAGGTGGTCTGGTCATTCAGGTGGGACGAGGCAGATGTACTTTACGGTAGTTAACCTGATCCGGCCCGGCACCACCCGTGCTCAAGCCCCAGTAGGAGTGCAACGGGAATCACTATACCTAGCACGTAAGTGAACAAAACAAAACTGGTGGCTTCGCCCTTGCTACTTCCCAAGTAGGTGTGCATGGCAATACTCTAATTACATGATAGCGTGTGGCGTAGCACCTACACCTTTACAGTTAGTCGCCGAGGCCCTTCACTCCTTTGATGTATTTCACCTATTCTCGGGATACAACTAATAGATCCACTCGGAGATAACAAGCCATTCATCCACAACGCATGGCTCAAAGTTGAGGCAGAGTTTAAGACCTATCTATTCCTTCTCTAGATTTCTAGGGCAGGTCCTTATGTGAAACTTAGAAAGATAAAGCCACTTTGCTACATGTAGGACCCCTTCCCAGGTTCCTGGCAAAATTTTCTTTAGGTCCTGTTAGACACTGAGGGTCAAATGAAAAATGTAAAGTAAAGTTGTATTGATGAAATCTCTGCTCCTTAGCTCCTCTCCAGCAGTGATGCTATATACCCATCTGAAATTATCTCGAGGAGAGATTATCTTCTCCTCGTTTCCCAAAATTACATATGGAATATATTACATGTGTTGAAGATCAAAAGATCTCAAGTCAGAGCTTTGACTATCCTGAACATCCTGATCATCCTGATCACCATATCCCTGGTGAGATATCAAAGCTCAAGTTAGTTAAACTGACAAGATGTGTCTTAATAATCTTTTTTTATAATTATTTAACGTCGTGCTAGACAAGATGTGACATTGTTGTGATTGGCAAGTATTAGCCAAGATAGCCACGTGATACTCATAATGCACGGACTCTAGTATATCTCTGCTGCTCAGTAGACTTAGTAGAAGTTATCGACATTAAAACTTGTTGTCGATATTGTATATGTATGTCTGTTATCACAGACATTGGAAATAGTTCATGAGATTGCTTAATGAGTGGCTAGATTTGATTCCGATATAATATTGTAGAAGACTTGTCCCAACTATCAGAGGGCTACAACGTCTTTATCTATCTACAGGTAAATTCCCCATATTCAAACCACGCTAGCCATACAGGACGTAGCATGTAAAGCCTGATTCGTATCATCATTTTGGGTTTGAGGTTTACCGTGCATATGCTACTCGAGTCGCATGTCTGACTACTATGCGATACGCTTAGGTATCAATCTAAAAACCCACACCAAAACCGAAACTACTCACAACCCTGATCATGACCCCATGAATAATTGTAACAGTAGCCTGCAACATAGCATAATTAGGCTAGACATCGTTGACCAGGACCTAATCCGAACAAGAAGTATCACCTTTTCATATACATAACTATCCAAATGCAACAGTCATCCCACTATCCAATGATTCTCATTACCATATTCAGTAGGTTCCAAACCATCAGATGTTTGACAGGCCCCTTGAAGATGCTGGAGCTCGAGGAGGTCTATGAGTGGTTAGGTGGCACTCTAGGAAGTGCAATGGGGCTTCGAGCTGTCCACAGCCATGATGTAGGTAGGCGCCCTCGTGGTTGAAACGGCGATGGCACTCTGCAAAGTCACCATGTCCTGAGCGGGCAGCGTATAGTCTAGAGAGAAATGGTCTGGCTAGTGAGAGTTCCTTAGGGTGACGAATTATGAGTCGATGGCAAGCTTCCCACAGGAAACATAAACAAACTGTTTAGGGCTAGTATTTCACCTACTTATATAAACGAAGCTTGCTAGGCCACATGTCCCTCCTGGCAGTACATAGATTTCATTCGTAGCAGTAGTACTCCCAAGCCGTAGCAAATAGCGTCACGATTCTTTAATACCTGCGTAGATTGAATTAGATTTCATTTAACGATAGAGATTCCTGACGGCAATAAGCCGTACAGGCACGCAATAACATTCTCTAAAGGACTCAGAGGCCGGGTTATCCTTTGTCCCTTGGCGTTCAATGTTCAGTAGTAATAAAAATAATTGTAGTGCTCTCGAGGACGGAGACCGTACACCTGTCAGTGGTATCCTCTACTAAACTGGGAGTGAATTATTCCCCCAGAGCCAAGATTCAGCCATCCCCCAACAGTTGAATCGTCTTTTACCCAGCTAAGAGTCTCGTCAGAAGGAGTAATGCTGGGCTAATTTTGATCATAACTCCCGGATTGCAGAGGTTTCTCAACCACATAAATCACAATGAAAATTATCCAGACCATTTAAGCCGATATTAGCTTATGTTGATTATCGAACTCCCCCTTAATACACCAAACAGTTTTTGAAGTCCCGATTGAATGCCGAAAAATGCCACAACACGACCCGCGACCATCTCTTCCAACACTGCTGTCGATGGGGGATGATCAGAGGACGCCAAACTTGGGTGAATGAATCTGAATGTTCTACGACGAAATCAAACCTTGCGAGTGAAGATTGGAAAGATGCTGGGCCATGTGTCATAATCTGCCAAGAGATCCCAGATCTGTGCAGATTTATGCATGCCAATATTTCATGCAAGTCCAAGGACATGGACTTGAGGGCAACCCATAATTAGTGCATCATAGATTTGTAATGGAATGGTATGGGATCGAATAGTATGGAATGATGAGGGATCGAATAGTGTAGAGTAGAATGGAATGGAATGTACTGGATAGTGTAGGAACTGTGATATGGCTCTCTAGGACATGTATATTATGAGATATATCTCCTAGCAGTAGGAGCAAGCAAAAGTCATCTGAATACAAGCGTTCCTCAGTTAACATAAGTCTTTTCTATATCTACGTTGATGTTCTACGAACATATATAGCATCCTTCCAAGGTAGAGACTCAACCCGTATGTGCTCATAATCTTAACACCATGGATGCTTTATAGGTGGTTAAAATGATGGACTTAAGATTGAGAATGTGTCAGCTAGAATGTTGACAGAGGCAGTCAATCATTCAAATATTTTGTAACTTTCCGAGGCGCTAACCAGTGGCTGGGCTATTTTGGGCCACAGGCACGTCGGGTAGTCTTTAAAGACTGAGCTTACCGGCACCTGGCCCTGTAGTCTAGTGTTGTGCGCCGACAAAACGTTATCAAAATATAGTCGTGCTTTCAAGTTAAAATTTACAACGTAATACCGTATCCCGATTATCTTTTGAAGACATGCGGTACGGCACACAAAATAAAGGGCTACAATATGAGACCAAATATGAATCATAGAATATTTTTAATGGAATTCTGGTTGATTTATTCTCAAATATATTATATGAAAATAATGGTCCTACCTCATTTCAGTATGGTCGAATAAAACATTTCTTATTTTTTTAGTTTAATCACTCTAAAGCTTCGAATCCCATTTTCGGAATAAGACAGAATAAGTGATTTTTTTTCTAAATTAGGATGTTATATATCTAGGTTTGATCCTAATATTTGCTCTAAAGGTGACAGGTAAGTTTTTCACCATCAGAATTTACATGCACATGAAATGAACATGCCCAAATTCCAGTTTTTGAATTTTCTTCATTACAATTATAGTTATCTTGAAGGCATGTATTTTTATCGGAGCTGCGAATCCTAGGTAGGTCAGCAAATTTTATACAAAAATTTAATAATAAATTTTGACTTGCCTTGGATCCTGACAAGGCACATAGCTGAGACATACTTTCAAAAAGTCATTTATGAAATCATTACTAGCCTTGAAAAGTTTGGTGATTATCTCAATACATTCCTCAGGTTTGGTTCGCATTTGATAAACAAGGCACGCAACAACAAACTTTCGTAACAGTGATTTTTCTGAGGTATTGCGATATATCGATATGATAAGTGGAATTTCTGGCAATCTGTTCGAGAGCAAAAATCCATCTTGAATCTTATCTAATATTTGGTTTCGGATGGTAGACTCTAATTCTAGGAGCTCAACCATCACATAAAGTCGACAAAGACTCTGAAGTCTTAGTGCTTTGGAATCGTCATTCATTGTTTTCAGGACAGCAGGAACCTGGCGCGTGTAGATCATGTCGACGAAATGTTTAAAGACTTCAGGGCTTTCTTTAGATAAAGTGATCCGGCGCCCTTTTGAGTGCGTCTCGAGTTCAAGGGAATTAACAAAGGCTCCACCAGTAGCCATAAGAAGATTCTTGTGGATCGTAAACACCTTTTTTTCGGGACCGATTACGACTTGAACCACCTCAGAGCCCATATCGCTTTTGATCCCAACACTTAGTTATGAAGTTCTTCAATTTGGTGAGGGTATAAAATCTTGATACTTACTCGCAGAATAATCGTGCAGCTTGGTCTGTGGTAGTGTCTATAGGGGAATCCTGTATAGGCGTCTTCGCTGCGGAGGGACTGGCAACTGTTTCCTCCTTTGTGCTCGCAGCTTCAGAGGCAACTTTAGAGCCATTCATAGTTGTAATTATTTTGAGAGATAAGTATCAGCTTGATATGTTACCGTGTATAAGTGTGGAGAGAACTTGAGAATGAAGACAAAGCCAGATAGCTAATATCACATGATAACTTCGCTTTAATGGAAATTGTGAAGGTGAACACTTATTTGGTTGTCCTACTACAGGACCTAACTTATATTTTGTTTCTTTTCTATCTCCCATACGTGTTTCTACAAATTTATAGTTATGCATATTCATGAGAACCTAAAATAGTGACCGCGTTTGAGCTCTAAGGGAAATAATAACTCTAAAGAACAAACGACTGTAGTAAACAGCAGATCCTCGGGAAAAATGAGGATGTAAGGTAGCTCAATTTTTTTCGCACTCGACCCTTTTAAGAATCACAAGTTTTCAGGATGTTAATTGCGATTGAAAGTCTTTGTGGAAAAGCAAGGGACCGGCCTTGCAAGTCAATTGTGTGCCCAATGTAACTTTTGGTCATACTTTGTCCGGATAATCTTATTAGAGTCTGGCTCAAGAAATTTCAAGAAATAGATTGAAATTTCGTTTCAAGGGCCATTAACTCTAATAAAATGGAAACACAATTCAAGTTGCTTATGTAGGACTTGTATACAGTGATTACACCATTGCATTCCAGATCTGGTTTGGTGCTTTAAGCGAGAGAAGTATGATAATTATTTTGCTGTATACTCCTAGAAAACAGAAGAGCACAGTTATGTCCAATTATCTGGAAGATAACAACCTACACAACCACTATTCTCTTGCTTAAGAATAACAGCAATTTTTTGAAGGTTGGCTTAGAATTAAGCTTCTCAATAAATAATCCAAGTCTTCAGTTTGATCCTGATGATAGTTCTGGATTTCAACTAGAGTCCCCCCTGAGTACGATTCAAATCACGTATAGATATGAAGAACAACAGAACAAGATGCCCGGAATTTGATTATTTGATAAAATTTACCAACGAAAAATTTTCAAGTAGGCAAGGTTAAAAACTCAAGACAAATACTATATGTCAAGCTCATAGGTAGCAAAAAATATATCATAAAATACCAGTTGTATAAAAAAGAAGAGGCAAACATTATTTGTATCTACCGAGGCAACCAATTCTGAGGATATTAAACATTGATTGTCCTAGATATTAGCCTTGCATGCAGTTTATGATCGGTTTCTGAGCTAGTTAAAGCATATTTATAGAGTAAAATGTCCACCAGATTGTGCTTCTTTAGTTGCTACACCCTGAAGTAATCGTAAGAAACGTAAATGAAAATTATTTCAGGCTACCCTTGTGTGATAAGCTATAATCACTTTTATTGTTCCATTTTAGGCTGAGCAGAAGGATTCAGATTACTGGAATTGAAATTCAAATTAAACGATAAGAGAGCAAATTCACGAGGAAAGAATTAAGGAGACTTAGCACTTGCTATGATTTTATTAAGAAAATTTATCAGTGTTTGGGTGTTAGACTTCTCCTAAACGTAGGTCCAAACTCATTGTTCAAAACTATTGGTGTCTATAATTTACATGTGTGACCTCTTAACTATTATTTCATGTCATTCCCACTTCCAGAAGGTGAGATAGCTAACACCTTAACTCCAGTTTTAACTCTTAGCCCACTACAGCTCTTTAATTTAAGACTGAAGACATGAAGGCACTTCATGGACGCCAAAAATCTCCCTGGACAGCCACTGGCAGACAGTATAAATAACGATGTTCAAGCAGTGGATACCACTAATGTAATATGATCCGTACACTAAAAGTGTAAATTTCCCAAATAATCCTAAAAACTAAGTATTGACTGGCCACGTCATATACTAGCACACAATTTATCATAGCATAAGGAAAATAGGGATAAATTGAAAGATTTTTCCTCCAACTTCGGGGCAACCGTGGCACGTTCGATAAATTTTGGCTTTAGAAATGTACCTTGAAATATCCTCGTCAACAGTCGTTATCCGCCAAAAATTTTCAAGGACTGATTCCTATTAAATTACTTATGAGGGAGTTTTTGGCGACGTAACCAAATTTCTTGACGTAGACGACCTTGAAGCTATAACCTCGCGGCCATAAAACTCAACAAGCATGGTACCGTAGATTTCAAGCTCTTCTATTGATACTGAGAGTCGAAAGTCATTAAGAAGAAGAAATTGGAGTTCGAGGTGGTTAAGTTCTGCCAGTGAAAGGCCGCCAACCTGAGCACCAAGATATTAGGTTCAAGAGACATCGCGTAAGAGCGATACAAATCATACCTTGGCATATCTCGAATTCGTGTAGAAGACATCAGAGAAAAACTTGCTCGCACAAGTTACGCCAGCTATGACAAGCCGGTGTATATTGAAACTATCAACAACAAAGTGCCGTGATTGAACCGAATCCTCAACGTTACGTCTTGTAGAAGATTTAGAGGTGCACGGGCGAGTCTCAGAATCAGGTTTTGAATCGATTCCATGCTGCGAAGCTGTGGCGTTGTTGTCCATCAATGTCGACTCCTCGAGGTCGATTAGACTATTTTCAGAGGTTACTTCATCCCTTTCTGACACGTATGCCGGAGCTATATTGACACGTTCTGTCATCCGATCAAAATACACTAACAGGCTCAAAAAAACTTCGTATGTTGTAGGACAGTATTTATGTATGCGGCTCAAATAGTTGAAGATAGTGATTCCAGGTACATTTTTTCCATGAAATGATAGCACACTAGAGGAGGGTTCATAGACGCTCTTGGAATTGCCACTAGATCTTATAGTCTGATCATTCATTCTTCTACGTTGTCTATCATTTGATGCCATGATCCTTGATAAGAGACAAGCTACCATTTCAATGATGTCAGTTATTGGCATGCTGCTTATTTCATATCTGGTAGTATTGGGTTGCCCCACTGTGCGCCGTCGGGATGAGAAACTTTCAAAAGCAAACTCCTGAATGTGCTCCAAGTCCCGAACGTTAACTATATTCCCAATATACCGCTTGAAATCGTCCGATGATCCTGGCGGTCGTGCTAAGATTATATTGCGTGTGGAGCCAAGAGATGGGCTCGACGCATTTTTCAGTCTCGTGTTTTGCATATAGTACTGAGCTACTCTCCCAACGTATGAAGCTGATACACCGTAATTTTCCTGGCTCATGAAGCGAAAGCTGGGACGAGTAGAAAGCGATTGAATGTCTGGCTGGATTGTTACAAATTCCTTTGCATCTTCATCATGGTCAGAATCTTTAGCTGAACATACTAAAATACGACTCGCACTGGGAGGGGGCGTGTCTTCCGACAAGGGTGTGGGCTTTGGTAGTGGGCTCGAAGGAACATCAAGAGAGTTCACCAATTGCAAATACTGCGTCTTTGGTGGCGATCTTTGTTGAGCAGAGCTGGCTAGCATCGTATGTTTTGGGTAGAATCGTGAAGAGTCTATTGGTATGTCACTTATGACAGCAGCCATACCAGACTGCGTTGTATGTAAGGAGTTCGAGCAGCTGGAAGAGATAATTAGCATCTATATCAAAGGCTTTATAATTGTGCCTGCATAGGCTGATCGTTAATAATAGAGGAGAGTGCAGAAAGATGTATCATGGCACAATTAGGGCTGAGGTAATGGGTAGGATATGCTTAAGAATCCAAAGGTTGGCTCATTGCCGAGATCCAGACATGCGAGACAGAGTGAAGAGAGGTTGATGTGGCATGGACTGCTTTTGGGCAAATTATTGATTGCGTGAGATGTATAGTATGGGAACAGAAGATGCGTGAGGCATTTCCGTGTGAGAGCCATAAATTTGCGCGTATCACAGAATTACCAGTGTAGTTCATTTTAAATACCTCTGGGACAGCTTACCTGCTGCATTCCTGGGCCTCAGTGGTAGTCAAGCTGGTAGATGCGGAGATACTCCAAAACCTGTTGGGATCTTGTCGAAAGACAATCCAGCACGTTGAATAGTTTTTAACCGGTTTTCAAAGATGCGAGATAGACTAGTAGGATTACGGTAAGTTGTATTGTAGAGATGAGTGCAAGCAATTAGGATTGACAGTGGGCCCGAAGCGATGAGAGTGAAGCGGCCAAGCAGCTACGGAAGGATCTACACGCTGGCATGAGACGAGAAATTCAATCATACTACACTAGGCGGGCTGGCCCTTCAACAGACGGCGACGTCTTAATAAGGAACCACTAATACGGTAGAATTATTTTTAACGTGAGGTCGGCTCAGTGCATAATAGTATTACTTTGTGATGACGCGGTATCAACCATGTAAGCTCCACAGACAAAATATACTATCTAATCAAAATTTTTGCTTCAAAAAACTTTGGTAAACTTATGTTAGCACCTTTGCAAATCTTACCTTTATCATGTGAATCATTATTTGCTACCTCTCAATCTTTTGTGCTGCTTCGGTTTACAAATGACGAACTGAATAGTCTGTATCTGGCAGATATAGATGCCTATCTGCTCCTTTTGCCGTGAGAACCACCATCCGAATCACGCCACCGGAACTCCCGTCCCATTTAATAGCCTCCTGCAGAGCGGCTTTGACAAAATTTACAGCAGCTTTTTCGTCCATACCTTCTCTCCAATTTGAATCACAGAATCCATAGATGTAAGTTGAGCCCGAGCCACCGATTGCGTATGGTTGTTTGTGTAAAGATCCACCAAGAGGTATAGAGTATACCTGACCGCCGTGTCGCTCATCCCAACCAGCAATGATCAAGCCAGCACTGCCCCTTTAATTAGTAACGTTGAAACCGGGTGAGAAAAATATTGATTTTACCTTAATTGGTCTTTATTTTGGTAGCAAAGTTCTTGAAACATGGCAGCTGCTGTTTGGGTTGTTGGCTGTCGGCCATTCTGGACGCTATACATTCCAAGTTGATAATGCACAATATCTGCAAGCGCTTGAGTGTCTGCAGCTGAACCGGACCTACAGCACCAAATGGTGTCATGTACCTGCGTGAGCTTGTCGGTAACACGATTTGCGATGTATGATCCAGTAGTGGTCCTGCTATCCGCGCCTGTAACTCAAAGTCAGGCAAGAGTAAAGTAGATGAGAGAAAAAGGAGCAAACCTAATATGACTCCATCTTTAAAATTTACTGCCATTCTAGGTTTTGTCAACTTATAATATCGAGAAGTTTACTTAGGCAGTGACCTACATTGAGGTTCCTAGACTATTCAATGATTAACTAGATCATCCTAGTTTAAGTTGAAGACTCACTTCACTTCACCCTTTTTTAGGCGTTCCATATCTACGTGTATGCCATCTTCAGATTCATATTAATTACCATGTTATAATTGAGGGATTGGAGTTATTTAACCTTCGTTTAAAGTTCCCGTGTTTCCGAACTCCATAGCTATATCTGACGATGATTTGACTTGATATTTATTCCAAGGAAAGCCTGGGATATGAACTTGCGAAGAGCTATACGGTTGATGGCGGTTGCTAACCAGGGATGCTTCAGATACGAGGATCAATAGCTTCCCAGATTCAAGTTGATCGGCGATATTTTTACAGGGTGAATATGTTAATCTCTATGAAATTAAAGGTAGAGTTGTCGTACGTGATAATTAATCGATGGTCAAGTAGTTGTTCATGGCATCCTGCTGTCACGGGATGAGCTTCAACATAGGGTCTCACGTAGCGAGCGTGCTGCAGATCACTATCAGCACATTTGCACTCATTGCTAGTGCTAAATGGATGTTATAATTTTGAAAGCACCACGCGTTTCCAGTCTTGTGTTATAAACACTTGCTTGGCGTGGGCTGGGTCCTCTAATAGCTTTTGTGTCGAGATTAATGGGTGTTGCTGGCCAAATTTTGATTGAGAACTTTAACTTCAGAGATCCTAAAAACGCAAAAATTAACAAGAAAATACAATACCACTAACCAACCGCTTTCATGGAAGATGAAGGCTAAATACTCTTTAAGGGCTCCTCTATGAACCTAGAGGTGAGATACCCCTATAGAACTAGGATATAGTCACGACACAGAGTGAATTTGAAGGTTCGATGACACAGCGACTGGGAAGAGTGGCATCGGCAGGCTGTTGGTTGAAGATTCGAACTATTGAGATTTCACTACTGCAAAGATCAATGACTTGAGTCATTTAGACCCGAAATACGAATCTCAAACATGCCCAAACCTACCTGATCTTTTAAATCTCCTGTTATTCTTTATAATCTCAATTCTTGAAAAAACCTTAAATAAATGATCTCATCTCACTTCTTATCTGTAGAATCCAAATTTCATTATCGCAATATAAGATAAAATATGACACGCATCCATTACTCTACGCTCTACCAGGAAACAGTCCAAGTATCGTCCTAATGGTCATCTAGACATCGGACAAGAGCACTAAAGTCTCGATCTACCACAAACGTACTCTGGCGAAACAGGTACAATATCACTCCACCATAATAACCAGAGAAATCGACATTTCCGAGGCATCGGGGCTGAGCTCTTATTCATTTATCAGATTTCCACGGCTAGGGAGATCGTAGCAGCAGGGCAAGACTGAAGAGAAAAAAGCTCTAAAAAGTTAATGAGATGGCAGTACTGACAAATAGAAACAAGTGAGGCCGCAATGAAGCAACAGAGGGGAATCAGATCGGATGATACTTTGGTGGGCGACTGTATAAGGCTCCCAATGAAGAAAAAAACACCTGTATTCGACAAGAGGTAACTTTGAAGAAGCGAAACTGGGACTTAACATATTATAAAAAGTGAAGATTGAGTATGTATCAAGAGCTTTGGTGCGTGATGGCTGTGTTTGAAGAGGAAATTGTGCTTCGGCGTGTCAAAAGAGGGTTCTCTGAACGGTTAGGCTTAGTATGTTCAACACATGAGTGAAATCTGAGGTGATCCGGTCATTGCAGTGGGACGAGGTAGATATACTTTATGGTAGTTAACCTGATCCAGTCCGGCCCTACTCGTGCTTAAGCTCCAGTAGGAGTGCAACGGCAGTCACTGTACCTAGCACGTTAATGAACAAATCAAACCAGACCAGACCTCCCCACTTAATGTTCGACGCGTCAAGACGTCGAAATGGTCCTTAACCGGCCACAACGGCTATCTCTCATCCACACAACAGTTTGTAGAGCTAATCTACGAAGCAAGTCATCGACACTCATTCAACAATCAAGCTCTGTTGCCTCAAATTATCGCAACTGAATTCCTCGCCGAACAGGGCAGGATATTCCAGACGCGCTCTGCACAAGCGGAACGTTTCATCATCGGGTTCTGCAAACTGATGGAATCAGTCACTGACGAGAGATTTCGAAAACTCTTTGATCAAGACTTACTGGCCCTTCGGGACAAGATCTTGGAAATTCTGTGGGGAAACCCATCTCAAGCAGACGCCTACGCTCCCCCAAAGGCTGCAAGTGGCCATGCCAATTCATCCAATCCGGCTCAAGTTACAAAGCCTCTCCAACAAAACCTAGCAAGCGTCACACGTCCAGTACTGATCCTTGCAAGAGAAAAGAACAGACCAGCACCAAACAAGCTGTCAGCCGCAACAGCAACCATCCAGCCTAAACAGGGCTCATACATATCCCACAACAACACCACAGAGAAATCTTGGACTGAGGTGTCGGGAAAAAGGAATAAGCCAGCAAACCAAGCGGCTCCAACCACTATATCTAAGACAGTACCAATGAGGCCTGCCTCCACGCTGATGCCTAAAGCATCAGTATGTGTGTGTGTTTTATTTGAACTACTTGAGTATATGAATATCTAGCACATGGGGCTCCTCTCTGACCCAAGCAACACCTTGTACAGTGCTTCTATCCTCTTTTGTTACTTGAAAGATCATCGATATATTCCCCTTGATGGATAGCCATTCAGCGCAGTGTTTACCCGTGGAATTCAGCCTCCTTTTCCACGCAACCTTCTACCCAAAAAAATTAAAATGGTAGCTATGGAAACAGCGTGCGCGGGAAAAAGTCTCAAAAAACCTGCAGCCCCAGCCAGGCGAGGCCTAGACACCGGGACTACATAAGTTGCGCCTATTCATATATATCTCCCTTCTTTGTAACAGTCGAGGCCGACTTGATCCAATCCACCATCTCCGTATCGGGTGCTGGGTACGCTCCGAAAACTCATCGGATGTCTTTTCCTCCATGATCAAGGGTTGGTGACGAGAAGGGCATCAACCTTACCATGTGATCTGATCGTGGTTAGCTTCATGATAATGGTGAAAGGAGAATCTGTTGAGAGATGAAGACGATACTGTGACAGTCGGGGAAGTTCTCAAGTTGGCATGAGATGCACGGTCATTAATTTACGATTCTTCTAAAGAGAGAATATGTATGTACAAGAAGGGCTTATTTATACCCGCGCTCTCCTCCAATATGTGGCCCGCATCTATTCCTAAGAGCGGACAGATGTACCTATGGGGAGTTTAGGTTTCTGCATTGGTATTAACTCCTGACGCTCGCCCTACCACTCGGCTACATTTCAATCAGTTTCGCCGTACCCGAAACAATCCACTCTGAGCCCATCCGAGTGCTGTTAACTTTCTCAATAGATGTCCCGGCACACGGTCCACCATACAGTCCTCTAATTTTGTCACTCTCCGTGCTCGAGGCAACCCCCCCCCCCGCGATTGTCCGAGTGTTTGCTAGTAGTCCGAGCAGTAGAGTGAGTTTTCCATTACCTGATGTCCCAGCGGGTGGAAAAGGTGCCTGCGTTGGCCAATGCAGGCTACAGGGTTTACCGTCGGTTCACTAGCCGTTACAGATACAGACCGCGAAAGCAATTAGGAATCCTCGTCGAAGTGAGGACTTTTTATTCAATCTCGGCTCTGCAGAATCTGCATTGAGAGTTGGAGATTCGCAGGGGACACCACTAACAGGTGTTGAGAAAAGTCACCCTAAAGCATCAGTAACAAACCCTCAACGACCTGACGAGCGTGTATTCTTGTGTCTTAGACCTGACCACCCGTGGAGACGTATGTCACCCCACTTCGTAAAAATAAGCTTGGCTAGCAAGGTGCGTCTGGCAAACTGGGAAATTCAACAGGTCACTGTTGTGAACTCAGGGTTCGCAATACAAGCCAAAGGGGAAGGTGCAAGAGGTGCACTTCTCTAAGGAGGAGCCATATGAGAAAGCTCAGAAATGAAATTGGAAGCCGCCTTCAACTGGGTCTCAGTTCTGGCACCGAATATCCCAGACAAGCTTTACACTTTGGAAAGGCCAACCACAGTGACAATAGAGATGGTAATAGAAGAAGCAGCTCTCAAAACAGGAGTTATACCAACCTCGGCTCGTGCTTTCGCAACTATCATGGCTAGGCCGTCAATGGACTGGGTGTTGCACTTTACAATAGGAAAACCGAAGCTCAGAGAAAGACTTTTCGAAGAGAGCGGTCGCTTACATGAACTTCAGCGCAAGGTCAAAATTGCGCAATGCAACTGATGCTGGGGATATCACCCAACAGAAATTTGCTCACGATGCGGATCCATCGAGCATAAAGCAGCTGTCTATAAGCAGACCATCCCGAGTTGTATGAACTGCCATGAGCCAAATGCAGCTATCGAGCCCCATTTCATGGCTAGACCAACCCTGATGGCGGCAAAACTGTGCAGCGAACTAAAGACCAGCTGTCAGTGATCCGTAAGCAGGGTCAAAAAGAAAGAAACACTTCGATCCGAGAGTTGGAAGCAAAGCAGAAAGCCACCGAGGCTACTATTAAAGTTCTAGGTGGTATCTGGAATGATAGAAGTGAACGTTGACCGTCAAGTCAATACTGTACGAATCGTAAGATATTGGGGATTTAAGGATCAGAGATAAAAGGTTAGGATCAGTGAGGTTTTGGTTTTACTGAACTTATATTTCGGTAATTAAAAGTGTTAGTGTTTAATCTACATCTAATTGTCTATCTATGTTCTACCTCGCTTAGGAAGAAACATTGTGTTCTGATTACGTGATGGAATGACATTCACACCACCGAGATCATCACCAACCGAGACCTCACAAAAGTTGGTAGCGATCGAAGATGAGTAGTCTTCGTCTACTCCGCACTGCGTGCAGTTCGGTCTGGCATGTCTAGATTTCAACAGCTACTGCTGAAAATGAATCTTCAAACAAATCTCAATGCCCGTAAGGGACCACAACCCTACCAAGCTCCACACAACGGCATCAACGATCTCGTTCCTCTAGGCTAATTTGGGCAGAGGAAATCCCGCTACAGACATCATTCTGCAATCCGTTTGGGATTCAGGAACCGATGTCCTACTTATTCAGGAGCCCTGGACCCAACATAAGGACGGCTCCTGGCTCACCAAGTCCCACCCCGGGATCGACAAGCATTTACCACCCCGTGTCGCTGCTACCTCCACAAGGCCGCGCTCCTGGAGTAAACCTTTTGCCGTTGTTATCATGGGCTCCATCTGGGCCTACAGTTATTGGCGAAGACTTCAATGCTGTTCACACCGAATGGCAGCCAATAGCTTCCAGGCTACACGGTGACAGCCAGGTGCTCACCAAATGGATGTTCGAGCATGGTATGGACTTATCTTCCACACCCGGCGTCCAGACACACGATCTTGGAAATTGACTCGACCTAGTTTAGTCTAACGCTGGTGCCCTTGCAGATATCTCGATAGAGCTTGACTCGACATCGGATCACAGAACCCATGTAGGAGACGTCACCCGCTCGAACTCAAAAAGCAAGAGCTGTTATCAAAACTGGCCAACCGTTACAGGTGACAGACGATGCCCTCGGAGACTTTGCCAAGATGCTAGATAGGTGGGCTTATGGAATAGAGCTACGGCCATTGGTCTCAAAAAGCACGGTAGATGACCTCGCTGTTAAGGGCGAAGAGCATTACGGACACCGCACGTAAACAGTACCACAAAGAATTAATATTTTTCTATAGAGTTTAACTACAGGAAATCTGTTACATAAAATATGCCCTATGCAGCTACCAGTGATCTTGATTCCTGACACGTAATCCTTCGCTACTGAGTGATCTGTTTCCCAGCCTCAGCATAATTAACTGAGTGATTCGAGTCGTGAGAAACGACCCCATGTCAGATAACGTGATTGAAGTCCTTAAACGAGACCGGGCCTGAAAGATAGCCCAGCCTAATCGAACGGGGCACATCCAGTAACACTCGCTGATAAGCTGATCCAAACTATTAGCGATGCAATTAGGGCCACCGGAAGACGCCGGAGTGCTTACAGGCCAAACGCGAATATATGATGTTCAGGGACTAAGATAACCGAAAGGCTTTCCGTCGCATACTCAAAAGTGCGAAACGCTAATATCTACTGCTCCACTACTCCAAACTCCCGATGGTTCTGTGTCAAACTCGAGGGAGTTAAATGTAACGTCAGGAGGGTTACTGAGAGACTTGAGTAAAATCTGACTAGGTTGGCGAGTGTCAAAGGTATGAATTCGTAACTCTAAGTATAACTAATGACGAGGGACGAGGGAAACTAAGAAAGGAGACAAGGCCAGTAGAAGACGGAAGATAAGACGTGGCCCTCTACAGCGGCTCTGCCCAATCCATATATACATCATAGTAACCAGACCAACTTATGCCTCACAGGGTACACCTTCTACTCCTGAATTGCTCAATTCGTAGCCCATGGCAACCATTATAACCCAGGTACAATTCTTAGGTGAGTAAATATTTGCGGGCTGTTTTGGGAAAGAATACGGGTGAGCTACTCTATCCTAAGTTCCTGAAATTTTGTCTCGGACACAAGAAAGAGTGCGCTTCTGTTGTGCGACCTTCTCCTCGGCCGATTCACCAGCCAAAACGACGACGAAGCTGAGCACCTCGATCCAGGACGCGGAAACCTTCCATGGGTCTTAAGCGTTACGGGCGAAGAGGCCAAGTGGGTCACAATGGCTTGCCAAAATAAAGCCCCCGGAGCAGACACAATTTGTGTTCATCTTCTTAGGATAGCCTGACCGTCAATTGGTCACGCAGTGAGAGTACTCTTTGAAGGCTCACTTCGTCTGAATCACTTCCCAGAGGCATTCAAGGTAGCCGAAGTAATTTTTCTTCCCATACCTGGCTATAATCTCGGTACAGCTAAAGGATTGAGGCCAATCGCACTTCTCTTCTCCCTCCGTAAAGGTCCTGAGAGACTAGTTGCAAGGAAAGTGGCATATACCGCGATTTCGTACAAGGCTGTGCGGTGTCACGGTTTCATTTCAAAATGCATGAGCAATGTTGTAGGTACAGTGTTTTAATTATAATTCTCTGAAGAGAGAATTTCTGTACTTAATGACTACCTATATATACAGACTGAAATACCCCTCCTCGATAAGGTTCTCTCTGTGACCTGTCAACTCAGACTCTCCGACAATCGCCTGTAGATCCTTGATACTTCTGTAACCCTCATGAACTCTCAGTAGGTTTCAACAAGGCTCAATGTGAATTATCTAGGTTCCCTGTCATCCAAGATCTTCCCAGGAACCTCCCTTCGTATAATTGTCTGCGCTAGACAGCGTAGGCTACAGGAACCCTTAGGCTTGACAGCCGTCACATGCGGCAGCAGCTCTTTAGAGCATTCACTGGCAGATCCCCTAACGACCTTTTCTCATGCGTTATCCACAATTTGGAACATGCAGTGAAAAGATAGAAGAAAGTAGTCCTTGCCACTTTGAACGTACAGGGAGAATGTGACGCTCTCCCCTACGGATGACTACTTGTTATGATATGAGACGACGAGGTTGTTGAGGCTAGGGCATTGCGTGTGGCTCAAGGCCACAGTTGACATCACTAGTGTACTGGTTAGGCGAGCATCTATATATTTTCATAGATGTACCCACAATAAATGGACACAGGTTTAGTCTTAAACTTTCTGTCCACACACCTACAGCATAATATTGTATGAGTATATTCGCTGCCAACCGCTAAATGTAACATCATCCATTCCTCATCACTCCGTATGTGACTTCCACATAGCTCATAACCACAAAACTGCTGCAAAAGATTGTCACGGTTCGAGTGTCGATGCTGGAGCAATCAGATATACGAAGGTTGTTTATAATTTTCTCTATGGCTAACTATCAGAGTATTACTTCAACTATTTATACATTTATGAAGATTTCTAGAATACTCGTTCTTGACTGATATCTGGTTCTCGTATATTCCAGTCATAGTAGTTCCCAGTCTTGCTACAAATTACTAGAATTTTCCAGTTACAGCTGAACTGATCTGGAATAAAGCTAGACTACTGTAGAATTATTGAAGCACGTGAATACAATCACGTGCTACACAACAATCGGCTCACAAGCCGTTACAAAGCATGCTCAACTCACATCAATTTTTCAGACACATCTGTATCAAATTCTTCACCTGATCTATATCCGAAATACGACATACAAAGATGCCGCCCGGGAGGCAAAAAAACCCCGTCATATTGTCTCAGGGACCAACCTCGCGCATTCCCACCCGCGCCTCTAAACGCGTAAAGAAAGACTCCTCACTCTCAACCGGCCGTGAAGAAGCATTGATAGCGGCTCTCCAGGAAAAACTACCTGAAATACAAGAAGAAAATATGAGCATAGACTCCGCAGACGAGCTCATGCCAGAGTACTCTGACGAAGAAAGCTCACACTCTGACTTTGACTATGCCCTCGCTCCCCAAACCCGGGCTTCAAAAGCTACCAGCGGCGCCTCCTCAAAGGTCCCTAAGCCACCCCAAGCAAGACAAGGGCTTGCGCACTCAATACACGCATCTCCTTCTCATGAGGCCTGTAATCTTAACAACACAGCGGAGACGACAATTCCGCTTTTAAGAGTGATCCAATCCCCATCAACGGCAGAAACTAATGAAGTCGCAACTGCACTTCTGGCCTGGCAGAATATCGGGGCTCGAGCATCTTCGCTTTCTACCCCCTGCAATCGCAGTAGAACTAAGAGCGGTCGTCACGCATAGCGCTGCTCGAGTTATAGGAGGACTCTCTGTTTTTGAAAACGTGCCTACAAGCCTACAACCAGCAACTTAGTCGCAACCCAAAGCCATGATAACCCGAGAACCACCCAACTCAAAAGCCACAAAGCTTACATACGCCAATGTAGCAAAGGCTAGCGCACCAGAGCCAGCCCTAAATTCTGGTGCGTCAGCAAAAAATCTACCTAAAAAGGCTAGAAACCGAGCAAAATTTCCGAAGACTGACAACAGGGTAATAATTCGCCTCCCTACTGACCACCCTCTTCGATCTCAGGACACACTTCTTGTCCGCTCAAGGCTCCGAGGGTTACTACAACGGCCAGAACTTATTAAAGATATTCGAAACGTCCCATCTGGCATTGCCCTAGTGGCCCTCTCAGCTAGCCAAGCCCCAGAATTACTGCAGGCTGCTCAAGCCCTTCAACCGATTACTGGAAATGTACAGGTAGAATGACAAGAGAAAAGGCTAAACATTCAACTAGGACCGGTTCCAAAATATGGATACAACGCATCCGGAGTTCGTGAGCCGCTCACAAACGAAGATAGCAGACAAGAACTCGCGTCTGCAAATGTTGACACCTCCAAAGTCTATTCAATGAACTGGACTCGGCGATCCTTAGCCTCTCCTGAGGGAGATGGGACTCTTCGTCTTGTAGTCTCGGCCTCCGCCACTACAAAGCTCCCAACACATCTCCGTCTATTTGCTAGAGCCACAAGAATGAAGGCTCTCGATAATAGACCCCAGCTGCAGGTATGCCCCAGGTGCCATGACTATCACAATATAAACGCATGTACCCGGCACGCTCGCTGCGGTATCTGTGCCGCAGACTCCCACAATGGTCCTTGTAGTACTCCTGTTAAGTGCCTAAATTGCGCCGGACCTCACCCAGCATCATCTCTAGGATGCCCAGCTCGCCCACTACGTGTCAACGGAGTATTCGTACGACCGGACAAAAATAGATTACGGGCTATGCGGCAAGAATGTCACAGGGCCTGGGCCGCGATAAACCCACCTTCACTCTCACTCCCACCAACAGGGACGATGGAAACTCTACAAACAAAAGCTGTGCCCGAAGCGACCTCGGTTGCCTCAGCAGCTATAGTTGAATCTGGGTCTAGATTCGCCCCCCTGATAACCATGGAAGAACAAATATGATGACCCGAGGTCGTCGACGCAGAGAGCAGAAATCTGCTGGTCTCTATGTACTCCAGGTGAATGTTGGAAAACGTGGGCCAGCTCATGACACGGCTCTTGAACTTGCCTATCAATCAGGTGCAGATATCGTGCTAATCCAAGAACCATGGATCTTTTCCGACTATTCACGCAAAACTACTAAAACACATCCAAGTTTTTCTACTTTTACCCCAACTCTCGACAGGTCTTCCAGACCACGCGTCATGACTTATACTCGTAAAGGTGTTGGTCTACCCCCTTTGCAGTCAGCTACACACTCCCGAGATTTGCTCCAAGTCTGTATCCGACGGAAGAGCAAACGCCAAGTAGAAATTTTCAGCCTATAAAATGCCCCAACTGGCTCTGTGGACGCAGGAGCAGGACTTGCCAGTCTATTGTCCCTTACACAGTCCCCAGATATCTTAGCAGGAGACTTCAACATCCGTCATTCGCTTTGGGACCCCGCAGTGTGCAACGACGCATGCGGTGAATCCCTCTTAACTTGGGCAACTGAAAAGGGGCTCTTTCTACTAAACAATTACGGAGAATCTACTCATGACGCAGGCTCTGTTCTCGACCTGTGTTTCATGAAAGAGTGCTTCAAAGCTAATTAAAAAGTTCGACATGATCTCGACGTCGGCTCAGACCATAGGACACTATTTTTTCGAATCCTAGATGGAGGCCCCGAGGACCCTAACCCTGGCCGACTTCGATATGCCGCCGCCGACTGGCCTGCATTTTACAACATTTTGAGGGTTCGTCTCAGAAACCCCCAAATGCCTGACGTTAACGAGGAAGCTACCTTTCTTGCAGAAGCCATTTCAGGAGTCCTACGTGCAGCCTGCCCAAGGTCCAGAAAACAAAGTAGTGGATGTCGCTGATGGACTGAGGTATGCTCAGAGGCTCACCGTAACTTTTGTCAAATACGTCGACAGGGCTTACATGCCGTGAATGCATGCCGCAAATTTGCCAAAACTGTTAAAAATGCCAAGCGAGATTACTGGCGTAACAAGATTAACCAGGTAGCGAGTCTCACAGAGGCATATAAAATAACTAGGTGGCACAAGAAACAAACAGTCAGCCCTATGCCCCCTCTCGTCGGACCTCACGGCCCTGTAGCTACTCCTGAAGCAAAAGCTCAGACTTTCCGGCAGGCCCTACTGAGTAGATTCTCGCCCCAAGACGACATTCCAAACAATATACCAAGTGTTGCCAGGAAAGATCTCCCATGGCCCCCAATCACCGAAGGAAGAGATATTTCGCGCATGCTGTCAGGTCTCGTCTAAAAATCCAGGACCTGACGAAATAACCCCGAATTCTCTCCGTCAAGCTTGACCAATAATTGGCAATAGGGTGTCAGCTCTCTTCCACCGGTGTGAAAAACTAGGAATACACCCGCTAGCCTTTAAGAAGTCAACAGTGATTATCCTTCCGAAATCAGGAAATCGAGATCTCACCCTCTTTCATGGATCATTTTGGCATAGCATATTATGAAACGCCATGCGGACGGCTAAGTTAAAACACAAATAATAGTTCAATGCACTTCTAAAACCAGCCAGGAAGACTGATAAGAATGGGCTGGTTTCATTAGGTGATGTGTAGCAGATTGTTGGGCATAGGGGCTGTGTGCTACGTGCTATTTGGTAATTTTATGTATATAAATACTCGGCGTGAGGAAGCATTCTTCTTCACGCAACGTCTTCTTCAATTACTTTAACCATACATTTGTTTACTCATCTCTTCTTCGGGAAGACCATTTATCTATTTCCAGCTCTTCATCAGCAAGACCCACGTGTAGCCTCTATCGCTACTATCTACCTATTTGTCTCTTCCTAGAGAAGACCAGTCATCCCTTCGACCCACTCATCACCTTCATCTACCACCTAGATCTTCGTTAGACCACATACGCACCCTGTGGAACACTGTCCTAACCTCGCCTTGAGACCCTCCCGAAGTCTTACAGACCGATCTCTCTACTTTCGTACCTTGGTAAAGGCTTCGAGAGACTGATAGCACGACGACTTTCATACATAGCTCTGAAATATCGGGTACTCGCCAAAGACCAATGCTGTGCCATCCCTCTTTGCTCCGCTTCTGACCTTACCACAGATCTCGCTTGTGATATTCAGGCAAAATGGGCGGAAAAGAAAGTAGCTGGTATAGTGACTGTTGATGTCCAAGGGGCATTTGATGGTATCCAGAAAGGACGACTCTGCCATAAACTTCGAATCCAAGGATGGCCACCGAACGTGGCTCGCTGGGTGGCATCTTTCATGGAAGAGCGGGAATCCACAATCTCTATTGAAGATACTATCTCTCCGCCCTTCTAAACTCACTGTGGTCTCCCACAGGGCTCACCTGTATCCCCAATTCTTTGTCTTCTTGCTATGGAAAAGGCAATACGTCTTTCCACTGGCCGCTTTGGCTACGCAGACGATATTGCCCTCTTTGCGCCTGCGCCCTCTCTTGTCGAGTGTGCACGCAAACTCCAGGAGAAATTAGGCCACACCATAGCATGGGGACTTACTAAAGGAATTAGTTTCGAACTTCCTAAGACTGAGCTGCAATACTTTTACCGGAAGCGAGGCTCACCACTAGAGCCTACTCTTAGTATTGGAGGGAGAACTATAACGCCCAAAGACCACACTCGCTGTCTTGGAATATTTTTCGACCGTGCTCTTCGGTTCCAGTATCATACTACACAGGCTTGCCGGAAGTCTCTAGCTATCACGAGCCATATGAAAAGTCTGTCCACAATCACTCGAGGAATAAGCCCTCTTTTTCTAAGACAAGGTCTACAAGGTGCTGTCTTTGCGACCCTTTTCTACGGGGCCGAGACTTGATATTCTAGACAGACTTCCCAAAAAATTATCTTGCAAGTCCAACATAGGATGAACGACGCGGCACGGACAGCTCTCCCAGTCTACCGTACCACGTCAATAGCAGCATTTCTACGTGAAGCTGGCTGGAGCCCAGCTCAGACGTGGCTTAACAGAATTTACAGCCGTCTAGCGGTTCGAATTGCTGCAGCCTACCCCTATTATCCTCTTCGAAGACGATGGAACAATTGTCGCATGTGCTGGATCCGTCAAAGAATCTCGCCAGAACTTTGCGAGGAAATCATCCCTCCACCGTGGTCGTCATCCCGTGAAGAAAAGCTTATCGAAATTGGTGCAGTAGGTAGACTCCTGGGATCAAATCCCTTCAAACAGTGGCAGGCTACACGACCTACTCTTGACTTGTTCGTATTCTCAGACGGAGCTCTAATAGATGACCGAGCAGGTGCGGGCTATGTCATCTACCGAGTTCTTACGCAAGAGATTGGACGAGGATCACTCCCGTTCGGAAACTTGGCAGAAGTGTATGATGTAGAAATTGCCGGGGCCACTGAAGGTCTTGCCGCAGCTCTTCGCAACCCACTGGCCTATTATGCCTCTAACGTCACTGTCTGCCTTGACAACCAGGAGGCTACCATCCGTCTGCTCTTGGATACGCCCACAGCGTCCAGCTCGGCAAAAATACTAACCTTTCGCAAGCTCGCAATGAATTGGAAAAGAAGATCTCTCAGTCAAAATACGACGCCTGGGAAAGTGACTATCCAATGGTGCCCAGGCCACGCAGGTATTCTCGGGAACGAAGCAGCCGACGCGCTTGCCAAAGCTGCCTGTGCAGCTCCAGCTCCAAACTCAGAACTCTCCATTGCGAGGGCAAGGAGAGAATTCAAAGCCCAATACGAGGCTTCAGTCGCACTATATTGGGCAGAAAATGCCCCTTCTAGATACAAAGAACTAGGAATTGGCCCTAATACGAAAATCACCATTGAGCTCGCCCGTCTGGGGCGACGCGCACTAGGATATCTACTAGCTTCACGGTCCGGTCATGGCGACTTCGCGGACTACCACCGACGGTTTCAGCATGAAAACGCCATTCTAACCTGCACGTGCGGAGAAGAGAAGTCCCCTAACCACCTTTTCTATTGCCACCTCGGGCAATACCAAGCTCAGCTCCACAGGGCACAGAACTCTAATCCCAGCGTATCCTGAGCACTTGCTTCGGCGGAGGGAGTTGATGCATTCAATAATTGGGTGCGTGTCGCAGATTTCTTCGAAAGGGCACAACGAACAGTCTGATTCGAACGAAATCACGATCTGATGTAAACAATCTTCTCCTTTTATTTTTTATTTTGGTTTGTAAAATCTTTTCTTGATTTAGTACCAACGGCATAGCATGAGATTCGTTGGACGGACGACCTTCATGTACACTATAATCTTCGAGCGTAGGATGATAAAATCCTAACTATTGTTTGCTTTGGTGGGTCTGTGAGGGCGCCAACACGTCGGGTAGTTTAATTTAGACTGGGCTAACCGGTATGTGAGGAACTCACGTGCTGTGCGCGGGCACGACGTTAAATATTAAAAATAAATAGATAGCAAGCACCCGTTTGCAATTTGAGCAACTTCTTTATTGGTCATTGAGGCGAGATTATGCGTGGACAGAAAGAGGTTAAAGACTCAGTTGAGAATGGTAAGAGAGGCACTATCGAAAAGCCGTCAAATGCAGATGTGCTTGAGGTTGCTTTCGGCTTCGATTTGGTTGCGATTCTTTTTTGGCTATCCCTGATATGCAGAGCATACCGAGCGATTACACTGGCGCCAATGGAAAGAGAAGAAATCTTCTTAGCTGGCCGCCGGTAATATAGGGAAGAGTAAATGTAAAATTACAAGTTGTGAGAAGCTCTCAAGTAGACAAGGTTTTGCAATGCTCGGCAAAACGAATATTGCTAGTATTTAAGGAATACAGTTTAGTTATGATGTCCAATGATGCCACGCGTGTTAAGGAAGACCCTCACACAGAGGCTTCAGAGATTATTCTTATCTATTACACACTCCCAGATTTCATCGCTTGGTTACTTAGAGTGTAGAAGTCATAGTCGACAAACGATTCTTTTGAGTGTGAACTCAAAAGAAAACTACGAGTGTACTGCTGATGAACATTGGCCTTAAAGAGAGTGCATGAAGTACTACACTAAGTTAGATTGTCCCAACATACGGGCAGGTTTAGCCTTGACATTCAAATGTAGTCTTAGACAGGGTAGATGATGGGAGCGCTCCACGTAGGATCAAATCGACTTATAATTTCAAGTTGTGGCCAGCTTTGTCCTACGAAAGTTTTATTTGAAGATTTCAGAAAGAGCCGAGTCACAATTTATGCCTCCCAGAAGTTTCTTGCAGAATATGTTGGGTCTTTGTGGAATTAAGCTTCATCTTATTTTGTCTACGACATCAATATTTAATGTCCTACCTGACTCTGGTTCTTTGCCGATGGGCTAGCATCTGCGCAGCCACAATCGTAAAAGTCTCCAATCTTTGAGCATTCAAATAATTCTTTTTTTAATCTTTTATTGACCTGATTGTGAACATGGCATGCCCAGACGGCCGCTGTAGACCTAGATGCAACCTGTGGCGGATACTGCTTGAGTATTTGCTGGAAATGACGCGCACAATCACCACAGGGATAGAGGCGTGCAAAGAGGTGAATGTAGGAGGTTAAAGCTTCGCTATCCTCTGGAGTCGGCTTGTCAGGAAACTTTGCCATCATAGTGTGCAATAGCATCCATGCTGAGCGACCTAGCTCTGCCCTGGTATTTCGTCAGCAATTGCACTGTTGCACAAAATGTGAAGAATTCTAACTTTAATGTCGAATTTTCAAGCTTCGCTGCAGTTGCCTCTCCGTGAAGGACGTGGTCATCAACATGAGCCGTAGACACTTGGTCTAAAGGCGAACTTTCAGGTCGCACTTTCCGATAGTTCGAAATCAAGAGCAGTGTAAAAAATATTAGCAGACCTGTTATCATCAACAGTGTTGTGTGCGGCCGTCGAGCCATGGTGAGTTGTCGAGTTCGGGTATAATCTATTAAACAGTCCGCGGTTATCCGTTTATGGCTGCAACATTGGGCAGGCTGCATATAGCCAAGGCTTTCAGGCTTCAAATTAACCCTGGGCTTTGCAACTAGTCAGGTTAGAGGTCGAGGCCGTTCACTCGATAGCAGTGTCCACTACAAATCTAGCAGTGATTTATTTTACTAGTGCCAAGATTCAGTCACTGGAAAGAGTGTTGTCGAAGACACTCATGTCGGAATTCCGACCTGCAGAGACTTTACGATAGCACCTCCCAACAAGTAAAAACATCTGTAACCCAAAATCTAGTTGCAGATAGATCCAAACCTGCTTGATGTTGGTATGAAACTACCTGACAACCCTCACTTTCTCATATTTTCCTGGAAGGTTTTTTCCATCCGACCATTTCTCGCAACCCTCTCCACAATCATCTCACCACTCAACTCAGCGCTCCTAAATCCAAAAGTCATATTCACCATCTAAAATTCAAGCGGAAATTCATCCCCTCGCAACTATCTTGCGCTGTGAAGGTATAGTCTAAGTACTGGCCTTATATTCGTCCAACCTTGGCTAAGGGCACAAACAACTCGACCTGCGACAAATCGCCTCCAACGAATTACGTTCGACATTTCGCCGGCACATAAACCAAAGCATTCTACAAAAGCTAAAGCATTGGATCATCGGTCTTGAGCTCTTCGACTCATATTCGACTTCCACGGTTATGATTACGACAGTGACGAGGCAATTATGGAGGGACGGAGACTCTTCAGAGTTTCTACGATGGGGAAGTTAAAATAAGGGTTAAGGATAGCTCTGATGGAGGAAGAAAAGTGTGGAAAACGGAAAGGCATTGGTGGGCGGCTGGATGAAGCATCCAATGAAGAAAATAATCCCTACATGAAAGGAGGAAATGTAGGATGAGGCACAAACTGGACTAAACGCAAGAAGAAAGTCTAGGAATAGGAAGGTGTCAAGGGCTCGCGCGCATAGTGGCCGAGTCTGAAGGGAATAGTTCGATTCGGCGCATCAACGTCGGGTTCTCTGAATGGTTAGGCTTGACATGTTCAAAACATGGGTGAAGTCCGAGGTGGCCCTGTCAATCAGACGGGACGAGATATATCTAATTAATGATAGTTAACTTGATTCAGCCCGGCCTCGCTCGTATTCAAGCTCCTATAGGAGTGAGGAGGATGCCAATTGCCTGGCATGTTAAATTACAAAAGTAGTCGAATTGGACAGGACAGTGTGCTTAGTTTACCACTTTTCCATTCGTAGATTGAAAGCTAAAGTGATGTGGCCAAGAAGAATCGCAACCGAAACAAAGTCCAAAGCAATCTCAAGCACATCTGCAATTGACTACTTCTCTATAATGCCTCTCTTACCTTTCTCAACTGTGTCTTCGACCCCTTTCTAACCACGCATAATCTCACCTCAACGACCGATAAAAGACTTGCTCTAATTCATTACAGAAGCTTGCCCCATCCACCACCGGCTAATCACCTCTATCAAACTTGTTATGCTCAGCTATGTGGTATGGTAGATCTAGTAGCTGGTGCATAGGTAGTTATTATGGCGCATGGAGGAGATCCAGTCTCTACATAACGACATTACATGGAGTAATGTGTGCAGTACGAGAGATGGGTTGTTGATATAGGACAAATGGCATGGCTGCTCAGTTGGTTGCACACTTTGGTGAGGAGGGCAAGACTGAACACCTGTCAGTGGTGCTCTATACGAACCTGGGAGTGAAATATTCTCCCAGAGCCAAGTTCAGTCAAATTTCGCAATATCAAAGAAGTTGGCCCACGAGGCAAAAATTCAAATTACTCCACCACGTCAATCTTTCACTCCCAAAGAGTCCGATTCTCAACTAAGCTTCATCAAGTCTACAAGTACGACCTAGTACATCCTCGTTTCAATGACCACACCTCTCGTCGACTTTCTCTGGCCTCAGCCGGTCACCAAATACACGCCCACGCCGATATTTATACCCGACGGAGGAAGCAAAGCGTGGAGCACAATTTTGGGAGATAGCTCTTTGGGACGGACGTGAGAGGGATCAGGACAAGTTCACAAGATGATGCAGAAAAGGGATACGTTTTCGACGGGCGTGGAATTTTGAATTTTGGCAAGAGTTTTACGAATTGGGCTTTGTGCGTGCCAAGACTTCGCTTGTGAGAGTGCAGCTGACACTATAAAAACAAGCAAACGATGGAAGGTGTTGTGGTCCGCCTCCTGGTGATGTTCTCTGGTATGGTTTGAGTAGCCTGGGTACCTACTCCACTTGGGAAGGAGACATCTCAGATTACATTTCGCGCGGAGAAAAGTTGATGGATGACAGAGGCATGTCTGGATAACTCAGGGTTTTTGAGACGTTCCCCTGGGTGGGTATTCACGGATGAGGGTTGACTTGGAGTGAAGAAAAAGCCACCATAACTTCGCAGTGGTACTTGCAAATGAAATCCGAGGCATGAGTGCTCCTATTATAAACTGAGTCATCTTTTCTGTACTTTTCTCTGATATTGTGTCATAGCTAGATAGCTGCATACGCAATTAAAATCTGATGCAAAAAAAAAACACTTTGGTGAGCTGCATACTGGTAACGTGATCGATCTACAAGCAAACAAGCTAGGGGTTAAGGGACGAGCTTCCCCCAATCTGTAACATAGCAATTATCATAGTCACTTCACTTCTGCACACTAATGAAGATATCTCTCCACATACTATGTTAGATGTTCAAGCGCAAGTATACATTCCCAAAACATATACAAATCATAATAAAACTACGACTATTATTATACCTGCAAGGAGGAAATTAAGTGATGAGATTCAAAGCTTGAGCACTGATTAAAGGGGACCGCCGGTACAGAGGGGCTCTAAATCCTGGCTGATAACGGGCAGCTCGGTGACGGCACGACGTAGAGGATAGGTCACCAATCGATAAGCTCGAACTGACTTTTCTGAGGGGTTTTCGACTTTGTAACTTTTGTGGGCACTAAGACCAAGACTTCAGCTGATTATCCAGGAGGACTCCTCCTGTCGATGAGTCTATGTCACTTCTCAGTTCCCCACACGGCACAAAAGAAGTTGGGCTGAGCTACCGTACAGCAATCACGCTCTATCAAGATTCTACTGAAATTTTGGCACGACCTTCGGGAAGGAGTTTGAGGGAGGCTAGAAAGGCAGTGTGAATTTTCCGAGGTAGATACAAGTCTTCAGCGCCCGGCTGGCCGGCCTCTTCGAACGCTCCAGAAGGGTTATTATATCTTCGGATTTAGTCCTAATGTCGGTATTAGAAGAGCCCCGTACCCAGTGGCTTTTACGATTTTTACCAGCTGCCATACACCCGCAAATGGCCATCATTTGGTTGGCTGAAGAGGGGGGATAATGAAGGGCAAAGGGCTACTCTGAGTGTATGATCGAATGAGGACTTGTGAGGGGCGGTACTGTTTGAGGAGAGCTTTTTTTTATTAAAAAAAATCAATTAATGTTTATGCAGCTATCTAGCTATGATACAAGTTGTATTACTCTTTTGACGTTAGAGACACTCATACTCTGGATCTCATTTGTAGATACCACTTTGAGGTATGCTTGCTTACACAAACAGTCGGTCCCCCTCGTGGAAACTCGAGGGACAATAGACAATTGGCGAGTGGTCAAAAGCTGGCTTGGACTCATATCTAAAGATTCGAAACTAAAGAGAAATGTTTCTAGAGGGAGATAAGAATCTGTGTATATGTACATAGGAGTTCAACTGTTGAAATAAAGTTGCCAACACGAAACCTCTTGTCCATCATTGTCTACAGCCCAAGGTTTTCGCACGAATCCCAATATCCATGACAAGCCTTTCGTATCGTGGTTTCTCACACACAAGACTTGCGTGTGTTCGAAACTAGTCGTTGTAATCTCTGGATTGACACTGTGTCCGCCTACCGACGATTGGACCGACAACCTTGTGGCCACTAAAAGTGTTGGGGCGTCACACTCTTCCGTAAGTACCCACAAGAGGGTATTTTCGAAACCGGGAGGGCAAGACTGAACACCTGTGCGCGGTGTCCTCTACGAACCTGGGAGTGAAATATTCTTCCAGAGCCAAGTTCAGTCAAATTCCGCAATACTCAAGAAGTTGGCCCACGAGACAATGATTCAAAATACTCCACCACGTCAATTTTCCACACCAAACGAGATCGACTCCTACCTAAGCCTCATCAAGTCTACAAGTACGACATAGTACATCCTCATTCCAGTAACTATACTTCTCGTCGACTTTCTCCGGCTTCAGTTGACTACCAAATACACGCCCACGCCGATATTCACACCCGACGGAGGAAACAAAGCGCGACGCACAAATCTGGGAGACTGTTCTTTGGGATTGGCGTAAGAGGATTCAGGACAAGTTAACAAGATGATGCGAAGGATGGGTACACTCTCAACGGGCGTGGAATTTTGAATTTTGGAAAGGAGATTTTACAAATTGTGCTTTGTGCGTGCCAAGTCTTCGGTTGCGAGAGTGCAGGTGACACTGTAAACACCGCCATGGTTTGATGGTGCGGTGGTACATCGTCTTGGCCGGTCATCCAATTAAGGTCTGGATAGCTTGGACACATATCCCACTCGAGACAGTAGATCGCTGCTTCGAATCCAGCAAAACACAACCACATTTCTCGCGGCGCTGGTATACATGGATGACGAAGGCATGCTCGGATAACGAAAGGTTTCGAATTTCCATTTGGTGGGTACTTACGGAGGATGGTCGACTGTTTGTGTAAGCAAGCATACCTCATAGTGGTATTTGCAAATGAAATCCAGAGTATGAGTGTCTCTAACGTCAAAAGAGTCATCCCACATGTATACATAGCACCGGTCATGTGTTACAGCTTTATAGCTGTATAAACATTAAGTAATTTAAAAAAAAAGTTGTCTTTGCATCTACTTGTCACGTACGTGATACATAACCCATCCAACAGCTGGAAATAAAGGGACAGCAGATTGTTAGGCGCATGATGGTTTAAGAGTTGGTGATTAAATCGTTTCTGGAGAGTTTTTAATTATTAAACTTGTAAGATTCTGCATTTAGGCAAGACGATGAAATCTACAGATGATATCGGCGCACTTGCTCAAGTGGACCTGATGTGGGATGTTTTCCTTAGTCATACGAGTGGATACAGACAGTATTAATGCTTCGGTAGCGTCCCTAGAAAATTTAATACATGTATCAACCAACCATCACTTCTGCAGAAGCAAACCAATTCCCATTACCTTTGTTATGATAGAGATTAACCCTGTTATTTCAATTGATAATATGAAGAGTTATTTAACCATGTTACTAAATAAACTTAATAACATAAACTAAGTGAAGCTATTTTGATTTTGTTTACTCAAATGTTGTTCATTATGCTAGAGGATTTACTTTTTCCGATTGTGAATTCAATAAAACTTTCAAGCCATTAATTGATCGAGGAGATCTAGCTAATTTTCATGTACAGCGAAATGGTTGTTGGTGAAGTTCGTTAATCTTCATGAATTTATTTGGTCTTCGTCTTGGATATACTGCCTGGGATTGACTTGGTCAACTACAGTATTCCATCCAAACTTATCCTCAACGAGACCATATTGAATTGCCTTGAGGGTTTCTAGTAGATGTGTGTAAACTTTACCGGGGCTCGACAAGTCGTCGGGAATATAAGTAAAAGTCTGGTTTTTGGACTTGCGCGTGATTGAACGAATTGGGACCAAAGCTGCCGCAGTACCAGCTGCGATGACTTCGGAGAAAGAGGCAAGCTCCTCGTATTTTATCTGGCATAATTAATCAGGCAGAATATTTGAGAGTGTGGCGTATGGACTTACGGAGCGCGACTCGGTCTTCCAGCCGAAACTCTGCGCAATGGCAACCACCGATTCAGATGTTATACTCGAAATAACATTCTTGCTATTCGGAACAACTAGAGTGATGACATCGCTTTCGGTATCCTTGAGAACACCGATGAAACCACTCGTGGAAAATTCGTCAATCTCGCTGTGAGTAGAGCTATCGAGGTGCAGGGTGATACCATAGCCTTCGTTTCGCGCTTGCTCGCTCCATCTTAGAACCGGGCCGTAGTTACCGCCAAGCTTAGCACTGCCGGTGCCATGAGGGGCTGCGCGGTCAAAATCATCAAGAATTAAAGCTTTGAGGGGTTGGACACCATGATAGACGCCGACAGGTATGGCGTAAACACAGAAGAGATATTCATCAGGCGGACTAAGGCCCAATTGCGGGCTTGAGCCGAAGATTAGAGGCCTCAAGTAGAGGGATCCACCGGTGTCAGACGACGGAACATAAGCCGCATTGAGAGCGACGGCGACGCGGACACATTCGATAAAGAGGGCCTCAGGCACTTCTGGTACAGAGATAAAGCTAGATGAGTGAGCTAGTCGCGCCGCATTACGATCCACCCGAAACACGGTGATGCGATTTGCGGGCGTGCGATAAGCTTTTAGTCCTTCAAAGGCCTGTTGTCCGTAGTTTAGTCCAGGGGCCATGCCATGAAGGCGTAGGTAAGGATCTCGAACAAACTTTGGAGGCGACCAGGTTCCGCTTTGGGCACTGTAGCGACACTCGACGTGCCCGTTAACTGAAGACAGGTGCGTTAGAATTTATCACTCTGCTGGAAGGCAGTGACAAGGCGGAACGCTACCTTCTTGGATTTTAAATCCCAGGTTGACACAGTCAACTGTACTGTCTGGTGGCGGTGGGAAAGACATGGTAGAAAAGTCAACAATGAAGCAGCAAATAGTTGTGAATTAGTGTGAAGCAGAGACAATGGTTAAGGTGCTCAGAGAGTGTAACCAGCGAGGTCATGATTCGCCATAAGCGCTCGCTATCTCTAGACATGAGCTGGCCGAGAAACAAGCTAGCTCCCCTTTACTGGCGTGGAAATTTGTTTCCAGGGTGAGTAAGAATAGCATGCCAGACTCTTAGCTTACCAAGTCACCTAACGGCTACTCTTTTTTGACATATATATGTCCTCTCTCACTATTAGGCTGTTTATTGCACTTAGTTCCTCTGTCAAAGTTATCAGCTTTGCCCTGTGTATAATCACGTGATATTGGTCCATGCGCTTTTTTTGCATCAGATATTAATTGCGTATACAGCTATCTAGCTATGACACAGTGTTGAAAATGGAGACACAGAGTGTTGTGGACGTACGGGACCTCCATTTCGTCTAGGTTCCCAACATGATCTCGTGTGTATTTAAGAGGTTGGAATGGGTAATATGATAGCGCTTCAGGCTACCTATTGAAGACATGAGCGGCTGTATGGCGTGGGCACAAGGAGGTTATTGGGGGCTTTCTATGCCTAGATGGCACCACACTCGTTTATGCTGTGTCTTAGGGTCTTTTTTTATTTTGTTTTGCATCATACACTTGTACTTGTAGCGCACACTTCCCACACTTCTAGCTTTAATTCGAACATGACACTCTTTTAGTCAACTTCTACTTTCGTTCCATAAATATTGCGCCCATTTCATTGCGCGATATTTCCAACACACAGTATCAAAGAAAAGTACATAATAGATGGCTCAATGTTAAGGAAGAGCACTCATCCCTCGGATTCCATTTGCAAATACAACCGCGAAGTTGTAGCAGCTGTTTCTTCACCCAAGTCAACCCTCATCCGCGGATAGCCACACAGGGAAACCTCTTAAAAATTCTGAGCTATCGAGATATGCCTCCATCATCCATGAACTTTTCTCCGCACGAAATGTGGACTGGGATTTCTTCTTCCCAAGTGAAGTAGGTGCCCAGGCTACTCAAACCATACCGGAGAACACCACGGTCCTTGCGCTTGTAATTAGTTATTTTCTTTGAGATAGATTTTCACGCCTGCAGGCGCCTCGCCTTCGGAAAATGGGTCGAGCAGACGAAGTTCGCTGAAGTCAAACAAGCCCACTAGATTCCCCCTGGGAAAGAAGGTATCTTGTGGTGAACTAATATTGGATGGAAGGACTCACAATCTGTTCCTTCGTAGCGTTATCTTGATTCATTGTACAGCCTACAAGAGTAAGCACAAACTACTTGTAAATCATATATGAAGCTCCTGGTAGAGGGAAATTTGCTACGTTAAAATTGGAAATCAGAGTAGCGGTCAGCTATTTGTTTTTTTATTTTTATATTTTTATATATTTTTTTATTACAAATAGGTCCTAAGCTACAGCTCTTTATCCACATTTGGTGAAGAACTGGTGGAGCCGGCAAGGTTCCCTGTAACTTTTCCTACAGCCTAAACTCGTTCTAACCTTGTGAATCGCTGCCAAAGCACAGCTGATTAAACTAAAACAAAAACTCCCAAGATAAAATCAAAACAACTCCGAAAGATAGAAGATTCCTCCATTTTAGAACCAAGCAATGCGCTCCTCACACATTCCAAATGACAATTTTCTCCATCTCTGCTGAAAGCAAGTGATGGATTAGTAGGCACCTTTGATCCAGCCGGCATCCTGCAATTGGTTAGTTGATACCTGTTAGAGGCATCGTTGAGGTTGCTATATCCTCAAGCTTCTTTTTAAAATTCCAGTAATCCGAAACCTGTAGCCTCGGCCATCGAGACATCCTTCGCTGAGGCGGTGATCGCCTCTTCAACCCTTTTGGCTGCAGCCCGAGCTCGTGCCACCTCCGTGAACCTCCCTTGCTCGATTTGGAGGATCCACGCGAGCTACTCTTTTGTCACCGGTCCCCTACAGCTACAACACTTGGTAAGGGCCGTGCACTCAGCTTCCGAGTACATGTTAGATCCGCAGGTCCAGCAGTCCGGAGCGCAGGAGCAACCACGGGTGGCGTGGAAGCCCAAATAACGTTTTCTCTGTTCAATTTTTCGACGAGGTTTATGGACGATGGCCGCTCCAGATTCGTCGAAAATGCGGAATCCCGCACGGGAAGTAGAGTCTCGGTAAAAGAGGGCATACCAGTTGCAGAATAGGGCCCCGGGTCAGCATTTCCCATAGGGTCGCACTTGGACTGGTGTCTTGCCAGTCACTCTTTAAATTTCACCCTCAACCCATATTTCTTTGAGTTCCTTATCTCCCCACTCTATTTTGGCCTTCACGGACACGTTGGAGATCCTAAAAGCGACGAGGTCCGAAGGTGGTTCGATTTTGACGTTGTATTTCGCCAACTTTGACGAGTTATCTAGAAGAACCTGTCTATTTTCTTCGGAATCTGGTGGAAAGGAAATTCCCGACTTGACTCGTTGTACTGAGTCGATATAATTGCCGTCGCGGATGAGTCCCTCGAAAGCAGCTTTAGCACCCACGGGAGATAGTTTTTGCCACGGGTGGTCCTTTTCAAGCTGAAGGAACAGTCGCTTGTCGACTTTCGCCTAGGGAGATTTTTTATGCTGGGCTTTGGTCGTAGGTCGCGGCACTACCTTTAGAGTAGGGATTGCTGCTTGTTGCAGTCCGTTTTTAGCCACCGTGGCCCAGGTGCTTATTACAGGCAGCTCTGGGACGGTAGGAATTGTTGTGCTCCTGGCGTCTGGAGTTCTTGGAAGAGTCTTCAATGGGCGAGGAGGTATGGCGGGTGGCGTAGTGGCAGGGCCCGTGGCCATGTATTGCGCAATAGCGGCGCGTAGGTAGACTTTCATGGAGTCTACGAATTGTCTGTTTGACCCGTTGGTCAAAGGGAGGAGGGTTGCTTCGACGCCAGAGATGGCGGCGCGTCGTTGCTCGGCTTCGACAATGGGTCGAAGTTCGGGCGGGCAGTCTGCTTTCGTGGCAGCTTTTGGCTGCGACGTTGATTTTGGCGTTGCTTTGGGTGCAGCGTTATCCGACGGTTTTGACGAGGTCAGAGGAGATTTTGACGATTCTACAATCCCGTGAGGGACGGAAGATGGTTGAGGGATTTCCTCAATAATTTTAACTGACCTGATCATGTCAGTATCGGACTCAGCGACGGCGGGGAGGGCTTTTTCCTTCCCTTTATTTGAGATCTCGCTCATCTTCACCCATTTTGAAGTCCTGGCAAGGTCAGGCGTTTGTGCGAGAGCCCTCGGGCGGATTCTCGTGTTGTCCAACGAGAAGTTTGGACGCTTTTTACGAACTAGAGGCATGGTGAAAATGCCTGAGCTCGATCACAATTCAGAGATGGATGCGACGAGGTCGAGAAGGGAGGAAAGAGGGAAAAAATAAATTTTCGAATTTTCGAATTTCTCGAATCTTTTTTTTTTTTAATTTTTAAGTCCTAAGCTATGCTCAATATCTCCTAGGAGTCAAGGACCGGTGCATATGGCCAAGATCATGCTTCTCACATGCCCGACTCGGTCTCACCGCGTGACTCACTACACAACAAGTAGCTAGTTATAATGAAGAAAATAAATGCCCACACAAACTCCATAACCAGAATTCCAAATCCCATATACCTGTTTGTGGTTGGAAAATTACACTTCTCGACTCATTTTCTTTCCCGTCATGCTTCGTGGTATGATCTAGTTACTACCGTCTACGCTGAGAGCTGGAGACGGAGTCATAGGTGGGCCCCCGAAGCAGCCGGTTTCCTGCGCAAATTTTTTAAAGTGTTCGAGGCACTTAGGCCCGAGAAATTTGTAGGTAAAGTCGTGATGTGGCATTGTCACTCGTAGTCGACGCGTCTGGCGTACGTGCAGTCGACAGTGAATGAAGTGGAGAGGTGATGTTTCCTCTCCACACGCACACTCCATGGAAGCGGTGAAATTGCTGAAACGAGGGTGACATGCAGCGAAGTTTCCGTGTCCCGTACGGGCTGAGATCAGTTCACGGAGTAGCCGCCGGGAAAGTGTCTGCTCGCGTGGCCTGAGTCGTCGCATGAGAAGACCCAGATTTCGGTACCTAGGTGGACATACTTCTTTCCACCAGTCGTCGAGAAGCGCTTGACGTTTCCGGTTCATAAGCCGACGAACGTACGCCATTGTGACGGAGCTAGGCTGGCTGTCTTTGCTTGGCAGTTGTTGGAGGCCGGAGCGTGCAGCTCTGTCTGCATCCTCGTTTCCCTGTATCCCGGAGTGGGCCGGTATCCACTTTACCGAGACTAGAGCCTTTTTTGATAGCGCCCTAAGTTGGCGTACGTCGTCGAGGCTTGTTGTGGCAATTCTCGTCAGCAGTGCTTTCACTGCAGACTGACTATCTGTCAATACATTGATCTGCTGCCTGCCGTCCCTTCCCCCGTTCTCCCTCTCCGAAAATGCCAGCACAGCTTCCAGGGCCTTCCTCGCCCCTTGTATTTCCGCATCAAGCACTTCACCACTATGCTTGATGCCATATCCCTTCAACGGAGTTTTTCCATCCCTCTTCAAGACGAACCCCCATGCTGAGCGGCCATTTCCCTCCGACAATCCATCTGGGTAGGCGCAAATATCTGATGCCGGCACACTATTAATGAACCGAGTTGCTTTCTCTTCTTCCTCTATCCTTGAGTTGAAACTCGAAAGATAGCTTGGGGGTGGCAAAGGCTCAGCATCTTCAGCATCCGGGAGTTCTCGGTAAGCCCGCTGTACTCGTGACATGTGGATCTCTGGATTCTTGGGCGCCCGAGAACATCTCTTGTACTTCCGTGTTCCATCTTTCGGACACATGGCGGCGCGAGTCCGGAGTGGATAGCAGTTGTCTAGTGAGTAGAGCCGAGCCGAAAGCCGTGGTCGGTTCCCTTCCAGAATGATCTTTCCTGTTGGGATACCTCCTTCACGGTGGAGAGTAAGATTCGGTGTCGTTCTCATTACCGGGAGGGCAGCACGCAGTCCCGTTAGGATTTCCTTATCGATCATCTTGCAGAAAATGCTAGTCAGAGGTGTGATGATTCCCCTTTTGGTCGGATGTTTGAGGCCGGGCCACCAAACATCTGCTCCAAAGGTTGCTACGGGGACAACGCACGTGTCAACTGCCCGAACCAGTGCTACAGGAGCAGCTCCTCGATATGCTGAGTTGAAGTGGCGCATTTGCTGGGCCACCTTCAGAGCTTTGCCACACCACGTCGTGACGTGATGTTTGAAGTCCAGTCGCGGGTCTAGGTGTACTCCTTGTTAAAACTTTGTCGTGGAGTGATAGATATGAGAGTGAGGTTTATGGGTCACTATGTATGAGTTCCTTACTATTGTTGTTGTACTAGTTAGGGTTGTATTGTCTATATACAAAAGGGATTTCTCCATCTGCAAGTGGGCCAGATCGCTTAGATCTGACAAGCGGCTTTCGCCATCCTGTTCCTTCTCCCCCGCACGGCATCACGTGCTTTACAACTACTGCTCACTATGAAGTCCGAGGATAAAAAGCGTCAGATTACAACATTCCCAGCCAGCGTATTTGGTCTACTGGCTCGATAACCACGCTGTTCACACAAATGCCCACTGGTTCCTCGCGTTTGCGTCCGGGAAACTGGACTACCTCCGACTTATTGGTATCGAAGGAGACTGCGTTGGTGCTCGCCCACTCCAGAAGATGGTCCACTTCCTTCTGTACAGAAGCGGCTGACTCGGCTATGCTGCGCCCAAATCCTAGTTGTCACGGACCAAGAGCCTATTCTGGGTCAATAGGAACTCTGTATGAAGATATCTATGGTATTCTGCTATATTGTATCCTAATCTGTTCTGTTCTGTTCTATCCTATATTACTCCATTCCATTCCATTCTAATCTGTTCTGATCTGTACTTGTCTAGACTATTCTATTCTGTATGAGAGTATACAGAAATTTCGAGAACAATAGAGAGGAATATAGCAGAATACCACAGATATCTTCATACAGAGTTCCTATTGACCCAGAATAGGCTCTTGGTCCGTGACACTAGTATGCCGACGTCTTCAGCGTAGCTGAACCTCATTTCTGCATTGCCGCTTCCCATAGGCTCTGCTATGTACAAGAGGAAGAGAAGTGGCGATATGGGCGGCCCCTGCGGAACTCCACACACCAGCTCTTTCTGCTCAGTTACCCCTCCAGGATATCGGACTTGCACCTTTCGTTGTGCAAGAAATGATGTCGTCCATCGTAGCATTGAGTCCGGCCACCCCTGCTCTTTCATCCTCCTCACCTAACGATTGTGAAGTACTGCATCGAACGCGCCTTGGACATCCAGAGTCGTAAATGTGGCCGCCCATCCCTGGGTACTTGCCTCTTCGATGTCGTGGACTACGCAGCTGACAAGATCTTTTGCTGATCTCTTAGGGGGCGCGCCAAATTGTTGGTGTTCAACAACATCCAGCGTAACCGCAAGATGGGCCATCCGCTTCGACAAGAGTCGTTCCAGTCCCTTACCCAAGCATGACAAGAGGGCAATCGGTCTTCAGCCCTTAACTGTTGTTGGATCCCGGTTCGTCTTGCGTAGGAGCACCACTTCAGCCAGCTTGAAGCAGGATGGATGGATGCCAAGTCTGATACAGGCGCGGAAAAGAGTGCCGACAAATGGTCCAATCGTCTTCCAGCAGGTTTGTAGAAGCTCCACAGAGATCCCGTCCGCTCCAGGCGCTGTATTAGCACAGCCCATGGTGCACATCCGTATCTCCTCGTCCGAGACATGGTCGTTCCAGGGGATTCGATAGTGCTCGGCGCATCGAGTGGCGGTAGATCGTCCGTCGCTTGGTGCCGTGCCAAAAGAGCGTCTCGGAGTATCACTGCCCGCTCGGCCGGATCGGCGTACATCCTCCCTTCGTGGTTCAGCGGAGGGGGGACACTTGCCTGCCTTGGTTCGGCCGATCGCATTGGCTTGAACACGGCAGTCGGTGTTGTGATCGCTTTGACTTGACGCGTCCGGTGCTCTTTCTTTGCCGCTCTGAGGGTTGAGCGCAGCTTCTTTGCATGCACCCATCGTTACTCTGGAGTCACTGCTGCACGATATTCTGTGCGAGCTAGCTTGCATTCCGGAGTCCACCAAGGCGCACATTTGCCGTGTCTTGTGCTCCTTCGTGTTCCTGCTGCTTTTATAGCGTTAGTAAGGCCGGAACAGAGATCGTTGGCTTATTAGTTCGCCTTGCAAACAGTGTCCAGGGCTGTTGGCGGATGTGTAAACTGCGTTACAGCAAGGGCGAATCTCGGCAAATTGCTACGCGTTACCCTGATTTGTGAAGGCTCCTGATCCCTTTTTCCGGATCCAGTGGGGACTCGTCCTCGAATTGGTAGATGGCCGCTGGTGACGCAATTGTTGCAATCCACCCATGCTTGGGCCCCGTTGATGTTGGTCCAAGCAAGATCCAGTGTGTTCCAGGCACGATGTGTTGGCTCGCCAACAACCAGACAAGTGAGATTGTGACATTCCGCCCATCTCTCGATTTCAATTCCTTGTCTGCGTGGGTAGGTTGTTTTACTTGGTTTATGAAATGGGGAACGTACACTTGCGCTTGACGGCTAAGATGTGATGTTTTATCGAGAGTGAATTGTAGATGACTCTATGGATAATTGTTCTAATTTACAGTGGGAAATACTCCCCTTTTATACCCCATGGACTCGCTTACCAGCAAATCATATGCCCATCATGCTTACTCATGCAGTGTGCCTTGCCTGAACAAATGCGCCAAACATGTCATGTGAGTTGTCCATGCCTGAGGTACCTTGATGACACACTCACCCTCCATGCGCTACCTGCCAGGGCTACCTTAGCTGAGCACAACATAGGTAGCCCCTGGTTGCCAGGCGCAGTATACCGCGTTGAAGTCGCCAGCTGCAACAGATTGTGTTGGTGGGTCCCAGCTGAGGAATGGTCGATTTGCTGTCGGGTCGTTCGGCTCTTTGTACACGTTGAGAAACGTGACTCTGTTTACTACAACCCAGCAGTAGTCTGCTGTCAGGGGATCGCAGGGAAAGATTTGAGTTGTCGAGTAGATTCTCCTATCTATTAGTGTATAAGTCACTGCCCTGGGTCGAACGTTTACGCCGCCATGTGGTATGGGGCAGTCGTAACCCGGGTGTGACTTTTTCTCCTTTGTGGCTTTTTTCCACGAAGGCTCTTGTATTAACACTACATCTACGCCTAGCTCATAAGCTCGGGAGAGCGCGACGTCGTATGTTGGGCCTCCCCTACCTACATTGATCGACATAAAACTTATTGTAGGTGGGGGGCTGGAAGGGACTCTTGAGGGGCCCTCCAGGAAGATTCCGCAGGATTCGTTGTTTCAGTGGCCGTGGCGTCAGAGGTGACGTCGGTCATCAGAACTTCGAACCTATTTTTTGATTTCTCCGCTCCGGGTGAGACTTGTGTCTGCCTGGCGGCCGCTTGAGATGCTACCTCAGCGCGACGGAATGCAGCCTTAGCTCTTATAACTGCCGCTAGCTCGCGTTGGCTGGCCATGCAATTTGTAGCCAATTGCTCTTTGCTTACCGGCCCTGACTTGGTTGGGCGCGCTAGGCAGAGTCGACTGTCGGACCTGTGTGGTCCTCCACAGTTACGGCACTTCGTATGTGCATGGCACTCATCTGTCGAGTGCATAGTGGAGGTACAGTTCCAGCAAGCTGGGGCGCGAGAGCAACCACGCGTTCCGTGGAACTGTAGGCAGCGTTTTCATTGCTGCACTGTCTGATGCGGTTGATGTCGGACCGCGACACCCGAGTCGTCAAATAGGCGGAACCCTTGTCTAGGTTCTGCTCCCTTCTTGAAATTGGCGAGCCATGACCGATATGACGCGTCAGGGCGGGTTTTTCCGTGAGGTCGAGCTTTGACTGGAACGGCATTTGTAACGCTGGTGTTATCCTCGATCACTATCTCTTCCGTCACTGGCACCCTTACAAGAAGAGTGTGGATGGTGACGGGGACTGTCGAGATCCGTAGCGCCACAAGGTTGGAGTCCTCCTCTAGTCTTGCTTCGATGGGAAGGAAAGCTTCCGCCGCGTCCAATAGGAGCTGGCGAGACTCCTGGTCCTTCGCTCGAAGTGCGAAGCCTGTTGGGACGCGGTAAACGTGCTCAATGGCTACATATGGCGCGTTAGTGAGCTGCGATACAGCTTCTCTTATGCCAGCTGGCGAAATCTTTCGCCACTGGTGTTTTGCACCCAGCCGGAAGAATAGTCGGTTGTCCAGCGGGGATGAAGGGGCCGTCTTGGCCAATTTCTTGGTCGGAGGAGTCGGCATTTTTGGGGCACGACTAACCATTACTGGCGTCGGCTAGTTAGGTAGCTCTTTTCGGGCTACAGTTGCCCAGGTTGGAGTTACCTGGGGCAGCGCTAGTGCAGGCCTTGATGGCCTGGCGGTTGATGATTGAGGAGACCCGCTGCTGCTGGCATGTTGGCCGGTGGGGCGGGGGGGAGGCTTGTCGGTACTGGTGTAGTTCCAGTGCGCAGGAAGTGGGCGAGAGCGCCCCTTAGATATGCGTTCATCGCGTCTAGATATTCATTATTTTCTGCCATTTTTAATGACAGGATGATGCCTTCAAGTGTATTAAGGACCGTTGATCTTATTTCTAGCCTAGCGGAGGCGTGTGAAGCCCGCTTCCTTTCGGCTTCCAACAAAGCTTCGATTTCCGGCGGGTGGCTTCTTGCCTCAGCGGTAGGGGGGACTTCTGTTCCCCTCGGTGGATATTCGTTCGGTTTCTTTTTTTCTATTGGAACCGCAATATTTCGAGCCGCAACGCGTGCGGGTTCTGGCGTCGCTTTCGCCGAAACTACTTTCTCGACGATAATTGTTGGTGCAGTGGACGCCTTATGAGAGCTGTCCGCTCCTGTACCTGCCCAAAACGAATCCTTGAGACCTTTGGTAATGGCTATTTCCCAGATCTTCTCCATCTCTTTAATATTTGGCTCAGATTCGCCATCCATCTCCATTTCCATCTTGTCGAAAATGTCTATTTCCATCTTTTCAAAGTCCAGCGAAATGTATTTCGTGGCCCTTGGATCTATTTTGGAGCGGACCAAGTGCTTCGCTTTCTTGACCAAATCTCTGTGGTTCAAAGCGCGTTCTTCGGCGCGTTTTTTCCGTTCGTTCTGCTTCCGGTTGGGAGCCGCGGGCGGCATTGCGACAAATTTGTCGTGCGGCCCTAGAGAGATTGCCTTAGTCTGTGGTTACGATATTCTGGGGTACGGGATATTGGGACTTGGGGCAGTTTGAAATTTCTCAAATTGCGCGGGTTGCTGGTTCATTAACGTGCTAGGCAAAGTGAGTCCCTTCGCACTCCTACTGGAGCTCGAGCACGAGTGAGGTCGGGCCGGATCGAGTTCACTACCGTAAAGTACAAGTGCCTTGTTCCACCTAAATGACCGGAAACATACCAAAACGCATCTATGTGTTAAAGCATGACGAGCCCAGCAGCCCAGAATGAAAACAAAACAAAAACTTCCACGCGATATCCCGCATTATGAAAGAAAAAACTCTGACAATCTCCCTTCCATCGTTCCACCTCAGCCACCACGCGCCTGAGCCTCGATTCCTATCCCTCTTTCCATGCCAAACCACCTTGGGTTTCGGTCTATGACCTCCGAGTCACAGGTATCCCTGACATTCCTCGACTAGCCACAGCATAGATTCCGCTATCCTGAACGTATTCATTGAACAATTGCCATCCACTTGATCCGAGCATTATTTCCAGGTCCGGCGCCCTACTTTTTCCGCTTTTCAGCCGCCATATTGTCAGTGCTTTCCGACACTGGACCAGGTGACCGATTGATTTTTCCTTCCCGCACTAGCAGTGAAGTGTGGCTGTAGTATGGTTGAAGCGGCGATGATATGCCAAAAAGTCCCCATGTCCGGTTCGAGAGGCGATTAAGCGGGCGTAGGCCGCTATCGGGATCGCTAGCTCTGGTAGTTTCTTGCGCCGCATCTCGAGTTCAAGGTCGGCGTAGTGTTTGGGGCAATTCGAGTGCCACCAGTCTGTCAACATCTGCCTGGCCAATTCACGGACTTTCCGTCCAGATGAGGCGAGGGTCATAAGATCATGTGTCGTCCTAGAGTTGTCCGGCGAGTTAAGCTCTCTTCGGGCAAGTTCATCAGCAATTTTATTTCCTGCCAGCCCTTCGTCGCCCGGGATCCATCCTATTTTAATAGGTGCGGCTGATCTTGCGGCTATATTCAAAACCTTTTCAATCCGCCAGGATGATGAACCTGTTGTTCCTGTCAGTAAATGCTAGACAACTGCGGAATTGTCTAGCAGGAAATAGATGGCACTGCGACCTCAATCTCGTTTGCTGGTAGTGATTGCTTCAATGGCAGCCAAAGCTTCATGAACCTCCACGTCGTAGACCTCCGCATTCGTAATTTTGCCTGTGCCACTGATAAAGGTCCCAAAGTCCCATGACATTCTGTCAGTGGACGCTACAGAACCATCACTGTAAACGCAGAAACAGTCGGGTGGGAGGGTAGGTAGCCACTTTCTTATAAACTTTGCAGCTTCTTGCTTTCTTGTCCAACAAGGATTCGGCTGAGGTGGTACAGCCTCTGGCAGAAGTCGGTACATCCTCTGGACCCTCGAATCAAGAACTCCGTCGAGACCTGTTGGAAATGGATACACAGAGTGTTGTGGAGGTACGGGACCTCCATTTCGTCTAGGTTCCCAACACGATCTCGTGTGTAATTAAGAGGTTGGAATGGGTAATATGGTAGCGCTTCAGGCTACCTATTGAAGACATGAGCAGCTGTATGGCGTGGCCATAAGGAGGTTATTGGGGGCTTTCTATGTCTAGATGGCGCCACACTCGTTTATGCTGTGGCTTAGGCTCTGTGTCGCTTACACTTGTACTCGTAGCGCACACTTCCCATACTTCTAGTTTTAATCCAAACATGTGTTATGCTCAGCTATGTAGGATGGTAGATCTAGTAGCTGGCGCATAGGTAGTTATTATGGCAGCATGGCGTTATGGCGCATGGAGGAGATCCAGTCTCTACATAACGACATTACATGTAGTAATGTGTGCATTACGAGAGATGGGTTGTTGATGTAGGACAAATGGCATGGCTGCTCAGTTGGTTGCACACTTTGGTGAGCTGCATACTGGTAACGTGATCGATCTACAAGCAAACAAGGTAGGGTTTAAGGGACGAGCTTCACCCAATCAGTAACATAGCAATTATCATAGTCACTTCACTTCTGCAAATTAATGAAGACATCTCTCCACTTACTATCTTAGCTGTTCCAGCGCAAGTGTACGTTCCCCATTTCACATACTAAGTAAAACAACATGACACTCATTTAGTCAACTTCTACTTTCGTTCCATAAACATTGCACCCATTTCATTGCGCGATATTTCCAACAAGGCCTATTCTGCTTTTGTTGCATGTCTTTAGTCCGAGTCGGTGGCGAGCGCTGTCGGTGCTTTCCGTGCCTCGAAGTCGAAGCGGGTGGTAATTATCCAGTCTTCGGATTCGCGCGGCAGTCTTGAGCCTGCGTACCTCGAGCAGAATGTGTGCTGGTGGAATGCCAGTCTCTCTTCTAAGGGCTGTGATAGGCATGGGACACTAGGCTAGTAGAGCCACGCGGATTCCGAAGGCAGAAGTTTGATCAATGGCTTTGCACTGTCTCTTATAGGAATTTCGCGCAATACCCCGATACGTTACTCTGATTGGCCCAGGGCACCAGAATTCAGCTGCATACATCGCGATTGGCAGAACTACCGTGCGAATGACTGTAGTTAGTAAGTTCGGCCTTGGTCCTTGAATACACTGAGTGAGCCGTCGGTAGTGTTGCACTAGCCGCATTGCTTTACTGGTCCACTTTGCGACGTGGCTTTCGAAGGTCAGCCGGCGGTCCAAGTAAACTCCAAGCCATCGGATGTCGTCGGATGCTTGTACATCGTGAGTGCCTACCCTTATAGTCGGAAGTTCGTGCCCCCTGGATCTAGGGCCGAGGAAATAGACTGCTTCGGCCGTGTCTGGGTCATTTGAGACGGCGTTATCAGCAGCCCACCCGAGGACTGCATCGACTTCTCTCTGGACAGCTACTGCAGCTTCGTTTAGAGCCGAGTCAAGAGTTGTGGACAGGCACATTATGAAAATCTATAAAAAATCAAAATCGAGTGGTATCTGCAAATGAAATTTGAGGGTGAGTGTTCTAAACGTCAAATTGAATCATTCTACCTAATGTACATGTCTTCCGATAAAACCTGTACGGGCCTCAAGGCGCCAAATCAGGAAAACTGAATAATTTTTTTATTTAACATCAGTAGAAGGTTGAAATTATATACCAAAGTTAAGATGGAGAGGAGAATCCATACATGGGCACATATATGAAATTATGTACATGTTCTCCTAACCAGTACACTAGTGATGTGTGCTGTGGCCTTAAGCTACACGCGTTGCCCTAGCCTCGACTACTTCGTTATCTCATATCATAACAATGTTTCCATCTACAAGTGGGCCTAATTGTTAAGGTAGATTAACTATTAACTCTATTATTTTACTTTCTCAATCTACGACTAAATATGACATGTTAGAGTATAGAGAGAGCTTCGGGGTAAGAATTGCCTGAGAACGGAGAAGAAGTTCAGTTTGCTTGATGGGCTAATAGACTTCAGGTATTATGATATATATAGTAGGGTTACAAGGGAGATAGGTTATCCGGAAACGATTCAACTGCAGAAATAAGCATGATCCTAGACCAGAAAAGAATTATCCACAGAACTAGAATGCTGGGTCATGCAATAGAAAATACAAACAAAACTATTACTGGATATGATCGGGAAGAATGGGATTCAAGCAGACTCAAATGTTGAGTGTGATTGGATCAGAAGTGTGGACTCCTACCTGAACTCAGAAATATAGCTCAGGCAAGATACATGCAGCCACATTGGTGGATAGAAAGAAATGCAGGAAGCTGTAATTTCAACTTAAACTAAATTCGGTATCCACTTCAACTATTGAAGCTGAATACGTGGCCTTGCCTGAGGCTGCTAAACAGGCGATTTGGTATGGCAAGTGTCTTTCGCCATTATCTATCCTCTCTCTCCGGAGGGCAAAGACTCAACACCTGTAAGCGGTGTCTTCCACGCAGCTTGGACTGAAGTATTCTACCAGAGCCAAGTTCGGTCAAATTTCGCAACTTCGAAGAGGTTGACCCACGAGGGAATGCTCCAAGGCTATCTAGGAAATCAAACTCTCCTACCCAACGAGACCGATCTCCACAGAAACCTCATAGAATTTACAAATTGGACATATTACATCCTCGTGTCATTGACCACAATTTTCATCGGCTATTCTCTAGCCTAAGCTGGCCACCAAACACACGCCCTCGCTGATATCTATGCCAGACGGAGGAAACAAAGCGTGGCGCACAAATCTGGGAGATAGTTTTTTGAGATAGACGTGAGAAGGATCAGTACAAGTCTACAGGATGACACGAAGGATGTATAAAAACTCGGCGGGCGTGAATTTTGGAATCTTGGCAAGGAGTTTTACGAATTAGGCTTTGTGTACGCTACAGCTTCTCTTGCGAGAGTGCAGCTGACACTAAAAAAACAAGCCGACGATGAAAGGTGCCATGGTCCGCCTCCTGGTGGTGTTCTCTATGTTGGAAATTCTGACTCTCGAATTTAGGACTCAACCGCTGCCTGTTTCGTCTCAGGTTCCCGACAAGATCGACTCTCTCTACACATGTCCCGAGTACGCTAATCGCGCCTAGTGTCGCCTATACGTTTGGATATTTACGTACTACAGTGTATCTTGGCTCATCATGGTAGATGAGAGGTGGCTGGTCATCACTAGGTTTGACAGGCACACGAGACTAGTGGGGATTTCTCCCCTGAGATGTATATATAAGTCCAATGTTCCCATAATTGTACAATATTAAGTCTTCTTTACTTCATCATATTTATCCATATAATATCGTACAGAGTATATTTTCCAACACTCTGGTATAGTTTGAGTAGCCTGGAAACCTACACCACTTAGGAAGAAAACATCTCAGATTACATTTCGCGTGGAGAAAAGTTGAAAGGTGATGGAGGCAAGTCTGGACAACTCAGGGTTTTGGAGACGCCCCCCTGAGTGGGTATTCACGGATGGGGGTTGACTTTGGGTGAAGAAATAGCCGCCATAACTTCGCAGTGATACTTGCAAATGAAATCCGAGGCACGAGGGCTCTTCCTTTATACGGAGACATTTTTTCTGTGACTTTTCTCCGGTTCAGTGTCATTGCTAGATGACCGTATACGCAAGTAAATTCTGATGCAAAAAAAGAAAAAAAAAACCTCTCTCCCACCTGGAATCACGTGCTGTATATCTCTTGCTCATCATGAAGCCCGAAAAAGATTGGAGTCAGGTTATAAAAGTATGGAATTAGACGAACGATACTTTGAGGAATACCATGGCGAAGAAAGTTGAGAATATCTTTGTGTGCTATGTTTGTTTCATGATTATATAGCTGAATGAACTTTGATTAAGCAAAGGATATGTCCGTCGTCGCAGTCATGATGTTAATTCTCATTGCCCCGTGCATTCCCCATACGAAGAGTATACTATTAAAACTTCTCCCTCGCTACCATATTCGACCCAGGATCCCCAGGCTTTTTATAAGAATTAGTATTGTTCGCTTTAAAGTCCTGACGTGGGTGGAATATACTGACCTGGATCGTTCTCACGCGAATAACTGATTCTCACCTTCCTAGTCTCGAGGCCATCATCTTGCAAATAACTGCTACGGTCGTTATTTTTACGAATATCAGTATTTATGGCATCTCTGATAAGGTGCATAGGAATGATTTCTCCGTCACAGTCGAATTCTGAGAAAGCTATCGCTGGCACCAAAAGGCTCAAGAACAGGGTGATTGATGGAGGAGTAATCTTCATTTTGTGAATTATCTTAAGCTTTCAAAGTTGTTTGCGACTTGATATGTGATTACTGATTGTTGATTCTCGAAAGTTACAAGTTTGGTCAGACTCAGTAGATATCAATTATGGTTTGTAGCTGTTAGACCAACGTGGAAGAAATGGAACTTTTGGGTGTGAGTTACTGAAGGGAAAGTAGGAGCTTCTATTGCTCTAAATACTTCATGCTAATTACTAATTACTAATTACTTCATACTATTCAGACTAAAGTAACAAGACTTATGGAAACTTTGTCCACAGCTCCCTAGTAACTTTTACGGGGATGATTGAATCCTTTCAAAATATGTAATCAAAAGTCTTTGCCAAGTCTAGACTATACAAGAATGATAAGAAGCTATCTATGCGGCTCTAATTGATGCAGATAGAGTCACATAAATTTCATGGAATTCATTTATGTGCTGACTTGTATTATCTAGTCTCCACAGTCGATAATGAAACCATTGCTTTCATCCGGCCTCCCAATTCATTATTGCACCTGTAAAAATGAAGTGGATTACGCGAGGGAATCAGGTAAAACTGAACTAGATCACTCCTCTCCCGCTTCTAGGAGAACTTTCATTTTCAGTACATTGTCACAAATAGCCAACGATATGTGTCAAGTGGCTCTCAACTGACAAGTACTGCAGGGTCGCAGGGGAAACTAGTTATGGTCGGCCGATAACGATGTTAGATTGAACAATAAACCCCAGTTTATTCCATGCTAATCATAATCTCTTGATGGATAGCAATCCTATTTGAAACCCGGGCTTATCTCATATTGTCGAGGGGAGACAATTTTGACTCAGGCTCAACACCCGTATTCCTTAGGGAGAGCCAAAATAGTCTTCACTTGGCTATTACAATATGTTGTTTGATGCAGGTTATTGCGACTTTATCTGCGCACGCAGTTTCCATTGCTACCTTCATTTTTATCTAATTTGGGGAAAAGGTTCCGCGGGAAACGCGGCTGACTTCAACGCAAAAGCGCTGAGATGTTTGGAAATCCATTATTTGGAATATATCAGAGATCTTTGAGGCAACAAAAGCGGATAGGAGCACTGTACAAGTTGTGGTCTGGGCCAGAGAGGAGCTCAATGTACTGGATTGACTGTGACTCAACTAGTACAATAAACCAAACCATATACATCCATGCAATAAACGAGATGAGAAAAGGCCTAGAATGTAACGCTTAATTTTTCCGTATATGCGTCCTCAACTTGACTCGCTTCCACTCGAATCATTATGGGCTCTTGCTCGCCGCCTAAATTGAGCTGCATGAGAGTAATTTGTTATGTTCAAAGTTGTTAAAGGTCCATCAAAGTAAATGTCCATTTTCTTAGTCGATATTCTCGGAATATTGGCCCTCCACTTTATGGAATTTCGCATCATCTGTCCCTATTCTTTCTATCCACGGTCGAATTCACGGGTCGAGGTTGACTCGGGCTGAAGAATAAGCCATCATAAATCCGCAGTGGTACTTGCCAATAAAATCGGAGACCCGAGTGCTTTACTTATAATTAGATCATTTATTTTGTAATTTTTGTCTGATACAATGTAATGCCTCGAAGGACTGCATGGACTTTATGAATTTTAAACTTTCTATTTGGGGTCCAGTTATTCAGGTGGTAGGTGTTACGGGGCGAGAGAGTATACGAGATAGAATTCACGGGACAAGACATAAAAAAGATACGTAAGATGGAACGTAGACAAGATAGGATGTGAACAAGATATGGAAATCTAACGGAGCGTTAGACGCCCTCTACAAACGTGAACGAGGACTACTTAAGGGTCTCCTCGGACTAGCTCGACGCTAGTGTCAATAATATCACCAGTCCTCTCTATTCCTGTACAAATGTGTTACTATGACAACTAGACCCCCCATCGCTGCTTAGGCATGCTTTCACCCTTTTATGGAGAGTCATAATATGAACCATGACAGTAGGTTTTACCGGAGAGTCACCTTGGAGACCGATGGCGCCGACAGGTTGATAAAAGATCCTTTGACTACTATGTCCAGATGCTTGAGTTCATCTAAAAATGCGGGGTGACTAATTTCTGAACACAGCATTTTGTTGAAAATAAACTAAGAATATGCAGAACTCTTCGAGTGATCACGGAGAAATAACGAAGTATATACTTCAAAGGGTATCCGTAGATGTGAATTATGTTTATAGTAAAGGCTTGATCGAAACTCTTGATGTTTACTATAGGATATGAGACTGTCTACATACATTGATGTCTGGCAATGGCTTGGGCTAGAGTGTAATCCCTCCTTACGGGATACAACGGAACAAACTACAGATCTGATACCAGTAACACGTATTCTCGTCGCAGTCTCGAATATCAGACGTGACAAAAATTATGGTGTAACTAGTATCGGATAGGCGACACCCAACAATCTTGATGGACACATACTGAAACCACAAGCACGGGGAGTGTATAGATTTGGTTTCGCAACACCTTTTTTTTCTGCGTCAATATGAGGGACCGGGTGGACTAGAATGTGTGAAGCGCAAGACAAGCTTAGCTTTGTTTTTGTTTTGTTCATTAACGTGCTAGGTTACATGACTACCGTTGCACTCCTATTGGGGCTTAAGCACGGGCGGAGCCGGGCTGGGTCAGGTTAACTACTATGAAGTACAGATAAACCTCGTCCCACTTTAATGACCGGACCACCTCAGACTTCACCTATGTGTTGAATCATACCAAGCCTAACAGTCCAGAAACCCGCTGTCGACACGCCGTAGCGCAATTTCCTCCTCAGCCTCGGCCACCACGCGCCCGAGCTCTTGACACCTTCGCCGTCTGTAACTTTTCCATTCGATTCATTCGATGCTTTGGCTCATCTCAGCATCTCTTCATCTCATACAGGGGTCGTTATCTTCACCGGAGGCCTCATCCAGTCGCCCACCAAGGCCTCCTCAGTTTGTATTACCTTTTGGCTCCTTCATGAAGCATCCCTCTGTCATTCAGCCGATCTCGCCAACCCAGAAACTTTGTAGAATGTCCACCCCTCCGGCCTTGCTCCGTTGCTGCCGTACCCCTAACTGTGGAGGTCGAAAACGCGACTGAGAGCTCAAGACCGAGGCACCGGTGCCCCAGCCTTTGTCGAACGCTCTAGTTGGTGTGTCGGCAAAATGTCGTACGTATTTCGTCGGTGGAGATTCGTTGTAGGTCGAGTTGTTGGTGCCCTTGGCCGAGGTGAGGACGCATTTAATGCCGGTATTTCGACCGTACCTTCACAGCGGCTGGCAGTTGCGGAGGATCGGACATTTTCTTGCTTCTTTTTTGGCGATTTGGCCTTTGGAGGTATGGGATTGCTTAGGTAGGTGATGAGATGATTGTGGAGAGGGCCGCGAGGTGAGTTTGGCTAGGAGTGATTTTCCAGAGAAATAGAAAATAAGATGTTGAAGGTATCGGTTTTGTAATACGAACATTAGAAAGGTTATAGCCTGTCTGCGGTTTGTATCTGGGGTGTAGATGGTTGATTTCGTTGAGTTGTGCAGTCGTGAAATCTCTGCAAGTCAGATTTTCGACCAAAAATGAGCCAACACCACTCCTCCCGATCGCCAACTCAACGAAAACTCTCAAATTCACCCTATGTCATGACTGAATCTCGGCTCATGGAGAATATTTCACTCCCAGGTTCGTAGAGTACACCATTGACAAGTGTGAAGCTTTCGTCCTCCTAAGCTTAGCTTTGTGGTGGTATGGGTGTCACGGGACTAAGTACTAGCGCTATACACTGGGATATTAGTATAGATCCCTCCTGTAAATTGTCTTCTATACTATCCTGCAACGCGATTACATTATTAAACCACCAGAACCTGACCCGTAATCCACCGTGAAACTTTGTGCGATCTTAAATTGTGCCTCGTCGCACTTAGATCCAATGCTATAAGCAAAATTATCCTCCTGAACCCTGTCTGCGACCCGGCATATAACCCTAAGACATCTCCAGTTATTATCTGATTTTATTTTGGTTTTATCTATATATATATTCTCATCGAACTAAAAATACTGTACAAATTCCATATTACTACCAACCCCAGAGTCACTCAAATTACTACTGCTTTCCAGCAGAGTTGGCCGAATTTGAGTGCTACAATTGAAGGTCATCACTTCCCAGAAGATTGGAATCCCACTAATTTACTAACGACCATCGCATCTACTACCGAGTCCCCCGAGAAGAATATTTCCTGCAGTTTACTTCTATGCTTCAATTCAAAGTTTGGTGACTTACAAGAACAATTGAAGTCGAGTAATTTTAAGCTCACGGAAACTAAATCAGCTCTCACCAAGACGCAACAGCAAGTTACTGAGCTAAATTCAAATCTAGCAAACGCCCACCGCCAAATTCTAAATTTGGAGCAGTCTTACTCCCAGCAGTTAAATGCAAGTCTACAACAAGTTGCATCTCTAAACTCAGAGCTATCAAAAGCCAATTTTTATCGCTCTTCAGATAACAATAAGATTGCAGAATTAAATAATAAAATTTGCGCACTTAAAGATGAGAGAAATATACAACGTGCTCAAGATAATTCGAATTTAAAGCCTACCAAAATCTCCGATTCCGTAGATGCCAGACCCCGTCGAACTAGATCTGATCTAGATAAGTTCTCTGCATTACAGCAAAGTGCAGAGAAGCGACAGTTAGCTAACGAAAGTTGGAAAACACACATTCAGAAAATTTTGTTGATAGATAGAGATTGTTTCCCCGGTTCTTTTTATCGAATATCTTATGTGATAAGCCAACTGTCCGGTGTCACGGTTTCAGTACAAAATGCATGAGCAATCTTGTAAGTACAGTATGTTAATTATAATTCTCTAGAGAGATAATTCCTGTAGCTAGAATACATATACATATACTTTGAGATACTCCTCTTCTGTAAGGCTCTCCCTATGTCTAGAATAACATGGACTCCTCGAAAATACCCTATAAGATTCTTGATACACCTGATGTCCTCATGAACCTTCCGTGTGCATCCAGAAGGTTCATTGAGAATCTTCTGAGCTCCTTGTATTCCGAGATCCTTCCTGAAGATTCCCTTGCATTCATTGCCTGCGCTAGCCAGCGTAGGTTACAGGAATCCCTAGGCTTAAAAGCCTTTACATCCGGGAAAGCTTGAGAGACAGTAAAAGACGGAATCCAGACAATGAATTTACACCCAAGTGAACCTGAGAACTGGCCATGGACATCTATTGGGGATTTATGGCACATTCTAGATAAGCGTTACATACTCCTCGATACCTCCCAGACAGCTAAAAATGTCTTGGATACGCTGTTTCAAGAAAAGCGTCAATACGGAGACTTCAAGGCGGACTTTGATCATTATGCTGAAAGGGCTAAATATGATAATCAGACTAAGGTGGATATGCTAAGAAAACAGCTAAATCGAAAAATTAGTAATGTAATTGATAATCAAGTTAATCTTCCTTGACCAGACGATTTGTTAGGCTGGAGTGATATGGTAGGCTGTATTGCTCGTTGTTGTAATTAAGGCAGCAACATGACTGCAGTAGACAAATAGTACATATTAGAATAATATGCACTGGCGCTATGAGATATGATTAACCCATATCATCACTCACTGGCATGAATAGTAATTAGCCAATAGATGCCTGACAGCATACATTGGCTTCAGGATCTCCAACAACCTTCCCGTTTAGGTTAGATTAGGAAGTATGTTGGAGTTCACACTAGTGTGCGGAAAACCCCGCTTTCATGTACATAGAGGGACTTGTCGCCACACATATAGAATTATGGCAATTTCTTTACAATTAACTATCCATTAAACATCGGTAGACTTCGTCGTACATTAAACAAACTCATCATAACTCTAACTTATCCTCATACTTGGTATGTCATTCTTACAATTTCCGGAACCATTCTAATTCTCGTAACCTTCAACAACAGGAGCATATTTTTAGGTTACAATCACCTCAAAGCTCATCAAATCAGATTGATCCTATTGCTAACAAATCATCATATGACTGGGGACCATCTGATATTGGAGACCCAATGGATTTAAACCAGGTCAAATTGTTAGGTACAGAACGAAAATTCCGCATGAATAATGGTCTATGTGTTGCTTGTGGAGAAAAGGGGCATACATCAAAAGATTATCACCGTAAAATTAACCCTATTCCTATGCCCAAGCGCCCATCAAGCTTCTCCTCCAATCGAAATTTCCCTGGGCAGGTAAAAAATCAGTCACAATATCACCAACCTGCACCATTTTCTGCAAGTTACAACTCCCATATGCAGTTTTTTATTAATCAATTTCCCCATAGTTCTAACCCTCAGTACTTCAAGGCTCCAACTCAGACCAATCTTCGTGCAATCTATAATGACTATACTGTCGTAGATGACACAAAAACTGGGATTTTCGATGTATATCCATTAACATCTGAACAATTCGATGAATTAAAACATCAACCCTTAGCATAAGTCGTTGCCAGGGGTATAATTGGTATCAGGATGAAGATGAGGCTGTCAAACGTATTTTGCAAGATAGTTCTACTTTGGAGCTATGCTCTACAAGTTCTAGAAATTCAATGTTAATTGACTCTTCTCTTTCTGACCTGCGCAACCAAAATCCAGTGATGTTTTGCACAACTAGTTTAATTGATAGTGGCTCCACTGCCATGGCATTTGCAGATTATGATTCTATTGTGAAGAAGTTTGGGATTAAAACCAAGCCCCTCTTCACACCACGTATTGTTCGCTTAGCTGATGGCACAACACAAGTTTCATAACCCAATATTTTACTTTCTGTTTACATATTGGCCATCACTCAGAGATTCTAGTTTTCTATTTTACAACACTAAATAAAAGTAATGCAATTATCCTTGGTTTACCATGGTTAAAATTATATAACCCTGTATGTGTGTCGCCGGATCAATTGGTATTGGTATACAGCAGAGCAATTCCAGAATAAAATCAGTTAATTAATGAAATCTAGAGAAAGAAGATTTCCTACTTCTCGCTGTATACATAGGGAATTGTAATTGTCAGCGCCAATCATAACAATCTATGTTGCTAAGCAACCATATCCAGACCACAACATTGGCAGCTCCCGTAGCTGGCTAGGCCCTATATTCCATCCCTACCGTACTGGCGCAGACAGTACAAACACAAGGAATTAATCCCGTAACAATGTGATTGGAAATCTTTAACACTCAAATTTGATTCTCAGTATTGTCACCACAATTGCTTCAAACAGATACACTCAAAATTAAATCCTCACCAACAGCTTTCATACGCGAGTGCATCGCCTTCCGTATTGCTTACCACAATATCTTCCAACCCAGCTACACATAAACTGCTAAAAACCAATATGAAAGGTAGCCATAGTAAAATGCTTCACAGTTTGTCAACTATTTACTCCAATGATGAATTTAAAGCCCCAGTGGTCGAAAATAACGCTAAAAACTTGGAATCCTTATGTCGAAAAGTTCATTAATCAGATATTGATAAATTCCTCGAAAACAAATGCGAGTTGACTATTGATGTTTTAAAGTCTTAACTGCCACCAGAATTCCATCATCATGCCCAACATTTTCTACAAAAAAATGCTAACTCTCTGCCACCGCGTTGCCTGCCAAAAGCCTCTTGAAAACGGCAGAGCAGAGACTAAGGCCGAGATATGGTTCAAGTTAAGGGTGCCAGGTAAGAGATATCCATCCCACATTGTGCATGAAATAGGTGCAAAACCACTCGGCCAAAAGGCCAGACCAGAATCATATGACTTTAGGTAAGTTTATTTCCACATATATAGATTATACAGTAGGCATTCCTGACATCGCACTTGGGACCACAAAATCGAGCTTCTACCTGGAAAACAGGTTTCTTACCATAAGAATAGACCATTTTCCCCAACTGAGCTACAATGTATCAAAAAATGGATTGAAAGAATGTTATCTAAAGGCTTCATACGAGAATCCTCTTCTCCAGCTGCCGCACCACTCCTTCTCACCGCTAAACCAGCCGGGGGTGTACGTATCTGCCAAGATTTTCGTGGTCTGAATGATATTACTATTAAAAACTTTTCGACTTTAAAGTTGTTTGACAACTATGTTGGGTACGTCTGTTATCACAGTGTGACAGTAAACCCGAGTTGGTGATGATAATGTCAATTTAATAAACTGTATATAGAGGAAAGAGAAATCTAGCTACAAATAACAGGTATTTATAACATTCAGCCCCTCAATGATTGTCTTGACTGATTTCTTCACCCTGGGCTGAATACTTGCCAACCAGCCACACATTATCAAGAATCACTACGCTGTGACACTGATCTGGCCCCTTGTGTTATGGCTGGTATGTGGAGAGATAGCCGTCTTTGAGATTGGGAACTGGCCAATGTTGCACGAGAGTATATCAGAACGGACGGTGACAAGAATAGCTTGTGGACTAATAATACAGATTGCAAAACTACAGAACTAAAGCTACAGATTACACCTAAGTACAACTGTACAGCCTAGTGTGACTCAACTAAATGTCGGCGCCTGATATGATAAGGCCTCCACAGTCTGTTACAACTGACCTGAGGATGATACGGGTCTCTAAGAAGAAGTTGTATTTGGACATTAGGCTATGATACGTAGGTAGGAGAAAAGACAAAGAGAAAGGAAGTGCTGGGAGCTACGAGCTTGAGGTAAGCTCGACCGCGGCTCCACTTTAGTCCGGCCTGCATCCCTGTTATACATTATCATGTGATCCCGGATTCTTCCACCAGTCTACCTCCAAGTGCCCTAGTTAGTCCAACCATAACATTACCTCCCCCCTATGAAAAACTGCGTCCTCGAAGTTGTAGTCATGGGTCTATTGTCCTCCAGATGGTTATAGTCTTCGATTCCGTTGTTGTAGGCTGTCAGCCAGGCCAGTAGGCCGCGGGAGGGACCTTTTGCCTGGGGGTGACTGATGTGCCACCTATTCAACAGGTGAGGCGCTGTCATGGCATCTGAACAGGGGTACCAGGTCAGGTCCTCGTCAGCACCTTTCCACTTAATTTGGTATTGAAGGACTTTATTGGAAATTCTGGCACCAACAATATCCTCGACTTCCCATTCTGTTTGTTCTGATAAGAGCTGGATGGATGCCGGTTCCGCCCGAACTTGGCCAGGAAGCGGATTCCGGATGTATCTCTGCAAAGAGTGAGAGTGGAAAACTGGATAGATTTTCCAGCCCTCGGGAAGCTTAACTTTCCAGCTCTCTCCCACCTTTTCAAGCACCTCTACAGGACCGTACCACTTGTCAGATAGCTTTCGGGCGGGCCTGTCCATCTTCCAGTTCCGAGTGTCAATCATAACTTAATCACCCACACTCCAGTCTACTTCGCGATGGCGAAGATTGGCTAGACGCTCCATCTTGGCTTGCTGCTCTTGTAGCAATGACTGGGCGAAACTGATAGCTTTTTGAGCTCTTGTTGCTACTTTTAATGCCTCTTCTCTATTAAGTTTCTCCGTGGATGAGACAGCGTGCTCAGGGTTGACGAGGTCCCACGAAGTGCCAGGTTCTGTACCATTGACGACCTAAAAAGGGGATATGCCACCCAGGGATTCGTGAGGAAGAGTTAATTGTGCAATATCCATGATAGGTAGCAACTTTCCTCAGTTGTCCTGATAGTATGTGCAGAAGGGGCGAAGCCTCTGCTTGATATACTGGTTCATGATTTCGGTCTGCCCGTCTACGTTAGGGTTGAAGGCAGTAGTGAGCTTAACCTTTGTACCTAAGATGCGGCAGAACTCTCTCCAAAAAGTTGAAACAAATTGAGGTCCTCTGTCTGAGACTATGGAGTCAGGCATGCCGAAATGACGGATCCATTGAACTAAGAAGAGCTCTGCAAGACCTTTAGCAGTGACATTCTTGTTGCAAGGAATTGATACCGGCTTCTTGGTTAAACGGTCTATAATCACCAGCACGAAGTCATGTCCCTCTTCATCCAGAGGCAATTCCGTAAAATCCATGGTCAAGTGTTGATAGGGACGAGCTGGGATAGGAAGTGGCTTCAATAGACCTGGAGTCTTGTCCCGTCGAGCTTTCATGCGGACACATCGACAGTTTTGTATGTAACAAATGATGTCAGCACCCAGTCCTTTCCAATAATATATTCTGGAGACTAAAAGCTTCGTCTTGCCTATCCCTGCATGATCTATGCTAGGTTGATCGTGGATGTGCCGGATGAGAGCTGTTCGGAGGATGGCAGGCTCTAGAGGTACGACCAGCCTTCCCTGGAAGAATAACTTTCCATTTGTAAGTTCGTAGTCCAGACTTAGGGCGGCACCATCTCTGTCTGGCTGAAGGAGCGCAGAGGTCTTATTAGCCTCTATGACTCTGTCGATGATGTCATACCCTTCTACATTGTAGGCTATCATGGAAGTGGTATCCAGTTGAGCTCCATCTATATTTTCGAGGTCATTAACATTTTCGGATATTGGGATCCCTGGATCAGTTACGTGCTTAGGTACAGCATCGACGGGGCACAGCTGTGCCAGTGGGAGGGGTTTAGCTATAGTGATATAGTTATATTTGGTATCCTCTTTGGCCCCCAAAACATTAAGGGCTACATCTTCTAGGACTTGAGGGTGGATCTTGTCATTTGGTATTAGTTGTTGCTGGCGAATAGCTCGTTTGCGGGCTTCTAATGGAGTCAACTCCTGATCCCGTCTAGAGAGGGTATCAGCCAAAGTATTTGTTATGCCAGTGCAATATATGATTGTAAAATGAAAGTCCGCGAAGAATTCGGCCCACCTGGCCTGGCGGGCTGTCAAATCCTTGGTTCTCATGAAGTACTCGAGGGCACAGTGGTCAGTGTACTCGTGAACAGCTTTTTGGGCTCCTAACAGTTCGGGGCAGTACTGTTTGAAAGAACGAAAGATTGCCAATAGCTCTTTATCATGTATGGGGTAGTTAAGCTCAGCATCGCCCATCGTCTTAGAGAAGTATCCGACAGGGTGATAGAGGTTATCTTCTTGAAGTTGTGACAGCACTCCAGCAACAACACCATCCGAAGAGTCGGTCTCCAATCTAGTCTATTTGTAGGGGTCGTAGTGTCGCAGGATCGGAGCTGAATGCAGAGCAGAACAGAGAGCTTCCCAGGCTTCTTTGCACTTCTCGTCAAATACGAAAGGTATATGTTGTGATATACAATATGGATGGGCGTGTGTAAGCAATGAGACATTACGTGAACTAAACCAAGTGTGGCTAGCAAGGCACGGCGAGGGATTAGCCGAGGCTCGTGCGTATGGTCTTAGGAACACTTCTTTTGTAGAGATAGATCAGGCCGCTTCATCCCTTTTATATACACATAGATGTACATATAGATTCTAATTAATTTAATCTCCACACCTTGCTCTACCCTCAGCTCCGCAGACTATTAAGCTCCAAACTCCAAGACGTCGTACATAACCTCATAACCATAACAGTATATCTTTGCCGGTGAGAAGAGTGAGGGGTCTGCATATTCTGCTATACTCCTCGATGAAACGGCGGTAGAAGTTGCAGAATCCTAAGTAACTTTGAACCCCACGTATGTTTGTAGGGTACTGCCAGTTGTGGATCACAGCTACTTTCTCGGGATCGACCTCAATGCCGTTCACGCCAATAATGAAGCCAAGGAACCTAGTTTGTGTGACGGAAACCGAGTTGGTAATGAATAAATCGATTTATTAAACTATATGAAGAGGAAAGAAATCTCTAGCTACTACTAACAGGTACTTATAACGTTTGGTCTGCTTCGTGAATCTGCTGACTGATAACTTCCCCCTAGGCCTAATACTTGCTACTGAGCCAAGTATTATCAGGAGCCATTACGCTATGATGTTGCTTCGACCTCCTGGCTAGTAGTGCTATTTCATCTCTATTTGCCCATCCTTCCTCTTTCAGTCTTATTGTAATTATTCCTAGTTAAACGCTTAGGTTTCCTCCTTAGATAAAACAACGGTCAAACCGTAACAGTTTGAAACACTGAATTCACTCTTCTTGATGTCTGCTTGCAGACCATGGTTGACCAGGATTCTCATAATTCTCTTGACGTGTATTCCGTGCTCTTCTTTACAGTCTGAATAGATCAGGATGTCGTCCATATATGCAGAGCAGAAATCGTCGAGTTGCTCCATGAGTATTTCATTAATAAACCTTTGAAAAGTTGCAGGACCATTTGTCAGACCAAAAGGTAGGACTTTATACTTGTAGTTACCGTATTGCGTTCTGAATGTAGTGAAATCCTCAGAGTCAGGAGACATTTGGATACGGTGAAAAGTATGCTGAATATCCAGTTTGGTGAATACTTTGGCTCGAGATATACAGGCCATCATCTCATCAATTAGGGGAATAGGGTACGGGTCCTTCTTGGTGAGATTGTTGAGCTTTCTATAATCGACACAAAGACGAAGGGAGCCGTCAGCTTTTTTCACGAACAGGATAGGAGCGGCTTGGGGAGCAGTGGAGCCTTCGATAAATCCCTTATGTAAATTTTCCAAGATATAACGTTTTGTTCCGGTAAGCTATTCTTCTGTCATGTGGCGCAAAGGCTCCACGGTCAAGCAATTGGATCCTGTGAGCTCTATCTTATGATCACTGGTACGATGCTCCGGTAGGTTGTCAGATGCCCGACGAGAGAAAAGGTCTCGGAATTCCTGGTATTGAGATAGCAGCTTCTTGCCAATAAGCTCTTCGTTATCTTGATACTTGATTTCGAGAGCTTGTTTAGGGGAATCTATTGAGGCTATCTGTATTTTTAAGGCTTCTTCTTGGTTGAGCTCGCTATCAATATCTGATATGGAAGCCACAAAGGTACACTTGTCTGGGAGGGGCTTTCCGTTTTTTCTGGCCTCGTCGCACTTTTTGGTGTAGTAAGTGTGTAAAGCACTCACAGCACAGGCGGAGATTAGGCAGATACTGAACGAGGTATTAGAACCTAGGTTTGAGGATTCCAGATTGCGGGTAGGCTTGAGGGGAGGCTCTGTCGGAGTATCTGGAGAGGCTCTGAACAGCAGTTTTTCCATATGTCCGAGACTCTTCCTCAGCTCACGAGAGAAAGTTGAAGTTCTACTTTTCGAGACTAGCTCCTTGGCTTTGATACTCGAGAGCTGTGCTTGGTGAATTTCCTCTTTAAGAAGGGCATCCCGTCTGGCAACGTTAAACTGATGGTCTGCATGGGGAGTGGTTTTGGAGATTAGGTCAATAAATATACGCTGACCGAAGTAAGGGATTATTGGTACGTCTGCGGGCCATTCCAACTGGTTCAGCTTGTAGTTCTACTTCAAGTCATAGTGTTTCAAGAATTTTCTACCAATCAGGACTTCGGTACTTCCCAAGTTTGTAACAAGGAACGGGAAGTTGATACGGCGTCGATCAATGGTAAGAGTAAGCAATAGAGCAAACTTGATAGAGTCTCCGGGCTGTCCATTATATCCTGTAGGGACAATAGGCTTCGGCAATGGAATGAACTTGACGTCGAAGGCTTTAGCAAGACGCCACGACAGAGTGGTAGAAACAGCACCGAAAATGTTTGCTCTGCCATCTATATGGGCTTGGGTCTTGATAAATGATCCGTTACGTCCAAGCTCATGGGCAGTAGGCACTGGCGTCCTCCGATGAGGAGACGGAAATCGAACTTCAAATCCTTCCATAATGTTGTGGTTATGAGCTGTGAGGTATATAGCAATTATGTCTCTGCTGCCCGTCGGTGGAGTTACACGGGCTCATGTGTAATGGTGAGTCGCGGAGATGGCGCGCTCACGCTGGGTGATGGCACGATAGACACTGGGTGCGTATCACTGTGGCCAAATGGGTGTCAGTAGGTATCAAATGTGAACTCTTACTGACGATGGTGATCTATGAAGGTGATGCTAGATGTGCATCCCGACAATTGATAATATCATCTAATGGATGATGTGAAGTATGATATTATTTTGGATAGATTAATTCACTAAACTCGGCAGGTGAAGAGATTGTATAGTACATGAACAGCGTCTGTGCACCAGCCTGTATTTTCCACCCTTTCCTAATCCAGCAGCCCATCCTCCGTTCCCCTGTCTCCTAACAACTCAACCGAGCCAGCACAAAACATAAGTCTCGACTATTGCCATAGTAGGATTCTTTACCTCGGCTTAGAAGCTTTGTTGATAGCTCATCACTTTCAAGAGAAATTTCAGCAATGCACCCGTTGAACTGTTCCGAAATGGTGCAGTGAGTAGCCAGATGTCCAGGCTTATGGCACCTGTAGCAAATTATTATGGCAGGAAGGGCGGGCAATTTATGACTTATTGTTATGATAGGTCTATGATTCAGGTGTACATACAATTTATGGGGGTTTGCTGCTGGTGATCACAGATGTGCTGCTGGGCCGGATAGGTCAAGAAGAGGAGTGGAGAATGATCTCTGTAGAATGAGGAAAGACTGAATTGGTTACTCTATCTACTGTGGAGGAAAGCTCTCTACTTATAGTCCCTAGACTATTGCTTACTAATTATACTAACTCAACGAAGCAGGAGCAAACAGAGCAAATGCATGCATGCAGTCGCGTGACCATCATAACTGGAGCTGTGCACTGTAGCTATGTGGGTCTAGGCACAACACTTATAGTCTGTTGGAGAGCCGAGAATGGAGAGCGTGTGTGGACTGTACTGTTATCCGAGTCTGTTGACTTGGCTTCCGATCTCCAGCTATCTTTCTTGAGAATATTGCGGCTTCTCTCAGAAGGGGCGAATGCAACAGCAGGCTTAAAGCTTTCCTCCAGACGAATATTACGCTCCTCACGGTCGGCAATAGCTAGGAACCCGTCCAAGAAAGTGTAACTGTTGTTCATTCGGTACTTCTCCATACAAATATCTCTCTTGAGATGAGGAGCAATCTTCTTGCACAAATCTTCGAACCAACGGGAATGGGCAATTTTTCCAGTTATAGTATATGTGTTGAACTTGACGCTGAAATTGTCGTAAGTCATGTTGCCCTGTTCCAGATTGCGGTATTTTAGCCTGGCGGTCTAGACTCGGTTATGGTTGTGGAAACGTTGGTCCAGGGCCTTCAGCACATCGGCAGCGGACTCAAAAGTACTGGCAAGGTCAGGATCCACATGCTGTAGGATGATAGTTTTAGCCTCTCCTGACGTGCACCTGAAGTAGGCCTTTATCTGCGACGTGCCTGAATTAAAATTGCCGGAGTACTCCTCGATGAACAGCTTCATGTCCATCTTCCATACATCATATTCGATTTCTCCTTCGTGATCACTAAAAGGGATGCGAGGGTAACGGATCTTAAATGGCTCAATGGCCAATACAGTATGATCAAGGGTAGGAAGATAGTAGTTTTCGGGGGGGTGTAGACCTGCTGTTAGAGCTCGAGTATTTAGTACTTCATCTTGTATAGGAGTTCTAGAGACTCTCTCTACTCTGTCAGTCTCGAGAGCAGCCTTGATAGCGGCGTCAACAGCAGCTTGCACGACTGTTCATTGTGCTGGGGTAAAGCTGTCTGTCATTATATTTACCGGATAGGAGTCTTTCTAGATGGATAGCATGAGGGTCTCAGGTTAAATAGTCGAAAAATGGGTGCTCCTTGTTTTACTTAGTATATGAAATGGGGAGCGTACACTTGCGTTTGACGGCTAAGATATGATGTTTTATTGAGAGTGAATTGTAGATAACTTTATGGATATATATTCTAATTTACAGTGGGAAATTCTCCCAGTTATACCCCATCAGCTCGCTTGCCAGCGAATCATATGCCTACCATGCTTACTCATCCAGTATGCCTTGCCTGAACAGATGCGCCAAACATGTCATGTGAGTTGTCCATGCCCAAGGCACCTTGATGACACACTCACCCTCCATGCGCTACCTGCCAGGGCTACCTTAGCTGAGCACAACACTCCTAGGTTGCTGGAAGGGTCGAAATTTACTCGAATTGCTCAAGGCAGGTGGAGTACAATGAATAGGGATTTCCAGCTTGCTCTGGGACAGTGAGGTGTAGGCTCTACTGGCTGTAGAAAATGAAAGGTTATCTACAAAGGTACTCACAAATTGCTCAGGGCAGTTCGAGAGAAGTGTTGAGGATTATCCGAATTGCTCAAGGCAGGTCGGAGCAATTGATTCGAACGTGGATTTATTGCTTCCCAGCAGAGTAAGAGGTCTCTTCTTATGTTACGACTGACCTGAGGATGATACGGGTCTCTAAGAAGAAGTTGTATTTGGACATTAGGCTACAATACATAGGTAGGAGAAAATGTTAAATTATAAGAAGGGTTGGTCAAACATAATCTTCCCTACAATTTAACATAATGGAGTTAGGGTTGTGGTTATTGGTTGCCTAGGAGTTAAAAAGGGTAAGGCGTCTGTTGATTTTATATACCCTGTATTAGTTGTTTCATATTAGCGTGTGGATGAGACTAGGAGCAATAGATTAGAGGGTGCGAGATCGTGATACTTCTATTAAGCGTGTAGACGTAGAGACGAAGACACACGCAACGATTTAACCCTATACTTTATCAAATCTACTTCCAAATATTCCAGTAACAGTACTACTGTATTACCCGTCCAGAGGAATCATATTCTAACAGAAAAGACAAAGAGAAAGGAAGTGCTGGGAGCTACGAGCTTGAGGTAAGCTCGACCGCGGCTCCACTTTAGTCCGGCCTGCATCCCTGTTATACATTATCATGTGATCCCGGATTGTTCCACCAGTCTACCTGCAAGTGCCCTAGCAAGTCCAACCATAACACAGTCCGGGCCAGTGTTTATGGCAAAGTGGTATAGCCACAACTACAAGTCATTATACTGAGTAGCAGTCATACTGAGCCATAACACTGGTCAATGTATTAGTCGTCATGAATGTGGCTAGTAATATTCGAACCTTATTACATTCCATGTTAATGCAACTCTTCATTGCCAAGTAGCGCCAATTTCAACAAAGATGGCAAGATAACCTGTTATAAATCACTCTATGTTGCAAAGGGCTTTTATAAAAGGGAAGGCCTAGACTACAAAGACGCTTTTGCCAGTACAGCATTCTCCAGCGACTGGAAAGCTCTTCTCGTACTCGCCACTTCCAATGACTGGCAAGTTGAACAAATGGATGTTGTTACCGCCTTTCTCAACCCTGAAATTGACACTGATATATACATGGCATGTCCAGATGGGTTGTCTACTCCAGATGGATCCCCACTCAACCGCTGGATGTGGAAACTTAAGAAGTCAATCTATGGTCTCAAGCAGTCTCCACATCTTTGGCAATCAAAACTTTGTTATGAAGTCGCCAAATTTAGTTATAAGCTTTTACTTCTTGAATTTTCCGTTTATCATAGTAACTCTAATGAAACTTATTTTGTTACTCATGTAGATGACTTTCTACTCATTGGCCCCAAAGCTGGTGTTTCGAAATTGCGAAGACACCTACATGATGCTTTCAAAATGGTGGATATGGGACCTGCAGAGTTTTATGTCGGCGTCTGTATTGCACACAAACGAGAAAATCGAGTCCTCTATCTTCACAAAGATGCCTATCTTGAGAAGATACATGAAAAGTAAAGCCTCAAAAATTGTACTCCAACTAGTGTAAAGGCTTGAAGTAGAATTGTATTCGAATTGTACTGTTTGCTGTGTATAGAACATCTTAAACTAAAGAAAGAAGATGGAAGAGGCAAAGTCTTCCTTTTATACATTAGAAAGTGGTCTGTGCTGTTACCAGACTATACCCAAATAGAGCAACTAAATAATCACCTGATTGGTATCAGCTCAGATCAGTCACCCAAGCCCAAGCCTTGGCTGCCTTAGGCTCTAGCCTATGACAACTAGTACACCAATGCTTCCAGAACAGCATCTGATTCCTTTTGAAGGGACTGCCTCTACAGCAGAAATTGAGCTCTATGCGTCGATGGTTGGTTCTGCAATGTATGCTGCTACTCAAACAAGACCAGATATCACCTATACCATGACACAGCTCTGCCGTTTTCTTTCTAATCCTTCTCCAATTCATACAGCAGCAGTTCGTCATCTTTACTGCTATCTTTGCAAAACTTCTCGTCTGGGTCTTAGTTTTGGTGCCAGCTCTAACTTACAGCTTCATGGTTTTACTGTCTCCGATTATGCCCAGGATCCTGAAACACGACGGTCTCATGGTGGATGGGCTTTCTCCCTGAAGGTGCCTGTTTCTCTTGGCGTTTATATCAAATGAAGAAAGTTACTTGTTCTTCAACTATGGCCGAAGTCTATGCTATGTCTGAAGCAGCTAAGGAGGCTGTGTTTCTTCGAAACCTTTTTTGGAGTATCAACTACAACTCAGATGACGCAAAGATTGTTCTGTGGAAATTGGCGCTACTTGGCAATGAAGAGTCGCATTAACATGGAATGTAATAAGGTTCTATTATTACTAGCCACATCTCAAGGAGCCGTGTTATTAGTATTCCGTAGGGTACAAATTTGGTACAAGTAGGTTACAGATGTGGAGTATGGTGGTGATTCCTAAGAGTAGGAGGTATAAATTCAGCGTTAGGTGTAGGGTTCACATAAGAAGTAAAGGTAAAACAAGTAGTAGGTGAGAAGGGTACAATAACGGCGGTCTTCTTTAGAGAAGAGATAAGTAAGTGAACAATAGGTATGAGTATGAACAGAAGACGTTGCGTGAAGAAGAATACTCCTTCACGCTGGGTATATATGTACATCAGATAATAGGACAGCCCTAAGCTCTGTCTCGAACAGTATTACTACGCAATCCCTATGAAACGACCCTATGTTTCTGAGCCTGTCCTAATTGTTTGAGAACTTGATCTAACCCCGAGTTGTGTTTTAGAATGGAACTCCCCATGAGACACCATCCTAGTTTCCGCCACGTTTATCCATGAAACAAAGCTGATAGAACGTGATGACTGCGTTAGATGGATCAATAACGTGACAGGAACTGATATTTGCCCATACTCAAATAGCTCATTGGGAGGACAAGAATGCTCCACCTGGGGTTTTTTTATGAATCTACTTATTGGCTGGTAGTGCTGTATCTCCCAGTTTCCTCTATCATTTCCTTAAAGTCTTACAACATGAATCCTCAACAATACACTTAGGTATCCACATAAGCTCAAACAATGGTCAAACTGTAACACATAGACATTGGAAATAATTCACTAGTTTGCTTAATGAGAGGCTAGATTTGATTCCAATATAATATTGTAGAAGGCTTGTCCCAACTATCAGAGGGCTACAACGTCTTTATCTATCTACAGGTAAACTCCCCATATTTCAACCACGCTAGCCATACAGGATGTAGCATGTAAAACTTGATTTGTATCATCATTTTGGCGTTGAGGTTTACCGTGCATTTGCTACTAGATTTGCATGTCTGACTACTATGCAACACGCTCAGGTATCAATCTAACAAGCCACACCAAAACCGAAACTACTCACAACCCTGATGATGACCCCATGAATAATTGGAACAGTAGTCTGCAACATAGCACAATTATGCTAGACATTGTTGACCAGGACCTAATCCGAACAAAAACCGATATCCACTTCCTTTGATCTGCAAAACTTTGGATTCCATCTCAAATGCAATTTTTTTTACAAAATTAGATGTGATATCTGCATTTAAATAAATTCCTATCTCAGAAGGACAAGAGTGGATGACGGCATTTATAACATTATTTGGACTATACGAAATGGTTGTCACACCATTCGGTCTTTGTAACACTCCCGCAACTTTCCAGAACTACATAAATCATATTCTGCATGATGCACTTGATAAATACTGTACTGCCTACTTGGATGACGTTTTAATATATTCAGATAATAAAGATAATCACGAAAAACATGTCAATGAGGTGATACATTGTCTTGGTGACAGAGGGTTGCAACTGGATATAGCAAAATCGGAATTTTTCACAACAAAAACTAAGTACCTTGGCTTAATAATCTTCAGAAATGGACTTAGTATGGATCCTGAAAAAGTTAAGGCAATCTTAGAGTGGGAAGAGCCGCAAACAGTGAAAGAGTTGCAAAAATTCTTGGGACTCTCAAACATTTATTAGCGTTTTTACGTGGATTTTCAGCTGTCATTGAGCCTCTAACACGCTTCTTGCGAAAAAATATCACTTGTTCTTGGTCTGGAGACCAAGCAAACTCGTTTTCAACTATAAAGAGAGCATTTACCCAAGCAAAAATTCTTGCATATTTCGATTATCAAAAGCTTTTGAGATAGGTCTATGGTTCGGGTGTACATACAATTTGTGGGAGCTTCGCTGCTAGTGATCACAGATGGGCTGCTCGGCCGGGCAGGTCAAGAAGTGGAGCGGAGAATGATCTCTGTAGAATGAGGAAAGAGTGAACTTCTTACTCTATCTACTGTCACAATCCGTGAGAGCCATATTGCGTGCGTGTGGGGATACGGGTTAGCGCGCCTTGGCATCACGTTGGATGACTGAGCACAGCCGAGGGAGATATCTTAGAGAGGGTCGAGAGTAGCTACCTCCTCTCTTTGTCTTTTATTGCCTTTACAAGCGTACCTCTTGATAGCAATATAATAACTTATACAACCTCCTTGACGTGCCGTAACATCTACTGTGGAGGAAAGCTCTCTACTTATAGTCCCTAGACTATTGCTTACCAATTATACTAACTCAACGAAGCAGGAGCAAACAGAGCAAATGCATGCAGTCGCGTGACCATCATAACTGGAGCTGTGCACTGTAGCTATGTGGGTCTAGGCACAACACTCCCCCTGTCAGTAACGACTCCTTAAGTTATTGAATAGCGACTGATGATTTAACCTTGGTCAGTGAGTCAACTAGTTGATCAGAAGAAGGCACGTAGGACACATCAATCAATCCCTTTTGATGCTGCTCCCGACAATAGAAGTTCCTAAGTGAGATATGCTTTGATCTTCTGTGATTGTCGTGATTTTTGATAAGGGAAATTGCCGATTGATTGTCCACGTACAATTTGGTGCATTTTGCTCCCTCAATGTGATCAGTAATGTTTAACTCTTCCAGAAGCGATTTTGTCCACTGAAGCTGACGACATGTTTCGGTGGCAGCAAGATACTCAGCCTCAGTTGTAGACAAAACAACTTCCCGCTGAAGATGGGATCGCCAACTTATTGGTCCTGAAGTTAGTATAATCAGCGATCCGGAAGTAGATCTACTTGTTGATGGATCTGCTGCAAAATCTGCGTCCGTGTAAGCTTTAAGTGAGGGTTTACCTATTGATCTGTTGAAGGTGATTCCTCGATCCGGCTCTTTAGAGAGATACCTTAGCACCAGATGAGCTGCATGCAGATGTTCACCTGAGGGGTTTGTCAAAAATCGCGCCAAGTGGTTGACAGAAAAGGCGATATCGGGTCTAGTGCTATTCGCGAGAAACTGCAGGCCACCTATAATGGAGTTGTATCTTGTAATCTCTTCTGGTGTGCTTTCTTTATTGCTTGGAAGCATTAGATGCTCAAGGGGTGTTGAAGCAGGTTTGCAGTCTTTTAAGCCGTGTCGATCTATCAGTGTGCGTGTGTATTGACCCTGTGATAATGCTAGGGTATCTTTTCTGGGGTAACTGATATGGATGCCTAAAAACAAGTCTATGCTCACTAATTTCAACTTATATCTCTTGTGTAAAGCTTGCATCAGCGTTTCTATCTTGCCTAAGTTAGGACCCATCACCTGGAAATCATCTACATGCATAACCACGAATACTTTCATGGCACGGCATTCTGCTCTGTCATGATATACAATTATGTGGAGGGAGGATGTGAGATTGATGGCTGATGTGGGAAGGAGCACGTACTCGGCAATTTAGTGGAAACCCGCCTAGATAGGAATAGCTGTTGTACTTTCGCTCGTCAATGACCGGCTCTGCGCCGACAGGTGCATATGCACATCGTGCGTTGACCATGGATACAACCGCTGCCGCTCCTGAGTCTCGGACTTGGTAGCACTGGGTTGAGTCATTGCAAGGCAATGATTGGGGTAGCGACGTGAAGGGTCTACTGACCACGTGCGCTAGCCATAAGCGGTTAGATATTGCCGGACAATTACGGAATAGCGCCCAGAGGTATATGCAGACCTCGCACGCTATCGGAACTATACAATTGCTCCCACTCCTGAGTAATGGACTAAGGACTGCGGAACTGAGACATTTTATGGGAACAATTGGAGTAACACTGTGGTGTGTATACAAACCACGGGCGCAAACCATGGATTAGATTGCTGTAGTTCCTGAACAGCTAGGTTCAGGATTGCTCAGCTGGGATATTACACAAAAGTGATTGAGGCATTACAGCGACGCGTACTCGGACCGCGCACGCCAGCCACCGGAACAGCGGATGCCTCTTATGAAAGATGGACTCATGAGCTGCAGAGTTTTACCTAGGCACGCTGTTGGCAGTAAGTCAGGAGAGAGAGCGTTGACAATGACAAGGGTCATATTAGAGTATATAAGTAGTCTATGTTCTGTCTCATGTACAGTATTTGAAAAGTATTGGACACCTGCCAGCAATCACATTACCAAGTATCAAACCATCTGAACAATCATCGTGACACATTCCAAGTAAATATGTTCCCAATTAACTCATAATCTTAACAATTCCACGACGTGACATAATACTAAGATCCCTAAACTACTCAACGCAACCTCTATAGAGAGGTAAAATACTAATTTCAGACTCAGTAATCTGTGGACAGCGTTTCGCTCACAGTTATCTGGACAGTCATTGACTAATTGTCTCGTCAATAAAGAATAGCAGAAGATGCCAGGAGAGTGGCCGAAGGAGCACTTCACAACCTCGGTGTATTCCACCCGCGCACCCGGGGAAGAGGAGGACCACACTACAAAGGTTGATGTTACATGGTATCATAAAGTCACTTTTGACATGTTGGACGGAGATTACAACAAGAGAAACAAACGCCGCGCTGCCGAAGTCAAGAAGGAGACTGATCAAGAACGTCACAAATATACCCTTAAGACTATGTGTACCGCCCTGGCTGATTGCGCCAACAACATCAGCAACTACCTTCGAGATACACTGGAGCAGAAGGCAGAGGCAGAGAAAATGGCACAATCCTGGGCAGAGGAAGCTGAGTGCTGGAAGGCTGCATTTGCAGAGGTCACTCTAATTGAAATTAGTTCCGGAGATTAGAAGAATTACACACTAGCCTCGAGTTTGATTAAGAGATACGATAAATGTGTTTACTATACGAAGAAGTTCACTGATGTTTAATGGATATTTAATTGTGATTAAATTGCTATAATTCTATATGTGTGGCAAGAAGTCCCTCTATATACATGAAAGCGGGGTTTTCCGCACACTAGTGTGAACTCCAACATACTTCCTAATCCAACCTAAACGGGAAGGTTGTTGGAGATCCTGAAGCCAATGTATGCTGTCAGGCATCTATTGGCTAATTACTATTCATGCCAGTGAGTGATGATATGGGTTAATCATATCTCATGGCGCCAGTGCATATTATTCTAATATGTACTATTTGTCTACTGCAGTCATGTTGCTGCCTTAATTACAACAACTCTAGATCTCAAGGCCAAGGACAAGGGTAAGCAGAAGGAGGAATCCAAGTCAGTGCGAGGATCTGCTGTGTCATGGCTCAGTATGACAGCTACTCAGTATAATGACTTGTAGTTGTGGCTATACCACTGTGCCATAAACTCTGGCCCGAACTGTGGAGGCCTTATCATATCAGGCGCCGACATTTAGTTGAGTCACACTAGGCTGTACAGTTGTACTTCGTTAGGTGTAATATGTAGCTTTAGTTCTGTAGTTTTGCAATCTGTATTATTAGTCCACAAGCTATTCTTGTCCCTGTCCGTTCTGATATACTCTCGTGCAACATCGGCCAGTTCCCAATCTCGAAGACGGCTATCTCTTCACATACCAGCCGTAACATGCTGCCTATAACAGTTTTGAGAAAGATGCTGCCAGCTGTGAGGCCTCTGAGACACCACCAAGCAACAAAGAGGTCCGTGACCCACAGGCTAAGCGACTCTGCCACCGCCAGAAGATTGAACCCACTCACCTTCACTGGTTCTCATAATCCTACTTTTGAGAACGGGGAACACGCTGTTAAGCGCAAGTTGAATGGTTATTCGATCTACTTCGATGATGAAAACCACAAGATCAATTATCTCTTGGGCTTTATTGGTGGTGATGCACAGGAATTCATCAAACCCTACCTCGAGCCAGAAAGCGTCAACCACATCACTGTTGCGATGTCCATCGTCGAAGTTATGCGAGGAGCATACGGCAAGATCCGAGGACAGAAGCGCTCCGAAGCTCGTGCCAACTTCAAGAAACTCCGACAAGGGGATGACAGTTTCTCAGCCTTCTTCACTAGGTTCTTGACCTTCGCTTCTCAATTGCAACTTAGAGACGAAGACCGCATGGATGAACTTCGTGAAAAGATGAGTCCCAAGTTGCAAAATGCCATCGCCGGACTGGATTTTGAATCTAGCTTGGAGATGTCTCAACACTGCTTGAAAATCAAAACACACCTGCAATTAGCGCGCAAATCGGAGGACCAAGCCGCTCGCTACCAACAACGCAGGATAGATACAAGAAGCCACTTCTCCCGCCGGACCACACTCGTACTGCACCTCCAAGAGCATCTGGTCCACCTAAGCCAAAAGTCTTGGCCCGAAATTCTGGCGTCTGCTTCTATTGCCACAAGACTGGTCACTACGCTAACTCGTGTCCTACTGCTAAAGTCAATGAGGTGGATGCGAAGAAGAAGGAGGAAGCTGAAGCATCTGGATCGGAATTCACCATGAGCTCCGATGAGGGAAAAGATTGTCTCTAGGAGAAGTTTGTTATGCTCAGCTATGTAGTATGGTAGATCTAGTAGCTGGTGCATAGGTAGTTATTATGGCAGCATGGCGTTATGGCGCATGAAGGAGATCTAGTCTCTACATAACGACATTACAAGTAGGAATGTGTGCATTACGATAGATGTGTTGTTGATGTTGGACAAATGGCATGGCTGCTCAGTTGGTTGCACACTTTGGTGAGCTGCATACTGGTAACGTGATTGGTCTACAGGGAAACAAGCTAGGGGATAAGGGACGAGCTTCCCCCAATCTGTAACATAATAATTATCATAGTCACTTCACTTCTGCACATTAATGAAGACATCTCTCCACATACTGTCTTAGCTGTTCCAGCGCAAGTGTACATTCCCATTTCATATACCGAGTAAAACAAAGTTGCCTTCCTAGAGAATAACACGTATCGAGTAAATGGCATTGATTTGGAAAATTTGTTTGGCAGAATGCCACTAATTATAAATTGTAACCTTGAAACTAAAATTAATTCCCAGTTTCCAACCTCTGCCCTCATTGATACTGGCGCTAATGGATATGCCTTTGCAGATATTGAAACGCCTTGCAATGGTAGCAGAAGCGCCGGTGACCCCTTCAACTATTCTGACACCCTGGCCTACACTTCAGGAGCGACAAGAAGCCTATGATAACTAAAAGGAGGATCTGGGTCTAGACAAAATGGACACACCTACGCTTTCAGCCGTCGAGGTTGAGACAATTGAAGGGGAAGACCAATGCTGGTTCGTAGAAATGGAAACCGCCTGCGACGGTACAGAGATTGCACATATTGCGGAGCTCACTGAAGAAGAAAAGAAGACACAATTTTTGGCCCAATTACCTCCTGAATATCATGACCATGCCCATGTCTTCTCCAAAAGACGCGCAAATGAATAGCCGCCGCATAGGGAGTTCAACAATAAGATCAATCTAGATAGCGAGCCTGAGCTCAAGCAAGCTCCCCTCTATAAAATGAATCAGAAAGTGCTAGATAACGTACACGCTTACATCGAGGAGAACTTGGCGAACGGGCTCATCGAACCCAGCGATTCTCCATTCAATTCCCCGGTCTTGTTTGTCAAGAAAAAGAATTGAGACCTTTGATTTTATGTAGACTATCGGAAATTAAATGCAAACACGCGGAAAGATCGCTATTCTCTGCCCCTCATTGGTGAGACATTAGCCAAGATGGCTGGTTCTAAGAAATTCACCATTCTAGATGTCATCCATGCGTTCAATTGTTTCCGGATGCATCCAGACTCCGAGGGATGGACTACGTTTCGTACTCGATTCGATCAATACCGTTACTGCGTGTTACTTTTTGGTCTGTCAGGTGGCCCGGCCACTTTCCAAATATATATCAATGCGGTCCTAGGCGATCTGCTTGCATGTTACATTTCCGCATATATGGATGATGTATGCGTCCACTCTGAAGATAAAAGTAAACACGTGGCAGAAGTATGCGAGGTCCTTCAGCGTTTGGACAGAGCTGGACTGCAGGTAGATATTAAGAAGTGCTGCTTTAATCAAAAATCTGTTAATTTTCTGGGCTTCATTGTTAACACTTCCGGACTCCTGCCAGACTCGAAGAAGCTGGAAAATATTTGCGCATGGGAGAGACCCACTAGCAAGACTGCCATTCAATCCTTCTCGGAGTTCTGCAACTATTACTGTAACTTTATTGAAAATTTCTCCCGGATTGCTAAGCCACTGTAAAACCTGACAAGAATCCCAAAAGGCCGTTTGCTCCAATGGACCGAGCAAGATGAAGAAGCGGTCCTTGCTCTGAAAGAGAAATTTGTTAGCCCACCCATCTTACTGTACTTTGATTAGAAAAAGCCTACACGTGTAGAGACCGATTGTTCTGATCTAGCAACAGGAGGAGTAATGAGTCAATTGCAGGAGGACGGCGTGTGGAATCCTGTGGCTTTTCACTCCCGAACCTTGACTGGTCCGGAGGCAGACTATGAGATCCATGATGAGGAGCTGTTGGCTATCATCTGATGCTTGAAAGAATGGCGTGCAGAGCTCACCAGCACCTGGGAGCCCTTCGTGATTCTGACTGATCATCGAGTTCTGGAATACTTTGGTCAGAAGCAGCTACTCAACGATAGGCAAATACGATGGTCAGAGGTGCTATCGCAGTTCAGTTTCGACCTTCAGTACCGACCAGGTATGGAAAATGTTCTAGCTGACGCGTTATCTTGCAAGAAAGAACTTGCCCCTACACAAAAAGCCGCAAAAGAACTGGAACGTACGAAATCCTCCTCCCTCAAAAGAAAGTTATGTTGGCGCAAGACAGCAAGGTGTTAGCGACCATCGACGAGTATCTGGATACTATTGATTATATTTTTATGGCCAACCAAGCAGATCTCGATCTCGAGGATCTACGCTAGCAAGCACGACAGCGGGAAGAACCTTATTCTTTGGAACCTACCGGGCTGGTGCTTCATAAGGGACGCGTGGTAGTGTCAGCCAAAGACAATCTCCGTACTCAAGTGTTGAAGATGATCCACGAATCTACATCCACCGCTCATCCAGGACGAAACAAAATGAGGAAACTAATTGGCGACCGGTACTGGTGGCCACGATACGCAGCAGACATCGAGCGTTATGTGCAGAACTGTCATGTCTGCCGACGATCACATAAGCCTAGAGACAAGACACCGGGCTTACTACAGCATTTGGCCATCCCAGAACGTACATGGGATGATTTATCGATGGATTTCCACGATGTGGAGGTACCAGACAAACGAGGGTTTAATAACATTTGGGTAGCTTTTGATAGATTGTCTAAACGGCAAATCTACATCTGTTGAGATAGTACTGACAAATAACGGTCACGGTACCGAAGGTGCAAACCCACGCCTAGCACTGCAACATGCACATCTACTGCTCGCCACCAAGATTCGGGCGCGGGAGCGCCCAGGTAAAAACTATACATGGAAGCGATCGGGGTAGCGACACCATAAGCCCCTGGAATATAAGTGCTAGCCGCAAGGGGTTGGGTACCACTCAGCGTGTATGCAACAGCATCGAGTGTACAGGTGTATCTCGAGTGTCACTAAAGGAAACTAGTACGGTCGCCCCTGGATCAGCTATTCAGGGGCGCTCAACTAGGGTACTGAGCTGCGATTATAGGAGCAGTGATGCGACTGGCAAGCGGAGGATATACGAGAGCCGCAGTAGCAGCGATGGCCGCTCATGAACCGTGGATTCATGAGCCCTGGATTGGTAATGTGATTACTATAGATAGTCAATCACGAGATGGAACTGAGACTATGACATGGGTCATACAGATGTATATAAGATAGCATATATTCATACTTCTGACAGTATCGAAATCTGTCGAACACATCCTCTACATACTCCAATCAGACATAACAAGTGACAAGTAACTATGTTCCCATATGACTCATAACCTTAACACCATCCCCACCACTAAAAGTGCTACAGCAAAGACTGCTGCAGACTTGTTTTACCGATACGTCTGGCAATTCCGTGGCGCACCGAAGACCATTACCAGTGTAAGGATTCTTGAGAAATCCCTCAGGCAGGATTTATGGGTTCCTTATTTAATCCCACTAGTCTTTATTGCTTAGCGAGGGCACCTATGTATTTTCCATTTCCGAGACTGATATCTTCACGCTTTGTTTTCAGTCTTTAGGAATAGTTACATTATTCTAATCACATATCACTCTCGTCCTCTGCCAAACATACTGACCTACTGTCACCTCCGGCCCCTCTATCTAGAACGACTCCCCGCTTTCCCTTTTACCAATTCTCTAGAAAGCCCTCCATCTTACTACGAGGCGTCCTTCCTCAGTACATCCTACGCTACGCCCTCTCCTACGCCTCGAGTCCTGCGCCTGGTGAACCTGCGCCTGACAACCAGCGACCGCGGTCCGCAATTAATTTCGGATTTTATGGATGAGCTGTCAAGGTTAGCACGCGTCAAACTCAAGCTATCAACGGTAGAACATCCGCAGATAGACGGCCAGATCGAAATTATCAACCAGATTATTGACCAGCGACTGCAACCATTTGTTAATTTCCACCAAGACAATTGGGCGGAGCTGCTTCCCGCTCTAGATGCTGCTGCGGCAGCTATTCCAAATGAATCTACAGGATTGTCGCCATCAATGATTAACCATGGTTACGAAATGCGTTTATAATGTGACTGGAATCAGCGACTGGAACCACGAACCCCTCGAGAGAAGCTGAATCGGGACGAGGCCGCAGTGTGGTTTAAACGGATTAGCAGCGCGTTGGATTATGTTAAAGAGAGCATCAAACGCTCACAGGAACAACAGCGTGTTCAAGCCAATAAATATCGCCGAGAAGTAGACTTTGAAGTTGGAGATAAAGTGTATATCTGGCGCGGTGCTGTGAGAACTACGTGACCGTCAGATAAGCTGGAAAATCCAATGGTGGGGCCATATCTGTCAGGAACTGAGGATAGAGGTTACTGGGATACAATGGTTGCCATGGGTTACGAATTGAGTAATCGACTAGTAGAAGGTGGACTCTACAAGACCTAGGCTGCTCTGGTTACTATGATGTATATATAGATTGGACAGAGCCGCGGTAGAGGGCCACGTCTTGTCTTCCGTCTTCCACTGGCCTTGTCTCCGATCCTATATTCCCTCGTCCCTCGTCCTTAGTTCTAGTTATAATTACAAATTTATACCTTTGACTCTTGCCAACCTCCTCAGATATTGCCCAAGTCACTCAGTAACACTCCCGAAGCTACCTTTGGCACCCTCGAGTTTGACAATATCGGATCATTGCCAAAGAAGGGCATTCATTCTGCGTAAAACTACCCGCCTCTTGGAAAATACACCTTGTATTTTCACCAGACCGACTGCGCAAAGATCCAGATAACCCGTTGCCCGGCCAGACCAATCCAGAGCCGCCGGCAGAAGAGGTCAATGGGGAGTTAGAATGGGAGATCGAGAAGGTGTTAGACGCGCGGCTGTATCGCTATCGGCTGCAGTACAAGTTCCAATGGGAAGGCTGGGACGCAGACAAGGGATGGTATCTGGCTGCCAACTTTCGGAACGCACCCCTCATATTAGAAAAGTTCCACGCTGAGCACCCCAAATTTCCAGGGCCACCACGACGTCTCGCTCCGTGGTTGGACGATGCCGCAGATGATAGATTTAGTGAGGAACATCCGAAAGTTAACATGGTGACAAACCAAGGTCGTGACAACCGACGCCGCCGCAGTAATTAGTCGATTTGGGACAAACAAAGGCTGAGGAGGGGGTGATGTCATGGCACGGCATTCTGCTCTGTCATGATATACAATTATGTGGAGGGAGGATGTGAGATTGATGGCTGATGTGGGAAGGAGCACGTGCGCGGCGATTTAGTGAGAGCCCACCCAAATAGGAATAGCCTCAGGGCTTTTTGTAATTAGATTCTGTTCTTTTCTATTCTTCCCCAGCTTAGTATTTGCTTCAAAGATTGGATTATTGCCATACAAACTGTACTTTCACTTGTGCCTATTCCACGCCGTGACAAATACATCTTGGTGGGCGTTGGTGTATAGACATGTGTCTGATATAGTTGGGTGGAAACCAAGTCTAGCGAGGGTTGCTTTGGCATCATCATACCAAAGAGCTGTGGCCTGCTTGAGACCGTAGAGTCCTTTACAAAGGAGAATTATGCATCCTTCTTTTTCATAGTCCTGGGGCATTTCCATGTAAAGGTCAATATCTATGTCAGGGTTTAAGAAAGCGGTTGGAACATTACCTTACCTACAGTGCCAGCCAAATTGCTGGGCTAGCACTAGCATGATTCTACCAGTTTCCGATCGTGGTTCAGGAGCGAAAGTTTCATGGTAATCAAAGCCTTTCGCTGTACAACGAGCCTTCCACCTTTCGATGCTGCCATCTGCTCTAAATTTCTTCTTAAATACCCATTTGTATTTCATAGGTTTGCGTCACTGTGGAAGTTCCGTGCAGCAAATAATTTTTATGGCTCCTTTTTTTTTGAGGGAGCAAAATTCCTCATCTGTAGCCTTTTTCCATTGCACGGCCTCCGGACTAGTCATGGCTCCGCTCCAGGTTTTTGGATTGTTGGAGAATTGTGCTGCCTTGCCATAGTGGAGACATTTGTAGTCATGTTTCTTAACCTCTCTGCCACACCTAGTTCTTGTTGAAATTAAACTTAGAATATGCAGAACTCTTCGAGTGATCACGGAGAAATAACGAAGTATATACTTCAAAGGGTATCCGTAGATGTGAATTATGTCTATAGTAAAGGCTTGATCTAAACTCTTGATTTTTACTATAGGATATGAGACTGTCTACATACATTGATGTCTGGCAATGACTTGGGCTAGAGTGTAATCCCTCATTACAGGATACAATGGAACAAACTACATATCTGTTTAGAGTATATCTATAGAGCTGGCGTAATCACGTGTAATTCTAGTTTGTTTATGTAATCATATAGATACAGCATCGCCATCTCTTTAGAAAGAAAGAATAGATATCATTCACATATACTGACATCAGACCCCTTGATTGGATCCAATTGTTACCTGTGATACTGTTGAGGTTATGAGTTAATTGGGAACATAGTTACTTGGAATGTGTCACGATGTTTGTTCAGATGGTTTGATACTTGGTAACTTGATTTCTGGCAGGTGTCCGATACTTTTCCAATACTGTACATGAGACAGAACATAGACTACTTATATACTCTAATATGACCCTTGTCATTGTCTACGCTCTCTCTTCTGACTTACTGCCAACAGCGTGCCTAGGTAAAACCCTGCAGCTCATGAGTCCATCTCTCATAAGAGGCATCCGCTGTTCTGGTGGCTGGCGTGCGCGGTCCGAGTACGCGTCGCTGCAATGCCTCAATCACTTTTGTGTAATATCCCAGCTGAGCAATCCTGAACCTAGCTGTTCAGGAACTACAGCAATCTAATCCATGGTTTGCGCCCTTGGTTTGTATACACACCACAGCGTTACTCCAATTGTTCCCATACAATGTCTCAGTTCCGCAGTCCTTAGTCCATTACTCAGGAGTGGGAGCAATTGTATAGTTCCGGTAGCGTGCGAGGTCTGCATATACCTCAGGGCGCTATTCCGCAATTGTCCGGCAATATCTAACCGCTTATGGCTAGCGCGCGTGGTTAGTAGACTCTTCATGTCGCTGCTGTTAAAGTTATGAGCTTGAGCAAAGATGGAGGTTGTTGTCACAGACCGGCTTTCCCCACGAGGAAAACGGCCTGCTTGTCACTACCATTGTGCCATGGGCTAATGCTGAGATGCTGCGCTTAGTCTGGTCAACCAAGTCAGGAGCTTCCCTAGTAACATAGTCAATGCGTTGCGATGGTTACAATGTTATGATAGCAACAGTTACTAATCAACATAAGCAATCAGTTGCTGTGTTATAGCTGTAGACTACCATACCCCTGATTGTAGTAGCCGCTCTTGAGTACTTAAGGAAGGTCTAGGACTGGATTTGTTCTGTAGCTTTTTGTCTTGTAATTATTCTAGACTTTAGATTGATCCGATTATTATAAGCTTTACCTTATACCCCGACTCTGTCCCGTTCCGCCTCCGTCCCGTTCCGCCTCTGTCCCGTTCCGCCTCCGTCCCGTTCCGCCTCCGTCCCGTTCCGTCTCCGTCTTGTCTCGCCCTCGTCCTGTTCCGATCACACCCTGTTCCGATCACATTCCGTCCCGACTACATCCGTCCCGACTCCGTCCTGTTCCGACCCTTGACCTCCGAACTAGCCAACGAGCCTGACAGTTGTAGCAGAATCAGTATCAGCGGTTAGACTGATGCAGTAAGTCTCGTATGAGGTTGTGAGAGGAAGATCCGAATGGAAACAATTGTATTTAGATGTATGGTTCAGAGTAAAACCGAGATGATAAGAGTGAGGTTGCGTATTTGCATATCTTATCAACTGTGGTTTTTGACCAGTATTTATCAATCTCCATGGATCGTAAGTTATGATCCATGTAGATGTAGATCTATGTACATACACATATATGGGTCAAGAATATAAAGCTAAATACATGTGTGTTGGTAATAGATACGAGAAAACTATAACCTGCATTTGAGACATAGTCATTTGCTGGAATGCTGGTGTGAAGTAAACGCTAATGCGCATTAAACTTTCGGTGAATGATGTATGGATAACAGTGATATAGAATGGGGAATTTGATAGTCAAATTAGCCGGACTTACTAATAAGTTATTCTTGGCATTTCAAGATATATCATATTTCACCAAACATCCCTACAGATCCTCTATTAGGGAGCTCAAACGCCGATGATGCCAATAAACTCACGGAAAAGTACCTGGATGAATTCGAGCGCTGGACTTTGGGAGAAATCGAAGCAAAAAATATCATCACCCAACGACTATCTACGACCATCTGCCCCCAACATTATGACAACCTGACGGCCAAAGAACTCTACAACACTGTAGCCGGGACCAGGAATGAAACTGCAACCGCACCATATGCTGCAGCACTCGAAACACTGTTGAGCATCAGGTTTGTTAGTACTGCTGATGATTATGTTGACCGTTTCCTAGCAGCATACCAGAGTGTCAACAACGCGGCCGATGCAATTTCTACTCGGCCGTTAGCCTCTGGGTATTGCATAGGTGACGGTCAAGCATCAGCCATTTTTGTGATGGGAACGAAGAGGATCGAATGGCTAAATGTTTGGCATGATACAAGAGCATTCGATTCCGACAACAAGTATGCACCACTGCGAACTCTGATGTCTTCTTTGCGATCTGTAGCAGGCAATCGGACCCAGACACCCAACACGGTGGCTGCGATCGTACCCAACAGTATCAACGTAGACCCAGAAGCATACTGCAAGAGGTGCAAACATCGGCACAAGAATAAGTATTGTTATTGTCTACACCCAGAATTGGCACAGGGAAGCAATAACCGTTCTGGGGTAAACAGGGGCAATGGCAAACAGGCCTCAGTCAATAGCGTAGGAGACGATGGTGAGTCAGACTCAGGAGGGGTGATAATTGCTGCATCATCTCGAATGAATGAATCCGTTACACTCTATGACACAGGTGCATCGCACCACTTCGTCCCACACCGTTCCATGTTTAGTGAAGTGAAACGCTCCCCTAAACCATTCAAGTTCGATCAGGCTGTCGGTACTAGAGAGCTATGTCAACAAGGAACAGCGACTCTTAAAATCGGGACATTTTCGCTCCAACTCCATGAGACTTTTCTTTCACCTGAATCTTCGTGCAATATTGTGTCAGCCGGTAGGTTGGAGAGGCTCAGCAACATAGTACCGGATCCAGAAAAGTCTCTGTTGGTGCAGAAACGTGACAATGAGTCTAGTGTTCCCATAGCAAGACTGGTGCGCAAGAGTGATGTATACTACATTTATCCCCTTGAAAAAACCGATACAGCACGAAGTAATATAGCAGCTCCTGGTGTTGTAAGAATACCGCAGACCACAAGTGCACAACAATGGCACCAAAGACTCGGACACACGGGCCAGAAAATCTTAAAGAAAACCGCCCAACACACAAAGGGACTCGAAAATATAGACCTAAGTCAGCTCACAACATACGAGACATGTCACCTCAGCAAAGCCCAGAGATTCGTATCTCGAGAACCTAGACCAATCCCGTACGCACCTCTAGATGAAATATTTATAGATACAGTAGGCAAGATTACCACCGCAATTAACGGACTACAGTATGTTGTTATAATTACAGATTCTAAAACTCGCATGAGATGGTCATTATTAACCCAATCCAAAGACCAGATTGCCTCTTCTCTTGTGCAGTGGATTGAATTTCAACACCATCATCATGGAAAGAAAGTCCGCGCAATCTTTAGAGACGGAGGCACTGAATTTTTACGCATTAAATCACACTGTGAACAGCATGGTATTCGTACTGATGTATCTGCTCCAGATACACCTGAGCAAAATGGAGTATCTGAAGCAGCAAACAAAGTAGTTTTAAGACTCGCAAGGTCAATGCTGATTGATGCCCGCATGCCTGCACTTTATTGGCCCTGGGCAGTTCGACATGCATGTTACATTGTTAATAGATTATAATGCTTACGCACTAAACAGATCCCATTACTTGATTTCATGCAAGGCCTTCATCAGCCGCACACTGGTCAAGTAGACCTTACAAACCTTCCAAGGTTTGGCTGTCGAGCATATAAACTTATACAACCGAAGCCAGGTAAATTCGAGCCCAGAGCAGCAAAAGGATGGTTTATGGGTTTCCAGGAAAATACTGACAAGAACTTCATCATTTATTATCCCCATTGGACAACATCACAGGGCTGGAAATGGATAGAAAATTTCACCCCCCATGCATCTTTCAATGAAGATATAATGTTTGGTGACGAGCTAAGTCCAATCAATCAGCAGAAAACAACGAACTACTGGGCCAGTGATAACTCATTATTCATAGAAACAATGAATTATCAACATAATCCTCCTTTAACTCCAGAACTTCAAACTCCAGCATCGTTTGAGGGGGAGAGTTCATCACCCACCACGCTAGAATCTGACTCTATTACACAAGATGCAACCGAAGATTCCGCATTAGCCGATAACATAAACAATTGGCCCAAATCAATAGTTCAAGAATTGACTTCACTCTCGTCATCAGAAGAACAATTACCACCAACAGACATCAGAAATGTGAGTTCCCAAAGTAGTGAGCAAGGTTCATTAAGTGAATCGCACCACTCGAAAGATATAGCAGACTCCTCCCCAGAATCATACTTCCCTAGCCATTCACAGGAGCTTAGCCTGCAGCCAGAAGATGAGGGGGAGTCCAGTTCTGAAGAAGAAGCAGATAAAACGCCATACGACAAGATCATGACTGGATGGGACCCTATACGCTCTATTGTTGGACAAAAACTAGCGCACTCACCAGAAAGGGAATACTCGCCGGAAAACGAGATCACAAGAACTAGGTATGGCAGAGAGGTTAAGAAACATGACCACAAACGTCTTGTTATGATAGGTCTATGATTCGGGTGTACATACAATTTGTGGGAGCTCGCTGCTAGTGATCACAGATGTGCTGCTGGGCCGGACAGGTCAAGAAGAGGAGTGGAGAATGATCTCTGTAGAATGAGGAAAGACTGTATTGCTTGCTCTATCTACTGTGGAGGAAAGCTCTCTACTTATAGTCCCTAGACTATTGCTTACTAATTATACTAACTCAACGAAGCAGGAGCAAACAGAGCAAATGCATGCAGTCGCGTGACCATCATAACTGGAGCTGTGCACTGTAGCTATGTGGGTCTAGGCACAACACGTCTCCACTATGGCAAGGCAGCACAATTCTCCAACAATCCAAAAACCTGGAGCGAAGCCATGACTAGTCCGGAGGCCGTGCAATGGAAAAAGGCTACAGATGAGGAATTTCGCTCCCTCAAAGAAAAAGGAGCCATAAAAATCATTCGCCGCACAGAACTTCCACAAGGACGCAAACCTATGAAATGGAAATGGGTATTTAAGAAAAAATTTAGAGCAGATGGCAGCATCGAAAGGTGGAAGGCTCGTTGTACAGCGAAAGGCTTTACCCAGCCTCAAGGCATTGATTACCATGAAACTTTCGCTCCTACACCACGACCGGAAACTGGTAGAATAATGCTTGTGCTAGCCCACCAATTTGGCTGGCACTGTAGGCAAGGTGATGTTCCAACCGCTTTCTTAAACCCTGACATTGACATTGACCTTTACATGGAAATGCCCCAGGGCTATGAAAAAGAAGGATGCATAATTCTCCTTTGCAAAGGACTCTACGGTCTCAAGCAGGCAGCAGCTCTGTGGTATGATGATGCCAAAGCAGCCCTTGCTAGACTTGGTTTCCACCCAACTACATCAGACGTATGTCTATACACCAACGCCCACCAAGATGTATTCGTGGTTATGCATGTAGATGATTTCCAGGTGATGGGTCCTAACTTAGGCAAGATAGAAACGCTGATGCAAGCTTTACACAAGAGATATAAGTTGAAATTAGTGAGCATAGACTTGTTTTTAGGCATCCATATCAGTTACCCCAGAAAAGATACCCTAGCATTATCACAGGGTCAATACACACGCACACTGATAGATCGACACGGCTTAAAAGACTGCAAACCTGCTTCAACACCCCTTGAGCATCTAATGCTTCCAAGCAATAAAGAAAGCACACCAGAAGAGATTACAAGATACAACTCCATTATAGGTGGCCTGCAGTTTCTCGCGAATAGCACTAGACCCGATATCGCCTTTTCTGTCAACCACTTGGCGCGATTTTTGACAAACCCCTCAGGTGAACATCTGCATGCAGCTCATCTGGTGCTAAGGTATCTCTCTAAAGAGCCGGATCGAGGAATCACCTTCAACAGATCAATAGGTAAACCCTCACTTAAAGCTTACACGGACGCAGATTTTGCAGCAGATCCATCAACAAGTAGATCTACTTCCGGATCGCTGATTATACTAACTTCAGGACCAATAAGTTGGCGATCCCATCTTCAGCGGGAAGTTGTTTTGTCTACAACTGAGGCTGAGTATCTTGCTGCCACCGAAACATGTCGTCAGCTTCAGTGGACAAAATCGCCTCTGGAAGAGTTAAACATTACTGATCACATTGAGGGGGCAAAATGCACCAAATTGTACGTGGACAATCAATCGGCAATTTCCCTTATCAAAAATCACGACAATCACAGAAGATCAAAGCATATCTCACTTAGGAACTTCTATTGTCGGGAGCAGCATCAAAAGGGATTGATTGATGTGTCCTACGTGCCTTCTTCTGATCAACTAGTTGACTCACTGACCAAGGTTAAATCATCAGTCGCTATTCAATAGCTTAAGGAGTCGTTACTGACAGGGGGAGTGTTGTGCCTAGACCCACATAGCTACAGTGCACAGCTCCAGTTATGATGGTCACGCGACTGCATGCATTTGCTCTGTTTGCTCCTGCTTCGTTGAGTTAGTATAATTAGTAAGCAATAGTCTAGGGACTATAAGTAGAGAGCTTTACTCCACAGTAGATAGAGCAAGCAATACAGTCTTTCCTCATTCTACAGAGATCATTCTCCACTCCTCTTCTTGACCTATCCGGCCCAGCAGCATATCTGTGATCACTAGCAGCAAACTCCCACAAATTGTATGTACACCCGAATCATAGACCTATCATAACACTTCTGCAGAGCCATTCCGTTCGGGTGTGTTCGGTGCTGACACATCAGTACAAATACCATTTCGGATACATTATTCTCTCAAACGGCTAAACTCTGTGCCTCTGTCTCTGGAAATGATGCGAATCCTCTTTCCAAACTGGTGATATTGATATCCACTCCACTGTACCAGCTGTTTCTCAATTTCATCCTTTCCGGCTGTGGTTATAGACCACCTCATCCGTGTTTTTGTATCCATAAGTATGACTGCATATTTGTGACTGTTAAACGCTTCCGTTAATTTCCCTACTATATCAACTAAGATCTCATCTAATGGTTCACTTGGTGTTGGTCTTGGCTCCCTCGACACAAACCTCTGTGCTTTACTCAAGTGACAAGTCTCACAGGTAGTGAGATCTGAATAGTCGATTCCATCCATTCAAAGCAAACATCGTGCAGTCTTCTTCAGGATCTGCTATGCCGTATGTCCCAATCTCTGATGCCATTTATGTGTATTCGTAACTTTTGGAATCCTTGCTATTCCTGGTGCTGCTTATTTGTTCGAAATGGAGGCTCTCTCTCTTTGTCCCAGCGGTTTGATATATAACACATGGTCGATTGTCTCTAATCTTGCTATCGGTTCATTGTCTTTGATTTGTATCAATAATTCGTTAGCATTAGCTGCAACAATACCATGTTGATCCTTTCATTTTCCCGCTGAGATAATGTTGCGTGTGGAGTTGGGTGAAAGAAGGGATTCATCAAGCTCCAGTGATTGACTACCAATCCTTACAAGACTGTTTCCCTGATATGTCAACACTGAATTTCCCACAGCTTGATCAAACCTGAAGGGTTTTTGCAATTTATTCAGCGTGGTGAAGTCACTTTTGTGACAAATAAAGTGATGCAAGGCACCAGTGTCGTACAGTAGAGGGTTTTTGATTAAACTAGCTGTTGTAGCCCGAGCTAGTCTGCAACTCGAAACTCCCTCGCTCTCACTGTCTTCATCACTGCTCCCAATTGCGACACTCACGCTTAGTTTTCCCTTCGCTTTTCCCTTTTCCGACTTTTTCCCTTGCCTCAACTCTGGGTGCTGCTTAAAACAATTCTTGTTTCTGTGTTGATGGGTACTGTTAGAGTATAGAGAAGACTTCGGAGTAAGAATTGCCTGAGAACGGAGAAGAAGTTCAGTTTGCTTAATTGACTAATAGACTACAGGTATTATGATATATACAGTGGAATTATAAGAAATAGAGGTTACCCGGAACCGACTCGACTGCAGAAATAAGTGGGACCCCGTACCAGAAAATAATTATCCACTGACTGAGAATACTGGGTCACGCAATAGAAGTACGAACAAACCAATGACTGGATTTGTTCGGGAAGAATGGGATTCAAGCAGACTCTAACATTGAGTCCGATTGGATTAGAAGTGTTGGATCCTGCCCGAACTCAGAAATATAGTTCAGGCAAGATGCATGCAACCACATTGGTCGATAGAAAGAAAAGCAGGAAGCTGTATTTCCAGCAGGTACATAGCACGCATTAGTCATTTGGGCCCCTATGTTATAATAACGAGGTCATGAGGGGACAGAGGAATACCTGAAATGGATGCAAATGATTATGGATGCTCGGATATAAATGATATGGCTGTAGTGAGAAGAAGCGTTGGAATGGACAGTAGCGGGATGGTTGATTTACAATCTATCTGCAGAAGTATTGCTTCCTTATATATACATTCAGTACCCCAGTCCTGATCACGCACTCACCACAGGTGCTTCCTACTTCCGTCACAGTAACCACTCCCATAGCCCCTGCCAACATCTCCTGTCATAACATACTATTGACACTGGTTGCTAGTGTGGAACTCCCGGGATTTCAGAGCTATACACCGTTGTCACATCATATGCTGTTGCCCCTCAGTAGCCATCAGAGTGATGTGCGCCTCAGTCTAAACGCATCGGTCCACCAGGCAACGCTCGGATGTAGGGATGTTGCCAGAGTGATTAGGTACTTAGCTGTGCTATCAGTGCCCTAATCTCATCTAGCTTACTGCAGCCGAGTGTCCGAGTGCCGCAATGGTGGGAGCCCGATGAGGCTCGATCGGAGCTGACCCGAGGTATTCACAACACCCCAACAGCTTTCTTCTTCCCTCCATCGTTCCTCTCGCCCTCACCAGTCATCACCATCAACTGCCCCGACGACTTTCCTTTCGACTGTCCAACTTGGCGAAGCATTGACATCATCGACTCGAGCGGCACATACCTGTTCTTTCCGTCTAGGATCTTGGTCTGCCTCCAAGTATCCAGCCTGTCAACACTCTCTGTTCCCAAAACGAAAAGAAAACTTGCTAGCCCATGGTGTACAGTGTATGGATTGTCCGAGTCAGAAATCGATTGCTGGTGATACATTGACTCAGCGGCACTGTTAACACTCAAGTAGTGCTGCATAAACTTGTCGCAGTATTCTTCGATTGTTGTGAACTTTGTGTTTATTGAATTTCTGACCGCAGTCTCATATGGTATGGCCGCGCTTTCCTCTCGAGTCGTCGCTATTGTGTCGAATATTTGCTTCGCTGACATTCGCCGAAAATTCTGGGGACAAACACTTGGACTTAGCCGTCGGAGCAGGACATTTTTCGCCTCAATTTCTCCCTCTTTCCACCTCGCAAGTTCCTCCGCGTACTTCGCCGAGGTCTTGCTAAACTCGTCGTCGGTTTGATTTTCTCCTTTGATCGGTTCACTAGGTCGAAATGCCAGTTGAATTTCCTTGAAGTCATGAAATACATGGGCTAACCGACTTTTCTTGATCAGGGCCGCCTGGAGATCCGATTCCCAGTCCACAAAGCTTACTTCAGGGGTCAAAACAATTGCTGAACTTTTGTTCATATTGTAAGGTGGTATATATCTTTGGAGAAGTTAGGATGACTGGTTTAAAGCATTACCGAAGTGCCATAGAGAAGAACTCCGGGCTCATAACCTGTTATATTAACTAGGCTATATAGGAGCAGGACGATGGATACTCTTGGCGAAGTTATGCTCACAGTAGGTCTCTTTAATCGCTGTCGTGTGTGTTCTCCTGATATGTAAGACTTGACTCTGTATTCTCGTATAAAAGATGCTTAGTTATAATGAATGGATGGAGGTTGAGACCTCCTTATATATTGCTTCAGACTTACTGTGTTGTTCACAGCCTAGTGCTAGAACATTCCCTTGTGATATCATTTCTCTCCTACGAGAAATGACCAGCTCGTTCTCCTTCAGTCTATCAGTCTCTCGCTGATTCCGTTATCTCTATTTTATCGAGTTCTAGTTTGGTCCATAATACCCACACTGTGATGGGCGATCAACAAAACAATATAGTAAAGGAATGGTGGCCGATTACTGTCTATTTTCTACATACATCTCGGAACTGTCCACCGAGGGGATGCTACTTAAGGTGTCCCAACTCCCAATGCGCTAACCTCACTATCTATTCTACTACATCATATCCTTGATATTCCGAGTGGGCTCGTCATAGCGAATCTGGGTCGTATCGGCCCATGATTCCATATGAGACTTGCTGCAACAATATCTTGTTTCCATATTTGTTGCAACCCTGTATTTGTATGGCCAAGTTGGACATCTCTCTAGATAGCAAGGCTAATGACGTAATAATGATAAGTGTCCGTGCGACAGTCACTAGGAGATAGGCGCAGCCTGTAACACACACGTGCATTACACACTAAACACCCCACGGTTTAGTTCCCCGTTCACGTGCATCTACTATGACGTGACCTAAAGCATGTACCATGGTAAGTTACATGGATAATACAACAAATGTCGACAAAGTACCATGGCTAGAAGGAAGCGGGTTTGCGAGAGGAATACTGTAATAATATTATAAGATTGTGAAGCTGGAGAACTACTTTGTTGTAGCTCCAGCTTCCTTAAGTACAAATAACTATCTAACATAATTCAACTAAGACTGTTGTAATTTCCCATCATGACTCAAACTGTTACCTTAACCATATCAATTCCAGTTGGCGCATTATCTAGTCTCACCATATAAGTGCAAGTGTTGAGGATGAGCCCAAAAACCTGTTCCGTGAATTTTATCCTCAGGCATTCTGCTTAGACTCTGGTTCAAGAATGTCTCGCCATGACACATACAATGGACCAGTGTTGTTAAACTTCTAGATCATATCTGGGAGAAGAATAGTTTTCATACTTCATCAATCCGACCATGGATAGACCCAATAATTATGAACCAATTGTCTATAAATGAAGTGGAACGTCGTCCTGCAGGTGGGCGAGTTGCCGAAAGAGATGATGACGGTAAAATCGAAAGTAAATGAGTTTTCGAAAAAATCTTGGATGTACATGATTAAGATCTAGATAAAAAGGGCTTTTTTATTTTTTTAAATCATTTAATGTTGATTCAACTATAGAGCTATGACACATGATCAGTTCTATGTATACATATTAGAAGAATTTTTTGACTTCAGAGACACTCATACTCTGGATTTCATTTGCAAATACCACTATGAGGTATGTTCGCTTACACAGTCGACCCTCCTCCGTAAGTACCCCCCAAATGGAGATTCGAAGCCTTTCGTAATCCAAACATGCCTTCGTCATCCATGCATATCAGCACCGCGAGAAGAGTGGTTGTGTTTTGCCGGATTTGAAACAGCGATCTACTGTCTCGAGATGGACATGTGTCCAAGCTATCCAGACTCTACTTGGCAGACCGGCCAAGACGACGTACCACCACTTCGTCCAACCATGGCGGTGTTTATAGAAAAATGGGCTTAACTTACCTTGTTAAGTGGAAATTTGATGATGTGCCATCTTGGTAGCCAGAATCTGACCTACAAAGCTGCGAGAAAGCACTGAAGGATTTTTATAACTCGAACCCCCACAAGCCGGGTCCACCTACATGGGCAAACATACCACCAGCAAATTGTTTTACTTGGTATATGAAATGGGGAACGTACACTTGCGCTTGACGGCTAAGATATGATGTTATTGATAGTGAATTGTAGATGACTCTATGGATATATATTCTAATTTACAGTGGGAAATTCTCCCAGTTTTACCCCATCAGCTCGCTTGCCAGCGAATCATATGCCTACCATGCTTACTCATCCAGTATGCCTTGCCTGAACAGATGCGCCAAACATGTCATGTGAGTTGTCCATGCCCAAGGCACCTTGATGACACACTCACCCTCCATGCAAACCTCAAAAGTCTCTCATCTCACAGCATATTCTCATTTGTAGATTGTACTGTAAAGACCCTTCCGTTCTGGCTCCGATCAGAAACAACCACAAAAACATCAAACCCCCCCTTACCACCCTTCACAAGTCGCGTCAAAAACCGACAACTGTAGCCAAACCGACACCAGAATCAAGCCGCATCCCGCGCTCAGCGCGCGCGAGAGCAGCCCTCCCGACTATGGAGGGTCTTACCCAATCTCAGGCGGTAGAAGCCATTCCCTTCTATAATCCAGCTCTTAGCGATTGGGACACACCCGGGAGCAGCCAGCAGCTTGACATGGAGATCGATCCAATTAATTACGACGATCAAATCGAATACGACGACCCCATAGACGACCCATTTTCAGAGCCAGCTCCCGCGGGCCCAATGCAAGACACTCTGACCAAGAGCGTAAACTCTTTGACAGCCCGAGCAAAAGAAGCAGAGACCCTTTTTGGAGGTATTTCTGCACTAATCGACAAGCATAGCAGCGCACCCAACTACGCTACACTACCCGCCAAGCAAGCTGAAGCATTCAAAAGCCTTTGCAATGATTTAGCTAAAGTCGCAGCACGGCATTTCGATGCTTACCTCTGTGACAAGCCAGTGACCGTCACCATCGACGCCGCCACGTCCAACCGCAATGCCCCAAAAACTGCGCAGACCTACGCAAATGCAGCTTCAAGGGCGTCCAATAAGCAATTCGCCGGTCGCCACACTCCAACCCTCCAAACACCCGCTAAAGCGCGGCTTCAGCTCAAGCCCACCCGCACTGATGATCGCTTATTTGTCCGTATCCCGGAAGGTAATACACTCCGAGATCACTCAGCATACGCGATACAATCCCACCTGAAAGCTAAGCTTGGCAATGAGGGTCAGATTCTTACAAATGTGCAGTCAACAAAGACTGGTTTCGCTCTCTGCCCCAAAGACGGAGACTCAGAAAATCTCATGGAAAAGATAAAGTCCGTTAGTTTCTTCGGGGACGCACCAGTTGAGAAAGCAACACCATGGACTTCCTACCGCATAAAAAATGTTCCCCGGACATATGGAGCCCTGGAACACATCAACGAAGAATGGAAGTACTGCCTTAAGCCCGTCACAGCTGAGGCGTTGAAGGATGCCCTAGCCACGGCTGCTGGAGCGGTACCTGTAGCTATTGCGGCTTCTCGCGACAATGATGCTAATCCAACGTCCTCATCGACGACATGGATCGTGCGTTTCCCAGAATCACATCAGCGCCTGCCACGAACCCTCTTCCTCCTTGGCTACCGCACGCAGACAAGAATTCTGCCCAAGCGTCAGATGGCTGTCCAGTGCACCCGGTGCTGGCTCTGGCACAATACACGCACATGTGCCTCCGACCTCAGATGCCGCCTTTGCGGATCCTCCAGACACTCCGAAAAAGACCATGCCAATCAATGCGGCGCTACGGGCCAACACATATGTCCCAACAGATGTATCCACTGTCATGGGCCCCATCCCGCGGACGATGTCAGCTGTCACCTCCGGCCTAAGCCCTCCGGTCCTCCAAAGACCAAGAATCAAGTAACTGCTATCCGCCAGATTAACGCAGACGCTCGCCTACGGAAACAAGCAGAAGCTGGCTGTATCAAGGCTACGGCCAGCCCCAAAACCCCGCGTACTACGGCCGCAACTCCAGCTGAAATAGGCCAAACCCAGCCGGTTTCAGTAAAATCCATCAACCCCTACGAAGTTCTACTCACAGGGGATCAGAGCAACGACCAAGCGCAATCGTAATGACCCCTTTACGGCGCCGCAAACATAACAATTGCCCATTAAAAATAGTATCTGCAAATGTCGGCCGCGGTGCCCAAGCGCACGAGTTAGCTCTCAACGAAGCCAGCCTAGCCTCCGCTGATATTGTCCTAATACAAGAACCGTACATTTACAGCGACCGCGCCAGGCGGATCACCAAACGCCACCCATCCTTTGAGTCCTTCTCACCTATCGACGACTGGACATCTTCACGACCCAGGGTGATGTCCTATGTGCGGAAAAATGCCTGTCTCTGTTCAGAACAGGGTTATACGGCATTCTCAGGCGATATGCTTCTTCTTAAAATTATCTCGTCCTCTGGTAAGTCCATAAGCATTATCAACGTCTACAACGCTCCTGCAGGACCCACCAGCAATAGCGTTCTCGATTCTCTTTACTCTCTCACCCTCCCATTCGAAGGCAATCTGCTTATCTCTGGAGATTTCAACCTACACCACGCCAGATGGCAGCCATCATGGACCCGCAGCCCCTCCCCCGGCGCCGTAAAATTCACAGAATGGGCAGATAAAAATAGTCTCTCTCTTCTATCACCTGCAGATATGGCAACGCATGACCGAGGCAATGTACTCGATTTAGTTCTCGGATCCAGCCCTCTAGTTCAAAAGACAAAGTGCACCCTCGCTCCACACCTGGACACGACGTCAGACCATGCCACAATACTCACTTTAGTAGATTGGGAAGGCTATACTGAACCCCTCCGCAGGCTCAGATTCGACACGTTGGATAAGGATCTTTTCCTCCGTCTCCTATCCATCAATATTGATGGTATTAGTCCAATTCCACTAGCTTCCACCAGGGAGGCGCTGGACAGGTGTGCTATAGAGTTAACAGAAGCTATTCGTACAGCATACACGGGCGCAGCCCGCCGCTCACTAGGCCATGGTAAAGGGAACCCATGGTGGGATATATCATGCAAACAGGCTCGCCAAAGATACAAGAATGTCCGTTGCGGACCCATAACAGAGGAAGGTGTTGCCAGAGAGAGAAAGGAGTATCGGGGCACGATTGCAAGGGCAAAGAAGGCATACTTCACTAACAAGATTGCCGCAGCCAGTACGGGCAAGGACATCTTCGCTCTGACAAAATGGCATAAGTCCACGGGTAACTTCCGATCCACTCCCCTTAAAGATCCTAGGTCTCCAGACCGTCCTCCTGCAACATCGTTGCCAGAAAAAAGGGAAATTCTACTCGGTAATTTACTCACAAACCTGACTGTAGTGGATGATATCCCTTTGGATACCCCGACAGTTGCAAAACGCTCCATTTCGTTCCCACCACTCTGCCAGGACGAAGTTCAGGATTCGATTCTTAGAGCAGGAAATACAGCCCCTGGGGTTGACGAGATCCCGACTGCCATATTGCGTATAGCTTGGCCCCTCATCGGAGAACATATTTTCTCACTCTTCAAAAGCTGTCTCACTCTCGGTCACCATCCTGTCTGCTTCCGACAAGCTGTCTTAATCATGCTTCAGAAGCCAAACAAGGCAGACCTATCTTCTCCTCGCTCATACCGCCCGATAGCACTTCTCTCCGCACTTGGGAAGGGGTTGGAGCGGCTGATAGCCAGACGTATAGCTTGGATTGCGACCCGAAATACGATACTCACCACCCAGCAGTTTGGTGCTCTCCCAGGAAGGTCAGCCGTCGATCTCACCACCTGTCTTACACATGATGTCGAAAGAGCTTTGAGCGAGGGGCGCACGGCTAGCATGCTGACACTCGACGTGAAAGGAGCCTTTGATGCTGTGCTCCCAGGCCGGCTTGTCCGGCGTATGCGGGAGCAAGGCTGGCCAGAGTTCCTTGTCAACTGGGTAGCCTCTTTCGCTACTAACCGTTCAGTACAAATCCGTCTCGATGGCGAGCTAGGTCCTCTCCAGTCAATCAACTGTGGTCTCCCACAAGGCTCCCCTGCCTCACCTATCCTTTTCATGCTCTATATATCCCCTCTGTTCAAGCTGGGAAACGTCTCTAGGAGGTTTGGGTATGCTGACGATATCGCAATTCTTGAGACCCAAAAATCACTTCACGACAATTGCATCTCTTTAAAAATGGCACTGAAAGAAGCTTTAGAATGGGGGATAAAGGAGGGCATCACTTTCGACCCAGCTAAGGCAGAGCTTCAGCATTTTTCACGTAAACGGGCTGATAAGAATCCGGGCAACACCCCGTCGGTCAAGCACGGCAATTTCTCCGTATCTGAGAAAACAAATCGCCCATACACCAGATGGCTGGGAGTATATTTTGACAAAACACTTTCTTTTAAATGGCACGTCCGCATCCTTGCAAATAAAGCTCTAGTGGTGGCAAACGCGCTCCGCAGCCTTGGTAACACACTAAGTGGAGCCCCCCCTAAACTCCTACGCCAAGCAGTCACCGCTTGCGTACTACCTATCGCCTATTATGGAGCTGAAACATGGTGGCCAGGCCTGTCACGCGCTATCTCCCCAACTCGGACCGTCTCAAACTTAGTGAAGGGACATCTCTCCCTCCTCCAAAAGGTTGTTAGAACTAGTGCAAGAGCAATTCTTCCAGTCTACCGAACAACACCAGCTAGCGCGCTATATAGAGAAGCAGGTCTTTCCCCTCCAGAAATCGCGCTGGACTCAAAACTTCGTCAAGCATCCCTCCGTATACAACGCCTCGATCCACGGCACCCTCTTCGCCGCCGGAACATTTGGATCCTTAGCCAACAGAGACGTGTCTCACGCCTTTCCAGGTGGGCCCTAAGCTTCCCGCCTACAGAGTATCTGGACCCTCTGGTCAACCCCCCTTGGTTAGCAAAGGAGAGTTGGTTCTCAAGGACTAGACGGGTCACTGCTGCCTCACATCAACTTCCTGAGGGGATCCCCTCACATGACTTAGTTATATATTCCGATGGCAGCCGCCTAGAATCAGCTTCGGGACCTTGCGTCGGAGGTGGTTTTGTAATCTTCCAAGCAGGCCACATGATCTGCCAGAAAAGAATACCTCTAAGCCCATCACTAGAGATATTTGATGCAGAAGCTGCAGCAGCTTTAAGTGCTGTAGAGACAGCAATAGATCTTACCTCTACACGCTTTGCAAACAACTTATGGGTCCTACTCGATAACCTAGATGTAGCCCGACATCTTCTATCTACTCCGATCTGCTCTTCCCAAGACGTATTCAAAAAATTCGCGTTCAAAGCACAAGAATGGCCAGGCCGCACGCGTCTCCCCCATACTATCCCAGGCGAAGTCCGGGTTCATTGGATCCCAAGCCACTCAGGACACTTAGGCAACGTTCTAGCAGACAAAGCAGCGAAAGATGCTTTGTCCATGCCGTATCCGTCCCCATCTCCACTCACAATTGCCTCGGCAAAAGTTTGGGTCAAGGACATATCTATAAAAGCTCACAAAGAGTATTGGGCAAAGCATGCCCCTCAGTCATATCAAGACTTGGAAATCGAGTATCCTGTGGGCTGCCCCGCAGAGCTATCACTACCTCGACATCATACTGCCCATATATACGCTGCTCGCTCCGGACATGGAGATTTTGCAGCCTATCATAATCGCTTCAACCACAACCCCGCCCACAATACCTGCAGCTGCAACAAACTCAAGTCCCCTGCACATTTCCTAAACTGTAGACTAATCACATCAAGCCCCCTCAAACCACCGAGGGGCTGTTCAGACAAATGGAAGTTCTTTCTTGGGACCCCCACAGGAGCTTCAAAACTTGCACAATGGCTTGAAAAATCACAGTTCTTCACTAAAATTTGTCCCCGGATTCCTCCCGTGACATCGATAAATGTTGCTTAACAGCAGTTCAAAGAAAATTAAAATAAAAGAATGCCCATGTGCTAAATTTTCCTTTCTTCCCTTTCTTTTCCTCTAATTTAATTAAGCATATTGGGAGGATATTCTTCCCACTATGACTGGCTCTCATTCCCTCTAGGAGGCATAAACTTCTGTAGACAGCGTGACGTAATAAGTCATCTGACACCGTATTTCATCTCGGGTCCCTTCTTTTTTGTTTGGAGAAGCTGGGTGCCCCCGGTTCTAGAGCAGTAAGCTCTGGCGTCCTTTTCCAGTCCGGGACTAGTGTATTATAATCATTAGTTAGACGTTAAATAATAAACAAACAAACAAACAAACACCCTCCATGCGCTACCTGACAGGGCTACCTTACCTGAGCACAACACAAATAAATCGATTTTACCACAACAGCCACGCCGTTCAGGAAGGAGCAGGCTGCCAACATGGAAACTGATTGAAACGAGAATATAACAAAAGTTTATATTGAGGTCATTGTTGCAACACTATCGTGGGATGTGCATGGGTCAGGAGAGAGATCGCAATATGTTGATAGTTAGTCACGTGGATTGGTGCAGCTTGGCGTGTCGCCTTTAAGGCTGACACATCTGTAACCAAGAAATAGAATAATAAGAACAACCACATCATCGACCAACACGTCGGGCTTTCATCCAAACTCCCTGTACAACAGACAATACAATCGACATGTAACAGGATAAAGCTGACCGTAAACGGGAGAGAGACCCCGCATGCCTGGAACAGGAGTAAAGATATCGCTGAATGGACAAGAATTTGTGGAAGGGAAAAGGACAAGGGGAGGCAAAAAGAAGCTGGAAAGATAGCGGCCTTCCAGGAGTGGAAAAATTTATGGACAGGCATTAATAGGAAGCAGCAATTTCGGAAAAATGAATCGATCAGGAAGGGGAGAGAACGGAGTCCACACTGGCTTAACAGTATAAAATGCACTTCCTGAAGGTAAACTAGGAAAGTTTGATAGCTATTAAACAGGCAGGATCAGGGGGTTTTCACCAAATTGGTTTCCCCCTTTGTAAATAATGAAGATAGTCACCTGCATGGACCCATAGGGTGCCTGATCGGGTTAAAGGAAATCAAATTCAAAATTCAAAACCACATCATCGAGAGACCCATTGCGTACGCGTATACGTCTACATTACCGAACGATAGTCATACTAATTTACAGATGGAAGCATGCAGTTTGGAGACCAAACGCAATTTAGAGTGGGAGTCTTGTCACGGGACTAAGAGCTAGCTCCGTACACTAGGATATTAGTATATGTCCCTCCTGTAGATAATCTTCTCTTACTATCGCACAACGCAGTTAGATTATTAAACCACCAGAACCTGAGCCGTAACCCACAGTGATAGTGTGTCAGGTTGGAGCGACGGTTTGGGTAGGAGTGAGTAAAAATAGAAAAGAGGGATATGTAGAGGAGATATCTGATGAGGTACTTGAGGTCACTGAGAGAAACTAAAGGTTTGGCTGAAGGGAACTAATGGTATCTGAAAAACTAGAGGCTACTAGGGATGATCTAAAGGTGTAGGTTATGATAGTAGACTAAGCCCTTATTTACATGATTTCTTTCCGTTGTTCCATCATGACATAAGTCTTCTCCTAATAATAATAGATTACCCAGTGCCGAGAGCTGCGGTATTGTCATAGCTGCTTGGAAGAAGACTAAAAATAAATCCTAAATTAAGAATTGAACAGGGAATCCTTACAAAAATAGAGCTGCAATGGTTTGTCCGGAAGCATAGAACCCTATTAGAGCTCGACAGATATGCTGGTGGCATAGAGATGATACCATACGCTTACTCGTGATGGCTCGGTTTAGAAATCACATTAAACAAGCCTGTAGAAGTTGCTTGATTTCATGTCTACAAGTACGACTTAGTACATCTTCATCCCAATGATCAAACCTCTCGTCGACTTTCTCTGGCATCAGCCGGTCAACAAATGCACACCCACGCCGATATCTACACCCGACGGAGGAAGCAAAGCGTGGCACACAAATCTGAGAAATTGCTCTTTGGGATGGACGGGAGAGGATCAGGAAAAGTTGACAAGATGATGCAGAGGAGGGATACGTTTTCGACGGGCGTGGAATTTTGAATTTTGGCAAGGAGTTTTACGAATTAGGCTTTGTGCGCGCCAAGACTTCGCTTGCAAGAGTGCAACTTACACTATAAACACAAGCCGACGACGGAGGGTGTTGTGGTCCGCCTCCTGGTGGTGTTCTCTGGTATGGTTTGAGTAGCATGGGCACCTACTCCACTTGGGAAGGAGATATCTCAGACCATATTTCGCGCGGAGAAAAGTTGAAAGATGATGGATGCATGTCTGGATAACTCAGGGTTTTTGAGACGTTCCCCTGGGAGGGTATTCACGGATGAGGGTTGACTTGAGGTGAAGAAAAGGCCGCCGTAACTTCGCAGTGGTACTTGCAAAAGAAATCTGAGGCATGAGTGCTCTTCCTTTACGTTGAATCATCTATTCTGTACTTTTCTTTGATATTGTGTCCTAGTTAGATAGCTGCATACGCAATTAAAATCTGATGCAAAAAAAAGTAGGACCAACGAGGCTTTTGAAAAATATCACGGCGAAGCTAGTTGAGAATATCTTTGTTTACTGTGTGTGTTTCATGATTATGTAGCTGAATGCACTTTGATTAAGTTAAGGATATGTCCGTATTCCCAGTCATGATGTCAATTCTCAGTGCCCTGTACATTCCCCATACGAAGATTTTACTGATAAGACTTGCCCCTCGCTACCATATTCAACCCAGGACCTCCAGTCTTTTATAAGAATTAGTATTGCTAGCTTTAAAGTCCCGACGTGGGTGGAATATACGAACATGGATCGCTATCAAGCCGAAAATGGATTCTCGCGTTCCTACTCTCGAGAATCAGATCAGCATTTCCCAAATAATTGCTACGACCGTTTTTTTCGTGAATATCAGCATTTATGGCTTCTATGACAAGGTGCATAGGAATGATTACTCCGTCACAGTCGAATTCTGAGAGAGCTATTGCTGGCACCAAAAGGCTCAAGAACAGGGTGATTGATGGAGGAGTAATCTTCATTTTGTGAATTATCTTAAGCTTTCAAAGTTGTTTGCGACTTGATATGTGATTACTGATTGTTGATTCTCGAGAGTTACTAGTTTGGTCAGACTCAGTAGATATCAATTATGGTTTGTAGCTGTTAGACCAACGTGGAAGAAATGGAACTTTTGGGTGTGGGTTACTGAAGGGAAAGTAGTGGCTTCTATTTCTCTAAATACTAAATACTAATTACTTCATATTATTCAGACTAAAGTAACAAGACTTATGGAAACTTTGTCCACAGCTCCCTAGTAACTTTTACGGGGATGATTGAATCCTTTCAAAACATGTAATCAAAAGTCTTTGCCAAGTCTAGACTATACAAGAATGAGAAGAAACTATATTTTCGGCTCTAATTGATGCAGATAGAGTCCCATAAATTCCATGGAGTTCATTTATGTGCTGACTTGTATTATCTAGTCTCCACAGGCGATAATGAAACCATTGCTTTCATCCGGCCTCCCAATTCATTATTGCACCTGTAAAAATGAAGTGGATTACGCGAGGGAATCAGGTAAAACTGAACTAGATCACTCCTCTCCCGCTTCTAGGAGAACTTTCATTTTCAGTACATTGTCACAAATAGCCAACGATATGTGTCAAGTGGCTCTCAACTGACAAATACTGCAGGGTAGCTGCGGAAATTAGTTATGACCGGCCGCTAACGATGTTAGATTGAACAATAAACCCCAGTTTATTCCATGCTAATCATAATCTCTTGGTGGATAGCAATCCTATTTGAAACCCAGGCTTATCTCATATTGTCGAGGGGAGACAATTTTGACTCAGGCTCAATACCCGTATTCCTTAGGGAGAGCCTAAATAGTCTTCACTTGGCTATTACAATATGTTTTTGGATGCAGGTTTTTGCGACTTTATCTGCGCACGCAGTTTCCATTGCTACCTTCATTTTTATCTAATTTGGGGAAAAGGTTCCGCGGGAAACGCGGCTGACTTCAACGCACAAGCGCTGAGATGTTTGGAAATCCGTTATTTGGAATATATCAGAGATCTTTGAGGCAACAAAAGCGGATAGTAGCTCTGTACAAGTTGTGGTCTGGGCCAGAGAGGAGCTCAATGTACTGGATTGACTGTGACTCAACTAGTACAATAAACCAAACCATATACATCCATGCAATAAACGAGATGAGAAAAGGCCTAGAATGTAACGCTTAATTTTACCGTATTTACGTCCTCAACTTGACTCACTTCCACTTGAATCATGATGGGCTCTTGCTAGCCGCCTAAATTGTGTTGCATGAGAGTAATTTGTTATGTTCAAAGACGTTAAAGGTCCATCAAAGTAAATGTCCATTTTCTTAGTCGATATTCTCGGAATATTGGCCCTCCACTTTATGGAATTTCGCATCATCTGTCCCTATTCTTTCCATCCACAGTCGAATTGACGGGTGGAGGTTGACTGGGGCCGAAGAATAAGCCATCATAAATCCGCAGTGGTATTTGCAAATGAAATACGATACATGAGCGCTTTACATTTTAATTAGATCATTTATTTTGTAAATTCTCTCCGGTTTAGTGTTAGTGCTAGATGACCGCATACGCAATTAAATTCTGATGCAAAAAAGGAAAAAAAAGCCTCTCTCCTACATGGCATCACGTGCTGCATATCTCGTGCTCATCATGAAGCCCAAAAATGATTGGAGTCAGATTACAAGAGTATGAAATTAGACGAGTGATGCTTTGAAAAATGCCACGGTGAAGCTAGTTGAGAATATCTTAGTGTGTTATGTGTGTTTCATGATTATGTAGCTGAATGCACTTTGATTAAGCAAAGGATATGTGCGTAGTCGCAGTCTGTGATGGGCTATCACCAAAACAATAAGAACAAAGTAAGCTGGCCGTAATACTGTCTATTTTCTAATTATCTAGGAAATGGTATCTATCAAGGCTGTAGGACATATATACATGTAGCTCTGACCCCAGGGAGGTTAATATCCATCAGATCGGCGATCACTTATAATTCCATAATAGAACATCTGCGATTAGCACATAGACAGGCACAAGAACACGGATTGAAGGCGCAGCCTCTAACATTAACTCTCTTTCCCCTTATTATATTATTTTTTATTATTATTTTTAGCGTTTTTGTCTCTTCCCTGTAGACCCTGTTCGAGCTCCGACATACTCTCCAACGTTATCACCTTTTCTGTATTTAGACTCGAATATATCTAAAGCTTCAGTTTCTTAAAGATTATTTCGAGGCTCCCAATTTGGTTCTTCAACTTGTTTCCACTTGACAAGAACTTGTCTCGTAAAATGTCTGCCCCGACGCTTCTTTTCTGATCGCAGAATCCTGTCTACAACCTGCTCCTCTTGGAGGGCAAGACTGAACACCTGTACGCGGTGTCCTCTACGAACCTGGGAGTGAAATATTCTCCCAGGGCCAAGTTCAGTCAAATTTCGCAATACCGAACAAGTTGGCCCACGAGGCAAAATTTCAAATTACTCCACCATATCAATCTTTCACTCCCAACGAAATCGATTCCTACCTAAACCTCATCAAGTTTACAAGTACGACCTAGTACATCCTAATCCCAATGACCACACCTCTTGTCGACTTTCTCTGGCCTTAGCTGGTCGCCAGATACACGCCCACGCCGATATTTACACCCGACGGAGGAAGCAAAGCGTGGCGCACAAATCTGGAAGATAGTTCCTTGGGATGGATGTGAGAGGGATCAGGACAAGTTAATAAGATGATGCAGAGGATTGGATACAGTCTCGACGGGCGTGGAATTTTGAATTTTGGAAAGGAGTTTTTACAAATTGTGCTTTGTGCGTGCCAAGTCTTCGGCTGCGAGAGTGCAGGCGACACTATAAAAGCTGCCATGGTTGGATGGTGCGGTGGTACATCATCTTGGCCGGTCTGCCAAGTAGAGTCTGGATAGCTTGGACACATATCCCACTTGAGACAGTAGATCGCTGGTTCGAATCCGGCAAAACACAACCACATTTCTCGCGGCGCTGGTATGCATGGATGACGAAGGCATGCTTGGATAATCAAAGGTTTTTAAATTCCCTTTGGTGGGTACTAACGGAGGAGGGTCGACTGTTTGTGTAAGCAAACATACCTCATAGTGGTATTTGCAAATGAAATCTAGAGTATGAGTGTCTCTAACGTCAAAAGAGTCATCCCACATGTATACATAGCGCCGGTCATGTGTCATAGCTAGATAGCTGAATACACATTAAATGATTAAAAAAAAAAAAAAAACCTGCTCCTCTTCTCCTAGTGAGTTCAACTGTGGTGGAGGCTGCATATTTCTTAGCTTTTACAGTGGCAAAGGATTTTGAGGGTCCCTCTACACTAATTCGACGTGGAATTTGGGCCAGAACCCCGAGGGAACGTCTAGTTGTACCACGTGCGGTTAAATAACTATTATAACTCTATATTTTGCGTTGACCTATGAAAGCTTTTTTGATAGTTGGTGTGATGGAAACCGAGTTGGTGATGAAAAAATCGATTTATTAAACTATATGAGGAGAAAATAGAACTCTAGCTACTTCTAACAGGTATTTATAAGAGTTGATCATCCTCGTAAATCTACAGACTAGTGACTTGTCCTTAGGAACATTGCTTTATACCCAGCCACGTATTTCCAGGTGTCGCTTGTTGTGATAACGTTTAGCCTCCTGATTAGTAGTGCTGTTTCGTTAATCTTCACCTCCTCCCCATACAGTCTTATCGTAAGAATTCTCAATATTAAGCTTAGGTCTACTCCTAAGCTCAAACAACGGTCAAATCGTAACAGTTGGGGTGTGCAAATATTTTTCAAGTTTAACCAAACATGATCACCCTTGCAGTATTTTTCCTCAGGTGATCTATTTTTATTTGCTGAAGATTCCATTATTTGTTGAATTGAGGCCATTGTAGCTTGCGCATAAAGGGCTTGTCCCTCAATATCTACAAGAAGAAATTTTGGCATATTTCAAAATTAAATTTCTCAAATGTAATTAGAATCTTTAGTTAGATTCACAAAGTCCTCCATAGTCTTAGACTCAGTAAGGACTATAATAAAAAAATCTAAAAAAAATCTAGCTTGCGCATATTCTTGTCCTTCACTTAGTCTTTTAACGAAATCGTTTGCCCTTTTTGCTGGGTCTGATGCTTTTAGTTTCTAGGCTGGTACTTGATCTACTGGGTCAGCATATGTTGGACTCTACGAGTCAATTGAATAATGTAAGAAGTAAAAAGTGTCAATTAATTCCTGGCTGCCATTTCTCTTTCTGTTACTATCTAGATTATGTACGTCCAGAAAATGGCAAGTTCTCTATGTGTCCCCAACTTGTCCCCATGAGCCAAGTTTTTCATCGTTTGGAACGAAACATCTCTAGTCAGAATAGAAGGAGTTCTTATTGCTGCAACCCAAGCGAAACACCTTTGTCCGAAACAAGTAGCTCCAAGCTTTGTAAACCTAACACTTTAAACTTTATATATTACATTAATCGCTTCTAAACTATCCACAGTTTGATAGAGTGATAGCTATAAGGAAATGGTTAAACTGTCCTTTGCAGCTATTGATGGTGACATGAATTAAGATGATGATTGTGATTGAGATAGATTTCTATATAGTATATAATACGTGATATGCTCAGGTTCATATACCTCGAGCCAAGCAACCAGATTATGTTCCTCTAGATCTAGATTCATGAGAATAATTACTTACTCAGTAAAATTCTCCTAGTCTCAGTTGTGTGTTTAGGATCTTGATTAGGTTTCTAGTAACTAGTCAATGATGTTTCTCATATCACTGAGACATAGTCATGATTGATACAACAGGTACAAACGATGAATCGTGTCTATACATGACGTTGTGATATAGTCATGATCGTCTGAAAAAATCAACTCATGAATGAATCATGTCTCTACATGACAGGTTCTGTCAAACTGAGATAGATAGGCCCCCATCACATATCCAGAACAATCAGCTTCGATTACCGTTCTATTATTGGGATCATAAAGTGCCAACACGGGATCTGTAATGAATAGTTCTTTGAGATGTTCGAACTAATCCTCGTGCTCTTTTTGCCAAAGAAAAGCCTGGTCCTTTTTTGTTAAGTTAGTCAAAGGTTGTAAAATTTCACTAAGATTTGGGATAAACTGTCTATAAAAGTTTGCAAATCCAAGGAAGCTTCGCACTCCTTTTACAGTGATCGGGACATTCTAGGATTTCACTGCTTCAAATTTTTGAGGATCGACCTTGATGCCTTCACCAAGACTAATAATAAATCCCAAATATTTTGTACTTTTTACAGCAAACTGTAACGGCTGGTAAGCCGATTGGTTCCTGAAGCGCATGTTGGCCAACATGAGCCTAGCCTGATATTGGTAGCGCACGATTGATCGACATCAATGTTTTTTTTGTTTTTATTTATTTTGTCCTAAGCTAAAGCTATGTTTTCCACAATGGGTCAAGGACAGGCGGAGCCGGCAGGGTTCCCTGTAATATTTCCTACAGCCTAACTCGCTCCAACCTCGTGAATCGCTACCAAAAGTGCAGCTGATTAAACAGAAACGAAAAATCAAGAAAATCAAAACAACTCCGAAAAAAACCAGAAGATCCCTCCATAATGGACCCAGTCAATGTGCTCCTCACACATTCTCTCGTCTGTCACACCTTCCAAATGACAAATTTACTCCTTCTATGCTGAGAGCGAAAGATGAGTTAGCAGGCACCTTTGATCCAACCGGTATCCTGCTAATTGTTAGTGGATGCCCTAGAAGGGGACATCGTCGAGGTTGCTGTGTCCTCAAACTTCTTCTTCAGATCCCAGCACTTCGAAACCTGTTGCCTCAGCCATTGCGACATCCTTCGCCGCGGCGACGATCGCCTCTTCGGCCTTTTTGGCTGCAGCCCTAGCTCGAGCCGCCTCCGCGAACTTCCCTTGCTCGAGGTGGCGTATCTATGCGAGCTGCTCTTTTGTCACCGGCCCAGACTTTCTGGGTCTGACTTTGCAGTCCCGAGAATCCGATCGGTGGGGTCCCCCACAGTTGCGACACTTAGTGAGGGCCTTGCACTCGGCTTCCGAGTGCATGTTGGAGCCGCAGTTCCAGCAGGCTGGAGCGCGGGAGCAACCACGAGTGGCGTGGAAGCCCAAACAGCGTTTACACTGTTCAATTTGGCGACGAGGCTTGTGAATGGTTGCCATACCAGACTCGTCGAAGAGGCGGAAGCCCGCAGGAGGGGCGTTGTCCCGCGTGAAAAGGGCATGCCAGTTTTGATACGGTGCCCCAGGTCGACATGTCCCATGAAGTCGGACCTGAATTGGAATCGCGCCGGTCGTACCGAGAATCTTGGCAGAGACCTAGCTAGCATCGACCGCCCTGGTACCGCACACTGTAACTATACTTACAGGTACGTTCGATATCTGTAAGGCGACAAGATCCGAAGATGCCTTGAGTTTGACGTTATGACTCGCCAGCTTCGAAGAGCCATCTAAAGTCTCTTGTCGTGTTTTTTCGTTCTTTGCTAGCATAGCAAAGCCCGTTCTCACTCGGTGGAGTGAGGTTATTTCTTGGTTAAAGTAGCTGAATGTATACTCCAACTTAGTCCTCACGCTACTTGTGGACAATTTTCGCCACGGGTGGTCCTTTTCAAGCCGAAGGAACAGTCGCTTATCGACTTTCGCCTTGGGGTTTTCTTTTTGTTGGGCTTTGGCCGCAGGTCGCGGCACAGCCTTCACAGTTGGGCCTGCTTTTTGTTGCAGTCCGTGTCTGGCCACCGTGGCCCAGGTGCTTTTGACAGGCAGAGCTGGGACGGTGGGTATTGTTTGTCTCCTGGCGTCGGGAGCCCTTGGGAGAGGGTTTGTCGGGCGAGGAGGGAGGACGGGTGGCGTAGTGGTCGGGCCCGTGGCCATGTATTGCGCAATGGCGGCGCGTAGGTAGACTCTCATGGAGTCTACGAATTGTCTATTTGACCCGTTGGTCAAAGGGAGGAGGGTGGCTTCGACGCCAGAGATGGTGGCGGAGCAGAGGGCCAGATTTGCCGCTATTTCGGCGGCGCGTCGTTGTTCAGCTTCGACTATTGGTCGGAGCTCGAGGGGACACTCTGCTTTCGTGGCAGCTTTTGGCTGCGACGTTGATGTTGACGCTGCTATGGGTGCAGCGTTTTCCGACGGTTTTGAGGTGGCCAGAGGAGGTGTGGACGATTCTCCAATCCCGTGGGGGACGGAGGTTCGTTGAGGAATTTCCTCAACAATTTCGACTGACCCGATCATGTCAGTATCGGGCTCAGTGATGGCGGGGAGGGCTTTTTCCTTCCCTTTGATTGAGACCTTGCTTATCTCCGCGCATTTCGGAGACTGGGCAAGGCCAGGTACTTGCTCGAGAGCCCTCGGGTGGACTCTCGTGTTGTCCAACTTGGCGTTGGGACGCTTTTTTCGAACAGGTGGCATGGTGAAAATGCCAGTGACTCGATGATAATTTTCTGATAGAATGCAACGAGCGCGAGATGGAGGGAGAGGGGGAAAAGGTGAAGTTCGAAATTTCGAATTTCAAAAAATTGGCATGTTTTGATCGACATCAATGTGTGGATATATGATGCCACTCAACAGAATATCAAGGCATCGGCATCTAGTTTGGCAGGGCAGCAGTATTGGACCATACAGCTACAACACATGTGAAGAATCCCATTGGAACCGAGAGGGAGGGACTGTGCCTCAACCACATAGACAATGTATATATATGTATAGATAGAGACTGAAGTAGTTTTCTCTTCAGAATGATAATTTACATACTATCAACCACATAGTTGCACCAGCGCCTGTTCCTTGATCCGTGACACAAACTCGCATTTCTTTGGATCTAATTTTAAGCCTGCTTTGCTGAGGCGATGAAATACTGTTAAGAATCAGCATGAAAGCCTCTAGCGTAAGGCTAGCGTCTTGGCACTTGTATATAGAGAAATCTCTTCTAGTATCCCATAATATAATATAACTAATTTTTTTTCTATCTGACAGATTATGCGTTGTTCCACAATCTTAGAGCGACGGCTACTATAGATTTTCTTTGGGGCAAATTAACAAATATATTATATTAAGTATATATATTGCAACTACCTCTATCCACTGACACCTCTCCCAAAGGAACTCCTCGCCAGAATAGTTTTCCATCTCAGCTCTGACCACCTTTCCTTCTATCACTAATTCATGACTAATCCAAAGCTCCTTCCTGATCAGTTTCAGGGTTAAGTTTACTCCAAGCAGATTAGAGTACTGTATGCGAGAGTATTCCTACATAATGAGACCAAACTGTCTCTATCCTTTAAAAAATTTTCTAAATTCTCCCTGATAAACTTCCTCTAAGTTTGTCACTTCTAAATTTTTGACAAATACGACTGTTAAGAAAATCTCGAAGAACAAATCAGTCATCAACTCGACCATCAAATCAAGTTGAAATTATCTATACACACAATGTCATCAGCCCCGGCAACTAGTCTTCTCCTACCAAACTTGCAGAAGTTAAGAGGGGAAGAAAATTATGCTCAATGGGTTAGGGCAATTGAGTTGATTGCGGATCAATTTAATTTGCATAAATATTATCATCCCAAGGCTCCAGCAGATCCTCCAAGAATTGACGAATTTTCAATTAACGTTGAAGATAAGGAGGAGCAGCAGAAATTGAAAGTTTGGAAAGAATGGGTAGCCCATGAAGCGAAGATGAGGCCAGCCATCGAGTAAAATTTAAACCCAGGCCCAATGGCTGTTTTTGCTGCTGAGAGAACTGCCAAAGATATGTGGGCAAAACTTAAGTCTCAGTACGAAGGGTCAGGCACGGTACTTGAATACTCAGCCATTCAAAATTACGTTCGACAAAAAGTTTCTGACTCCCCAAATCTCGAAATGTTCATCAATCATTTCCAAAAATCCTGCGAAAAATTAATCACTCTTGACCTCACAGACGTGAGAAAGTGGCATCCAACAATGTTTGTCATGGCAGTAAAGGATCAGTATCTAACTTGGGCTGAGAGACAGCAACCAAATATCAGATCAAATCCTGATATCAACTTATCCACTCTCATTGCTTATCTTTTCAACGAGGTCAGAGAAGATCAAGGCAGAACTGATTTAGATTTGGCAATGATTGGATCTGCAATAGAAAAAGGTAAAGGTAAATCTCACAATAGCAGTGAAAGTAGAGGCAATCTCCATCACTGCAGATGTTGCGGTGATCCTCAAGCCCATCATACAACTGAAAGATGTTTCGAAGACCCAAAGAATAAGGACGCAAGGTCACTATGGGAAAAGAAGAACAAAAAGAAATGGGTAGATTTCAAAGTAAAAAAGGCTTTTCAAAACAGTAAGAGGGGGAAAAACGACTTTCACATAGGTGCAGACAGTAAAGACAACAGGCCATCAAGCTTTGCTGGCATAGCGAGAAACTCTACAATTTCCTCTAGGACAAACTCATTTGTTCTGCCCGTGTCTCTACAATCAGCCTGTGTGTCATCAGTTGATTCTCTTTGTTGGGTTGTCGACACTGGTGCCAATTGCCAAATTTGCAGAGATATAAAGCTGTTTGACACTTTACCACAGCATGATCCACTATCAATGATTGGCACCGCAAATGGGCCTACATGGCCTCTCGGCACAGGCACTGTCACCCTGCATTGCAAGCTCAGTTCAGGCAAGACACAAAATATACGCCTCAAAGATGTTTTATACCTACCCTGATGCCCAATTTATCTCTTCAGTGGTCGCAAACTCTACGCTCAGGGGGGTATGTTGGAAATCAGGGCTCAATTTTTTGATTCAAAAATTATTGTAATTGCTACTGTTGATGATAGACTTTTCATCAGTGGAACCCCGAGAGTATTTGCATTCCCAGCCGCTTTACATCAGGCCAAGCCAACGCTCTCACTTTGGCATTTCCGTCTTGGACATCTTGGTCTATAGAACGTCAAACTTACTGAGAAAGTTACCAAAGGTATTGAGTACGACACTGTCACAGCAGCCGACCTCGATTGCGAGGATAGAATCATTCTCTGTGAGGCATGTGAATTGTCTCGACCTCTAAGACACGTTCGAAAAAATATGACTCCTCAAAACCTTTCTCCCTTTGATCAAATATCTGTTGACGTGGTCATGATCAAGCCCAGTGGCCGAATTCTTGTTGACAAATTGTGGTCCCAGATAAATTATACAACAATTTTTACCGACGCCGCAACCCGTCATAGATGGGGGATATTCTATATAGAAAAAAGGAATGCGTTCGAAGCTGTTAAGAAATTTGAGGCTCTCTCCCGTACTCAGTACAACTGCACAATCAAGCGTTGGAGATTAGATGGGGGAAAAGAATACTCACCCAAGCAGATGGGAACCTTGGCAAGCTTGTTAGGTCAAATAGTGGAACTTACCACTCCCTATAATCCCGAGCAAGATAGGCAAAGCGAACGTTCTATTGGAATTTTAGGCTCACGTACTCGTGCTGTTATCATAGACCAGAAGATTCCTCAATTTCTTTGGCCAGAGATCATGAGAACGCAGATATTTATCGTCAACCGCGTTGCCAACTCTGCCCTAAAAGACGAAACACCATGCCAAGCTCTAAATCGACTCACTATAGGGAATAACGAGATCCCAGATCTTTCCCACTTGCGCGTGCTAGGCTGTAAAGTTTATGTACAAATTCCTGTGGAGAAACGGGCATTATCTTACAAACTAGATCCACAAGCTGAAATAGGAATTTCAGTAGGATACAAAGGTGCTCATATTTTCCGGATCTACATCCCTTCTCGCCATACTGTCATACGTTCATCAAATGTTCGGTTCGATGAAGATGGCCACATTACTTTGCCATAATCTCAATTGCCCTCTAACCAAAAGCAGCCAAAATTCTTCGAAAACAGGAGGGAAACTAACAGTCACAATAATGAGGTTTCCAAAGGATCTGACAATACCGATATCGAATCGTTAATTTCATTCGAGGAGCTGGCTCATGGATATGACTATGGAATCAAAGGAGTCTAGACTGGAGATGACCTAAATGAAGAAAACAACACTGCAGAAGAGGTAGCTCTACCTTCTAGAAATCGGATAACCTATGAACGTTTTGCTCGAGTTACACAATGTGGTAAATAAATTGTTCCTCCCCAGCCAACTACTGATGAAGCAGCCAACTACTGATGAAGGTGCCGCATTCGCCTCGTTTCTGGCAGCCACATGGTCATCTGGAGATCCGAAAAGTGTGTCTGAAGCACTAGTTGACCTAATAGCTGTCAGAAGCGGCATGTAGACAGCGGAGCAGAGACAAGGATCAAGACAAGAATGCCAGACAAGAGGTTGCTGTCCTACATTATGCATGAGATAGGTGCATAACCACTCGGCCAAAAGGCCAGACTAGAATCATAGGACGCTAGATTCTGGTTATCTTCACATATAAAGATTATACAGTAGGCATTCCTGACAATAGCTTTGACTGGCAACAGGCCTTTAGGAAAGAGTACAACTCTCTGAAGGACAAGAAGACGTGGACTTACTTGGAAAGGGGTGATGTACCAAAGGACAAAAAGTACTATCTGGTAAGGTTGTGATGAAGACCAAAAGGGATAAGGAAGGGAATATATTAAAGAGGAAGATTCGCTGGATTGTTAGGGGATTCGAACAGCTGTATGGACGGGATTTTACCCAAACCTACGCTGGTGTGTACCGCAGTGCTTCATGGAAAATTGCAATTGCCATGGCTGCGATTTTTGATCTTGAAATCGATCAGATGGACGCTGTTACTGCTTTCTTAAACAGCAAAACTGATGACAATATATACGTCGAACTACCTCCTTTGCGGAAAGAACCCGACTCAGAGGAATTGGATGACCCAGTATGCAAGCTCTTGAAAGCCTTGTATGGGTTAAAGCAAGCGCCGCACCTCTGACAAAATCACCTTCGGTTGAAGCTCTCTGAAGTTGAGCTCGAAGCACTGAAATCTGATAATTACATCTATTGAAAGGCTGAGGGCGATAGATAGGGAGACGTCACCTTTTGAATACAATACTGATAGGTATGGGAGAATTCAATGGATCACTTGGACAGAGTAAGATGATTTATTGATGGTGAATTGTATTTGTGGATGATGGATGTAGAGACTGAGAGTAAAAAGGCCCTATCTATATACAGGAGTTCCTACCCTTATTCCTCTACATGTTATTGTCTATGAAAGCTAGAGTCACTACAATGGTGTCCTCATTGTGGTGAACACGCTGATGTTAGTGTGTAGCGACCAGGAGGCAATAGTGATCAGACTCTAAGGGGTTAACTTTGCTGGTGCACAGTTATCCTCTGAAGGTGTGTGCAGTTATGAACTCAGATTTTTACAACAACATCTACTGACAGAAAATCTATGGAATTATAGTAGTGACATACGTCGATGATTTCCTCATCATTGGGAGGGATCGATCTAAGATTGACAAACTCAAAGAAGAGTTACGCAAGCAATTTGATTTAGAAGATCTTGGAGCAGCCAACTACTTTCTCGGCGTTCGAATTATTAAAGATCGCTCACTGAACCGAGTTTATCTATATCAGGATGCTTACATCAGGCAGATTCTTGAGCGGTTTAGCTTGAGAAATCGTCGTACAGTTGACTGTCCATCAGCTCCAGGTAGTTACGTCCACATGGTAAAATATGAGGGAACTGCCTCTGCCTCCGAAATCTCTGAATACCAATCCAAAATTGGTTCCTTGCTTTGTCTTACTGTTCATACACGACCAGACATCACATTTCAGTGCTCAACACTCTCTAGATTTCTCACCAATCCATCTCCTCAGCACATGAAAGCTGCCAAACGTGTTTTCCACTATCTTGCTGGTACCATCAACCTTTGCATTGTGTCACAGATCAGATATATAAGCAATGGGAATTTGTATAGAAGATGGTAGTTCATATTTCGACTAATGGTGAGCTATTTAGGGAGTCGGACATGTATTTATACATTCCTTTTCATACTATCCTCGGCCTTCATCCCAGGAATAATCACGGCTTACTGACTTAGATCCTTCTAGTAACTTCTCGTCTCGTCTCTGGAAGGATCTTTCTTCATTGCTAGAAGATTCCCACTCTTTCTAGGTGAAGCTCGATCAACTCTGCTCTAGTCTCGAATGTTCCACCAGAAAAATATGCGAGGTAAGCATATCTAAGAATCTACAAGAATATTCCTGATCATACCTCACAGGAGCCAAGAACTGTCTGGGCTAGCCAGCGTAGACTACAGGCTGTTGGAAATCTAGAATTTGTATGTATGAAGGTTTAGATTTCTAGTTTGATCATCAAGATCAATTTACCTGTTTCTATTGCATACGATTAAGCTCAGCTAGGGGAAACGAGGTTCAGTAGTATCTGAAATGCAGTGGCTAGGAAATGATACCATGCGGTAATAGAGTGGCTAGTTGTAGCTAGATCACTGAGAGTTCGGGATCACTAAAGCCTCGGGAATCGATATTTAATGATTGGCTTATTTGTATATGTTAAACTAAGTTAACGGAGCATTATATATCATTAATTCATATTGAGAAAAGAGTTCGATATCACATACAACTATCAATAAATTCTTGTCCGAAATTGTACACTTGTTCTTCGAGATATTTTCTCTTGGAAATCCTTGACAATTTCTAACACAGGCATTACCCGGTTTATTAACCGTCACACATTGTGTACAATGGCATGTTAGGAGTCCGTCAAAGTAAACTCCATTCCTTCACAGACTCTGACTGGGGAGGATGTCGTTCTAGCAGAATTAGCACAGGTGGTAGCGCATTCTTCCTGGCTGGCGGCATAATATCTGCATCAACTAAGCGTCAAAGCAGTGTTTCACTCTCTTCAACTGAAGCTGAATATTATGCCTTAGGAGCATGTGTTCAAGAATTGCTTTGGATTCAGCAGATCTTGAGACTGATGCTATACAAGGGAAACGACATAGTTAAGACCAGAGTATATTCTGACAATCAAAGCCCCATAGCACTTTCAGAAAATCCTGTGTTGCATCATTGTACTAAGCATATTGTTGGAATTTCGCACCAGTTGCTTACTCTAGAGCTACACAATTGTCGGTGATGATCGGCAAGGCTGCTTAGGAATAACTTGGCGCACAATTGCACTAGACTGAAATTGGTTTTAGCGTCAGACAAAGAACACGAGTAATATGTAGAAACCTAGATGTAGCATTCTTTAATATTCTGACAAAAAAAAAATATAATATAATAATAACGATTTACGTGAATAATTTATTTGATTGAACTACTACGAAGTACTTTGAAGCTGTGCCTATATTCTTTGAGTGAGTTTCCTCTTAGAACCCATACACACTTTACAACACATATTGACATAAAGCACCATTTTATTCGAAGTCATGTAGCAAATGGTTCAGTTGATCTCAAATATATTTCGACTAAAGAGATGGCTACAGATGGTCTAACTGTTGTGCTGGCTCGGTTGAGTTGTTAGGAGATAGGGGAACAGAGGATGGGCTGCTGGATTAGGAAAGGGTGGAAAATACAATCTGGTGCACAGACGCTGTTCGTGTACTCTTGTCAAACTCGAGGGTACCAGGGGTTATGTTTTATGGATAACTTAGAAGTGCGAGTGATATCTGACAAGATTTGTCATAGAATAAGGTATTAATTCGGGATTCTAGCTATAACTGAGGACAAGGGACAAGAGAAACTAGGACAAGAGACAAGGTCAATGGAAGACGGAAAACAAGACGAGGCCCTCTACATAGGCTCTACCCAACCCATATATACATTATAGTAACCAGAGCAACTAAGGCTTCAAGGGGTGCGCCTGCTGCTATTCTATTACTTCATTTGTAACCCATAGCAACCATTGTAACCCGGTAAACGCTCTAAGATGAGAGAATATTCAGATGTAGTGTAGGGAAAGAATATGAGGGTGCTGCTCTATCCTCAGTTCCTGACAACTCTACAATCTCTTCACCTGCCGAGTTTGGTGAATCAGTCTATCCATATAATATCATGCTTCACATCATCCATTTGATGATATTATCAGTCATCGGGATGCACATCTAGCATCACCTTCATAGATCAACATCGTCAGTAAGAGTTCACATTTGATCCCTACTGACACCCATTTGGCCACAGTGATACGCACTCAGTGTCCATCGTGCCATCACCGCGACTCACCATTGCACATGAGCCCGTGTAACTCCACCGACAGACAGTGGAGACATAATTGCCATATACCTCACAGCTCATAACCACAACACAAACCAAACCTCTTTCAGCTGTTGCACATAAGGAATTTGTTAAGATTCTTCATATGGAGGAGTTTGATATTCAGGGTTAAATCTTTAACATCAGTGACTTTCTAGCTGAAGCGGTGTGTTAAGAATCAGCATAAAAGCCTCTAGCGTAAGGCTAGCATCTTGGCACTTGTATATAGAGAAATCTCGTCTAGTATCCCATAATATAATATAACTGAATTTTTTTCTATCTGACAAATACCTTTTCCACTTTCTGCTAGTAATCATTGATGTCACCATCTGTGTAAATAAGAATATCATCTAAATATGCTGTACTAAAGTTGTCCAGCTAGTCACCTAATGATTCATTAACATATCTTTGAAAGGCAGCTGGAGCTCCCTGAAGACCGAAAGTTGTAACCAGCCACTCGAAGGAATCAAGTCTTGTACGAAATGCAGTCTTTTCCTCGTCTCCTTCTCTGACCCTAAGCTTATGGTATTGTAATTTGTTTGCTAGACCTGGCAGTGTAGCTTATCACAGTTAGAGAGTGTATTCTAGAATGCAGTTGTGGCTTGTTACAGATGCAATTGCAACAATACAATTGAGGGTTGTATGAAAGTTTGGCACTTCTATGGGTCTCAATTGTGTGGAGGTTGATTCAATTATTTGATGATAATTGCTTGTTATGTCTATCTACAGAGAATGTGCTACAGTTCTACGTGTGCCCGTAATTGCTTAGATTTGGCTGGTGGGCTGTCCCCTCTTTTACTTTGCTCCCGTGTTCCATCATGTGAGATGTAATAACTACTCACCACAAAGTCCGCAGAATGAACAGCGTAAGATCACAACATATGGAACACAGCTCGAACATCAACTTTGGTAATCTACGTGGATTTAGAAATAGCTCTTAGTGTTTCCCTGATCAATGGCAGGGGACATCGATCCTTTTCTGTAATTGAATTTAGGGCTTGATAATCCACACATAATCTGAGGCCACTTCAAGGTTTTCTGTTGTGCCTGGGCCCACATAGCTACAGTGCACAGCTCAAGTTATGATGGTCATGCTACTGCATGCGTTTGCTCTATTTGCTCCTACTTCGTTAAGTTAGTATCATTAGTAAGCAATAATCTAGGGTGTTGGAAATATCGCGCAATGTAATGGGTGCAATATTCATGGAACGAAAGTAGAAGTTGACTAAAAGAGTGTCATGTTCGGATTACAGCTAAAAGTGTGGGAAGTGTGCGCTACAAGTACAAGTGTAAGCGACACAGAGCCTAAGCCACAGCATAAACGAGTGTGGCGCCATCTAGGCATAGAAAACCCCCAATAACCTCCTTGCGCCCACGCCATACAGCCGCTCATATGTCCAATAGGTAGCCTGAAGCGCTACCATATTACCTGTTCCAACCTCTTAAATACACACGAGATCGTGTCGGGAACCTAGACGAAATGGAGGGCCCATACGTCCACAACACTCCGTGTCTCCATTTCCAACACTCCTCCTGACCGACAAGATCGACCAACTCAGGTGAAACCATGATATCCAGCAACCCAACTCAAGCAACATATGTGTGGCGGGAAAACATTACATCCGGAGAGGAACACCTATAAACATGAGTGGCCTTAGAAGAAATCCCAACGAGGGGCGGCGAGGAGACTGGAAGAGGTCCCGAGAGGTGGATGAGAAAGGGACAGTTGGCTGTATAATTGTGCCTTGAACGGCATTGGCGGAAGAAAAATGGCGACAAGTAAATAGGTCAAGTGATGGAAGTGCCAGCTTGAAGAAAAGTAAATCCGAAATGTAAGAACAAGTGGTTGAAGTGCCAACTTGTTAGAGAATGTATCCGAAGGAAGGTATTCGGTAAGTGATGTCGAGTGGTAAATGTTCCAACCCGACAGAAAAAAAGAATGCTTCCATGTATAATAAATTAAAGTCGGTATTGTGGCCGGCTTGAGTGGAAGTAGAAAGTAAAAGAAGGCGACCCGTAATATCCCATCAAACTTTGTGTGCAAGAAATATCCCATCATCATAAGTAGTCGAATTATAATGCCTCCTTTTCTATTCACCACCTTCGACAGTCCTCAACTGAGACTGAAGAATAGGTATCACGGCTCCTCCAAAATAAAAGTACCCCTCAACCAAAAAACTCTTCTGCTAAACCAGACAGAAGGCACACACGGTTGAAAACTCGGGAAGATTTGGAGGAAGAAAGATGCCGAGAAAGTGCCACGGCTCCTCCAACGAAAAATATCCCTAGACCAAGAAACTCTTCTTCTACAACAGACAGAAGGTATAAATAGGCGAAAAGTTGGGAACGTATGGAGGGAAAATTGCGCCGGAAAAGTGTGAAAGACTTCGATAGGCGATAATCGACAAAGAAAGTAGACGTGAGGGTTCTGCAGAATCGATCGATCGATGGACTGTTACATCGTATCGGAGATGGTGCGGAATCGAAAGAATTGAATCCGAACGAGAAAATAGACGACTGTACTCAGTTAGTTAGAGTCAGATTGGTCTCATAATCTGTTGGAAATATCGCGCAATGTAATGGGTGCAATATTCATGGAACGAAAGTAGAAGTTGACTAAAAGAGTGTCATGTTCGGATTACAGCTAAAAGTGTGGGAAGTGTGCGCTACAAGTACAAGTGTAAGCGACACAGAGCCTAAGCCACAGCATAAACGAGTGTGGCGCCATCTAGGCATAGAAAACCCCCAATAACCTCCTTGCGCCCACGCCATACAGCCGCTCATATGTCCAATAGGTAGCCTGAAGCGCTACCATATTACCTGTTCCAACCTCTTAAATACACACGAGATCGTGTCGGGAACCTAGACGAAATGGAGGGCCCATACGTCCACAACACTCCGTGTCTCCATTTCCAACATAGGGACTATAAGTAGAGAGCTTTCCTCCGCAGTAGATAGAGTAAGCAATTCAGTCTTTCCTCATTCTACAGAGATCATTCCCCGCTCCACTTCTTGACCTGTCCGGCCGAGCAGCCCATCTGTGATCACTAGCAGCTAGCTCCCACAAATTGTATGTACACCCAAATCATAGGCCTATCGCAATATTTTCTCACAAATAGCACGGGTGCACAGCCTGATGAGCTACTTGCCCTTATCCATTCTTTATCAAGGTGGTCCTTCAAGGTTTTTCTTAGGACCAACAATTCGTCTCTTGACATACCATAGAGAGGCCACCATGGTATTGACTTTTCCCTACCTCTATCATCTTTTTCCAAATTTATTTCCATATTCAATGCTCAGTGTGGCAGGAGAGAACATTTGTTGTATTATCTGTGTAAGTTACCATGGTACATGCTTTATGTCACGTCATAGTAGATGCACGTGAACGGGGAACTAAACCGTGGGGTGTTTAGTGTGTAATGCATGTGTGGGTATTATGGACCAAACTAGAACTTGATAGAATAGAGATAATGGAATAAGCGAGAGACTGATGGACTGAAGGAGAACGAGCTGGTCATTTCTCGTAGGAGAGAAATGATATCACAATGGAATGTTCTAGCACTAGGCTGTGAACAACACAGTAAGTCTGGAGCAAGATATAAGGAGGTCTCAACCTCCGTCCATTCATTGTAACGAAGTTTCCTTTATACGAGAATACAGAGTCAAGTCTTACATATCACGAGAACACACACGACAGCGATTAAAGAGACCTACTGTGAGCATAACTTCGCCAAGAGTATCCATCGTCCTGCTCCTATATAGCCTAGTTAATATAACAACTCTCCTGATCTTCGATAAAAAGTTGTAACCAGTGTTTAATTTCGTAAGGTGGTTAAGCTTTGATCAGACTTGGTGTGTCAGTCGCTTTGGTTTCTAGAGCTTTGTTTATATCCTCCATCAATATAGCGAAAATCCGTGACCCAGGTTTTCTCTCGGCTGGTTTGATCAACGAGATAAAAGTTGAGCTTACAACCTTAATAGCAGTGGCGACAAAATGTATACTTGTTTTGAAATCAGGAGATTTATTGCTATGGTACCAGCCCTTTTCTCTAACAATTAAACTATCTGCCCTTGTTCCGAAACGAATTTCTCTCTTTTTTGCAAGATAGACAACATCATTTTGCTCCATCCATGGTTTCCCAAGTATAAGCTGGTAAGATAGATCTTGGATTATGTATCCATAGACTCTTTCTTTCACTTTCATCTTTCTCAGCTAATTGGAGATTTTTTTTTGGGATTTTTATGTGCGGGAGATTATTGGCTCTCATAAGGTCTTTTGAGAATGCAGCAGAACATAGACAGCCTGTACCAATTAAGGTATGTTCGTAAAACCTAAAATTTGACTGGCAATCAATTTAAAATGGTGAGCTATTAATATCGTCTATGTAAGGGCTCAATGAATTCAGATGTACTTGAAAGACAATAACTCAATAGGAATTAATAACTTGTTCCTTGGGAAGACCATCTACCACTTACTCTCCCATACGTTATATGCTCTGTGTAGAATAGTCTTAACTCCCTACATTGGCCACTTGAGAATTATCCTTTCTCCCGGCTCTCTTCCTTGGCCCCTTAGAATCATCCTTTCTCCCGGCACAACTCTTCTCCTGTATCATACTCCCCATCTAGTGCGTACCCCCTTAGCGCCCCTTTTGTATATCTAGGAGCGTTGCCTTGCCACTACCTTACCTCGGAGACGGAGTAGTCCTAATGACCAGCCCCAATCCGGGCAAAGCCCATCACAGTCTAAAGCTGTTTCAAGAGTGCAGCTAACACTATAAATACAAGCAAACGATGGAAGGTGTTGTGATCCGCCTCCTGGTGGTGCTCTCTGGTATAGTTTGAGTAGCCTGGGCACCTACTCCACTTGGGAAGCAGACATCTCAGATTACATTTCGCGCGGTGGAAAGTTGATGGATGAGGGAGGCGTGTCTGGATAACTCAGGTTTTTTGAGACGTTCTCTTGGATGGGTATTCACGGATGAGGGTTGACTTGGGGTGAAGAAAAAGCCGCCATAACTTCGCAGTGGTACTTGCAAATGAAATCCGAGGCATGAGTGCTCCTCTTGTAATTGAGTCATCTTTTCTGTACTTTTCTTTGATATTGTGTCCTAGCTAGATAGAGTAACAGCACGGCATTTTGCCATGTCATTACATATATCAGGTGACCAAGAAGGTATGCTTGGTAAGTGTATGAATATTGGCTTTGATTACGTAGATAGAGACTTAAGTCATGTGATTTAATTAGCGAAGTGCTGGGGAACTGCTATTTGGCAGGAAGGTAATTGAGAGAGAACACATACACACTTTTTCGTACCTGTTTCAAACCTCTCGTGCTAGCACAATAATCTACCGGTGATATACCGACACTGATCAGTGATCCGTAACATCGGTCACAGATCTGTACGCGGTTACCAATCGAAGGAACGTCCCTTGGAGTCGTCGACCTTGTCTGAACTGAGCTCCGACGTGTCAAGCCCAAGGAGCATTAAGTATTCGCTCTTCTTGCTTCTGCGTCCACCAACGCACCCCGTCAATTAAGCACTAAGTATTCGCTCTTCTTGCTTCGCGTCAATCACGCAATTAACTATTGAAAAAAAAAAAAAAAATGTCTAACTCATCAGCAGAACAAAAATCACTGGGGACTACGGAAGAGATCACAGCATATGTCAAAAACAGACTGGAGTTATATAAAGCCAAAAGTGCAAAAGATGACTCGCTTTGGGAAAGATGGTTAGAGGATTTCGAAAACTGGGACGTAGACCAGTTCAGCAAGATCAATTCAGATCTTAGGAGGGAATTCCGAGACTTCCTAATTTCTCGTGGAGTATACATGACACCAAATCCAAAAGGGAAACATATCGATCAACAACTAGCCACAGAAGTGAAGAGGGAGGAGTTTCATGAATGGACTCCTGAAGAACTTATTTACTACAGGAAGAAAAACCCTTTTGGCGTAAGCACACGATGCGATCCCAAAGATCCAAACTACGTTGAAGAAGAAAGCATACTTGGGGCCACCGCAGAGTATAAAAAGTACCAAGATTTTAGAGTTGATAACAAGGAGCGGATAAAAGATCAAACTGAAGCAGAAAAAGGAAAGGGAAAAGAAAGGAGTGGACAAACCACTGATGACAGCAACTATGCTGCAATTTACAGCAAAAGCAGCGGAAAACCACACAACCCTACATCATCACCATCATCAACTCCAGTAATTCTACCATCAACTACCCATAGAAATGAGACACATTGGGAAGATCGCCCACTGCACAAGAGTAGACAACTAGAATCCCTCGTGAGGATGTATAAAGAAGAAGACAAGTACAGTGATGGGACTGATAGCTTTGATTACAAGCGAAAGATTTTTCTCAACAACTGTAATAACGCCTGTGTCGAGAAGAAGTACCTGAAGGACGCTTTAACCATAATGTTTACCGGCGATGCCAGTGAAAAATATCTGGATCTCACATTGCACGATGAAAATTTATCTTTCGACGAGCGATGTAACATTATCAAATCACACTATGAAACAGTCCACTGGGTAAACAGACGTGAAACAATTTGGAACACTCTCAATTTAATTGAAGAAATGCGGAAAAGTCCAGATAAACTTCAAGCTTTCAACAATCTCGAAAAAGAACTTCGTCGTGTTCAAAGGGGACTCGAATCCCACGCTGGTGATGCTGCATTGCGAACCAGAATTATCAATGCTTGCTCTGGAGTTGCAGACCTACACTTTGTTTTATTCTCTCCGGCAAAAACAGCAGAAGGTGTTTGTGCAGATATACGAGCGAGATTTATGCAATTATCACTATCCGGCACATCAATTTCTCAATATCATCAGCTCAGTCACGTTGAACATAATAGCTTTGATAACTCTTATTTAGCTGAGCGGCAGTACCAACCAGTGAGAGGAAGTAGTACAGGTAGAGGAAGCCAAAATTTTCGTGGAAGAAGAAAAATAGGATCAGGACCTAGTATGGTAAAGTCAACCTGGAATAAACGCTGCATTGTGTGTAAAAAGACAAATTGTTGGTCTTCTGAACACACACCGGAAGAGCAGAGAGCAGCGTTTGAAAAAATTAAAAAGACGTACCCCTCAAAAGACGAAAACGCCGTACAACAATTTGTCCTGCAATTCGAAGGAGAATCTCTAGACGCTGAGTTACACCATTTTTTATCTGTAAACGAGCTCACTGACGAGCCAGAATCTGAGGATGGATACTGTTACCAAGAAGAAAGTCAAAATTTTCTTATTTCAGAAATTGGAGGGAAAAATGTCGCGGGCTACCTTCAAGACCTAACAACTTTCCACAAATTTACAGCACCAAAAACGAAATATGCAGCATCAAAACAAGAAGAAAAAATGTTAATAACAGTTGCATCACTAGACTTCGATTTTCCTGGTGTCAATAAAAGCTTCGATTTGGAGACAGATACCCCTGCAGTTTTTCATTTGTTCAGAAATGTATTTTCTATTGGTAATGACTATAATGAAAGATACGATGAAAGAGTTTTCCATGGCGTTTTGGTTGATACAGGTGCAGCGGGTCGTTCCACAGTTGGAGTTGGACAAGCCAAAGCACTTAAGCATTTACAAAAGGAGTTAAAGGTCGATAGAACAAGGGCTGGAGAGGTAAAAATATCGGGAATTGGTGACGGCGTTTTTTATTTCTATTGGTTCTATTACTTTGGATACGCCCGTCGGCAGAGTTACGTTTCACATTTTACCCTGCAATACCCCGTTTTTGCTCGGCTTACAAGACATGACACGATTAGGTGTCACACCTGATGTGCAGAAAAACGTCATGATCAAAAACCAAAAGCCAGTAGCAGCTCTCATTCGAAAATACGGCCATCTATGGATGACACTCGGCCACTTCCAGTCTTTATTTATTTACGAATCTAATAATGAACCTATTTGTTACTTAACAGAACAACAAATTAGGACATGTCACCGTCGATGGGGACATCCATCAGCTTCTAGAATGTGGAAAATTTTTCGGCGAGCTGGTCATGACATTGACATAAAAATCATTGACCGGATATCCAAATTTTGCAATGACTGTCAGCTAAACGCTCATCGGCCTCTACGATTCAAATTTACCCTCACTAATAAAGATGTTCCATTCAATCATACAGTCTACGTCGACGTAATGCATCTAGAAGACGGACCGGCTGTACATCTAATAGACGCTGGAACTAACTTAGGATCAGCAGATTTCCTTACTGGGCCTGACAAAGAAGGGGCTATCTCTACTTGTAATTCAATTGAACGCTGTTGGAATAATGTCTACATTGATCCACCCGAAAATTTAATCCACAATGCCGGCAAGAACTTCGCATCCGCAGAATTCCGTGCAACCGCCTCGGGATGGAAGACCCGCGTTGTTGAAGTTCCCATAGAAGCGCACAATTCTATTGGAAAAGTTGAGCAGGCCCACAAAAATCTTCGCCGGGCTTATACCATTTTCAAACAACAATTTTCCGGGCAAAATGTCGACCGTCATTCAATCCTTAAAATGGCTGTAAAAGCACTTAACGACTCAGCTGGTCCAGATGGCCTTGTACCAACTCTTTGCGCGTTTGGTGCTTATCCCCGTATTACTTGGAACGATGCTCCCGCGCCAGTATCAAAACAAAGAGCGGACGCTATGCAAAAGGCAATGGACGAACTCCAAAAACATCGCGCCACACAGCTTATCAATCTAGCTAAAAATATGCGGAACGGACCACGGCATACTCACCTTGAAGATATTCCTGTGGGAGGTAAAGTTCGAGTGTGGCGCGAGGCAACGAAGAATACACGAGGAAAATGGACAGGACCGTTTGAATTGTACAACAAGGAAGGTGAGACAATAACGGTGCTAATAAATGGGGAAAAGAAAAACTTTCGATCAACATCAGTTAACAAATGGTTTGAAGATAACGAAGACCCTAATACCCAACGTGACGCTAGCTCAGACCTACCATCGTTAAATCCAGAAATCAATTTAGAAAATGATTCAATGCCATCACTTCAACTAAGACGCAGTCAAAGAGATGGTAGATTCACTGGCCAATACCAGACTGAAGATCACCTCAACATTAGCCCCGAAATACAATCTCATCTATATCTATCTCAAAATGAAGAAGCAATTCAACTCTCCCTTGACCTACGTTCAAAGGGTCTCATTAAAACTCCCGGACCACCATTTTTCGCTTCAACCAAAAAGGAAATAGACAGCCTGCTGGCGAATGATGTCTTCCAATTCATACCTTCGAACAATTTAATATTAGGAAAGCGTATCTACAAATGTAGAATTGTCAAGGGAATTAAAGGCAAGGAAACATCTACGCCCTTCGAAAAATCTCGCCTAGTTGTACAGGCATACAACGATGAAGGTAAATCCTTGGTCTTGACCCAGTCGCCTACTGTACAACGGGCAAGCCAACGACTTATTTTCTGCTTTGCAATTTGCTTGATCAGACAATTCGGCCTCATTTTGTTTCTTCGAGACATACAGCAAGCGTATACACACTCAAGGACCCATCTTATTCGGGACATATATTGCTGGCCTTCTCCGGAAATAGTACAAGCAAAGAACCTACCGCCAGGTACTCTTATGCACGTTGTGAAACCTCTGTATGGAATTCCAGAGGCGGGCAACCATTGGTTCGACACCTGGATTAAGTACTTGACAAAAGAACTCGCTTTGAAATCATCCTGTTTTGACCCGTGCTTACTTGTAACACACAGCAAGCCATTCAGCATTTCAGGAATGCAAGTCGATGATACTCTCTTCCTTGGAACCGAAGAATTCCTGAGATTAGAAGACGCTAAGCTAATAGAGGCAAAATTTCCCGCGAAACCCATTGAACGCCTATCTGAGAAAAACCCCCTTCATTTTAATGGTTTATTAATCACTCTTCGAGACAACGCTTTACACATAGAACCTAATGGTCAAGGCAAGAAGATCAAGCTTGTCAATCTTCAAGACCCCAATAGACTCGATATCTACAAGAGACAAAGAGCGCTTGGAGCATGGATTTCTTCGAACTGTCAACCACTTGTTGCCTTCAAATTATCAAGAGCAGCCCAATCTCAAAATCCTGAAGATCAAGAAATTAATGATCTCAATAGCGCACTTAGAGAACAACAGAAAGACGTCAACCGTGGATTAAGATACATTAGTCTAGATATTGACAAGCTGAAAGCTTACTGCTGGGTTGATGGCTCATTTGCCAATAACAAAGACCTTACCTCACAAATAGGTTTTGTAATCACTCTTGGGAACGAAACATTTGGTGAGAATAAATTCACTTTCTGCGGTAATATAATCCATTGGAGCTCAACTAAGTGCAAAAGAGTGACTCGAGCTGTACTAGCGTCGGAGCTATATGCCATGACCAATGGTATTGATATTGCAATCCCCTTGTGTATGACAGTCAACCAAATCATGGATCAACTAGCTCTACCGATGGTTCCGTTGATAGTTTGCACCGATAGCCGCAGTCTATACGAATGCCTAGTGAAACTCGGAACCACTAAGGAAAAGCGACTGATGATTGACGTCATGGCTATTCGTGAATCATACGAACGTGAAGAACTTGCTGAGATACGATGGATAAACGGTAAGGATAACCCAGCAGACTCTATGACAAAGGTAAATGCGACTTCAGCTTTAAATAAGCTCATTGACTCGAACGAATTGACAGTCAGATTGGAAGGGTGGGTCGAGCGAAAGTAGAATCGAGGAGTATGGCAACCGGCCAGACCAAAGTTCTTATTGGTTAAAAAACATCACTTTAAAGAGTTTTCAGTGTATGAATATTGGCTTTGATTACGTAGATAGAGACTTAAGTCATGTGATTTAATTAGCGAAGTGCTGGGGAACTGCTATTTGGCAGGAAGGTAATTGAGAGAGAACACATACACACTTTTTCGTACCTGTTTCAAACCTCTCGTGCTAGCACAATAATCTACCGGTGATATACCGACAGTAAGGAGTCAATATGCGTGTGGAGATAAGATAAGGTCACGTGATCCTGTGAAGCGAGAGGACACACAAAAGCCCACATATTCTTTTTGTCACTAGATTTTCTTTATGTCTTCCTTGTCTTAGTATTCGCTCAACAGTGTGAATATATAGTTATACAAGCCGTACTTTCAGTTGTGCTTATTCTACGCCGTGATAGATAGCTGCATATGCAGTTAAAATCTGATGCAAAAAAAAATAAAGCTGTTTCAATCTTATTATTGCAAATTTCTCACTCTGAACGCCACGTTGTTCAGAGGTTAGTCTTCTCCCTACAGACCATTTTCTGACTCCCCCAACTCCATTTTAATATCCTTTGAATTCTTATCAGATTCTTTTATCCATGAGCTGTTGAGACTAGCAATTTCTTTCGGCCGTATAGCTGGTCAATAAGTAGGGGAATTTCAAGATTTATGTCCCATTTTTCGGCACCTAATGCACTTACCTTCGTTTGAAAGCCTTTGAAATTTATCTTTTAATCTCCAATTAGCTCTGGGTCTGTTGTCGGCAGTATTATCGTATCCTGCATTGGGGGCCATAATAGCTGTTTGAAGGATTTTTAAGGCATTGACACCACCCATTTTTGTATCCCTACCTGCATCAATGACCGGCTGTTGGTTCGATGTTGGCGTTTGAGATAGTACTTGCAGGTTCGATCCGTTATGGGCCACATACCACGTCTTGCTTCCTGAAGAGCCGCGGGCCCGGTAAGACGGTGAATTTTCAAGACGACCAGAGATCCTTTTAACTTTGGAAATCAATTTAGCATAATCGTCTTCCGGCAAGTTTTTGTTCATCAGCAGCTGACGAAGCGGGGCATTGATGGCAATTTATAGATGCGTTATTTTATATTCATCCGTCCAGCCTGTTTTTCTACATTGTGAAATCTTTAACTCATATTCCTGAAGGTATTCCACAAAATACTGAGTGGCACCCATTCTTATTCGACCGAGTTGATTAGCTACCGTTTGGCGGGCTAACTTTTTCTCAAATGTTTCCTTCGGTTGATCTAGAAAATGATTCCAATTATAATTACTATCCAAACCACCAGTTTCAAGCCAGCTTAAGATTCATGGTTGCTGATCTGGCGGGATAGAGCGAAAAATATCGAAACAAATAGCTCAATCAGATGCGAGTACAGCTCGATCCTCTTCAATCTTAATTCTTAAAAGGAATAGGTGGGCATTGAGGGATGTAGTCGATCCATCCTATAGTGGCCATTGGCTCGGTTGCGAAGGTTGAATTGATTGGGATGGCTAAGTTGGATGGGCAGGCAGGGGTTGTTGGGGTTGTTGAAGTGTTGGAGGTTGCTGAGATTGTTGGCTTGCGATCTCAGCCATTATTAACCCTCGGAGGGCTTGATATTGGAACGATATGAAATTGGGAATGTTTGCAAGCCCAGGTTGTCGTGTTTGATGGCCGGGTTGCTCTGGACGACCTTGCGGCGCATCCTGTTGCTCCACGGGCGAAAAGACATGATCTGACATATTTTGATCTGACATTGTTTGAAACTGTTGCGAGTTACAACTTTCGTAATCACTCGAGCTTTTTTCTGAAATGGCAGCCGCAAATTTGTCTTCGTCTATTGAGTCGTTTTCTGAATCTGTGACTCGAGATTTATTACAGTTGGTTCAATCGCTGTCTGAGAAAGGGACCCGGAACATACACAACAGTGAATCTGTTATATCCTTCTTAATTAGCAAGCCGGAAATTGGAAATTGAATTAGAAAATATGTGCTGGGCTATCACTAAAACAATAAGAACAAAGTAAGCTGGCTGTAATACAGTCTATTTTCTAATTATCTAGGAAATGGTACCTATCTAGGCTGTAGGACATATATACATGTAGCTCTGGCCCCAGGGAGGTTAATATCCATCGGATCGGTGATTACTTATAATTCCATAAAAGAACATCGGCGATTAGTACATAGATAGGCACGAGTACATGGATGTAAGGCGCAGCCTGTAACACAGTCATGATGTTAATTCTCATTGCCCCGTGCATTCCCCATACGAAGAGTATACTAATAAGACTTGCCCCTCGCTACCATATTCAACCCAGGATCTCCAGTCTTTTTATAAGAATTAGTATTGCTAGCTTTAAAGTCCTGACGTGGGTGGAATATACGAACATGGATCGTTATCATGCTCATAATGGATTCTCGCGTCCCTAGTCTCGAGAATCAGATTAGCATTTTCCAGAAATTTGCCACGACCGTTATTTTTACGAATATCAGCATTTATGGCTTCTATGATAAGGTTCATAGGAATAAATGTTCCTTTGCAATCGAATCCTGAGAGAGCTATTGCTGGCACCAAAAGGCTCAAGAATAGAGTGATTGATGGAGGAGTAATCTTCATTTTGTGAATTATCTTAAGCTTTCAAAGTTGTTTTCGACTTGATATGTGATTACTGATTGTTGATTTTCGAGAGTTACAAGTTTGGTCAGACTCAGTAGATATCAATTATGGTTTGTAGCTGTTAGACCAACGTGGAAGAAATGGAACTTTTGGGTGTGAGTTACTGAGTGGAGAGTAAGGGCTTCTATTGCTCTAAATACTTAATACTAATTACTAATTACTTCATACTATTCAGACTATTCAGACTAAAGTAACAAGACTTATGGAAAATTTTTCCACAGCTCCCTAGTAACTTTTACGGGGATGATTGAATCCTTTCAAAACATGTAATCAAAAGTCTTTGCCAAGTCTAGACTATACAAGAATGAGAAGAAACTATATTTTCGGCTCTAATTGATGCAGATAGAGTCCCATAAATTCCATGGAGTTCATTTATGTGCTGACTTGTATTATCTAGTCTCCACAGCCGATAATGAAACCATTGCTTTCATCCGGGCTCCCAATTCATTATTGCAGCTGTAAAAATGAAGAGGATTACGTGAGGGAATCAGATAAAACTGAACTTGATCACTCCCCTCCCGCTTCTAGGAGAACTTTCATTTTCAGTACATTGTCACAAATAGCCAACAATATATGTCAAGTGGCTCTCAACTGATAATTATTGTTGGATCGCTTCGGAAATTAGTTATGATCGGCCGCTAACGATGTTAGATTGAACAATAAACCCCAGTTTATTCCATGCTAATCATAGTCTCTTGGTGGGTGGCTGTCCTATTTGCAAGCCAGGCTTATCCCCCATTGTCGAGGGGAGACAATTTCGACTCAGGCTCAACATCCGTATTCCTTAAGGAGAGCCAAAATAGTCTTCACTTGGCTATTACAATTTGTTGTTGGATGCAGGTTATTGCGACTTTATCTGCGCACGCAGTTTCCATTGCTACCTTCATTTTTATCTAATTTGGGGAAAAGGTTCCGCGGGAAACGCGGCTGACTTCAACGCACAAGCGCTGAGATGTTTGGAAATCCATTATTTGGAATATATCAGAGATCTTTTAGGCAACAAAAGAAGATAGTAGCTCTGTACAAGTTGTGGTCTGGGCCAGAGAAGAGCTCAATGTACTGGATTGACTGTGACTCAACTAGTACAATAAACCAAACCAGATACATCCATGCAATAAACGAGATGAGAAAAGGCCTAGAATGTAACGCTTAATTTAACCGTATTTGCGTCCTCAACTTGACTCACTTCCACTTGAATCATGATGGGCTCTTGCTCGCTGCCTAAATTGTGTTGCATGAGAGTAATTTGTTATGTTCAAAGACGTTAAAGGTCCATCAAAGTAAATGTCCATTTTCTTAGTCGATATTCTCGGAATATTGGCCCTCCACTTTATGGAATTTCGCATCATCTGTCCCTATTCTTTCCATCCACAGTCGAATTCACGGGTGGAGGTTGACTGGGGCCGAAGAATAAGCCATCATAAATCCGCAGTGGTACTTGCAAATGAAATCGGAGACTCGAGTGCTTTACTTTTTAATTAGATCATTTATTTTGTAATTTTCGTCTGATACAATGTAATGCCTAGATAGACTGCATGGACTTTATGAATTTTAAACTTTCTATTTGGGGTCCAGTTATTCAGGTGGTAGGTTTTGCCAAAGAGTCGCCTCAGAGACCCGTGGCGCCGACGGATTGTTAAAAGATCCTGTGACTACTATGTCCAGATGCTTGAGTTCTTCTCAAAATACGGGAGTGACTAAAGTTTGAACACAGCCCTCTTTTTTCTGCGTCAACATGAGGGACCGGGTGGACTAGAATGTGGGAAGTGTAAGATAATCTTAGCTTTGTGATGGTGTGGGATATGGGTATCTCGTAGTTCCAAACTCCTAATATGTATAGAAGAACTTAAGGCTAGAAGAAACTTGATTTTCTATTCATACTGGATATTGTCTATTGAAGTACATTATTTCTTGTCTTGGGCCTAGGCTCTGACGTGGACATTATCACATAACCGTTACAATTCACCGAAGCTTCGTAGGAATTTTTTTGCATCAAATTTTAATTGCTAATGTAGCTATCTAGCTATCACGCAGTATCAGAGACAAAGTACAGAAAAGATGACTCAACATATTGTAGTAATCTAGAGGTCTGTGGATTTAAATCCCCTTTATATCCAGTTGACTTGCTGTGCGCGGACAAGACGCTGATTTGGACCAGTTTTTAATATTCGAAAACAGAGCTGCAATGGTTTGGCCGGAAGCATAGATCCCTATTAGAGCTCGACAAATATGCTGGTGGCATAGAGATGATACCATACGCTTACTCGTGATGGCTCGGTTTAGAAATCACATTAAACAAGCCTGTAGAAGGTGCTAGATTTCATGTCTACAAGTACGACTTAGTAGATCCTCATTCCAATGATCAAACCTATCGTAGACTTTCTCTGGCATCAGACGGTCATCAGATACACGCCCACGCCGATATTTATACCCGACAGAGGACACAAAGTGTGGCGCACAAATCTGGGAGACTATTCTTTGGGATTGGCGTGAGAGGATCCAGGACAAGTCAACAAGATGATGCGGAGGATGCATGTAGTCTCGACGGGCGTGGAGTTTTAAATTTTGGCAAGGAGATTTTATAAATTGAGCTTTGTGCGTGCCAAGTCTTCGGTTGCGAGAGTGCAGGTGACACTGTAAACACCGCCATGGTTTGATGGTGCGGTGGTACATCGTATTGGCCGGTCATCCAATTAAGCTCTGGATAGCTTGGACACATATCCCACTCGAGACAGTAGATCGCTGCTTCGAATCCAGCAAAACACAACCACATTTCTCGCGGCGCTGGTATACATGGATGACGAAGGCATGCTCGGGTAACGAAAGGTTTCGAATTTCCATTTGGTGGGCACTTACGGAGGATGGTCGACTGTTTGTGTAAGCAAGCATACCTCATAGTGGTATTTGCAAATGAAATCCAGAGTATGAGTGTCTCTAACGTCAAAAGAGTCATCCAACATGTATACATAGCACCGATCATGTGTCATAGCTATATAGCTGCATACACCTTAAATGGTCTAAAACAAAGGGTCCTAGATTGTTACAAGCCACAAAAATTCTCAAGAATCACTTGAGGGACGAATCGTTTTCCCTTGGCCCAAGCGCTCCATGGATTAGCTTTCGCTACTTTCCTCTGCGAGACTGGTACATGGCATTCCAAGGGAGTAGTTCCTCGGATGCAAAAACATTGTGGTTATGAGCTATGCGGAAACCATATTGCGGAGTGATGAGGAGTGGATAGTGTTAAAAATTGGGAGTGACAGTGTATAGACACATACAATATTATGCTGTAGGTTTATGGACAGAAAGTATAAGACTAAACCTGTATCCGTCTATCCTGGGTACATCTATGAAACTATTTACATGCTCGCCTAACAAGTACACTAGTGATATATGCTGTGACCTTGAGCCACACACGATGTTCAATCCTCGACTGTCTCGTTGCCTCATATCATAACAAACAGAAAATGAATGACGCTAGATGCTTTTGTTCCTCGACATGGCCCGACTCGAGCACACGCACAATCATCCAGCCATCCACACGGCAGTAGCAGATCCTAAAAATCCTCTTCGAGAATGTGCTGAATCTGACAATGAATTGCTCCGGAGCTCTCGGAAAATATCAACTCTGCTCTAATCTTTTCTGAATCAAATTTAAATGTGTGTGCAGGCATCTAGGTATGATACAGAATCAGAGATGGAGTACAGAACAAATAACTCAATATAAAAATAAAACCTTCCCCTTGGCAAACTGGACCTCATGCGTGTTTTGAACAGGTCTGCGCGGCTAGTCGCATAGCTGGATTCAACTCTTTCAAGCCATGCCAAGCCAGAAATCTACTTTGGATCTCATTTTTTCTCCAACGGTCTTTTAATTGGGATTAATCAGGAGTCGAATATTTCACACAACGTGGTATGGCTCTTAAAATCACCCGTGATGACATTCCACTAGACGTCTCGGCAGAAAAATATGCTGCGCAAATTGCAGGAGCTACTGAGGGCTTGGAAGCTGCTCTCTCTTCACTCCCGCAGCTTTCTATGCAACTAACGTTACCTTGTGTTTTGATGATCAGGAAGCGGCTCTTCGGCTTCTCTCGTTAGCGCCTATATCAACAAGCTCTCGCCAAGTTGCTGAATTTCGACAGGTTACAGGCAGATGAACCGGCTGAAAAAGTGCATCCTACGGTGCCCTGGATATTCTGGAAACACCGGAAACAGAGCAACAAAAGCTCGACCAAAGTCAGCCTGTCTAATGGCTGTGGCATCTAAAGAACAACGACTAGATATCTCACCACGGTGTCCTCTACAAATTTGCAAGTGAAATATTCTCTCAAAGCCAACCGTCCATAAACTGGCGCCAAGGTGCTCATCTAAGAGTGAAGGAAAGCGATTGTTTGTTTTTCATAAAGTATTTCATCTCTCTTCCAATACAAGTCCGTCCTTCACCCAATCATCTTCTTACAGGCCATGTAATCCATCCATAGCTTTGTAAAAGCTGTTGTGATCTAGGAATAGCACAGAATGATTTATGCATACATGTTTAATCGCATGCTACGGTGCCTCATAAGGATGTTACTGTAGACTACTGCACAAATAGGGATAGATGTTAGAATGTAGAATAATTGGGGCTATCAAGTAGGCCACGTTGTTGGTACACTCGTGACTACAAATTCTGTACTTAGTTTCACTTTGGTAGTTACCTGAATCAATGCGCTCTACAATCTCAATGACTGAAGGGTCATTATTTCCTTAATAATAGACGCACTATGATTATTGGGACTACTATGTTATTAATCTGCAAGGGTCATTGGAGGATAATTTAGATTTGGTCGGCAGTCAATCGGGCGGAACGTACAAAACCATCTTTCCTGATCATCTTTCCATCGCCCAGCACATAAAAGAGTGCGAAGCATCTTTACTTGTATCTCTAGTCAATTATCTACAAGCGCAGTATATACAGACCATGCTTCATTTACATACGAGTAGTAGAGTCAGTATCAACCCGCCGGATGACCTTATAACAAAATAAAAGCGTAATGTGACAACAAATTTAAAACATCAAACAAAACAGAGTTAGCTCTAACATCACAAACAGAAATAGTCAAGAGCGGCCAATAATAGTTCAAGATTACGAGTCGTGGACGGCATGAATATAGACAGTTACGGTATGATTCCAGGGAGATACTTTTAGATAAAACCTTTAGAGCTCCGTTGGTCGCATGCTAGGCCCTCGCACACTCAGGACGCAGGGTTAAATGAACTTTTTGTGACGGTTTCTCGCCGCTCAGAATGCAGGTTCTCGTTAGTTCGATACCAATTTCGGACAAACTTCGCAATGCTAGAGAAGTTGGCCCACGAGGCAACGGTTCAAGAAACTCCGCCATGACAGATTTTCATCCACGACAAGATCGATCCTCACCAAAACCTCAGCGAGATCACCGGTACGACTAGGTATATCCTTATTTCCTTTACCAGATCTGCCATAAACTTATCTCTGGTCTCATCTGGCCACCAAATATACGCGCACGACATCATGAATAGCCGTCGTAGGAAAGAGAGCGTGGCGCTCAAATCCGGGAGACAGTTCTTTTGATGTAACGTGAGAGTAATTAGGACAAGGTATAAGATGATGCAATAGAAGAGTACAATCTCGATGGCTGCTACATTTCGAATTTTGGCAAAAAGATTCCCAAATTGAAGAACGTGGTGTCCGCCAAGCCTTCGATTGTGAGAGTACAACTGACACTCTAAGTACCGGTGTGGTTGGGTGTTGCGGTGATACATTACCTGGACCGGTCTCCTAGGCAGCAGCGGGTAGCTTGGACACTTCTACTTGAGACGGAGGTCGCTGGTTCGAAGCTAGCAAAGCTCGGCCACATTTGTCGCAGTGCTGGTGGGCTTAAGTAATCAAAAATTTCTTAGCTTATCTTTGTTCGGTATTTCGGGATCAGGGTCGACTGTATTATTTAAGCAGACAAACATTGTGGTGTTATTTGCGAAAGAAATTCAGAGCATTAGTGTCTCTAAAGTTAAAAGAGTCATCCGACGTGTGCAAATTCCGATGAGCAAGTGCCATAGCTAGTCAACTGCATGCGCGATAAATGTCTTAAAAAAGGTGCCCAGTTGTAAAAAGCGATTGCATAGGCATCCAGTGGCAGCCCAAGTTTTTCAAGGTTCCCATTAGCCTCATAGCTCATATGAGTAGAGATTGAAGGACTTTTCGAAGCGTAGAAATAGAAACTGGCCAAGGTAACTTAACGCAAGAAGATTTGAATAACTAAAGGTCAATCTTCTGAATTTCATTTTAGTGAAGAAATAACCTTCATAAATCTCTTGCTTATTTGAATTCAAGAGAATTTGTAAGAGTTCACAGCAAAATTATGCGAAAGTCATGTAATCGTATGGAACAGAGCCATATCGAGAAAGCAATTAACCATCAATAGAACTCACTGCTACATTTTTCTCTTGTGCTACGAGAGCCTGGTTTTAATATCTGTCTCTGTGATCCCTCATCACCCCAACCAGTATATGAGGCTGTTCTAGTACCTTCATCAGTGCTCCCAGGTACACAATTAGTAAGTTCCATATCCCTGTTGTTGATCTACATCTTGCCTATGAACTGGACCCAGTACAATAGACTTTCGTTTGCTTACAGAATGTGATATTTATAAACTAGTTTGGGTAAATCTTAAATAATTTCTAAACCAACTGCTCATTGATACATGTCGTGACTGATCTAGTATTAGCCGAGATATCATAGCACAAGAGCTGATCTACTAACCAGGTCCCTCATGTGCGGAGGCGTTTGCTTGTCCCTACAATGATTCTCATCATGATGCCGCCAGTAACACTGTAGAATTTTCAGTTTCTGGTACGATTTTTCAATGTACATATTTGCATGGATCTCTCTCCCTTCCAAATTTAGAATAAACAAGTGTAACACGCCAGTTTTGGTCAAAATTAACTTTGAACTTGTAGGCTTTTGATAAAAGTAAATGTCATTAGCTGTGGAATCCTGGTTTTTCTGGAATTCACTAACCTGGATAATCATGATCTATAAAATCGATTGTGGCTTTGCGTACATTTTGTTGTCGAAGAGAACCCATTAAGTAGCCATGATTTTGTTGGAAATGTTTGTAATCTTCAATGGCATCTAACACTTTATCCTCCGGAATATGACTTTTGTTGCAGTCATAATATGAGGCAAATGCAGGCAGCCAAAGGCTCAAGAATACGGTAATGAAAGGAAGAATAGTAATCTTCATTCCGAGATTAGAATTTTGAAGAGTACGCAGTATCTCCTGGAGATGATGTGAACTCGATCGATGAAATTTTCTCGTCAGTTTTTGCCACCTTTTCCTTGGATGAGCCGTAGAGAGTGTTCTTATTTCGTGGCTTTTTGGGCTGAGTGAAAACGAATGGAGTTCAGCTGTTTAGTGACCATAGGTTGCTGAGGAGTGTGTCGCTCTAAATAATTATCGTATGAGACTGTCAATAACAGAATTACTCTACTTATCCGAACATTTACTCTTCATGTCCTTGTGACTTGTTTAGAAATGATAGAATCCTAAAAATATAGGGTGATTAAAGTCCCTTGCCTGCTCTGAGACGAGGAAGGGCTGGTGGGAATCAATCCATGTAGCTCTTAATGAAATAGATAGAAACTCAGGAATTCTATTGGAATGTGGTGAAGGATTCATTGACGGCGTCAGGCCTCCAAAAGCCAAGGTGAAGCCATTAGTTTCACTCGAGCTTTCCGCACGTTAGTAAAACTCCACAATACTCTAGTACTATATGGGAGGGATTAGGTTGTGTTGAGTCAAATTATTCCCCTATGACTTCGATCGAGCTCCTCCTTTCAAATCCACGATGATGGCTATCAATAGATGGAAGGTGTCTATGACCTAACAAACACGTCGGAGTCTCCACGGAAATCAACCGTTAAACATTAGATTGCAGTTAATTTTTGTAATGACAATCCCATTCACTCAGATTGTAGTCCTATTTGCCATCAGGGCTTATCTCTAATTGCCGATTTATGACAGAAGCGATTCAGCTGCTACAGAAGTTCCCCTGCCTGGAAGCCGAAACGGTCGGCAATTGACAGCTACAAGAGAAGTCGAACGAAGAGATTAATTGAATCAAGGGATGGGCCAAGTGTCTGAAGATGGAATGGGCACCTGTCAGCCATGTCTTTCGTGTAAGTAGGGGTGTGATGCCCTCGCATAGCCGAGTTCAGTCAAACTAGGCAAAAGCGGAGAGCTTGGTTGGCAAGACAATGATTCAAGTCTTCTACCACATCCAATTTCAACCCCCAACAACATACCCCCTAACATGGCCTTATTAAATCTACAAGGACGACCCAGCAAATATTCATTTTAATCATGATAATTCTGATCGACTCAGACTGGCCTCAAAATATATACCCGCGACAAAATGAATACCTACAAATGGACAAAACTTGTGACTCGAAGACTGGGCAAGACAGATCTTTGGCATGGTTTTCGAGACATCAAGATAGGTAGGCAAGATGGTACTGAGGATTAAAATAATCTCGATATCGGTAGAACATCTATACCATGACAGGAGTTGTCCTAGCTGAATTCCAGTGTAAAGAGTTGTGGCCCTATTTGCTGTCGGGCACCGAACCAGTAGTGGCGGCAATGGAGGTCCTTGTATACAGCCCCAATTCATTACAATTGCAAGGATCGCGACCAAAATTGTATCAGTTTAAACAGGAAACTGATTCAAGTTCGAGATAGGGAAGCGGAAAAAGATGAGTTCTTCACCTACCAGTGGTAGTGGTGTATATGCTCAATACGCTCTACATATCTGGAAGGGTGAAAGGGGGACTATTCTCAACACCTGTCAGTGGTGTCCCCTACGAACCTCCAACTCTCACTGTAGAGTCTGCATAACAGAGATTGAGTAACAAAGTCCTCACTTCGACGAAGATTCCCAATCGCTTTCGCCGTCTGTATCGTCTTCATCTCTCAACACATTCCCCTATCACCATTATCATGGAGCTAATCACCATCAGATCAGATGGTAGGGTCGGAGTCTCACTCATCACCAACCCTTGGTCATGGAGGAGATGCCATCCGATGAGTTTCCGGAGCGTACCCAGCACCCGATACGGCGATGGTGGATTGGATCAAGTCGGCCTCGACTGTTACAAAGAAGGGAGATATAGATGAATATGCGCACCTCATGTGGTCCCGTTGTCTAGGCCTCGCCTGGCTGGGGCTGCAGGTTCTTGGAGACTTTTTCCCGCGCACGCAGTTTCCATTGCTACCATTTTTATTTTTTTCGGGTAAAAGGTTCCGTGGAAAAGGTGGCCGAATTCCACGGGTAAATACTGAGCTGAATGGCTATTCATCGTGGTCAATATATCAATGATCTTTAAGGTAGCAAAAGAGGATAGGATGTTATGATCCATGTACATGCGTTTGCTCTGCACACTCATGCACATACTAGTCTGCCAATCAACGATGTCGCTTTGCATGTGCAATGGATAGACATCGATGGTTGGGCTTGAGGCTGTATCGAACCAATGAAGAAGGCTTATCTCTTGGAGTTGTGCTCAGGCGCGAGATTAATTGTGTAGGTTTAATGGCATCCTCGATAAAGCCCGACATGTAGATAGCTAGGTGGTCAAGTATCGCCCACAGTGACATACAGACAATCACTTTTCTCCATAAACATAATCTAGAGCATCAAATACATTCTTGAGTCATCTCACATAGATTACCTGAGACATCAATTACTTCACCGTCTCTAAGTCTGCTCCTGGCCACTGTCCAGTGCTCATAATTCACAACATAGGACCACTGTGCAAGGTGTGGCCTGGGCCAGAGAGCAGCTCCATGTGCTAGATAGCCTAAGACTCATGTAGTACAATAAATATACATCTATCGGCGACTGTTACAATCAGGGCAGCAACATGACTGCAGTAGACAAATAGTACATATTGGAATAATGTGCACTGGCGCCATGAGATATGATCAACCCATATCATCACTCATCGGTATGAATAGTAATTAGCCAACAGATGCCCGACGACATAAATTGGCCTTGGGATCTACAACAACCTTCCCATTATGATTAAACAAGGAAGCATGTTGGAGTGCACACTGGTGTTCGGAAAACCACACTTCCATATATGTAGGGGGACATCTTACCACACATATAGAATTAAAGCAATTTAATCACAATTAACTATCCATTAAACATCGGTAAACCCTTTCGTAGAGTAAACAAATTCATCATAACTCTAGCTCATTCTCATACTTGATATTTCATTCTCACAATCTCTGGAACTATTCTAATTGTAACTGCCGAAGAATGAGTCATTGATCTTCGGACTAAGGCGTTGCTTGGTAAGCAGAGCCATACTGACTAAAGCTACAATGTGTTTTGGTAGAATTTGGAATAAACAAGAAGATTAAGTAATGTCGGCTTATCTCGAGCATAAAAGCAGACGTGTCATTATGGATGTGCTAGCCAGGATCTACAGTACGGCTGTGAATCCTGTATAGTGGGAGAACAAGAAAGGAATTAAGAGCATTAGAACAACGCTGAATCGTAATGCCCTTTACTGAATCATTACGATGGATCGTGAAACCGCCCTGTAGTAATTCCGACAAGTAACCTTACATGGTAAAACTTTCGAGCCGTGCGAACACCAAACTCCTCCAGTTCCAAACGTGAGCCTGCCTCACCAATTATCGGACATCTTCCGCCACACATTAACGTTGCGACTCGTAGGCGTAAGGGAGAAGATAGATCGCAGCACACTAAGCTCGGGGCTTAACATGTGGAAATAGGCAGCTCTAATGGGTGAAAGGTCGTAGGACTCGGAAAATACTTTGGAATCTTGGCACAAAGAATACACCAGACTTCAAGCTGAAACCCTACAACCACAAAAAATACACCAGAACGACTCAGCTTGAATACATTCAGGCAAGGACTGGCATTGGAAATACTTTGGCTTACCGATATAAAATTGGGGGGTCAGAGAGTGATTGATGTGACTACCGTGGGGAAGGGAGACACACAGTGCCACATCTAGTTCTATGGTGTAAAAAGTTTGAGGGTTGAAGGAGGAGAGAAGTTTGAAGGAAAATATCGCTAAAGCCTCGAATTACTTTTTGAACACACGTGGGGAAAACAGCATTACGTTGCTTCCTTGATTCAACCAAATGCCTTGGGCATGCAGAAAGTGAGATGGAGTGAAGGTAGAATTACTATGGAAAATATCATGGCGAAATGAGATGAATATATTTTGTACTTTAGAACTGGACCATAGCTACGTGGCTGAACACATGGTGAATTTTTTGAAAGAAAAAAGATTCTTAAACTCGAGAGAGGACAGGCATTGTAGATATGTAATGAGAGAGAGAGAATAGGTCATCCATTGGCGTGCTTGGCCAGATGCTTCTTGGAGGTGTTGCGACTTGAGGGTAATTGTGAGCGGCGCGGTTATGGTTTTGGATGCTGCTTTTGACACTTACAAGTGTGTGTGTTTTTATTGTACTACATGAGTCTATGACTATCTAGCACATTGGGCTCTTCTCTGACCCAGGCCACACCTTGTAAAGTGCTCCTATCCCCTTTTGTTACTTGAAAGATCATTGATAGATTCCCCTTGATGAATAGCCATTCAGCTCAGTATTTACCCGTGGAATTCGGCCACCTTTTCCACGGAACCTTTTACCCGAAAAAAATAAAAATGGTAGCAATGGAAACTGCGTGCGCGGGAAAAAGTCTCCAAGAACCTGCAGCCCCAGCCAGGCGAGGCCTAGACACCGGGACCACATGAGGTGCGCATATTCATCTATATCTCCCTTCTTTGTAACAGTCGAGGCCGACTTGATCCAATCCACCATCGCCGTATCGGGTGCTAGGTTCGCTCCGGAAACTCATCGGATGGCATCTCCTCCATGACCACGGGTTGGTGATCAGTGAGACACCGACCCTGCCATCTGATCTGATGGTGATTAGCTCCATGATTGTAAGGATTCTTGAGAAATGCCTCAGGCAGTATTTATGGGTCCCTTGTTTAATCCCACTAGTCTATTTTTTTTTTTTAAATCATTTAATGTGTATTCAGCTATCTAGCTATGACACATGACCGGCGCTATGTATACATGTGGGATGACTCTTTTGACGTTAGAGACACTCCTACTCTGGATTTCATTTGCAAATACCACTATGAGGTATGTTTGCTTACACAAACAGTCGACCCTCCTCCGTTAGTACCCACCAAAGGGAATTTAAAAACCTTTGATTATCCAAGCATGCCTTCGTCATCCATGCATACCAGCGCCGCGAGAAATGTGGTTGTGTTTTGCCGGATTCGAACCAGCGATCTACTGTCTCAAGTGGGATATGTGTCCAAGCTATCCAGACTCTACTTGGCAGACCGGCCAAGATGATGTACCACCGCACCATCCAACCATGGCAGTTTTTATAGTGTCGCTTGCACTCTCGCAGCCGAAGATTTGGCACGCACAAAGCTCAATTAATAAAAACTCCTTTCCAAAATTCAAAATTCCACGCCCGTCGAGACGGTATCCAATCCTCTGCATCATCTTATTAACTTGTCCTGATCCCTCTCACATCCATCCCAAGGAATTGTTTTCCAGATTTGTGCGCCACGCTTTGCTTCCTCCGTCGGGTGTAAATATCGGCGTGGGCGTGTATCTGGCGACCAGCTAAGGCCAGAGAAAGTCGACAAGAGGTGTGGTCATTGGGATTAGGATGTACTAGGTCGTACTTGTAAACTTGATGAGGTTTAGGTAGGAATCGATTTCGTTGGGAGTGAAAGATTGATATGGTGGAGTAATTTGAATCATTGCCTCGTGGGCCAACTTGTTCGGTATTGCGAAGTTTGACTGAACTTGGCCCTGGGAGAATATTTCACTCCCAGGTTCGTAGAGGACACCGCGTATAGGTGTTCAGTCTTGCCCTCCTGGCCACTAGTCTTTTTTTTTTTTTTTTTTGCATCAGATTTTAATTGCGTATGCAGCTATCTAGCTATGACACAATATCAAAGAAAAGTACAGAATAGATGATTCAACGTAAAGGAAGAGCACTCATGCCTCAGATTTCATTTGCAAGTACCACTGCGAAGTTATGGTGGCTTTTTCTTCACCCCAAGTCAACCCTCATCTGTGAATACCCATCCAAGAGAACGTCTCAAAAAACCTGAGTTATCCAGACACGCCTCCCTCATCCATCAACTTTCCACCGCGCGAAATGTAATCTGAGATGTCTGCTTCCCAAGTGGAGTAGGTGCCCAGGCTACTCAAACTATACCGGAGAACACCACCAGGAGGCGAACCACAACACCTTCCATCGTCTGCTTGTTTTTATAGTGTGAGCTGCACTCTCGCAAGTGAAGCCTTGGCGCGCACAAAGCTCAATCCGTAAAACTCCATGCCAAGATTCGAAATTTCACGCCCGTCGAAAACGTATCCCTCTTCTGCATCATCTTGTAAACTTGTCCTGATCCCTCTCACGTCCATCCCAAAGAGCTATCTCTCAGATTTGTGCTCCACGCTTTGCTTCCTCCGTCGGGTGTATATATCGGCGTGGGCGTGTATTTGGTGACCGGCTGAGACCAGAGAAGGTCGAGGAGTGGTGTGGTCATGGGGATGAGGATGTACTTGGTCGTACTTGTAGACTGGATGAAGCTTAGTTGAGAATCGGACTCTTTGGGAGTGAAAGATTGACATGGAGTAATTCGAAATTTTGCCTCGTGGGCCAACTTCTTTGATATTGCGAAATTTGACTGAACTTGGCTCTGGGAGAATATTTCACTCTCAGTTTCGTAGAGGACACCGCGTACAGGTGTTCAGTCTTGCCCTCCGGCCACTAGTCTTTATTGCTTAGCGAGGGCACCTATGTAGTTTCCATTTCCGAGACTGAGATCTTCATGCTTTGTTTTCTGTCTTTAGGAATAGTTACATTATTCTAATCACATCTCACTCTCGTCCTCTGCCAACTATAGTGACCTACCGTCACCTCCGGCCCCTTTATCTAGAACGACTCCCCGCTTTCCCAATTACCACTTCTCTAGAAAGCCCTCCGCGTTCCCACGAGGCGTCCTTCCTCAGTACATCGTACGCTACGCCCTCTCCGACGTCTCGAGTCTTGCGCCTAGTGAACCTGCGCCTGACAATGATAATGGTGATAGGGGAATGTGTTGAGAGATGAAGACGATACAGACGGCGAAAGCGATTGGGAATCTTCGTCGAAGTGAGGACTTTGTTACTCAATCTCTGTTATGCAGACTCTACAGTGAGAGCTGGAGGTTCGTAGGGGACACCATTGACAGGTGTTGAGAATAGTCCCCCTTTGACAGTTACAAAATGGAGCGGAATGGAAAAAAACGGAGCGCGCCTTTTTTTTCCCTTTATTGTCCTATCTTAGTCTATGATTATGTAGGACATGCAGGTCCTCTCTGCATATAGGCCAAGGATACCTACGCCAGTATTATATCCCCTCCTATGCCTCCCACACAGCTCCCCCCAAACAGTACCGCCCCTCACAAGTCCCCATTCGATCATACACTTAGAGGAGCCCTTTGCTCTTTATTATCTCCCCTCTCTATCCAAAGAAACGATGGCCATATGAGAGTGTATGGCAGCCGAGAAAAATCGCCAAACCCACTGAGTGCGGAGCTCTCCTAATAGCGACGTTAGGACTAAATCCCAAGACATAAGGATCCTTCTGAAGCGTTCAGAGAGGCCGGCCAGCTGGGCGCTGCAGACTTGTGGGTACCTCGGAGAATTCACACTCTGCCTTTCTAGCCTCCTTCCAACTCCTTCCCGAAGGTCGTACTGAAATTTCAGAAAAGCCTTGATAGAGTGTGATTGCTATATTATAGCTTAGTCCAACCTCTTTTGTGCCGTCCAGGGCGCTGGGGAGTGCCGTTGACTTATCGACAATAGAAGTCTTCCGGGCTAATTATCCAAAATCTCGGTCTTGGCGGCCACAAAATATCCAAAGTTGAAAACTCCTCGAAAATGACAGTCCCAGCATGGTCTTCAGAGACCTGTTCCCCCTCTCGCTCCACATCTCAGCCGCCTGTCCTTCCTCAAGATGTTTGTCCCATTAGAGCAACAGTCCCCCATAAGCCATGACCCAGGCTATGTATTTCCGACTTGATTTCCCCCTTGCGGGTATAAATAGCGTCGTAAATATGTAGTGAGAGATGGCTGGAGGTTAATGGGGCAAGCTCCTGTTTGTGATTGGAGCAACTTCTTTATCGGTCTTTGAGGCGAGATGATGAGTGGTTAGAAAGAGGTTGAGGACTCTTTTTTTTTGCATCAGATTTTAATTGCGTATGCAGCTTTCTAGCTATGACAGAATATCAAAGAAAAGTACAGAATAGATGACTCAACGTAAAGGAAGAGCACTCATGCCTCGGATTTCATCAAGTACCACTGCGAAGTTATGGCGGCTTTTTCTTCACCCCAAGTCAACCCTCATCCGTGAATACCCATCCAAGAGAACGTCTCAAAAACCCTGAGTTATCCAGACACGCCTCCCTCATCCATCAAATTTTCTCCGCGCGAAATGTAATCTGAGATGTCTCCTTCCCAAGTGGAGTAGGTGCCCAGGCTACTTAAACCATACCAGGGAACACCACCAGGAGGCGAACCACAACACCTTCCATCGTCTGCTTGTTTTTATAGTGTGAGCTGCACTCTCGCAAGTGAAGCCTTGGCGCGCACAAAGCTCAATCCGTAAAACTCCATGCCAAGATTCGAAATTTCACGCCCGTCGAAAACGTATCCCTCTTCTGCATCATCTTGTAAACTTGTCCTGATCCCTCTCACGTCCATCCCAAAGAGCTTTCTCTCAGATTTGTGCTCCACGCTTTGCTTCCTCCGTCGGGTGTATATATCGGCGTGGGCGTGTATTTGGTGACCGGCTGAGACCAGAGAAGGTCGAGGAGTGGTGTGGTCATGGGGATGAGGATGTACTTGGTCGTACTTGTAGGTTTGATGAGACTTAGGTAGGAGTCCAACTCGTTGGGAGCGAAAAAAACGACGTGGAGGAGTAAATTGAATCATTGCCTTGTGGGCCAACTTCTTCGATATTGCGAAATTTGACTGAACTTGGCCCTGGGAGAATATTTCACTCCCAGGTTCGTAGAGGACACCGCGTACAGGTGCTCAGTCTTGCCCTCCGGTTGAGGACTCAGATGAGAATGATAAGAGAGGCATTATCGACAAGTCATCAAATGGAGATATGCGTGTGTTTGCTTTCGACTTTGATTCGGATGCGATTCTTCTTGACTATACCAGATATACAGAACATACTGGGCGATTACAATGGCACTAATCGAATTGGAGAATTCGACTTTGCCGGCTGAGGACGAATATAGTCTTGGCGGAACTATAAATCTAGTTATGGGAAGCGATGTGCAAGTTTACGACAACGGGGACGACGCTGGAGACATAACTGCGGAAAGATGGCGCTGTTGTACATCATGATGACCATGTGTTTAAGTTCTTAAATAACTCGAAATAATTACCCTCTTCGGGTTGGACATGACTGCTTTGAATTAAGTAATCACTTATTTTTTTTGCAGTGATTGTGATGAATGACAAATGGACACCTTCATGAACATAATCTTTCAATCCTTCTCTCGGTAATTCCTGTTGTGTTATCCATGTAACTTACCATGATACATGCTTTAGGTCGCGTCATAGCATATGCACGTGAACGGGGAACTAAACCGTGGGGTGTTTAGTGTGTAATGCACGTGTGGGTATTATGGACCAAACTAGAACTCGATAAAATAGAGATAACGGAATCAGCGAGAGACTGATAGACTGAAGGAGAACGAGCTGGTCATTTCTCGTAGGAGAGAAATGATATCACAAGGGAATGTTCTAGCACTAGGCTGTGAACAACACAGTAAGTCTGGAGCAAGATATAAGGAGGTCTCAACCTCCGTCTATTCATTGTAACGAAGTTTCCTTTATACGAGAATACAGAGTCAAGTCTTACATATCACGAGAACACACGCGACAGCGACTATAGAGACCTGCTGTGAGCATAACTTCCCCAAGAGTATCCATCGTCCTGCTCCTATATAGCCTAGTTAATATAACAATTCCCCATAGACGAGGGTCGACTGCTTTGTCAGGAAATATAAATCTCAACGTGCTACCTGCGAATGAAAGCCATAGTAAGGGTGTGGGAAGTCTAAGGATCCATTTTATTGCTACGCATGAAAATAATCTTTCTTGACTTATTTGCTGAAAATATATTGATAGATTCATTCATTCGTTTCTCCAGCTCAACGTCCTATGCGATATCTGTATAGAGAACCATGAAGACGTTCAGCCGTTTTTATCGGGGGAAAAGCTTTCAAAAAATCAAAACCTACTGTCCTGCCACTCTGAACCGACCTAGCTTAATGCTAAAGACGTTTCTTTTGACCATTATTTCAAAAATTTTCCCCGAATTTAATCAATTCCCCCTTCGATCAGACTAATGCTATGAGCAATTGAACAACGAAGATACCCCTCACTCTGCGATAGACCTTGAAGTGTCCGAAGAGTCGGCCCTGGTGGTGTTGCGACTGTTATGGGGGTAGTTGGTGCCGTTGAGGCCTTCGACTACCTTGCGTGGTCGTCCTAGCCCTTATATGAGTCCTTCAGCCTTCTCCCTGGTAACCAAGATAGTTCCCTGATCATTTATCTTCCGAACTATTTATTCTAATTCCATACTGTGACTAAAACTGAGTTGGTGATGAATAAATCGATTTATTAAACTATACGAGGAGAAAAGAGAACTCTAGCTACGACTAACAGGTATTTATAAGAATTGTTCCCCTATGTCAATCTCCAGACGGATGACTTATCCTTAGGCACAATACTTGCTACCCAGCCATGCGTTTCCAGGTGTTACTTATGTATAATAACGCTTCGACCTCCTGACTAGTAGTGCCGTCTTATTCAGCTTCATCTATCCTTCCCCATCCAGCCTTGTCGTAAACATTCTCAACAATACGCTTAGGTATTCACCTAAGCTTAAACAATGGCCAAACCGTAACACATGCTCCCTCCTTTCTCGATAGAAGCTCCATCCGAGCCTTTTCCAAAATTCCCTTGTAGATTGGTAAGTCTGACAGGCTACTTTCTGCTATGATAGTCCTTCATAGTCTTAGACTCAGTAGGGACTTAAATTTAATTCTATTCTATTCTGCTATGATCGGTTTTCCCTGCCGCAATTCGCGCAAGAGACTATTTCTCTCGGACAGTCCCGAGTTTGGTGAGCACTAGCGCATTCACCACTCCTAGCTGTCTTTCCACACGACGCCTGCGTATGTACCCACTGGCTGCAGTTGAAACACTGCTTTGGCTGGGCTCGTGGTGACCACACTTGAGCAGTGAACAGCATGGCATTAAGTACGAGGCCATGTCGAGCCGCTGTTGTTTGCATTGTCTCAGATGGGAGGCTGATTATAATTGATTCACTAGTACGGCCGTTTTTCTTTCACCGATTGGTGTTCCTTTCCGTCATGTAACCACTCTATGCGATTCATTGCTGGGCCGGGAATCCAGGCCCCATTTACCGTCTCAGTTCCCCTGATGATAGCGTGGTTGTCGCATATTAAGCGCCGCGTCTCTCTGAAACGCCAACTGGACGAACATATTCGGGTCGTTGCTACGCCTCTGTGGAATTGCATATGCATCTTGAATGTCCTCTTGTGCCTTTGAAGGCAGCTCTTCAGGCTGAAATTTGGCTGCTCCTTCGATTCTAATACGTACTGCTGTTTTGGTCATTTTTGGAGCTAAGACTGACGCGTAGGTCCTTGTTGTCAGCATCCCCGATGCGAGTTTTGCAGCAGAATTTTGAACGAGATCCGCGAAGCTCTTCTTTATAACCTCCTCGAGCGCCATTATCCTCTCCTCGATTGGAGATGGGATCTGGGACATTGCTGTCCAGGCTTTCTTGTGAAAGTTAAAAGCCCTCACGGCTCCGTTGACGTCCTCCTTGGATGGTAATTCCTCCTTCATCTCGCTCATCACGATTAGTCTGACCTTTTTCAGTAGTTTCCCTAAAGTTTCTAGTTTCTTATCCTTTGGAGCTGTCCGTGCTCTGCTGCTTTCGTTTGTGGCGGCCATCGTCGCTTTTAGCGATGCGTCGAAATCGCTGGATTTCCCAACACCAGCACCCACGCCCGCCATGTTAAAGCACTTAAGGCGAATAAACTGAAGATGGGTAAAGAAGGTGAGAAAAAAAGATTCATGTTATCAAATTGATGGTAATGGCAGCGTGGAAGGCCGCACAGCTTTCTGGCAAAAATAATGCATTGATAGGTTCAAAAGAGTGTAAAAGTGCACATCGCATCTTTCTCTGTATACTAGTGCATGGTTTTGAAGTTTCGGTAGTTTCATTCATATTTTAGTAGTTAGACTCTTTGTTCCTATAGTGGAATACAATAAATTTAAATTTATCTCCATTTAAGTTGCAAACGTATCACTAAGTTAAAAACATAGAAATAGCCCTCGGCATTGGAATTAAAATAAGGTTGGAATTCTCCTAATCTTTCCAGCGAGATTCCATAAGCACCGTTTGGACCCAATAAACCTCAGGGTCGCAAGGTAATGAAAGACCGTATAGGGTGGACCCCTTCACTTGATTACTTTCTACTTATATAATTATACGGCTCAAAAATTTGGAAGAGAAAGAATATCACTCATGGGAATCACTCCCAGGAAGTTTTAGCATTTTTTGTAGGTCCAGGGGGGGCTGTGAATGACGTGGCCTGGTAGGAGTAGCGATCAAGATGTCACAACATAAAGAAATGGGACAGGTACGTACCTCACATCATCCACGAAGAACACTTGACAGCGCATGGCGGACTCCCAACACCTAGTCATCGTGATATGAAAGGGGAGACAGAGTCAAAAATAAATGTCTAACAAGACCTCAACCGGCCAAGTACCTCTCCCGATACCGAACCCCCATATCTCTTGTTCATTCCATTCAATCCTAACCTATTGAACGTGTCCTATTTGTCTCGGTGCTCATAATCCTTCGATTCTCACTCATACTTGTCAGTTGACAAGTTCCCCAACAAGCGGCTAGAGTCTCAGTAGATTATATAGGGTATTGTTTACTTAAAGCATTTCCTCATCTTCACCCATACTTGTTATTAAATTGTAGTTGTTATATTTTTGAAATGCGTCGTATTGACTCCGTTGCTCTTGCTCTCGTTGATATATAGTCGAGATATTTTCTCTCAAGAAACTACCCGCTTTGTTGTATACAGGATCTGTTGCATGAGTATATTGAGAGGCATCTAAAATTGTACCAAACTTTGAAGTATCATCTCTAGAGGCTACATTATTCGTAGAATCGACTTGAGAATCAATACCATATCCAGATGTGATATATGGCTCAGCCGTATGACTCGAATCCCAGTTTTTTTGCTGAAAGTATGTGGGAATAACGGGTGAGTTTGTGCTACAATCACTCATATCACTATCCATACAATGATCATGATCGTCGTGAGTAAATTTTTCAATCATGTGACTTTCGTACAGCAGATTAGACTTATGTTCTTCTTGGATAACTTTTTCTGCCCATCTATTTTGTTCAAGCGTTAAACTCTGAAGGTCTGGCCGACATATTTGCCAGAGTTCGATTAGACGCTTTTGCTGAGCAATTGTAGCTGTTTCAAAGAGTTCAAGTTGCGAAGGATAAAGTGAACGGGTATCAACACCTTTTTTCAGAAGAATCATTTCAGTCGAGGATTTCTCCGTTAGTGGAGGCTCATTAGATGGCTCAGGAGCTAGGTGCGCAGAGTGATGATAGTGTTGGGAGATGGAGTATATGATGGGCTCCTCTGATTTTTCTTCTACCTTCGGATGAACATTTATGGAATTATGATGTAAAGAGAGATGTTGTTGGAAGAGAGCAACGAGCTCATCTTGAGTCGTCATAACCGAGGACGTCATTGTGCTTGGCGTCCAAAACTGAAGCAACGTTAATAACCCAAAATATTGAAGATCATGAATCTTACCTTGCAGGAGATCCTCTGAAGGTTTTCGAGAGTTTCTCTACACAAAGCCAGAGTTACTTAGGTATGATGGTCTGTGACGATGCCTAGCTTAAATTCAATGAGCTATAGATACTAGTATGGGCGATATACTTGGTTTAAGTTGAAGGCAAATGAGTTTATTTGCTTTTACTTCTTTTTCTAAACTATGTACTTGAAGGTACTGAAAAGTACCGCGGGGAAGCAAGACGGGGCCCAAGATCAGGATTTGTTGTATCGGGGAATTAACAGACCGTAGGGGTGAAATAAAGCTGCACTGCAGCAGGTAAAAGCAGTGGGAAAATTAAAAGCTGGAAACTTAGGTTAGATCGAGAATAACATCTAACTTCAAGAAAAATCCTGTGGTAATGTTGATTGGATTTCGCGGCTGATTGTTGCGTGGGTTGAGGTGGGGTCATATAGGTCAAAGTGGATACCATTTAGTCTAGCGAGGCGGTTGAAGTACCTAGCGCCATGATTCAAACGGTATCGGAATTGTCCAGTCTTTGATACCTACAATAAACGTAAAGCGTGACTCGGTTCAAATCACATGACTATAGTTCATGATAGTTTGCTTACCTGCCTTACCGAGCTATACAGGGTCTTACGGAACAACAATTCTCAGTATCATATCTCTACCAAAAATTAAACATCGCTGCTTGAGTCTCAGCCTATCTAAATTTGGAAACCTGCAAGCATGGTAAGCCGTGCTCGCCTGAACTCCGATGTTCAGCATAACTAATTATTGAAGACCTCCATCGGGACGGGATACGATCTTACCAACTCAGTCTTCTCCCCTGATGGCCGGAATTTCCAGGTAGAATACGCAGCAAAAGCCGTAGAAAATGGAGGTACATCGATCGGAATTAGATGCAAAGATGGGGTTATCCTGGCCGTCGAAAAGATAATCACGAGTAAGCTTTTGAAAATGGGCGCAAATAGACGAATTGCTACGGTTGATAAGCATATGGGTGTGGTATTGGATAGCACAAGATTCTCACAGCGAGTGTCATATTCTGACGAAGAAATAGGTCTCATCGGGACTTTTACCAGATGGACGACATTTCGAATCAAGAGCTCGAGATGAAGCATATCACTGGCGGAAAGTCTACAAATCGCCGATTACCACAGCTGACCTAGCTAGTCGAATGGGCCAATACCTTCAAACATATACATTGTATTCTTCGGTGAGACCATTCGGCATCACTGCAATTGTTGCTGGATGGGATTCAGAGCTGGAGATACCAATCGATGGCGAGGTAGGCAGCGGACCTTCTAGTGGCCCAGGGGGTAAGGTCGAAGGCGTCAAGTATGGTGGGCCAAAACTTTACATGATTGAACCAAGTGGAATGTACTGGGGGTACTACGGAGCAGCTACCGGTAAGGGTCGTCAAACAGCTAAGTCTGAGTTAGAGAAGCTGGACCTAGCAGCTGGCAAACTAAGTCTACTCGATGGTATTAACGAAGCTGCAAGGATAATATACACTGCTCATGCAGACAATAAAGACAAGGATTTTGAGCTTGAGATGACGTGGATTAGTGGTAATGAGGGACCAACAAAAGGAGTACATGAGCCAGTACCTAAACATCTTTTAGTAGAAGCAGAGAGATTGGCTAAGAGGGCATTAGAGGGTGACGACGATGAGGATGAAACTAAATCCGCGGACGGGGACAAGATGGAGCTATAAATTTCTACTGAGTCGAATTTCTACATTATGAATTGTGCCGAAAAGTAGCTTCCTCGCATGCTACCAGTCTAAATGCCACTACTCTTCACTGAAGCTCCTTTCCAGGAAGAGCGGAAAAGAATTTCATTCAGGCGATACAAGACATGGCTATCTTAATTATTAGTTCAATTTGTGGGAAATATTTGTCTTCTACCTTCACAGAATTATCAACGTGCACACCGCGTTTGCTATTCCAGCGGTTAAGCGTATTGTAGAGGATAAAAAATGGGCCCGGTAGGCACTCATGTCATTCGAGAGACATGTTTCGTACGGTTTATTCTGAAGAACTGGATTTGACCGTAGACGATTTGGATTGTTGGGCCCTAACCCTCTTATTCAGCAATTGTTCACGATTAAGATATGAGCTTGTATTGGGCGAAGGTGCTACAGGGGTGCTAGTTAACCGAGCATTTCCACATACACGTCCCGTGCCGTCATGTTGCGATTTTTAACCTAAGAACAAACAAATCATCCCATATCTGCAATTTTGCGCCTAGTCTAGCCTCAAACTGGACCGTCCTAGCTTCTACATCATCAATCATACACAGCTCGATCAAGGAGAAGACTTTTTCTTTAATTTTGTGTGCAAGGCAGCTGATCCCCCCGTACTTTGAAGATTTCGAGATTTCAGGGTTTCGGCTAGATCAGATCAACCTCCATCAAGCATCTGAAACTCGTTCCACCCAGCTAGAAGCAGTAACCGTAGCAGGAAATGCGTTTTCAGAAAAGCTAAATATTCGCAGTACCAGCAGCGGAAAACCGGGAGATTTGATGTGCATAATTTGATACTTTTTATATCTCTTGTGTGTGTGTTTTATTAAATGCACCTTATTTATCCGTAGCTGCCAATATAGAGTAAACCAACTTTTAGGCGGATAGCTTTATTTTCAGGTAACTCAAAAACATGGAGACTACGCCCTCGGGTATTCGCACACGCTAATTTGACATCACAAGAGTACCGCGTGGTTGATATTGTAAATCTCAAGAACCTCGTTTAGCTGATTCCCGAAGCCTAGCCGTGCAGTAGCAGCGCGCCGTAATGGCAGCCATCTTTTGGGGGATGAACTAAAACTACCACCCATTATGCCAAACAAAAAAATGACATGGGTCAGTTTTATCAAGTGTCTTGTCTCAGTCAAAGATGATTTCAGACATTTAGATCCCCTCCACCTTTACATCACGGATACCTATGCGTTCCAAACTATATTTCCTTCTTTTACAAATTTACCGCAATTATTTTAGGGCACACTGAAAGAAGTCTTTTACCATCAACTTTCTCCAACTAATAATTTGAAGATCATTTGCGGGTTTTTAGCGGCCAATAAAACCCGCATTGATAACCGGACGCAGGGCTAACCCGCCACCGACGAAGGAACAAACCTGAAGATACCGTTAAGATCTTAAGCGCACCAAGAGGGCGGCCAGCAGGTTATCCCAACCCTTTTTTTGCAACAAATTTAAATTGCGCATGCTGCTATCAAGCTATGACAAAATATCAGATGTAAGGTAAATAATAGTTGACTCAAACTAAAAGAGGAGCACTCATGCCTCTGATTTTATATTGCAAGTACCACTGCGAAGTTATGGTGGCTTTTTTTTCACCCCAAGTCAGCCCTCGTCCCTGAAAAGCCACCCAGGCGAACATCTCAAAGACCCTGAATCATCCACTGACATTTCTCCTCGCGAAATGTAGTCTTAGGCTTCACCCTTCTAAGTGGAGTACGTGCTCAGGCTACTCAAACTATACCAGATAACACCACTAGGAGCCGGACCACGGCAACTTCCTTCGCTGACTTTTGTTTTTAGTGTCAGCTGCACTCTCGCAAGCGAAGTCTTGGCGCGCACAAAGCCCAATTCGTAAAACTCCATGCCAAAATTTGAAATCTCACGCCCGTTGAGATTTTATCTATCGTCTGCATCTTCTGCATCATCTTGTAAACTTGTCCTGATCCTCTCACGCCCGTCCCAAAGAATTACCTCCCAGATTTGTGCGCTACGCTTTGCTTCCTCTATCGGATATAAATATCGGCTTGGACGTGTATTTGGCGTCAAGCTGAGGCCGGAGAATAGATGATGAGAGGTGCGGTCATTGAAATAAGGATGTACTAGGTCGTACTTGTGAACTTGATGGGTCAAGGTTTGAGTCGATCTCGTTGAAAGTGAAGATTTAACATGGTAGAGTATTTCGAATCATTACCTCGTGGGCCAACTTCTTTGTCATTGCGAAATTTGACTATTGACCTGTACCTAAACGTGACTACCCTCGCGCTTACCTTTACTCTTCTCTTTGACTCGAAAATCCCATAAATTCATCCTTTATGCGCTCCATCTTATTCTTAGGTAAAGTGTGTGTATCTAATTCGTTGCTATAGGAATCTTCAATTCGATGTATGCGAGTAAATTCTTCTACCGGTCAAGTAGATATGTGATATCCCGACGACTTGGAGCATGATTTGCTTGCAGATATCTTGTCTAATTTCATATATGTGTTCTAGCATCCTACTGACGAGGGGTCGTATGCATCTGCCATGAGTTTTAGAGATTTATATTTAATTCGTGTGAGGTTTTCACTGCTTTTCGGGTGTTGATGTTTTGGAGCGCGCGCTATTTACTTAGTTAAAGATGGATGTGGGTGTAGAATGGAATGACATCACGTGGTGTCTCGTGGCTCATAAATACAACGGACCTTGTGTGACGCTTGAGACTAATACGTGAATTCTATATCCTTCAATTGTAAGATGTCTATGTGCCAATATACATTGATTGCTCCTTACCCCTCAACGCTAGTAGATCTGCTGCTTAGACCGTACGATTTCCTGTGCGTGAGGTCATAGGATAATAACGATTACGTGTGTGCCGTGTTTCCTACATCCGGCTAACCCGTGCCCAGAAGATCTGTCCAGGATCCACAGTGTGTTACTCTTGGTTTTCTACTAGGAGGCCAGTATTCCATTTTTTCCAACTTAAATCGACGAAACTCTTTAGCACGTAAACATCACCCCCTAAAAAATTGGCGCTATTTTCTTGTCCAAACCATTCTTGCCACTGATAGCTCATGATTACTCAAGTTTACGCCGCTTGGGTTGGGGTTTGATCGTCGAATTTTAATAGCTATCTCTTTTTCTCTTTTTATTGTCCTAACTTAGTCTATGACTATGTAGGATATGCAGGTCCTCTCTGCCTACAGGCCAAGGATACCTACGCCAGTATTATATCCCCTCCTATGCCTCCCACACAGCTCCCCCCAAGCAGTACCGCTCCTCACAAGTCCTCATTCGATCATACACTTAGAGGAGCCCTTTGCTATTTATTATCTCCCCTCTCTAGCCAACAAAACGATGGCCATTTGCGGGTGTGTGGCAGCCGGTAAAAATCGCAAAAACCACTGGGTTCGGGGCTCTTCTAATACCAACATGTGGACTAGATCCGAAGACATAGTGACTCTTCTAAAGTGGTCGGAGAGGCCGGCTAGCTAGGCGCTACAGAATTTTGTCTTCCTCGGAAGATTCACTACACAGCCTTTCTAGCCTCCCTTCCTCCAACTATTTCCCGAAGGTCGTACTGAAATTTTAGAAAAGTCTTGATAGAGTATGATTGCTATATTGTAGCTAAGCCCAACTTCAATATGCCGTTGACTCATCGACAGCCGAATTTCTCTTGGCTAATTAGCCGAAACATTTGTTTTGGCGTCCACAAACATTCCAAAATCGAAAAGCTTATCAAAAGTTAGCCCCTAAAGACTTATCGATAATCAATTCCATCTTTCTTTTTGCCCCACACCTGCCTGTTTTTTCTCCAAAGGCAGAGCTGCACTAGATCAATGGTCCTGCGTGAACCAAGACTGGCGCTTTATATCTTACGACTTATTCTCATCCTTGTGGGTATAGGTAGCATCGTAACTTTGTAGTGGAAGATGGCCGATTTTTGATGAGGCAAACTCCCAATTGCAATTGGAGTAACGTCTTTATGGGTAGTTAAGGCTAGGTGGTGTAGTAAGATTGAGGTTGAGAACTCGCGTGAGATTGATAGGTCTGACACTGACAAGAAGTCATCGATTTTAGATATGCTTGAGGTTGCTTTCGACTTTGATTCGGTTGTGGTTCTTCTTGGCTATCATAGATATGCAGAGCTTACTGAGCGATTAAACCGCCACCATTGGAAGATGAAGTACCCGTCTTTTCCAGCAGCGATCCCTTTTATCAATCCATGTTTACAAATTACAATTATTTTTGTTGTATACTGAGGCTTTCCATTTGGAGGCACGTTAGAAGTCTTGATCTTATGCATCACTCACGCGTATGAGTGAACACTTGTTAGCGGTGTTCTCTCAGAACATCCTGCTCTCACCGTGGGGTAATGAGAGCTAACATTGAGTCAAATATCTTTACGCAGGGCTCCTTTTTGTACCAAGTCAAGAACGCTCCATGTTGACATTAAAGAGACAAAGACGAAATTTTCTACAACACTCTCCCCGCTAATATTTTCGGACAGTTAAACATGATCTTCGATATTTCTCATAGCGGAAAATCGATAAAGATTCAAGGTCAGGCCAGGAATGTGGGAAAAGTATCCTCTAGTTGTACACGAGCATGTTGCGCTCGGATATGTGCCTCTCGGAACTGTTAAGAAGGGTAGCTCTAACTTGGGATTTAGTCTTGATATCTCTAAGGGGATGGCCCTGCATCCGGCGGTTATTGCGGGTTTTCTCGGCTGCTTAAGATCCATAAATGGCCTCCAAACTGTCGGTTAGAGAGAAGTGATGGTGAAAAGCTTCTTTGATTGTATAATGAAATAAGTGTGGTAAATTTAGCAGAACTATAATACCTGATGCAAAGCTATCTGTAATCTGGAGACAAGGAGTAATTACTAACGCCATATGATCACGGATTAAGAGTCAAGGGGGTTTCAGTGAAATTTGTGGTACATTTTGTAGAAGTGCTGACCACTAACTGGCATTCCTAACAAAGCCGGCGACTTAGCTGCTCGCGGATTTGCACGTGTCAGGGCACGCTCGGACTAATACTCGATCCAGAAGACTCTTCTTTGAAATACGGCCATTCACTAGAAAAGCATGTAAGCGAAGTTATTTTTGGTTCCAAAATCCTTAGAGAAGTAGTGGTTATTATTACTTGCAGGGCGCTCTTTGTTTTATTTACTTCCTATTGATCTCAATATTCTTCTCACAACAAATTCCTCGCTCTGGTTCCGTTTCTGTCTATAGGTGTGTATCTAACCACTTTTATGAGGTCTTATATGTCTGAAGTGAGTCTATCAGTACGACAGAAGTTTCTATGATTCCTCATTTTTGGAGTGTGGCCATTCAGCTCAAACCTAAATTATCTAAACATGGTTAAAACTCTGAATCTAGCCTACAAGAAAGAACTTGCGAGCTGATAATAAAATTTCTGACCCGAGCCTACCAAATCTATGAGCATTGTGAACGTTTGAGCAAAATTTACTTTAAGTGAGAAATCCATCTTCTACTCAATTCATGAGAATAAATTTGAAACAGATATACAGTGACATAGTTACATCCAAACCCATGATATTTTTTTATACTAATTTTACACATAACTTGCCAATCCCTGAATTGAGACTTATGTTATTTTATGATCTTGGTGACGAGCTGTCACCACAAGTTACTGAAATAGTTTATGACATTAGATTCCCTTGACCTGAAAGTTCGGTCCCCGTGCAGCTGCTTTTAAAATTTTACGTGATAGTAGATCGTGGTAACATAGCTCTGTAACTGATATTGAATTAGATTTTGTATTGAGAGAGCCTTCCAGGGAAACACTAACTAGTAAGCCGAAAACATAATATTTCTTCCTTAAGGTGATTGAAGAACGAGAAGTCGAAGCTTGATTGAGGAATATAAATTTCATACATTTCTCTACTCCTTTCGACTGATGACGATTGTATCCGAAAAAATTTAGACCAGATTTTACTTTCCATCATTTGCTTCGACACCGTGACTCCTATCGCTCTAGAACGCTTTAATTATTCCATATCATCAGCTTAATAACTTGTTCTCTGGCATCTTATCCACCTCCACAGGATTCGCCAGGACGACCGCAATGGTCGATTTTTTTCGGATCTCTTGCAAAATACTGCTTTGAAGAAATTCCAGAGTGATTTGAATTTAAGAGTGGGATGAAAGCTGACATGGTAGTCGTTATGAGAAGAAAAATATAAAAAGTATTGGTGAAATTCATCCCGTCTAGATACTAATGTATATGTGTAAATTTCCTGCCGTATCCCAAGTTGGCTGGCTTGATAAGCGTTTGACTGAGGATATAAATACTGATAAACAATAATCTATTAGAATATGTGAATAAATTCACTGGTGTTATTCTTATTGAGTCACTGAACACTAATTTTTGATATTCTTTGGCCGAATAAGGTTAAATTCGTATGTTCTTTGATATGTGTTCAAGGAGGATACCACGATTGATCTTTGTAGCTGGTAATGGGACTCGCCCATATATCTATATCAGGAAGACTCGCCATCCGCAAACAGACCTCAATAACATTGTTTCAAGGTCATGAGAGTTGTGGGTAAATCTCATGCAGAATCTCTATTATAGTACTGAAAGGGTTAGAAGCATTTGAAGAAGTGGGTGTGAGCAGCCAGTAGTTATTGAAGATTCTTAATACAACCTAGTACAGTTGACTTTTTCTACTAGCTGGTACTAGATGATAGAACCCCATAACCCTGAGCTGCGCCAACATCTAACGCTGCTGGCAAGCGGCCTTGTTTGTGATGCATGTCGGTAATCCCTTGAAATATCTACTAATGTTATTTCAAGTCTTAGAAATGTGATGTAGAGAAAAATCCCATGCATGTTTGCGACCAGGAAATAGCTGAACGTCGATTTTTAACTTGATTCTATTCAAGTCCCAAAAGGGAATGTCGCTTAGTTGTCCACTGCTTTTACTCCTCGCACTTGAAGATGTGCCCCCAGGCAAACCTAAACACAAAAATACAAGGATCCGCGCAAAAGGTATAGCACATAGACATGCAAGACGTTACTGAGTCTCTATGTAGTCCGGAATTCTTGACAGTTTATCCTGCTAACATTTATATCAGATTCTCATGTGGCACGTGGCATGATGCGCGACAGTTTGTTTTGCTGAGTTTGACAGATCCGAACATCCTTAGTGGAGGGTTTGGGTTGTTATGGCACAGGTAGTTGACCTCACCTACTGCTGTACCACGGAAAGAAATATGTTCTAGAATTTAATTATGCGATTGGGATAAATCCTCCACTCGATTTCAGCAGGGTTTGACACTATGCTATGGGATGTCCGTATGGAGCCATGAAGTTCCTCTGGCCACTAAAGGATTCAAAGATGACAACTATCTGAAGGATTCGGCCGCCTAGTATCTATCTGTCTCATGTGTATCAAAGCACAAGAGGATAGGAAGTTTCGTGCGTTCAACCTGGTCAATTCCTCGGTAGCCTATAAATTTTAGGAATTCTACAGCCATATGGTGAAGAACAACCGAGTGATCAATGGATCTCCGAGAGGTTGGTTTGGTGACTTAGGATTAGAGGCTCGTGCATCAAGGCTAAGGGGTCATCGTTTGAGTTATCAAGGCTCGAGGACTCAGCAATAAGATATCCATCTTAGAAAATGGTAAATGTAAACATCAGTGAGAATTAAATTGAGAGAATATAGCAAACATTAGGCCTGAATGTATAGCTCTCAAATTTCAATGGCATAGACGTGTGAGGTTTGTGATGTTCATGTCTGAAAATGATGGTCGTGTCGTGCAACAACTTCCACGGTCCCCATGCGCATGCTGGCTTATTCCGGTCTTGCTCGACACTTTTGGCCGAGCGACTCTACTGAAACGGTAAGGCGCAAGTTTAAATTTCCATCAGTTGCGCTATATTTTGACTGTCTGCGGCCTCACAATCTCGCACTAGATATCAACTTAATTCCACTTTTCGAAATGTTTACAAGCAATATTGCACGTTCCAGCCAGGTGAGATGCGGTTATAATTCCTTTTTTTTCATTTGATCTATCACTCAACTAACCTTAGCGTGGCTATAGAAGCTTCTACGCTCTTCAAGACAGATTTTAGAACCATCCACGCAGGTATAGAAATCACTACGCTGATCGTAAATTTAGAAGCTAGCTAACCAGACTTACGTAGCCATTTCGTACCTTCGCCACAGCGCAAACAGACATTTTCAGACCTACCAAGTATGGTGGGAAATACACTGTTACTCTAATTCCTGGTGATGGAATTGGCGCAGAGATTGTAGATTCAGTCAAAACAATTTTCAAGGCAGATAATGTACCAGTAGAATGGGAACAAATCGATGTAACTGGTGTAGAAACCGGAGAAAAGCTTTCCGAAGACTTATTCCGCGAATCAATCACTTCCTTAAAGAGGAACAAGCTTGGATTGAAAGGTATACTGCATACACCCATCAAACGCTCAGGACATCAGTCTTTCAACGTTGCTATGCGACAGGAACTTGACATCTACGCTTCTACCGTGCTCATCAAAAATATTCCGGGCTACAAGACTCGCCATGAAAATGTTGATCTGTGCATAATTCGGGAAAATACAGAGGGAGAATACTCTGGGCTCGAGCACCAGTCAGTTTCTGGTGTCGTGGAGTCTTTGAAAATTATAACCCGCGCTAAATCTGAGCGGATCGCAAGATTTGCCTTCGCATTTGCCCTTGCTAATAATCGCAAGAAAGTTACCTGTATACACAAGGCTAATATAATGAAGCTTGCTGACGGTCTATTCCGGAATACATTTAATGCTGTCGCCAAGGAGTACCCAACCCTTGAGGTTAACGATATGATAGTGGACAACGCTTCGATGCAGTGCGTGTCACGGCCGCAGCAATTCGATGTGATGGTTATGCCTAATCTATATGGGGGCATTCTCTCAAATGTCGGTGCTGCGCTTGTTGGAGGACCAGGTGTTGTCCCTGGCTGCAACATGGGTCGTGATGTAGCAGTTTTCGAGCCAGGCTGCCGTCATGTCGGATTAGACATCAAAGGAAAGGACCAAGCTAATCCCACTGCAATGGTTCTATCTGGATCTATGCTTTTAAGGCATCTTGGACTTGATGGGCATGCAAACCGTATCTCTAAAGCAGTCTATGATGTTATAGCTGACGGGTAAGTACGATCCTGGATTATATCCAGTCTTGATTGTTAATTATGACGCAGGAAAGTACGAACCAAAGATATGGGTGGAATTAACAGCACCAATCAATTTACAAGAGCTATACTGGAGAAAATGGAAGCTGCTGGATGATATAGAGAGCTACCGGAAGAAGTACCTAACAATTTTCTTTGCAGTAAGTAGTCTGTATTTGACATCGTATCTAGATAAACCCACAGAGTTTCTTTAACTCCAGCCGCAAATGTAAAGCAAATAGGCCAGATAATTACATGCTTAAATTGACTTCGGAAACTTTCAGAAAGATGCAATGATTGTACCAGCTTCAGCACGCGCATCATAATTGATGTGACTTATGGGTAGATTGTAATCGGTGATGCGATATGTTGGCCAATTGTTTTGCCTAAATCTCGCTAGCTGACCGGTAAGATGTAAATGAGCTAGTCCGGAGCTTCTGCAACAAGGAATGTAGAGATAAATTAATGTGATGATGTACATCTTTCAGTTACTTGCGTATGTGAATTGTGACTACTCCAACGCCCGTTCCTATAACAAAATTCTGCTTACTAAAAAACAATTCTTCGTTTTCTTCCAGTATATTTCGAAGAGTTCTTTACGACTTTTCCTTTCCGTTCCATCTGTTCTTTTTTGCCTAGGATCCAAGCCTTGCTGCCTTTGGAAGCATCTCGTATATTCTTTCCTTGAATTTTTCTCCTTGTATCCACTACGTTCACACCACTCATACCTTTCACGACCTCCGTGATATCGCCAGATTTCCCATCTTCAGCATTGGTACCAACGGTCAATACAAGGTATAGTTTTGCATTTTTGGTGCCGGGATCGTCCTCCAGTATACCGGCGCGAAAGCCTGCTTTTATGGCGGCACCACTAATCATGGATCTTTGCTCATCATTCTTGGGATAGAACTGACAGACAGCTTTACCACCCCTCTTTAAACTTGCATAGAGTCCATTGAAGAATCGAGCGAGACGACCGGTACTCGATACATCACTACTCTCCGCATTGCAGAGCCATTGAATGGCAGAAATCGAGATGGCTGCATCGAAGGTTCCAGCTCGGAAGGGTATACCTTGGCCAATGTCGGCAAGTATGAGATCGCCCTCCACATCGCGCTGCAAGGCCGTATCGAGCATAGACGGAGATATATCCATTCCCACCCACAAGTGTGGTTCGGGAAGTGAAGTTAGAATTTCGCCTGAGAGGCCAGAGCCACAGCCTATGTCGAGGATGAATGAGGCCCGGTCAAGGTCGAGGATTTCAAGGGCACGGTGTGTCATGGCGGCCTGGATATTCTGAATGCGGGAGGATGTGGTGTATTTGCGAGCCTCAACATCATTGTAGTGTAGGTCGGGTGGACTGAAAATGGGTTAGGAAAAGAGGCCTTTGAAGTGGAGAGCTTGACGGCCTACAGAATATCTTCTGGGCGAGACATGTCGGGCGTTAGAGCGTAATAGAAAAAATTATGTAAGGAGACAGGCAATTATGTTTGTTTGTGGGCATAGCGAGGAAAATGTGCGTTCCGAGGCTACGGCTGAAGGCTGTCGGCCTTAGAGTAGCTTGGGGACTTGAATCAGATGGCATTCGGCTCCCCTTCAAGATCTCGACATCCTCTGTTGCGCTGCGAATGATGTTGATCTTACCATTAATTGGTTACCTGGGACTTGCCCTCAGCTTTGGGTTCATGACACTTTCCATCGGTAAGTTTTCCAAATTAGCAGCGAGTAAGCAACACACCACTTATCAGCCATTAGCATCTGGTCTCTATTACCTCTCGGAACTGGTCGAGGAGTATACCGTCGTCGCCAAGAAAATCTTGACGCGGATGATCTATATGGTGATAGGCCTCCAAGCACTCCTGTATCTCTGCGACGGCTTTCCCTTGATGTTATCGGCGATAGGTATCTTCACGCATGTGCTCTACCTAGGAAATCTCCAGCGGTTTCCCCTCGTACGAATCAGTGATGCTTTGTTTCTTCTCTCCAGCGGTGAGCGATGTCGTCTCTCCGAACTGCTGGTATACCGTCTTGACCAACAATAGTGATGGTGCTCGTGAACCACTACCTCTGGTTCAGCCACTTCTCGAGTATCTCCCTCGCCGCCATACCCTTCTCCCGCTACGAGGTGCCGGTTGGCCCAACCTTTACGGAGATTGCTTCCTTCTTCGGCATCTGTGTGTGGCTAGTGCCATTTGCGCTCTTTGTATCGCTCTCGGCCAGCGATAATGTTTTGCCAACCATGGGCAGCGAAGTCCCAGGTTTTTCTGGCGGTGCGACGGTGACAGACAAGAGGCATGGCATGGTGAAAGTCGTCGTTGATAGTATAAGGGAGTGGATCATAAATCTGGGTATTACTGCTGGCTGGTGGAGACCAGAAGGGCGTTTCTAACATTCACATATGCAATGAATACAAAAATACGTTGGGCGTTTACGGGGCAGGTATTCTATTACGGATCAAGAGTTCTTAATATCATGAGTTGGCGAATTGAATTCTAGAGAGAAAATGTTACCCTTCGCTATCAACTTATCGGGTTCAATCTGATCTGCCTCCCAATGATATTCTCGCGTACGTAGACGTGGTTCAACAATTTGTAGTTCCGAGTACCTCGAAACACGAGCAGCATTCTGTACTCGCTAAACCGTGCCCCCTAGTCCGTCGCCCTCGGCACCCCCCTGTTCGCCAACATGTCCGGCTTCTTGCGTAGAAGTCTGCAATGTGCTCAGAACCTCACTGTTAAATTTCAGAGTCGCTAACTCAAGACTTCTTGTGCTACAAAAGATAAGCTTCTCGATACTTTTGCGTTTTTGATTTAACGTTTCGAGTCGGTTCCAAACCTCATCTTGAGCCTCGATTCTAGATAGCCATCAGCGCAATACTCGTGTCAACAAGACCCCGAAAATCTCAGTAATGGCTGCAGAAATGTGACCCCTGCTACTGTTGTAAGATACATCTATAGCTTTACAAATGTTTCTTGCCAAGCTCTCATCGTGACCGTGGGAGGTTTGTGGGCCCAGAGAGAACAGGCCAAGTCCACTTTCCTGCTAATTCGTCGATAACTTACCCGCGGCGCTGACGACTTTCAAAGTAATCATCAACCTTTTTCTGCAGGGCCTTGACGCGATCGTCGTATTCACGCGTAATAATTTCACGTTGCTGGGTGCGGCGCTGTTTTGTCTAGGTCTCCGGCTCAGCTTCCGATGCTATTGGGATACGGTATAGGGCACTCTGACTTTCCCGACCATCTTCTGCGCGGCTTCAAGCAGGCTGGGCTCAACCTCAGCAGGGCTTGGCTCCGGGCCTTCGTCGCTCGATTCCCTCTGGATGTTAGGCCGCGACATAGCAATGTCTTAATGGTCGATGCAGATCAAAGGTATAGTCGACGACTGCTTAATTTCACTTACGCAGCAATGAGAGTGTTAGCGGAATCGAGAATATATCTTTATGTCTGGCACTAGTCTCTGTCTGGTCACATAGCCGCTGCACTAGACTCAAAGCTGCGAAGCCATCGTTGTGTTTGGTGACAACGGCGCTGTGGAAAAACTGAAGCCTGGAAAATCGAGCTATCACAGCAGACCTAAATCCCTCATAATGCAGTCTCTCACCCTTAACCCGGAATGTGTCAAACCATTGAAACAGAATCCTCGGGAACGACATGTCGAAATAAAGAAACTTCAATACTATGGCTGAACACCTGCCCACAATCACATCACGCCCTGTTATGATATGGAAACACACTAGTCTTACTGTGGACAGTCAAGGGTACGCACGATAATGTTGGACTCAACACCGTAAGGAAAGAGCACTGAGAGACTGGCTCGACCACCGTAGCGCAGAACACATTATTCTTCCCTTGTACGTAGTTAGTTGGATACATTGTTCACACACACACACCTGTCATTAGGACTATTACACACACCTGCATTCATATATCCACTTACTCTTATATCATTTTTCTCCATTTATTACGTGAGTTACTCATCGCATCTCTTAGAACCCACACACGTGCTGTAGCCAGCACGTCACCTCAGGAATCACAATTATACCCCATAACGTATAACCATAATACGCCCTCCTTAGCACCATCATCATCATGAAACTAACTACGATAAAATCATATGGTAGAGTCGAAGCCCTAATTATCATCCATTCAAATTTCGTTTTTTGTTCATGGAGCAGAGATCATCTGATGAATCTTCGGAGTATACCCAGCTTCCGATACGGTGTTTGTGGATTGGATCAAGCTAGCCTCTTTTCCTACAAGGAAGGGAAATAGATGGGTCCACGCCCTCCGTGTGGCCCCGGTTTCTAGGCCTCCCCTAACTGAGTTTACAGGATTTATCCAACCTCTCGGCCCGGTTCGGAAGCTTTAGCGAATAACAGTGGAGTTTCTATTAAAAAACTGTTGCGATTGGTTGGTATTATATATATATTGTTAGAATTTAGAATAATTGGGGCTATCGAGTAGGCCACGTTGTCGATACACACGTGACTACAAATTCTGTACTTAGTTTCACTTCGGTAGTTACTTGAATCAATGCGCTCTACAAGAGCTATCACTACCTCGACATCATACTGCCCATATATACGCTGCTCGCTCCGGACATGGAGATTTTGCAGCCTATCATAATCGCTTCAACCACAACCCCGCCCACAATACCTGCAGCTGCAACAAACTCAAGTCCCCTGCACATTTCCTAAACTGTAGACTAATCACATCAAGCCCCCTCAAACCACCGAGGGGCTGTTCAGACAAATGGAAGTTCTTTCTTGGGACCCCCACAGGAGCTTCAAAACTTGCACAATGGCTTGAAAAATCACAGTTCTTCACTAAAATTTGTCCCCGGATTCCTCCCGTGACATCGATAAATGTTGCTTAACAGCAGTTCAAAGAAAATTAAAATAAAAGAATGCCCATGTGCTAAATTTTCCTTTCTTCCCTTTCTTTTCCTCTAATTTAATTAAGCATATTGGGAGGATATTCTTCCCACTATGACTGGCTCTCATTCCCTCTAGGAGGCATAAACTTCTGTAGACAGCGTGACGTAATAAGTCATCTGACACCGTATTTCATCTCGGGTCCCTTCTTTTTTGTTTGGAGAAGCTGGGTGCCCCCGGTTCTAGAGCAGTAAGCTCTGGCGTCCTTTTCCAGTCCGGGACTAGTGTATTATAATCATTAGTTAGACGTTAAATAATAAACAAACAAACAAACAATGCGCTCTACAACCTCAATGACTGAGGGGTCATTATTTCCTTAATATATATATATATATATATAATTCAATTTACCTGATTTGGCGCCTTGAGGCCCATGCAGGCTTTATCGGAAGATATGTACTTTAAGTAGGATGACTCAATTTGACGATTAGAACACTCACACCCAGATTTCATTTGCAGATACCACTCGAGGTTAACCCTTACGGCGTATAACCTCTTCCGTGCATACCCACCACAGGGAAAAGCGTGAAAAACCTGTGGCTATCCGAGTGTGCTTTCATCATCCCACAAGTACAATATGACCGCGAGAGAGAGTGGTGTGTGGGTCTGACTGGATTCGAAACAGCTTTCTCCTGTCTCGAATGGGGTAGGTGTTCAAGCTACCCAGTATCTACTTGGGAGGACGGCCCGGATGGTGTACCACTGCACCAACCAACCCGATTGGTTGGTATTAGTTAAGCAAGCCACGTGATATCGGTTATTCACGAACATTTGTAAATCTCTACTGCTCGGTAGGCTTGATAGAAGCAAGACTTTTTAATGTACGGTTAATTAAATACAACAAGAACAGCTCGTACAAGAGTTTTTCAAAAGGTTTAATTGTATATCGTCATCTATACTTTCTTCTCTCGCCTTTTATCACTTTTATCGTACATTAATCCAATACCTATCATAAGATAATAATATATGGGAGTAACTCTAAAAAGGGCGGACAAATTCGAACATCCTGAAGCCAAATAACACCTTTAAGAGAGACTGCACCATGGGACCACGTGCGCTGTCGACGATGCGTTATTTTCTAGCTAAAAAACAACCCTTAGAATCAAATTGTTTGTGCCGAAGCCACCATATCAATCAGGTACGAGATTGGCATATTAACCTGACAATGATGTTATAATTTTATTAGATGGATATAACCGGAATTAATTACAAAATAACATATCAGAAATGCAGATGTTACAGGTTTCTCTATTGGTCTAATAATTTTTTATTGATAAATATTGCTTTGCAAGTATTTTTATTGCTAGCATTTTTCGATTTTTCTTGGGAAGAAGTATCGGAACAGCTTTTTTAGTCTGGTTTAATTGATGTTGGTGCTTCTTGCTCTGCGTCAAAACTAAATTCTTTTGAATTTGAATTCCTTGTCCTGACTTGGCTGCTTCACCAAAGCATAGATGGCTCTACATCAAACTGGCCATGCGTAGTGGTTTGCCGCCCTTGTCAATATATCTATCAGACCTTATATCTGTCGTAAATAGAAATGTCCAAGTCATGCTCTGGATATTAACAACAAAAGCTATATTGGAAGTTTTCGGAACAAACCTATTCTGTTGCACATAACATAGTGTATGAAAAAATTATTATCGCACGAGTTGCAAGCCAATAAAAATAGCGTAGAACCTCCAATATCCCACCTATTTTGCTTCGCCTGCTGCTATGGATTGATCGTTGTTTAGGCTTAGGTGAATACCTAAGCGTAATGTTGAGAATCTTTACGACAAGGCTGCATGGGGAGGAATAGATGAAGCTGAACAAGATGACACTACTAGTCAGGAGGCTGGACCGTTATTATAACTAAGTGACACCTGGAAATGCATGGCTGAAGAGCAAGTTTTGTGCCTTGGAACAAGTCATCAGCCTGGAGATTGACGAAGGGTACCAATTCTTATGAATACCTGTCAGTAGTAGCTAGAGTTCTCTATTCTCCTCATATAGTTTTATTAATCGTTTTATTCATCACCGAATCAGTTTCCGTCACACCTGTGTAATGACTTGTAACAACAGTCTTCTGCCGGTTCGGTGGATTTTCCATAAAGCTTGGCCTACTTACTAAAACTTAGGTCCACAATCCTATTTGCCCCGTTATTCTCACGACATTGTGACAGTTGTAACCAATAGATATCTAAGCGCTCGTCTATTCCCAATGGTGCATACTAATTGGGCACAACTCGGCATATGGTCAATCTAGGTTTCCGTACTCCTTATAATTTATATGTAGCAATAGGAATCTTCCCTCTTTAGATTGAATATTGTAACAGTTTTAAACTCTATTAAGCCATGTGCTTGCCTAAACCAAAACCACCGTGATCTGGTCAAGCTCGGCCCATATTATTCCGGCCTTCGCACACAGTTTGTCTAACAATGTGGTGTACATTAAACTTTCTCTTGTTAGATTGATTATAATTCATAATTCACCACAAGCGGTCTGCATTTCTGGATAGACATAGAGCTAATACTAGCAACCTTGGTACTAGGAGTTAGGCTAAGTGGTCATGCAGCGACGGCTTATATCTTGTTCCTAGCCAAAATAAGGCGAGATCTAAGAGTCACACAAAACGGTGCTTATGAAGGAAATTAGCCCAACAGTAGGCGAGTGGAAATTGGCTGCGTACTCTAGCGGCTAGGACAGTAGTGTCAAGTGGAGACAATGTGCTTATTCCGGGTCTTGATTGGTAGAGGACTAGGATTTTCTATCGATATTACTGATGTAGATTATTCTCGAACCGCCTCTAGCTCATAGAAAATAGCCTCTAGATTCTCGTCAAACTTGTCATCCGGCGAAATAAGAAATGAATCCTGTGGATCTCAATCGGCAAGCGAATTTGAATCATTTTCCTCTAAAGAAAAATTTTTTGTGCGAGCTGAGGCTAGATTCTCCATGATGAAGAGATAAATGGATAGAATCTATGAGGTAATTTTTAGACAAAATTTAGACCCAAAAATTGATTTAAAAGTGAAAGGAAATATAGAAAAGGTAATAGTTCTGTTAGTAGTAAGAATGGTAGACCAGGTCCACTTTAGAGAGATCGTCTATGATTAAACTTGACCTATCCATAGTCGCCATATAATCAGGGACCAAGATAATTTTAGAAAATAACTAGCTCTAGTAACAGATCAAGTTCAGTCATAGAGGAAATTTCTATAAAGTGGATTCAGCCTACCCTCCCTGTTACTAACAGAATTATTACCTTTTCCTCTCCGAGTAAACTTGATATATTTCGACCTTATCATTTATCTGGAGACAAAGGTCAGCACATGAAATAATTAGCCCCAGAGGTTAGAGCTCAAGGTACGTATTTAGTAGATGTAACATCGAGATAGAATCCGGGTAGTCGATGCTAGAAAATTCTCCTCGACAAATTCAGGATAACGGAAAGTGACCAGGAGTAAACGGGAAGAATCTTGCTGAGAAGCATGCTGTAAACTGGAAACGTCCCAGTAAGTTCCAATTATTTGGTTAACATACTGTATAGTTGTGGCTTTCGCTTCTGTCTACTACTGAACATATATCTCAGCAAAAGTACTCCAATAAAAAGCTAGGCTAAGTTATGCACAGATCATATTCACAGTTCTGGCCCATTTTTGGTCTTATTCGCACTAGTATTGTTCTATTCATGGTATCGTTGTCAAAAGATACTCTTTTGAGCCATCTATCTTGGTGTATAAAGACTATTTTCCAAGCATTCGTGCCTCTATTATATTAAAGGAAGATATAACTGTGCCTATTCCATACAGGATCCTTCGTGTATCCTAGAGCCACGGCGGTATCATCAAATCGGCGAAGCTTCTTGGCTGCCTAGAGCAATATGACGAGTTTTTAAGTCCTAAGATTGCTCTTTAAGTATTATTGACCTAGCTAGTAGTCTTTTGATTCTTAGAGTGTATTACATATCATATCCCGTAGGGAAGTTGGTTCTAGTTAGATAATTTCATCTTCTTGATTATCTTGAGTTTATAACTTTGATATCCAAAACTCTAGTACTTGTTCCTAGATTTCATGAAAGATGTAGTTTACATTTAAGGCAATAATTTTGAAATTGGAGGGACGTAAATCATAATTGTAGTCCTTAACTTTTGATACAATTAATTTTGAACTAGGGATCTGATTCTTAGACCTAGATAGCAAGTATCGACTTTGCGAATGAGCAAAGAGATGGTTAAGTACCTCTCTCAAGATAGAAAGTAGATGATATTAAGTGCTAGATAGTATAGAAAGTATCCTCGAAGAAATGGGTAAGCTCCAGTACTGGCTGTATCCTAGACCCGTGGCATAGCTTTGCAAAAATGGGAAATCGTTGGGGATTGCGATAAGGGCAGTTGGATTTTGCGAATTTTCTCTTAATAATGTTTAAGACTGGCACTGATAGATCGTTTGAAAAGTATTGTGAAGTTTGTTGATTAGTTGAAAGCAAAAGGGTAAGTACTGTTGAGCTCCCTTTTTTATTACGCAGCAGGTAAGTCTTATTCATCTTGATTTCACCACTGGGAACCAAGATAACCAGAACATGTGATTGCACCTCTAAAAATCTCAATGGCTGGTTTAGATCGCGATGTATGAGTTAGAGCTCAAGCCACCGCGTCGAGAGTAGATGAATTGAATATATTCTCTGATTCCTGATACGGGTTATCAGGATATTTTCTGCTAATGTTTTTCGCTTAGCAAGATCCAACTAAAGTCACAACTTTCAATGAGAATGAGAGGCGAGAATAGGGTGCAGGTGTGGGCTACGAGAACGCGATGCGGAATGGAAACCAGTATCTTCGGCAGGAAGAATAGTTTTATATTCTGAGGCTTTTGTTATCCTCTTCAATCAGTAGTTCGCCATAAATTGAAAATAAACTACCTCTAAACATAATGTTTCCTCAGTTCCTATCCTCAGATTGTGATAATTTGGCATTTATTTAGTTAAGCTTCGTAGATGTTCTTTCTATCACATCATTCTTCAGATTAACCTAGACACCAACTCCAGGCTGGTACGTTGGTAAAGTATCCCTCGAGACATATCCATATTGTTCTTGCGACTATTAAGAAATTTCCACTGAAGTATTTTGGAAACTTGTTACCTCTGTAAAGCCGTTAATCTTGGAGCTTAGTTTTAGCTTTTAATTATTGACATCGAACTAGCTATTTAATTATACGAACTCGAATCACTTTTATAACTTGATAGAATACATTGGACAGCAAATAGGAGACATGAATAGATGAGCACCAAATTGATTTCTGTTGAAGAGTCAGTCCTCAACCTTAGCGTGAGATGGAATTGCTTGGTGGTCAGGGATGTACTGAACACAATTGTAATGTGTCTGGATAGAACATACGTATTAACAATAATTACTTGTAATAATCTAATTCAATACAACTTACGGGCCATCCTATCTCCAATAATTTCTCACCGCAGCCAAAGAGGACCCAAGATTCTACTCCCAACATATCTTGGGTTCTGGCTTCAGTAGAGGGAGTTCACGCCTTTAATGGCTGGGCGCATACCACATGTTTCTTTACAGAGACATAACAGCAAGTCTGACTAGACTTGAACCATAGAACAGGAGGCTAGAGGGCCTCAGATTGATATATGTCACGGATCAAGGAACAGGCGCTGGTGCAACTATGTGGTCGATAGTATGTAAATTATCATTCTGAAGAGAGAACTACTTCAGACTCTATCTATACATATATATATATATATATACATTGTCTGTGTGTTTGAGGCACAGTACCTCCGTCTCGGATCCAATAGGATTCTTCACATGTGTTGGCCCTACTTGTTGTAACACCTCAATGTGTTGTAGCTGTATGGTCCAATACTGCTGCCCTGCCAAACTAGATGCCGATGTCTTGATATTCTGTTGAGTGGTATCACATATCCGCGCATTGATGTCGATCAATCGTGCGCTACCAATGTTAGGCCAGGCTCATGTTGACCAAAATGCGCTACAGGGACCAATCGGCTTACCAGCCGTTACAATATAGATATGTTCTACTTTTTTCACGTTTTCCCATAATTACCATCAGTAAATCATGGGGTCTGGCAAGAAGCTAAAATTAATGTATATTTGAATCTTCGAGTGCAGGATGATTGGAACCTGGCTTTTACGGTTTGAGTATCGATGCTGAAGCGATCAGATAGACGACTATCCGCTTGTTTTAAAGGAATATATATTAATTGGGAGGACTTCTATCGCATCATGACTGTATAGAAGACGATGGAATTAGCACAGTGGATTGAGGTCAGATAGAATCAGATATTCGAGTTGACTGAAAGTATACTAAGATCGAGACAGCCAGACTCCTAAGTACAAATTTTCCTCCACGCGACTGATCTGCATGAATAGCGTAATTGACGCGACTCATGTGTTTGACTCTGCCTGACTCGGATTGCCCCTGTAGCAGCTAGACACACCTTGTCATTTAACAATATACGGCTTTCCACTTAGCGCCTTACTGATATCTTCGAGCGGTGCATTGCAAACTGGAACCTTTTCGACCATTAACGCTATAGTTTTGATCGGATCATTCCTTGGCCGAGCCATATTTCTTAAATCTTGTCGCCACCGCTCGACGCTGCATGCAGATCCACCACATTTGCGAAGCTCTAGACGCTGTTCTTTAGAATGAATTACAGCATCTTAATCTTCGAGCCATCTCTTTCCTAAAATCAACTGATGTGTGCTCTGATGGATAATGTACAGGCAAAATTTTGGTGTGATATATAAATCAAGGTCTAGTGAGGTCTATGTAATTTTGTCCACGGTTTGCTTTTTTGTTGAAGTGTCTGCAGTTTCTAGTAGTCTTGGCATAATTGGAATGCGCGGCAGTCGCAGTTTTTCGGCTAATGCATCATCAACAATTCCAAAACACTAGCAACCATTGTCTACTAGTGACTGGGCCATTTTTGAATCATTTCATGATGCATCTAAAAGAAAAGGCTTTGTATCCATACTTGCTTCAAAACTGCTGACTGTTTCTGGCTCTTGAGCGCCACTGTATACAGGAGCCTTTAGTTTTCCGATTGCAATTCCAATTCCTTTTTCTCCACAACATACACTGATGGATCTATTTCCGGCAAAGATGTAAAGGTGACCCTTACTGAATTGCTTTTAGGCTTTATGCCGGCAATAAAGGGCACTTCCTGGTTATACACCGTTTTCACTCACACATATAACAGCGACCTTCTTGTCTCAATATCTTTAATTGAGATTTAGACTTCCATTTCGCTCGTCAACGTTCTTCTCTTACCACATCCATCTATTAACACCGCCCAAAATGGTGTCGCCTGAGTTATCCATATCCCCGTCATCTCCAAGATGACTATCAAAACTATTTGATGTATGACTATTTTGTAATCCGTAATTCGTGTTTATTTTAGGAGTGGTTTCATTTTCTCGATTTCCGTGCCGTGAATCTACATCGGGGTATGTGTATCCTCGCCTACCATAGAACCGACTATCGACTATTTCAAGCTGCTGTGCAACCCTGTTTACAATATTCACCCACTCATTGTAATTGTTGTCGGGCAATATATGATTTGAGGCAAACGCCATAGTCAAATTTTTGTTCAAAGCGTTCTGCAGCATAAAGTTTTTGTTGTCATCTAGCCATAAGTCTCCTCAAGCCTCAGTCAATTTGTTCGACCAAGATGCGAAAAGTCCGACCAGCGTTATTTGTCCACCATTTTCATGGACTGAAGCTCGGTTTTTGCACATGAAGTTCTTGTTGAATCAAGGAAAAGTCTGTCGAGAAACTCAATGAAATCTTCAGGATCCCTGGTACTTTGAACCTCGCCAGCATCATTGAAAGAACTAGCTTTTGTTCTTGCCGTGCCCTTCAATACGTTGTAAATCATCAGGAAAGCTCGAGAATTGTCATATCCGAAAAGATTCCAATCCATGCTGAAAGTGTCTAAACTAGCGGCACGCAATGCTGGGTATTCAGCTCTGTTCCCAACGAATTCCGGAAGCTTTGTTGGATTTAGACTAGTGTTCTCTCTTGGCCGTGGATCATTTTCAATGATTGATCTTTTGCTGGATGTAGATTTACAGGACTGTCTTTCGAGCAATTTCTGAAACTGATCCTGTAGTGCGCGGAACTCCTCGATAGATACCATTTCCATACTGAATAACTGCGATACTGAATGACTGAGTGATAGAGAAAGCCAGTGTCATGGTTTGAGTATTGATGCTGGAGCGATCAGATATACAGAGGTAGTCTGATCGCTCCAGCATCAATACTCAAACCATGACACTGGCTTTCTATTGCTATGTTGGGTCGGTGTAAGGGGCATCACGTCGGGTAGTTTTTGTTTTTTATTTAGCGTTGTGCCAGCTAACGAATACGCGAGGGGCTAATACGTGTGAGGTTTTTATTTAGCATCAGATACTAATTGCTCATGCAGCTATCTAGCTACAGCACAGGTATTGTGCCACTTGAATCTATGACTATCTAGCACGTTGAGCCCCTATCTGACTTAGGCCACATCTTGGACAGTGCTCATGACCTCTTTTGTCGCTTCAAAGATCTCTCATATATTCCAAATAATGGATTGCCAATCAGCTCAGTATTGACCCGTGTGTCACGGTTTGACCGTTGTATGAGCTTAGGTGGATACCTTAGCGTAATGCTTAGATTGTTTACAATAAGACTACGTGGGGAAGGAAAGATGGGACGAGACGAAAAGATAATACTAATCAGGAGGCTGAATCGCTGTTCCAACTATGTAGCACCTAACAATACGTGGCTAGTTAGCGAGTGTGATGTCTGGAGGAAAGCTATCGGTTAGTAGATTCACGAAGCGGATTAGTCGTTATAAGTACCTGTTAGTTGTAGCTAGAGTCCTCTTTCTTCAAATAGTTTATAAAATCGATATAACCATCACCAACTCGGCTTCCGTCACAGTGTGGAATTTAGTCAGTTTTTCTGTGGAACCTTCTACCCAAAACAAATAAAAATGGTAGCAATGGAAACTGCGTGCGCGGGAAAAAGTCTCAAAAAACCTGCAGCGCCAGCCATGCGAGGCCTAGACACCGGGACCACATGAGGTGCGCATACTCATCTATATCTCCCTTCTTTGTAACAGTCGAGGCCGACTTGATCCAATCCACCATCGCCGTATCGGGTGCTAGGTATGCTCCGGAAACTCATCGGATGGCTTTTCCTCCATGATCAAGAATTGGTGACGAGTAGGGCTCCGACCCTACCATCTGATCTGATCGTGGTTAGCTTCATGATAGTGGTGATAGTGGAATGTGTTGAGAGATGAAGACGATACAGACGGCGACAGCGATTGGGAATCACCATCAAAGTGAGGAGACAGGTGTGATGTACCTATGTAAAGGTTTAATGAATTCAGATGTACTTGAAAGACAATAACTTGATAGGAATTAATAACTTCTTCCGTGAGAAGACAATCTACCATGCAGTCTCCCATGTTGAAATCTAGACATGCCAGACCGAACTGCACGCAGTGCGGAGTAGTCGAAGACTACTCATCTTCGAACGCTACCAGCTTTGGTGAGGTCTCGGTTGGTAATGATCTCGGTGGTGTGAATATTATTCCATCACGAAATCAAAACATAATGTTTCTACCCAAGCGAGGTAGAATATAGATAGACAATTAGATATAGATTAAACTCTAATACTTTTAACTACCTAAATATAAGTTCAGTACAGTCAAAAACCTCACTAATCCTAACCTTTTATCTCTGATCCTTAAATCCCCAACATCTTACCATTCGTACAGTATTGACTTGACGGTCAACGTTCACTTCTATCATTCCAGATACCCCCTCCAAATTTAATATCCCATTCCTTATATCCTCTGCGTAGATTAGTCTTAACTCTCCACCTTGGCCACTTAAGAATAATCCTTTCTTCCCGGCTCACCTCTTCTCCTGTACCATACTCCCCATTTAGTACGTGCCCCCCCTTGATACCCCCTTATGCGCTCCAATCGCATTTCCAGAAGCGTCGTTCTGCCACAGCATAACCTCGAAGACGGAGTGGTCTTAGTGACCAGTCAAAATCCCGTCAAATCCCGTCACAACCTAGCAAGTTAATTAACAATCAGTATGAGTACACTTGCTATTGTAAAACATAGACTACCTCATTAAGGGGAGCATAGGAAGATATCAGTGCGACCTTAGTAAGCGAGGCTACTTCGTCAGCCCTGTAGTATCTCCTAAAGGACAGTAGTTAGACTTAGACAGATAGAGAGAATATACACACTTACCGGAATACTCAGTACTGTTTACTGTACACTGTGAAACCTACACTTGCTACAGACACTATAAGTGATAGCGCAGAATCCAATAAGACAGCTAAGAAGCCTCATACTGCAAGGTTTCCTCCTACATAAATTGGAGAGTTTGATAGACACCTATAAGGGCCTGTAGGGTGTCAAATCAGGATAAATTAAATCAATTTCATATTTGATTTTATTAACCTGATTTGGCGCCCTATGGGCCCATGCAGGTAGCCATGAACCTATCCATGTATTTCCACAGGAGGAGACCTCCTTGAAAAAGCCTCTCCAGCTCTCTGATTTATGCCTTTGAAATTTATCCGTCGGGAAGCACAATTATACTGTACTGCCTACTCTGTGTACCAATCATGTCCCTTGTATCGACCCCGGTCCAGTCTCGTTTCTTAAACTGCATTTCGACTGCACTTGTCATGCGGAATTGGTCTATCCAACCATGACTAAGAATCCATTGCGTGATTCTATTAATGTCGCCACGATTTTTGATTTGTTTTCATTAAGCGCGTTCAGGTATATCTAGCTATAATATTTACACAGGAGGAACTCAAATTCGGTAAAAACCCCCTCATAGTGTCAGTCTTGTGTCCATTAGTTTTCTGAGGTTTCCTACAGGAAGTGCCTTTACACTGTTTATACAGTGTGAATTCCGTCTTATCCTTGTCCACATCGTCTTATTTTTTCGTCCAATGCTATCTCTACTTCTCCTGCAAGCCGGAATCGTTCCAATTAGTCTTTTGCCGGGATCCATTTGTTGATTCTCTCTATATGATCTGGACTGTTCATCATTGCCACAAATGACCTATCTTTTGCCTTTCGAAGCACCTCTCCTCTTCCCATTGCCCACTGAGGACACGCCAAGACCACATGTTTGACATTTTGAGACGGATATCCACACTGGCATTTTGGATTAATCACTCCGGAGACTTTCCTTCGATACAGATAAGGATTGAGACCAATGTACTCACCTATTATCTGAACTGCAATACTGATTTGGGCCCTGCTAAGGCTCCTGTGGATATTTGAGGGTGTGTTTCTGTAGATAATCCTTTTTCTGCCTAATGTCTCATCTGAAACGATATTTGCGGCTTTCAATTTGATTTCATTTAGCCCGATTTGGCGCCTTGAGACCCATACAGGTGTCTACGAACTCTAATATTTATATATGAGGAAACCTATATGGTAAAAACCCCCTCAATTTTTCAATTTGTATACACTTTAAAGTTATGTGACTTTCACGAAGTGCACTAACACTGTTATGTCCAGTGCAGATGCCGTCCACTTCATTGCTACTGGCAGGAGATCATCTTTCCCTTACTCTACTTTCTCTTCCTCATCGCGGCCTCGACTTCAAGCGTCAGTCGAAACTGCTCCAATCTCCCCTCATGTTGAATACACCTTGTAATTCTTGCCACATCTTTCGGGTTATTCATCATTGCCTCAAATGACCGATTCTCTGCCTTTCTCAGTATCTTCCCTCTCTCTATGGCCCAATTGGAGCAAGCCATGATCATATGCTTCACGTTGTAGGACGGATATCCACATTGGCATCGTGGGCCGTCTACTCCGGGAACATTTCTTCTGTGCAGATAGGAATTGAACCTAATGTGTTCGCTTCTTATCTGCATGGCTATGCTACTTTGGAGCCTGTTAAGATTTTTGTGGATACTGATAGATGTTCCTCTGTAGTTCATTCTTCTCTCTCGGGTCTTTTCGTCTATGAAAATGTTGGCTGCAATCCAGATTTTGGGGTTTGCCGCCGCTTGATGGTTAGTAGGTTGCCTGGTCGTTAGTCTCATCCAGGATCGTTCCCATTCTCTAAAAGCTGCGAGCTTTCCAGCCGCTTTCTGTCGTTCATTGAATTTAATACTTCCACATATTTGGCCCCACTCAGAAACGTCCAAGATCCTCGTGATAGCTCGTGTGTCTTGCCTTCCAGCTTGGGGTTGCTTTATCTTCCTGCATGCCGACGATATTGTATCTTGAACAGGCAGGCTTTTTGATATTCCGGCGTGTTGGACCCTCCTTTATTTCAGACAAATCTCCATCGGTAAGCTAGAGGTCTCAAGCCCAAGTACCTTGCTGCTAGTTAAATTGTATGCTCCCGTGAAGATCTTTAGGCATCTCCTTTGAATACTTTGAAGTGGCTTGATTACTCTTTCGGGAATTTTGCCGGCCATTCCGGACTCGGCCCTATTGGGGAATCCGTAGGTGACAGCTGGTCTCGCCACTGCATTGTACACAAGTTCCGCCTTGTAGAACGTTGCACCTCAAGTTGATTGTGCCAATTTACCTAGGGCTTGTATTTGTGGTTCGACTATGAGCTGTATGATTTTGACATGAGTACCCCAATTGAGCGTCGGTTCAAGATGGATACCTAGGACACGAGGAGAAGGTTGCGGAAGGGCGACATGGCCTTGTCTTTGGATTGTGGCCTGCATATTGTACCTCTTTCTAGCTCTTGAGAAGTGCGTAAGCTGGTAAATATTTGCGGCTTAGTTGTCAGGATTGTTTTTCAGTGTCACAAAGGAGCGTTTGGGGTTAGTCGCCACATTGACAACATTTGTCGTAGACTGCAACTACTTTTCTTCTATGTAAATATGAGTTAAATCCGATGCGCACGCCTCGAAATTAGGTGGCTGATCTGTTGGTGCCTATTTTCAAATTCATCATTATTTAGTGGTCGATATAGTGAGTTTTCGTAACGGCCAAAAGAAGTCACTGGGTGTGGACGATGTGGGGATTGAACCCACGACCTCTCGCATGCAAAGCGAGCGATACTACCACTGATCTAACCGCCCTACGATACAAGCTGGAAAATAGATTAGTACATACATAAACTCTTTGTAGATCAACTGGGCTGTTCACTATTGGCGCAAATAACCCTTCTTTTGCCTTGCGAAGCACCTAACCGCTTGGCTTTGCCCACTGAAGACACACGGTGACCAAATGTTTGACGTTTTCGTACCGGATATCCACACTGGTATTTTGTTTTAGCCAATCTTGGAATCTTTCCTCGGCGCACATAAGAGTTAAATCCAATGTGCCGAATCCTCATCTGAAATGCGATGCTGCTTTGATCACTGCCAAGCATTCAATGAACGCTTATTATTATCAAAAGTATTTCCTGCGTTTTCAGCTTTATAGCTATGGCACAGTTCTAATATTCGAAAACATTCCCAACTAGTCTCACCTTGATGTTTTCCCAATAATAATTCGTTTTACCCCATATCAACTTCTGCAAGCCCCAAGGCATTTGGTTGAAGCAAGAAATCAAAGCAATGCTGTTTCACATACATGTGTGTGACGGGCTAGGACTGTCGGCCAATGTACGAAAGCAATGCCATAGTTAAATGTTTATACTTTCTATGAGGGATTTAGGAGCGAGAAGCGGAGGGCAAGGACTGAACACCTGTATGCGGTTTCCTCTACGAGCCTGAGAGTGAAATATTCTCTCAGAGCCAAGTTCCACCATATTTCGAAATACCGAAAAATTTGGCCCACGAGGCAACAATTTAAGACTCCACCTAATCAATTTCTCCCACTCAACGAGATCGATCCCCACCAACACCTCATCAGGTTTGCAGATACGTTACAGTACATCCTCCTTTCAATGAACACTACTCTCCTCGAACTTCTCTCGCCTCAGTTGACAACCTCAAACACGCCTATGCCGAAATCCACACCCGACGGAGAAGTAAAACGTGGCGCACAAATCTAGAAGATAGTTCTCTGAGGTGGATGTGAGGGGAATCAGGACAAGCTTACAAGACGATGTGTGACGCACGGACCACATGAAGGGTACTAGTGTAACATCCCTCACGCAAAAGACATATTAACGTAGTTGGATAGCTTTTACCACAGTGTCATCTGGCCTAAAAAGGCTCAACATTTGATCTGAGTATAGACCAGCTATCTTACTATACATTGTAGACTTGTGGGCTCACACAGAGCGTCACGCGATGCAGAGGATGGCTACAATTTCGGCAAGGAGTTTTACGAATTGAGCTTTGTGCGCGCCAAGACTTTGCTTGCGAGAGTGCAGTTGACACTATAAAAACAAGCAAACGATGGAAGGTGTAGTGATCCGCCTCCTGGTGGTGTTCTCTGGTATGGTTTGAGTAGCATGGGCACCTACTCCACTTGGGAAGGAGACGCCTAAGACCATATTTCACGCGGAGAAAAGTTGAAAGATGATGGAGGCATGTCTGGATAACTCAGGGTTTTTGAGACGTTCCCCTGGGAGGGTATTCACGCATGAGGGTTGACTTGGGGCGAAGAAAAAGCCACCATAACTTCGCAGTGGTACTTGCAAATGAAATCCGAGGCATGAGTGCTCTTCTTGTAAATTGAGTCATCTATCATACACTTCTCTGATATTGTGTCATAGCTAGATAGCTGCATACGCAATTAAAATCTGATGCAAAAAAAAAAAATGCAGATCAGTCGCCTGGAGAAAGTTTGTACTTAGTAGATTTAGTATATCTCACTCTTGTGAATACAATACTATCGCTTCTCATTCTATCTGACCTCCTTCTACTGTGCTGATTCCCTTGTCTTCTCTACAGTCATACAGCTATTCAAGGCCTTCCAATTTAATATTAAATTATTTAAAATAACTTCATAGACTGGTTGTACATTTTATCAACTTGTTTTTAAAACATTATTTTAGACGAGCCTTGGGGACTAGCTGTAAAAGTATAGGTGCTACGCTACACGCAATCATGAAATTAGAGAATTGCCCTGCAAACCTAGTTATGAAGCAGCAAGGGCGAAGCCACGAGGGCAGTAAGGGAGGACGAAGGCTGAACACCTGTCAGTGGTGCCCTCTACGAACCCGGAAGTGAAATATTCTCCCAGAGCCGAGATTCAGTCACGAAAAAGGGTGGATTCGAGAGTTTTTGTCGACTTGGCGATCGGGAGGAGCGGTGTTGGCTCATTTTTGGTCGAAAATCTGACTTGCAGAGATTTCACGACTGCACAACTCAACCAAATCAACCATCTACACCCCAGATACGAACCGCAGACATGTTGTGATGTGATTATTGCATTTACTCTAAATTTATCTCTGCCAAGTGCCAGGGATACAACACATCTATGCGAGTACTGCACAGCCCTACATGGCTATTATTACGATCGACTATTGAGGCGCAGCTCTATACAATGGCATAGAGTAATGTGGGATAGTATTGCTTGGAATTAAGATTGTAGTACTTCATGCATAGACGGTGATGTACTGTATCGCGGGTGCCAAATATGTGTATATAAGTCCTATCTACTACTGTGATATGTAGAATAATATTACTAAGCTATTCATCATATCGTCAAGCTCTGATAATCCTTATCCACCCTCTGCACTATCCCTAGAATATTCAACATCTCATACCTACTCATACCTTAATTACAACAAGACAGCCTATAACCTGTCTGTTGTTCGTATGACAACAACCGACATCTTCAAGATCCAATTTTCTTTTTCTCTGGAAAATCATTCCTAGCCAAACTCATCTCGCGGCCCTCTCAAGAATCATCTCACCACCTACCTAAGCAATCCCATACCTCCAAAAGCCAAATCGCCAATAAAGAAGCAAGAGGATGTCTGACCCTACGCAATTGCCAGTCGCTGTGAAGGTACGGTCGAAATACCGGCCTTAGATGCGTCCTCACCTCGGCCAAGGGCACCAACAACTCGACCTGCGACGAATCGCCACCGACGAAATACGTACGACATTTCGCTGGCATATCAACCAGAGCGTTCGACAAAGGCTGGTGCCTCGGTCTTGAGCTCTCAGTCACATTTTTGATCTCCATGGTTAGGGGTACGGCAGCTACGGGGCAAGGCCGGAGGGGTGGACATTCTACAAAGTTTCTGGGACGACGAGATCGGCTGAAGGACAGAGGGATGCTGTATGAAGGAACTAAAAGGGAATACAAACTGAGGAGGCCTTGGTGGGCGACAGGATGAGGCCTCCAGTGAAGATAACGACCCCTGGATGAGATGAGGAGATGCTAAGATGAGCCAAAGCTGGGAATGAAGCGAAGGGAAAAGTTACAGACGGCGAAGATGTCAAAGGCTCGGGCGCGTGGTGGCCGAGGCTGAAGAGGAATTTGCGCTTCGGCGCGCCAAAAGGGGGTTCTCTGGACGGTTCGGCTTGATATGATTCAACACATAGGTGAAGTCTGAAGTGGTCCAGTCATTTAGGTGGGACAAGGCACTTGTACTTTACGGTAGTTAACCTGATCCGGCCCAGCCCCACTCGTGCTTAAGCTCCAGTAGGAGTGCAACGGTAGTGACTTTACCCAGCACGTAAATGAACAAGACAAGACAAGACCAGGGCAGTAAGCACTGGCGTCCATCCCTCTAGTTGGTTTAGTGGATAGTAGGGTCCTAAGCCAAAGCTTGGCGCCCCGACGGACGAAAATTTGAAAACAAACAAATAAACAACAATCTTAACCACTGAACCTATTCTCTGCACCACTGTGGCTACCGATGAGACATGTTACTATTTCAGAATTAAAGCTCCAGTTGGAGAACAATGATATCTATCAGTTTTGTTGGCCAAATCTATTTTGGCTAGCGAGTATACACTCGCGAGAATTTATCCATAAAAAAGACGGCTGTCGCGGTTTGACCGTTGTATGAGCTTAGGTGGATACCTTAGCGTAATGCTTAGATTGTTTACAATAAGACTACACGGGGAAGGAAAGATGGGACGAGACGAAAAGATAATACTAATCAGGAGGCTGAATCGCTGTTCCAACTATGTAGCACCCAACAATACGTGGCTAGTCAGCGAGTGTGATGTCTGGAGGAAAGCTATCGGTTAGTAGATTCACGAAGCGGATTAGTCGTCATAAGTACCTGTTAGTTGCAGCTAGAGTTCTCTTCTATCCTCATATAGTTTAATAAATCGACTTATTCATCACCAACTCGGTTTCCGTCAGAACGGCATTCATTATTCAGTCCGTGACGATGCAAGTCCAAAAATATCCGTGCTTCGCGTAGTATTTACCCTTCCGTACCTTGTCTGCAGTTCGTTTCCAGAATATCACCCCTTACAATTCTCGATTCGATCGTTCACTCAGAGGTGCCTTTTGCCCCACCCCGCGTTCTCTCCTCGTCGCGGGAGAAAAAACCTTAACCATGTTAGTGCCCTGGTTAGATCTATGATGTACCCGGCTCTACTTTCCTTTGATAACGCAAAATACACTTATATCCTCTTCATACTCGTACTCGGCCCGTGAGAGACCGTCATACTTCTACCATTGAAACAAAGACTACTTGTGCGTGTATGCCGATTGGGAAAATCTCAAAACCAGCTGGGTGTTAGGCTCTAATAATACCGACATTAATGCTAAAGTCAAAGACATAATTGCCCCTCCGAAGCTTCCAGGAAAGCTGGACAGCCGCACACTGTTAACTCATTGACAATAGAAGCTCTCCTGGCTAGTGTTGGACTTAACTTGTCTCTGTAGACTCTACTATGAGAGCTTTATATTTCTAGGGAATATCGCTCACAGTGGTAGATTCTTCGAACCTCAACGGCCAGGCAATAGTTGCAAGGAATTTTTTTGCTTTGGACAATATTTCATATTAGACGACTATAGACCTACGAGATAGAATAGGACCTTTACTGTTCCTCCGACGGATAAGTGATTAAAATTCAAGTCCAACTATTTGTTCAGGAAAGAGTACGATACTACAGGTGATACGGCCCGCTTATTCTCTATTAAGGGATTCCAGAACACTCTTGACTCTAAAAAGCCCCGTATAGATAGCCCTAAGTTTGTCAAATAGATTGGCCGTAGGATAGATTCCTTCAATACACATGGTATTGAAACTAATTGAAAATGGAAATACTGAACACGGACTGGGATTGTTTCCCGCCAAGTGACCCAATGTATGGTTACGTGAAGCTGTTTATTGGTGGAGAGCGGCTAGTGCATCGAACCCTGTTTCGTAGACGCACCATGGATCTAGGAATCTCGCCACCAGTGAATTTGTACATGGATGTTGTGATGTGACTGCCGACAATCCTCCGCGGTGATGTGTTATCAAGCCCAGTTTTTGGTTAGGTGCCTAGACCAATTATTAATTAAATTTGCCATTTGTAGCTGGAAGAATTAGATTGCTTCTTTCGATCTTCAGAAGACTTAATCCCAAAATATCTCATCGTGGTAGCTTGTTAAAGATGTTCCTTGTCCATCCGTCCTCCATGACTTGTTCCGTTCTGACTAGCTGATATTTGCCCAGCTTCGGTAATATGACTGCCCACACAAGCCAGTACAGTGCGCCACAGGCCATTATTCCAATCCCAACGACGCAGTGCAGGTAATAGGGAAGAGTCTTGTAAACTGTTTGTCCCATGGATGGGGGCACAAATGGGGCAAGAACAAGAAATAAATTTGATAGTAGAAAGAAGCATACAACCGGGAGTGTGGCGCGAAATGGTGGCGACCAATTCGGCGGGTTCCGCTCCGGACTGTAGGGTTTGAGGTACAAGAAGATTAAGCCGGCTGCAACGAAAACGTTGATGACAGCAACGGGATAAGAAATTACACTGTTGGTCAGCGGAGTAACAATGCATGTAGAATGTAAGAACTGACTTAAGTATGAAATTATATGCGTCTCCTGGTGGTGGGGCCAGCATAATAATGACAGACACTAGCCAATGGGCAAAGAGACCCATAAATGGCGCGTTAAAGGGCTTGTTACTCGCCCAGAGACTGGATAGAGGGATAATGCCTTCACGGCCAATCTCTTGTACCACTTTATACAACCTATCATTAGCCTGTATAAGTTGATGCAAGGAAACATCACGCACATCGACCTTGAGAAAATATCACGCTAAGCACATTCCCAAAAGCAGAAAGAGCAACGAAGACCGAAAAGACCCGCTCGACTCCGGGTCCAAACATCTTGCGAAAGTAGAGGGCGGCAATGATCCGACCGGAACTGATCATTTCTGCCTTTGGAATAGCCGCAAAATATGAAATCTAGTTTCATTAGAAACAGGGCACAGCAACGCTGTGTAAAATCTTACATTGACTAGGATGTAAAGCGCTGAGACCAAGCCTAAAGCCAAAGGTGCCGCGATCTTCAGGGTTCGTACTGGGTCCCTGGTTTCCGAGAGGGCATAGTTGGCATTATTGTAGCCGGTAAAGCTCCAAATAACGTTGAACAATGCGGTAACTATTCCATACCTAAAATCTGTTAGTAAGAATGATAACCAAGCGGTAATCCTGCATGTTTTTTTCCAACTTACGAATTACCCGTCGTACCCTCAAAAACTTTGTGGAAGTTATCGGGTTTTTCTGCAAACTTTACTTGACCGGCGAGTGCAGCCTAGGTTGAAATTAGAATGGAGCAAAGGATCACCTAAGGATGCGGTAAAACTTGCAAATCCTGAAAAGGCTATGAGAAATAGAATGCCCAGTTTAACCATGCCCAGCAAATTCTGAAGCCGTAAGCCCCAGTTGAGTGCTGTGCCATGAATCAAGAAGGCTGTGGTAATACAGGCCAGCCCAACGCCGCGTTGGTTCCATGTGTTTACTTGGATGTTTGCTGCATTCAGAATATACTCACCGAAGACTACTGAGTTTGAACCGGCCCAGCCTAACAATAAGACGTAGCTGGCGTAGATTCCCGTAACCAGGAACTTGGGTTTCGTGTAGACATATTCGAGATAGTTCTTCTCGCCGCCGTTGCGAGGAATACCTGTGCCGAATTCCATGTAGGTCATCAGACCAGCCATAGCGATGAGCATACCAGAAATCCAGATTATTAGCGTTAGGCCCAAAGAACCGGAAAGTGCAACAATAGCGCTTGGAGTCGCAAAGATACCAGTCCCAACTATGCGATTGAATATGAGGAAGACGGCAGACGTGATGCCAATTTGGCGATGAGAATCAGAGATGTTTATCTCATCGTCTATGGGTAGATCTATGAAAATCAGACGGCACATCCAGTGCTCTCATATTCAAAGGGAATTACCTGAAGAAGTATCATCGACCGCTGTTGCCGCAACATAATGACTGCTGTCTGTGTCATTCTTCACGCTCATCATTACGAGCTGGCGGTGCCAATCTGAGGATTTCGGAAGTTTGTGAAAAGTTGAATCGATGTCCACCAAGAAAACCGATTGGAAATTCCTGAGTAGAGGCTCGTAGAATGCTTTTCAACTTCGCACTCAACGCGCACGCTTGCGTGCTCAGATGACGCAATACCATCGCCATCGGCCTAGAAGAATTCGTCAAGCTTGTGTGGAGAGCGACCAGTAAAACTTACCTGACGAATTTAGATTACCCATGATAAATAACAGTCACGTCAGGAGATGAGGAGAGCATTAAGATAGCCTCCCCGCAGATTTCCTATACCCCAGGGCGACATATGCCGTTGAATCATGACCCTAAGGTGTAGCAGCTTTGCGTTGGCTTGATGGGGATCTTAGAGTTAAGTTGGTTTAGATTGGCACCGACAAGGATAATACATGAACTCATGTGACTAAAAGCAGGGATACCTAGGAAAAGAGGGCTGAACACCAGTCAGCAGTATCCTCCATGAACCAGGAGTTGAGAAATTCCCTCAGAGCCGAGATTCAATCGCAAACAAGGGCGGCACTAGCTTAAGTAATTGCGCGGTAAGCCAGAGGCCGCATGATATCTTAACAAACGAATCGATCTGAAAATTTTCGTCAGTCAAGCTATGAAGGCAGATCTGACTCATCGGAATGCGATCTACGGATAAATCTTAATGTCTCTCGGAACGCACAATAAAACCCGATACATCTCGTTCATTTAAGCGTCCTTTGATGGGTCGTCGTTGTCGAGAAACGCAAGGTCTGCTATCAACTACCGTAACTATCTCATCAACAACCTCTGCAAGTATTACCACTAGTCTACGGTGAAAGCGGGCTATGGCTAAATTGAGAAGAAAAGAGAGAATACGGATTGTGCGTTATCATTCGGTGGCAAAGTTCAATCTAATCGCAACGACCCGACGGTATAATAGGGGGAAATTAGGAATAGAAACGAAGCGGATGCCAAGGACTCTAGTGCGCAGCGGTCGAGATTGAGGTGGGTAAAGCGCTCTGATACGATTCTTAAATCATTTCAAGTCTTTTCATCTAAAAGGCTAAGACACATGGTTAGTACTATGTATACATGTAAGATAACTTACGACTAAAGTGAATCTCATACTCCATACTTTGCAAATACCACAATGAGTTATGTTTTATTACTCAAGCAAGTTAATCCTCCTCCAAGAGTACCCTCCAAAGAGACATTTAAACCCTTCGGCTATTCAAGTATGCCTTTGTCACCCATGGACACCAGAACCACGATAAATGTGATGTAGTATTATTATCGGATTCAAACCAGCCAAGTCCTGTTTTAATTAAGATACATGTCTATGTTATCCAGTCAAAACTTAGGAGACTGGCCCAGATGAAACACCACCGCACTACCTAATCATAGCGATGTTTAAAGTGTCGCCTGCACTTTCACAATCGATGTCATGTAGCGCACAATGCCCATCAATTTATAAAACTTCTTACCAAAAAAACAAAATCTTGCTCCTTTCGAGCTTTTTTGTCAGCATAAGATTTTAACTGCGTATGCGGCTATCTAGTTATGACATAGTCTCAGAGATAAAGTACATAATAGGTGACTCAATTTAAAAATAGAGCACTTATGCCTTGAACTCAGTATCCAAATACCACACCGAAGTTATGGCGGCTTTTTTTCACCTAGAGTCTGACTTTTCGAGAATGTATCTATCGTTAGTGTAATCTTGTTCATCTGTCCTGGTCCCCTACAATTCAATCCTAGATATCTACCTTTGTGCGCCACTATTTATTTCCTCTAGCAAATTTTACAATTTCGTAAGAATACATTTGGAGGGCAGCTGAGGTTAGAAACTGAGTCGATGAAGATTGAGATCAGCGAAATAAGGATGCACTGGGTCGCGCTTGTAGACTATATGAGGTTTTGACCGTGCTTAAACTTGTAGGAATGAAAAATTAATTAGGTAGAGAGTCTCGAGTTATAGCCTTGTGAGATAAATTCTTCGGTGTTTTGAAATTTAACTTAACTTGAATCTAGGTGAAGATTTCACTTCCATATTTGTAAAGGATACTGCGGATAGGTTCTCAGTCTTAGCCCTCCTCTTCTTTTTAGTTTTTTTCCCAGTCTATGAATATTTATGACATCTAGGCCCTCCTCTTTTTATAGTGGGGCTTGACGGCTAAATGGTCGAGGATAGTTCTTGGATTCTCGGTCTGCTAATTTATTTGGGTGTATTTGAAGTTCTATGTCTTCTCCACCAATGCAACTTCTTGCTCGTCACTTTGTATTCAATCTCTTCTGCCTTTTTTCGAGTTACGACTCATTCTTCCTACTTCTAAACCCCCCGATCTGTTTGCTAAATTATTATAACCAATGTGTACTTGTATCTGAATAATGTTTCACCTGTTTTCGAATTATATACCTTTTATGACATGAAGGCTTTAGTTCGGGCTGTTAAGATGTTTTATCGATCTGAAAGTGCAAGCAGGTACATCTGCTATTTTTTTTGGCCTATCTTTTTCCTCATATATCCCTAATTAAGTTGAAGGAGACTAGAAATTCTTACTGAAGGAATTCTTTGGTCAACATTCACACCGATGATATTCAGAATTGTCCAAGCCAAGACGATCTGCCTAAATTAACTTCTCATATTCCAGCCAAATCATTAATTCGCTCCGGAGGGCAAGACTGAACACCTGTACGCAGTGTCCTCTACGAACCTGAGAGTGAAAAATTATCCCAGGGCCAAGTTCAGTCAAATTTCGCAATATCAAAGAAGTTGGCCCACGAGGCAAAATTTCGAATTACTCCATGTCAATCTTTCACTCCCAAAGAGTCCGATTCTCAACTAAACTTCATCAAGTCTACAAGTACGACATAGTACATCCTCATTCCAATGATCACACCTCTCGTCGACTTTCTCTGGCCTCATTTGACCGTCAAATACACGCCCACACCGATATTTATACCCGACGGAGGAAGCAAAGCGTGGAGCACAAATCTAGGAGATAGCTCTTTGGGATGGACGTGAGACGAATCAGGACAAGTTTACAAGATGATGCAGAAGAGGGATACGTTTTCGACGGGCGTGAAATTTCGAATTTTGGCATGGAGTTTTACGAATTGAGCTTTGTGCGCGCCAAGACTTCGCTTGCGAGAGTGCAGTTGACACTATAAAAACAAGCAAACGATGGAAGGTGTTGTGGTCCGCCTCCTGGTGGTGTTCTCTGGTATGGTTTGAGTAGCCTGGGCACCTACTCCACTTGGGAAGGAGATATCTCAGATCACATATCGCGCGGAGAAAAGTTGAAAGATGATGGAGGCGTGTCTGGATAACTCAGGGTTTTTGAGACGCTCTCTTGGGTGGGTATTCACGGATGAGGGTTTACTTGGGGTGAAGAAAAAGCCACCATAACTTCGCAGTGGTACTTGTAGATGAAATCCGAGGCATGAGTGCTCTTCTTTTACGTTGAATCATCTATTCTGAACTTTTCTTTGATATTGTGTCATAACTAGATAGCTGCATACGCAATTAAGATCTGATGTAAAAAAATAAACTGTGTATACGTGATATTTTAGTAAGAAAGACAAAATTCAACATACATGTTAACTACCAATTGTTATTACTGCTATAGAAAGCGTGTGATATAAATACCACCCGAGTATTCCGATATTAGCTTACTATTCCTGGCTTATATATCTGTTTTCATATAGATGTACATCCACAGTTATCATGATACATGGGGACTCACAAATACTGGTTACGAGCCACAGTAGATAAAGATACGCGCAAGCAATCTCACCTATTATCCTCCAAGTTCACTCAGAACCATACATATCAATACAATTGTTTTCACTCAAATCTTCCTCCATGCGACCTCAAATAAGCCTTTGTTGCGGTTTGACCGTTGTTTGAGCTTAGGTGGATACCTAAGCCTGTTACTAAGAATTCTTACTATGAGGCTGTATGAGGGGGAGATGAAGCTGAACGAAACGGGACTACTACTCAGGAGGCTGAAGCGTTATTACAACTTAGTGACACCTGGAAATACGTGGCTGGGTAAGAAGTATTGTGCCTAAGGACAAGTCACTAGTCTGTAGATTCACGAGGAGGATTAACTCCAATAAATACCTGTTAGTAGTAGCTAGAGTTAGTTTTTCTCCTCATATATTTTATTAAATCGGTTTATTCATCACCAACTCGGTTTCCGTCACAGCCTTACTGTATCGCTCTTACCCTCACCTTAGCTCAAGCTCAAGCTCATAACTCTAACAACTTAACGGTAGTTAAACCATGGATCCAGTATCGATTCATGAGGTCACACGGCTAGCAAAGCTTTTTTTAGCCCAAGTGCCAGCGAAGGAAAATATTAATGCGAATTTAGATAAACACCAGGCGCTCAAACACTGGTTTCCTTTTTATTGGTGGAGCTGAGTAGGATTGAATGAGTTTTAAAAGCATAAATTCTGGTCTAATCATCCTTGCCTGCTCCTCTCCATTTTTTCACTATACGGTGAACCATGGCAAGTCCGGCTACCCGCGCTTTAGTAGGAACATACCCTAGAGAGCCGTTCATACGGGATCGAGTTTACATCTGAAATGAAAATAATATCTCAGCAGTGCGACTATAAGGTACAAGACTGGATCAAGATTGGAGTATGGAAGGGATAGGAGGCCCAGAAGCTATTGGAGTGTGTGGGACTCGTTAGAAGAATGAAGGCGTATAAGAAGATCTAACAGTAACCTGGGCGAAAAGTGATTGTTAGATAGGTAGAATTCAGGCGTTGCATCATTTAATGCTAGACATTCAAGTTCTTCGTGGTCACAGTAGATTGGTATTAGAACCTGGACGGGCTCGCACCCTTTAAATACTAGCAAAAAGTCGTTGTATGAGATCAGAATGAGTAAAACAATGGTCTTGACGTGGCATTCATGGCCGGCACTTCGACTATAAGAATCTATGAATTGAAATTTATTCCACACCAAGTCTTTGGCTATTACTGATTGATCGACTCTGCTACTCTCATTTCAAGACCTTAGATAAATTCTCATGCCCAAATCTCTCGCAGAGCCTTCCTAAGTATGTCGCTAAAAATACTCTCTATAATATTTCAATCTATAAGAACCTTTTATTCCTTGTTCAATGATTCCTTTTGGCTCCGTTCTAATTTCGCATTTGCTGCCCAATCCATGATGGCAAATGTGAGAAGAGGTATAAATATTAAGACCCAGAGAACCTTGCGACAGTAACTGTTGATTTCTTGAGCTGTCAGGATATAGACCCCTGAATCGTGTCTTACCGTTGCCAAATCAGGGTAGATTGAGTCATTATTCCTAATTTCAAAGCAGGGCCAGGAATGAAACAGTGGTAATATTACTGATTTCACGTTATTAAACCACAATATTTCGTGATTTTGATCTTGCTAGGGAATGCTCTAGACACCTCGTACATCTTTGGGAACATTAAATCCGTTCCGACCCTCTGACTTGCCTGAGGAGCGAATTTTTTTTTTTGCATCAGATTTTAATTGCGTATGCAGCTATCTAGCTATGACACAATATCAAAGAAAAGTTCAGAATAGATGATTCAACGTAAAGGAAGAGCACTCATGCCTCGGATTTCATTTGCAGGTACCACTGACGAGTTGTGGTGGCTTTTTCTTCCACCCCAAGTAAACCCTCATCCGTGAATACCCACCCAGGGGAACGTCTCAAAAACCCTGAGTTATCCAGACACGCCTCCATCATCTTTCAACTTTTCTCCGCGCGATATGTGATCTGAGATATCTCCTTCCCAAGTGGAGTAGGTGCCCAGGCTACTCAAACTATACCAGAGAACACCACCAGGAGGCGGATCACAACACCTTCCATCGTCTGCTTGTTTTTATAGTGTCAGCTGCACTCTCGCAAGCGAAGTCTTGGCGCGCACAAAGCTCAATTCGTAAAACTCCATGCCAAAATTCGAAATTTCACGCCCGTCGAAAACGTATCCCTCTTCTGCATCATCTTGTAAACTTGTCCTGATTCGTCTCACGTCCATCCCAAAGAGCTATCTCCTAGATTTGTGCTCCACGCTTTGCTTCCTCCGTCGGGTATAAATATCGGTGTGGGCGTGTATTTGACGGTCAAATGAGGCCAGAGAAAGTCGACGAGAGGTGTGATCATTGGAATGAGGATGTACTATGTCGTACTTGTAGACTTGATGAAGTTTAGTTGAGAATCGGACTCTTTGGGAGTGAAAGATTGACATGGTGGAGTAATTTGAATTTTTGCCTCTTGGGCCAACTTCTTTGATATTGCGAAATTTGACTGAACTTGGCTCTGGGAGAATATTTCACTCTTAGGTTCGTAGAGGACACCGCGTACAGGTGTTCAGTCTTGCCCTCCGCACAGCAGTTATCCCTCTCCCCTAACGCCGTTCCTAAACACATAGCTCATTACTCATCGAAATTAGTCATGATTTCTAAGATAATACGTGAAATCTCATTCGACATCTAATTGTACGTGTGGCGGGGGTCGGATGGTGCAGTGGTACACCATCCGGGACGTTCCCGCAAGCAGATACTGGGCAGCTTGAACACCTACCCCATCTGGGACAAAAGAAAGCTGGTTCTAATCCAGTCAGACCCACACACCACTCTCTCTCGCGGTGATATTGTACTTGTGGGATGATGAAAGCACACTCGGATAGCTACAGGTATTTCACGCTTTTCCCTGTGGTGGGTATGCCTGGACGAGATTGTACCCCGTAGGGGTTAACCTTGAGTGGTATCTGCAAATGAAATTAGAGTATGAGTGTCTACACGTCAACTTGAGTCATCCTACTTAAAGCAAATATCTTCCGATGTAACCTGCATGAGCCTCAAGGCGCCAAATCAAGATAATGAATAATTTATTTATTTATGGCTATAGTACATGAACAGTGATTAGGGCACATTTTGGATGGCTCTTTTAATCTCGGCGACAAGACTTAAGCCCATCTGTGAATAAATTTTTGCTTTAGAGAGTTTGCAGAGGTAGTTGTTTAGTATTTTACGTCCTAATGGGTCTTTGATTACGTAGGTCATGCAGGTCCTCTCTGCTAACAGGCCAAGGATAACTGTACCAGTAGTATATCCCCTCCTATGCCTCCCATACAGCTCCTCTCAAGCAGTACCATCCTTTACAAGTCCTCCTATGATTATACACCAAGAGGAGCCTTTTGTCCTTCATAATTTCCCCTCTCCAGCTAACGAGAAGGCGGCCATTTGCGGGTGTATGGCAGCCGGGAAAAATTGCAAAAAACAACTGGGTGGGGAGCTCTTGTCGAACCTTTTGAGCTGGTTCGGAAGCTGTAATGATTGAGACTAGAGGTATCTGGAAGAATAGCTCGCACAGGAGCTTTCAATTGAAGTAAAATAAAAAGATATAATTGTCTGTCTGTCTGTCTTCCTTCCTCTTTCTCTCAGCTTATATATCTACACATATCTACTACCTGACATATGATGATAATATCTAGAAATAGCTTCCTTACATCACAGGATACAATCCAAACATGTTGTAGCCAAGATGTAATCCAAAACCGACTCAATAGCAGTCCACCACGTCTGTTACACGGACGCCAAGCATTTTCTAGCTGAAAATTACCCAAAACGCCAAGGTTTTCCTGAGGCAATCACAAATTATGTCAGGTACCAGCTTGGCATATTATTCTGACAATAATGTTACGATCATGTTAGAAGAATGGAATTTACATGAATCACGAAACATTAATTCAGGAATACGAATTCCACCGGGTTCTGATACTGGTCTGACAGCTCTCCTAATACCGACATTAGGACTAAATCCGAAGACATAGTGATCCTTCCGAAGCGTTCGAAGGGGTCGGCCAGCTGGGCGCTGCAGACTTGTGGGTACCTCGGAGAATTCACACTCTGCCTTTCTAGCCTCATTCCAACTCCTTTCTGAAGGTCGCGCTGAAATGTCAAAAAAGTTTTGACAGAGCGTGATTGCTGTATAGTAGCTTAGTCCAACCTCTTTTGTGCCGTCCAGGGCGCTGGGGAGTGCCGCTGACTTATCGACAATAGAAGTCTTCCGGGCTAATTATCCAAAATCTCGGTCTTGGCGGCCACAAAAAATCCAAAGTTGAAAACTCCTCGAAAATATCGGTCCCGACATGCTCTTCAGAGACCTCTTTCCCCTCTCGCTCCACATCTCAGCCGCCTGTTCTTCCTCAAGTTGTTTGTCACATTAGATCAACAGTCCCCCATAAGCCATGACCCAGGCTTTGTATTTTTCGACTTGATTTCCTCCTTGCGGGTATAAATAGCGTCGTAAATATGTAGTGATTGATGGCTGGAGATTAATGGGGCAAGCTCCTGTATGCAATTGGAGCAACTTCTTTATTGGTCGTTGAGGCAAGATGATGCGTGGTTAGAGATGGGTTGAGGACTCAGATGATGATGATGAGAGAGGCATTGTCGAGAAGTTGTCGAATGGAGATGTTTATGAGGTTGCTTTCGACTTCGACTCGGATGCGATTCTTCTTAGCTATCTCAGATATGCAGAGCATACTTAGCGATTACACCGGCACCATTGGAAGGTGAAGAATTCGTCTTTGCCGGCGGTTAGGCCTGGTATGATTCAACACATAGGTGAAGTCTGAGATGGTCCGGTCATTAAAGTGGGACGAGGTTTATCTGTACTTCACGGTAGTTAACCTGATCCGGCCCGGCCCCACTCGTGCTTAGGCTCCAATAGGAGTGCAACGGTAGTCATGTAACCTAACACGTTAATGAACCGAACCAAACCTAATTGAACACCCAAGTGAGTAACTGTGCCATTTGTCCTACATCAACAACCTGTCTCTCACACTGCACTTTGTATTACATGAAATGCTGTTGGTAGAGACTGGATCTTCTTCATGCGCCATAATGCCATACCGCCATAATAACTACCTATGTGCCAGCCACTAGATCTACTATAATACATAGCTGAGCATAACAAGTATCAGTTCATAAATGACCACGAGATCTCTTCTTCATCTCCCTCCATACCCAAGTCGCATGTCCTAACTCAAGTTATATAATCCTATCAGAGCAACAGTCCCACATAGACCAAGACCCAAGCTTTGTTTACTGACTTGAATTCCTCCTTTCAGGTATATGTAGTATCGTTACTTTGTATTGGGAGATGGCCAAACTTTGATGAGGTAATTTCCGGTTTACAATCGTTACAGCTACCTGTTTAGTCCTTGAGGAGAGTTGATTTGTGGTTTGTGTAAGTTGAATGATTGGCGCGAGAAAGATAGGTCCGACATGGACGAGACGTCGTCGATTTCAGATATACTTTGATTTGCTTTCGACTCCTATTATTCTTGAATATCCTAGATATTTAGAGCATCCTCGGCGATCACACCGGCACCAGTGGGAGGTAAAGAATACGTCTTTGCCGGCTTGGCGAGGTAGTGGTGTTGGGAGACTGATTCCTTAACAGATGAATATCTGGCATAATTCCCCAGTACAACAACCCATTGGCTCAAATTTTCCGGATTTCATCCAAGCCAACTATCGACCCGAAGTGATAATATGCTCCTCAAAGAGTGTACTGGAAGAATTAACGGATTCCCAATTGTCCTGATCTGATGAACAATCAACGTTGGAACTAGGGTTTATTCACGTGACTATAAATAAAGATTTTCAAAATTTTAAATTTAGATATCGCTTAGTAAATAAGTAGGCAAGGCATTTTTTCAATACGACAAGGCCGAAAAAATTGTGATTAAACCATCACCAAAATGGATATACATCGCTGCAGATTTGTTCCTATTCCACCATCTTCAATTAACGCCCTCGCCTTTTCCCACTCAAACATCTCTAGCAACAAAAAGACTGCTCCTCTACGACTGGCCGTTGGCCGTGCAAACGGTGATATTGAAATATGGAACCCAATTAAAGGTTCATGGCTTCAAGAGATTATAATACGTGGGGGAAAAGATCGCAGTATTGATGGACTCGTTTGGACACAAGATCCCAATGAGGAAATTGATGGCAAAACAATAATTGGGAAGTTGAGACTTTTCAGCATAGGCTACACCACAACTATAACGGAATGGGATTTAAGCACCGGTAAACCATTAAGGCAAGCAAGTGGAAATCATGGCGAGATCTGGTGTATAGCTGCACAGCCAAGTTCAAATCCTGCGACTGTCGTTTTATCCCAAAATATTGATGGACAAGAAAAATGTCAGTATTTAATTACTGGCTGCACTGATGGAGCCCTTGTCCTCTACTCGACTCAAGACGAAAATCTCCAACTTCATAAAGTCCTTGTTCGACCCTCATCAAAAAAAGCCAAGGTAATTAGCGTCGTATTTCAAACTCCAAATGTTATTGTCGCAGGGTGTACAGATAGCGCAATCCGGATTTTTGACTTGAAGAAGAACACCTTAGTGAGGACAATGACCTTGGGATCGGGACCTAAAGGTGGACCAAAAGACATCATAGTTTGGTCTATTAAGTCATTGAAAGATGGGACCATAATCTCTGGGGACTCGACTGGAGAATTGAAGATTTGGGATGGAAAAACTTTTACCCTCCGACAAAGACTATCAGCCCACAAAGAAGATGTGCTTTGCCTAGCCACAAATCCAGATGGAACCATGATTTTTAGTGGAGGCATGGATAAAAGGACAGTTCTATATAAGCCTTCTCCAAATCGCAAGGGTAGATGGATAGAAACAGGGCATCGTAGATTTCATATTCATGATGTGAAAGCTATGGCTAGCTTTGAGGGTCTGGGAATGAGTATGTTAGTGTCTGGCGGTATGTTCATCAACTATATAAATGCTCACAAAACTGACTATGCTAGGACATGACGCATCTCCTATCGTTGTTCCCATGAGTAAGTTTGGATTTGAAAATCACAGGGCGTTACCATTTCTCTCACAAGACCCAACCGTTCGAAGTGTACCCAAAGTGCGACTTATCATGAGCTGGTGGGACCGAGAGGTTAGAATTTGGAAAATAAAAGAGTCCAGCGCCTCAAATAGTGCAGACGGCGATGACGGTACTAAGGGCAGGCAACTAGTTGCAAAACTATATCTCAAAGGGGAAGCAAATATCACTTCGGCATCTCTAAGTCCAGAAGGCAGCGTTCTTATCGTAACTACAATAACCGAAACTAAAGCATTCCACCTTCAACTCCGTGTCAACAATCTTACAGAGGCATTTCAAATCTCAAAAATTGAGATCCCACCAAAGCTCATCGGTGGGGCACGACTAGTAAACTTTTCTCCTGATGGAAAATGGCTCTGTATTATTAGATCAGACAGTAACATAATTCTCGCTCGATTAATTCCTTCCGCGTCAAGTCCATCGTTTGCTTCACATATCACTCCCCTAACTCGCTTAAATCGCCAAACAGACAAGATCTCGCTGCTGGGGGGACTTGGAAATTACGATCGGACCATAATCCAAGCTACATTTTCAGCTAATAGCCGTATTTTAGCTGTAAGTGATCTTGCCGGGTATATCGACTGCTTTGTACTTTCAGGTGACGAGGATCAACTAGAACAATCCCAGCCGCTTGAAGATAGTATCTCCCTAGAGCAAGGACTAGGCTCTGACAGTGAAGATGAGGACAACGAGTTACAAAAATCTAAGCTTGTGTTCGGCCAATTTTGGATCCGTAACCCTAAGACCGCTGCTTTACCCAAGCTTTCTACTACCCCTGTCATCATTTCTTTTCGCCCATCGATCAAACCTAACTCTACAAAAACTATATCTACTCCTAAATCTAAAAACTCATTACGCCAATCACTGCACGATGGTGTATCCAACGAGGATCGCTTACTTGCCATTACTGCGACGGGAAATATATATGAGTTCGAAGTCCTGAATGGCTCCCTTAGTCAATGGTCACGCAATAATCCTCCTGCAGCTTTTCCGGAGCAGTACCGAAAGACACTAGAAGTAGTTAGAGGTGTTGTGTGGGACTTGAGTGCTGGACGGGAAAGGGTATGGCTCTATTCAATTAGTTGGGTATGGATGTTTGACCTCGGAAGAGACTTTAGTAAGGGTGGTCAAGAAAGTACTCTCAAGAGAAAAAGGGGCGGAACTGGCGCAGGTGGAGAGACGGAAAAATCGAAGGTAGATGTCGGCATCGGAAAGACACTAACTAGAGTTATACATGAGGAAGTTAATGAGGAGATTGAGATATTTGGCCATGATGCTATGGAGATTGATGAGGACGATGATGCGGAACCGGAGTCTCGACTATCGCACCCGGAGACCGCTAGCATCAAGCCTGACAGCTCTAATGAAAATGGCACTATTTTTGCAGAATCAGAGACGCAGAGCCACATACCAAGCGCGACGGATGTAGTGGTCAGTGAAAAAGTTGCTCCTTCCTACCATACGTTCAAATACCGACCTATAGTCCACATGGCCGAGATCGGTGAAAAGCAAGGTGCGGCAGGTCCTGAGGTTGTCCTAGTGGAGCGCCCGATATGGGAAACAGAGCTTCCACCGCGGTATTGTGACGAGCAGGATTGGAGAAGTCGAGAGATTGATGCTTGAAAATGGGGCAAGTAACCGTGGGGGTTATGTGGTAAAGGCGTTGGGCTATCTTTCAACGGGATATAATTAAAAGTCATGTTGCGAGACGATTTCCTGGTGGTGAATTTTGAAAAGTTGAACATGGGGTTGCTCCAGAATCTAAAATGTTATTTCGTTGCTTTTGAGCTCAATTACTAATCTCAGGCGCTATCAGTCTTCCTGATCATAACTTTTTCCCAAAGCCTCCTGCAGAATCCTTTCATAGATGTCCGCTACTGTTGCAACGATCCCGTCGTGAACATGATCTTGAGGAAATCCAAACTCAGGCACAATATGGTTAAATTCTTGACCATGGAGAAAAGCGTCGGTGAGTTAAATTAAGATTGGAGCCTTAACGGTATGTTTGTGATTGAAAGAGTGGGAGTTCAGTCATGATTTGTGTGATCGATCATCCTTCTATGACACATGATTATTATCTTCAGTCATATAAACCGACGAAAGTCTATTGCGCTGGGGTACAGTTTATAGGCAAGATGTAGATTAACAACAGGGATGTAGAACTTACTAATTGCGCACCTGGGATCATTGATGAAGGCACTAGAATAGCCTCACGTACTTGTTGGGGGTGACGACGGTTCACAGAGACTAACATTAAATCAGACTCTCACAGCAGCAGAGAAGAATGAAGTAGTGAGTTCTTTCGATGATAAGTTGCCTTCTCAATCTGGCTCAGTTCCACACTATCACGTGACTTTCGCATAATTTTGCTGTGAATTCTTACAAGTACTTTTTATATGACTGTTAGCTCTTGAAGAACTCAAAACCTGGATTCCATCAGCAAATACCACTATGAGGTATTTCTGCCTGTACAATGTAATTGACTCGCCTTTCATATCCCTGTGAATAACTAAAAGAGTGAAGCTTCAATAGATTGAGTTAATCGAGCGAAATGGCTGATGAGCCCGTCAGGTAAAACTGCATAGTCATCCAGTTGAGTCATGAAATGTAGACTCGATACCCGGCACATGATTAGTCACTTAGTAATTCACCATGTAAAATAGTGTACGTTGTATATAAGAAAGAATCCATTTCCTAAACTGTAGACTGATCACATCAAGTCCCCTCAAACCGCCCAGGGGCTGTTCAGACAAATGGAGGTTCTTTCTTAGGACCCCCACAGGAGCATCAAAACTTGCACCATGGCTTGAAAAATCACAGTTCTTCACCAAAATTTGTCCCCGGATTCCTCTTGAGACATCAATGAACAAGGCTTAGCAGCAGTTCAAAGAAAAATAGAATAAAAGAATGCTCATGGGCTAAAATTTCTTTTCTTTCATTTCCTCTAATTTAATTTAGCATATCGAGAAGATATTCTTCCCACCATGACTGGCTCTCATCCCCTCTGGGAGACATAAATTTCCGTAGACAGCGTGACGTCTTAGGTCATCTGACACTGTTTTTCATCTTGGGCCCCTTCTTTGTTTGGGGAAGCTGGGTGCCCCCGGTTCTAGAGCAGTAAGATCTGGCGTCCTTTTCCAATCCGGGACTAGTGTATTATAATCATTAGCTAGACATTAAATACTAAACAAGCAACCAATAAAAGAAATAGAATAGAATAGAATAGAATTAAATTTAAGTCCCTAACAGTATAAGAAAGAATGTTGCAGCAAGTAGCGACACGATACTATGTTGTCTGTGGAGATTTAATTAGACGTCATTTAACAATAGAGATATCTGACAGCAATAAGCCGTGCAAGCATACCAAACGTTATCTAGAAGACCTACAGGCCGCGGCTATCCTGTGTGCCTTCTTCGCGCAAAATCTATGTAAATAAATAAAAGAAAGAATGTTCATGACCAAGAAACTTTTTTGTCATTGTATTTCAAGTTTTGGAGCAGCATAACTCCTCCACAACTCTTCCACAACTCTTTGCACATAAAAACCAAAGACTTTCGCAATTCAGGTTTGGATAGTTGATGTAAGGATTCTGGATAAATGCCTCAGGCAGGATTTATGGGTTCCCTGTTTAGCACCACTAGGCTTATGGCCTAGCGAGGATAGTTGTGTAGTTTTCACTTCGGATACTGAGATCTTCACGCTTTGTTTTCTGTCTTTAGGAATAGTTACTTTATTCTAATCACATCTCACTCTCGTCCTCTGCCAACCATAGTGACCTACCGTCACCTCCGGCCCCTTTATCTAGAACGACTCCCCGCTTTCCCAATTACCACTTCTCTAGAAAGCCCTCCGCGTTCCCACGAGGCGTCCTTCCTCAGTACATTGTACGCTACGCCCTCTCCGACGTCTCGAGTCTTGCGCCTATTGAACCTGCGCCTGACACCACGGAATCTTCTACCCAAAAAAATAAAAATGGTAGCAATGGAAACTGCGTGCGCGGGAAAAAGTCTCCAAAAATCCTGCAGCCCCAGCCATGCGAGGCCTCGACACCGGGACCATATGAGGTGCGCATATCCATCTATATCTCCCTTCTTTGTAACATTCGAAGTCAGCTTAATCCAATCCACCATCTCCGTATCGGGTGCTGGGTACGCTTCGGAAACTCATCGGATGGCTTTTCCTCCATGACCAAGGGTTGGTGATGAGTAGGGCTCCGACCCTACCATCCGATCTGATGGTGGTTAGCTTCATGATAATGGTGATAGGGGAATGTATATGGAAATGGTTAAACTATCCTTTGCAGCTATTGATGGTGACATGAATTAAGATGATGATTTTGATTTAGATAGATTTCTATATAGTTTATAATATATGATATACTCCAGTTCATATACCTCGATTCAAGCAGCCGGATTATGTTCCTCCAGATCTAGATTCATCAGAATAATCACTTACTCGGTAAAATTCTCCTAGTCTCAGTTGTATGTTTAGGATCTTGACTAGGCTTCTAGTAACTAGTCAATGATATTTCTCCTATTACTGAGACATAGTCATGGTTCATACAACAAGTAAAAATGACGAATCGTGTCTATACATCACGTTGTGATATAGTCATGATCGTCTGAACATTATCAACTCATGAATGAATCATGTCTCTACATGACAGAATATGTTGAGAGATGAAGACGATACAAACTGCGAAAGCGATTGTGAATCCTCGTCGAAGTGAGGATTTTGTTACTCAACCTCGGCTCTGCAGACTCTACAGTGAGAGCTGGAGGTTCGTAGGGGACACCACTGACAGGTGTTGAGAATAGTCCCCCGAACTTCGCCTGATTTACGCCTCTATTTCTCCGGTAATCCGAAACTGCCCAGGCCATCCTTCTTTTTATATCCACTGTGCAATTTTAGCCATATCTTTGCCGTTATTTATCATACCTTCGAAAGATCAGGCTGTCGATTTTCGTAGCAACTTGCCTCTTGTTGTTAATTTGCTAGATTTAATCTGGATGTGGTGGTACAGGGGCTACCTTCTTAATTCGGTTAGGGCTGAGGCAACGGGATTTAGATTTGTTCAGGCTGGACACTTGGATTTGCTCTCTGGTTTGAACAACTTTTTTAAGCCTGGGCATCTACTCCACTTGGGAAAGAGACACCTCAGATCACATATCGCGCGGAGAAAAGTTGAAAGATGATGGAGGCATGTCTGGATAACTCAGGGTTTTTGAGACGTTCCCCTGGGAGGGTATTCACGCATGAGGGTTGACTTGGGGCGAAGAAAAAGCCACCATAACTTCGCAGTGGTACTTGTAGATGAAATCCGAGGCATGAGTGCTCTTCCTTTACGTTGAATCATCTATTCTGTACTTTTCTCTGATATTGTGTCAAAGCTAGATAGCTGCATACGCAATTAAAATCTGATGCAAAAAAAGAAAAAAAAATATAATCTTATTATCAAAATCACGAGTGCTAGATAAGTAAATTGTAAAAACCAAAAAGGTTGTTTTTTTTTTGCATCAGATTTTAATTGCGTATGCAGCAATCTAGCTATGACACAATATCAAAGAAAAGTACAGAATAGATGATTCAACGTAAAGGAAGAGCACTCATGCCTCGGATTTCATCTACAAGTACCACTGCGAAGTTATGGCGGCTTTTTCTTCACCCCAAGTCAACCCTCATGCGTGAATACCCTCCCAGGGGAACGTCTCAAAAACCCTGAGTTATCCAGACATGCCTCCATCATCTTTCAACTTTTCTCCGCGTGAAATATGGTCTTAGGCGTCTCCTTCCCAAGTGGAGTAGGTGCCCAGGCTACTCAAACCATACCAGAGAACACCACCAGAAGGCGGATCACTACACCTTCCATCGTCTGCTTGTTTTTATAGTGCCAACTGCACTCTCGCAAGCGAAGTCTTGGCGCGCACAAAGCTCAATTCGTAAAACTCCATGCCAAAATTCGGAATTTCACGCCCTTCGAGGTTATATCCTTCCTTTGCATCATTTTTTCAACTTGTCCTGATTCGTCTCACATCCATCCCAAAGGACTATCTTCCAGATTTGTGCGCCACGCTTTGCTTCCTCCGTCGGGTATAAATATCGGCGTGGGCGTGTATTTGGTGACCGGCTGAGGCCAGAGAAGGTCGAAGAGTGGTGTGATCATTGGGATGAGGATGTGCTTGGTTGTACTTGTAGGCTTGATGAGACTTAGGTAGGGGTCTAACTCGTTGGGAGCGAAAAAACGACGTGGTGGAGTAAATTGAATCATTGCCTCGTGGGCCAACTTCTTTGATATTGCGAAGTTTGACTGAACTTGGCTCTGGGAGAATATTTCACTCCCAGGTTCGTAGTGGACACCGCGTACAGGTGTTCAGTCTTGCCCTCCGGCTTAGGGCTCCAACCATGTAAGAAACAACAGGATGAACAATCAAAGGCCTTGAAACTTCCCAGTGGCGACGCTTTGTGGGCCAGGATAGGCTGTTCTGTGTAGTTAGACATACCTCATAATGGTGTTTTTGGATGAAATCAAGCGTTTGAGTATATCTGAGGCCAAAATAGTCATCTATCATGTATACAAAGCACTAATCGTGTTTCATATTAATATAGCCCTATACACATGAAGTGACTCAAAAAAGGGAAAGGATAGTGTGTGAATATTGGTGTTGGTATTTTATTTATTTATAATACTTAACGTCGTGCCCGCGCACAGCACGTGAGCTCCTCACGTGCCGGCTAGCTCAGTCTAAATAAAACTACCCGACGTGTTGGCGCCTGAACAAACCCAACAGAGCAAGAGAAAGCCAGGATCTTATCATCCTGCGCTTGAAGATTAGATTGTACATGGTTACAGGTCTCCCTTCAACTCTCATGTTTTCAGATTGTATTGAATGAAGAATATATTAAATAAACAATACGGAAGGGGGAACTTAGTTGAATCACATGATTCCCTTTCGGTCAGATACTGGTGTTGGCAGAGTAGCTATAGGGAAATTTACGGATATTAGTCACGTGGTGTCAGCGCGGCCTTGGGGTTACTTCCGTTCATTATTCAAGATAGATAGAGATAGATACACATTTTGATCAATAAGCATTTTACCCAATCTTTGTGTTAGCATATTAACTAGAACCGGTGGTAAACCGACAGATAGTGCAAAAAATGCTCTTCACCGGGGCTGGATGTTGCAGTGGTACTCCGCCTAGACCGTTCTCCCAAGCAGAATCTGGATAGCTTGGACACATGCCTGTTTGAGACAGGAGAAAGCTCTTTCAAATCCAGTCGTACCCGCACACCATATCCCATCGCTAAGATATCGTGTTTGTAGGGTGAGAAAAGCCCACTCGGACAACCCAAGAGTTTTCACAAATTTCCCCATAGTATGTACTCAGGAGAGAGATTACGTACCGTTAGGGCTAGTATGGAGTGGTATCTGCGATTGAAACCCAGGTGTGAGTGATCCAAACGTCAAATGAGTCATTCTACGATAAACGTGAATCCTCAGAAAATACTGCATGGGCCTTCGAGGCGCTAAACAGAATAATTGAAGTTTTTTCATTTTTTTAATGTCGTTCACTGTGCAAAGTTTGGCCCTCTCGGAATTGTATCTATCCTTGGCATCATCTTGTCGATTTTTCCTGACATCTCTCTCGTTCATGCCGAGGATGCGTCCCTTGGATTTGTGCGCCACGATCGGGGTCTTTCTGCGCGCATTCGCATTGTCGTGCGCGTGTATTTGGAGGCTAGAGACTGAGGCGACGAGAGGTATACCGTTGAAAGGATGATGTGCTAAGTCTTACTGGTAGAGCGGCCAGGACTTAGGTCGTAGCTTATCCAGTTGGGGTTGAGGAATTGAAGTTATAGAGAGCCTTTAATCATCGCCTTGTGGGTCAGCTCCTTTGGTGTTGCAAAATTTGAGAGAACTCAGGGCTGGGAGAAGATTCCCACCTGTGCGCGGCGCGCCGACGAGCCCAGGTGTGAAATCTTAGACCTCCAAGCCTTTTGCCCAACACTTTTGACTTTACACTCGTAGCATATTTCGACACCTCGAGGAATGTTTGGTAAGACCTGGCTATCGGAAGATAATCGAGCGCTCATCCTCCTACACTTACCAAACACGAATATATGATTACATGACGGTGCAGCGACATTTGCCCCGACTAGATCGAACATTCGCCGGTTCCAACCCCCGAATTTTCTTGTTTAGAGAGCCGTCGAACCCATCGTTGAACGATACGACCGATCGGTCGCCCTGGCTTGTCACTCTATAACCGGTAAGATCAGGGCTTAAAGTGGAGTCCGATGAGCCTGGGGTCCAGCTACAGAAACAGGTGGTCCGTGCAGCTGCAAGGGCTTAGGACACGGGTAGTTGGTCTGCCTTAGGCCAGATGAACCATGTTTATGGCATGGTGTCTACCATTATCCTCTACAACCTTACAGATCAATCGCCGAGCAGAAATTCCGATACTACCTCAACAACGCAGACGACGCTCACCACCTTCCTACCGTGCTCTTCACTCGATGGGGTGATCTAGACATTCGAACCAGAGGATAAGGGGAGCCGAACTCTATCCCCAGACTCTCGATTCGTGTCGACTCGTCTCAGGCACTCGATTTCCCAGGGGGCCTTCAAATGTAGAAATCTCTTTAACCAGGACACAAGTCCCTACACATCTCCCCACACCAGGCGAGAGAATTATGTGATAGCTCACTTGAGGTGAAACTAAATGCTCCTGTCGAGTTAAGAGATTGGCAAAGGCTTAGGAGAATACGCTGGACGGACGACTTGGCAAGACCCAAGGAGCCTGAGAGGTGCAACACGAGAGAGAAAAGTGTCAGGTGTGGTGCAGAAAGTCCCTTCGGCTGATCGACTCGCAAGGCGCAGTGGATCTCAGGCTGTGACGCTGGCTCGAGGACCAAGGAACGCAATGGCATGTCTCTCGCCCTACTTCGCATCATTCATATGGAAAGGTCTAGCCGACTGAGCTCGTTGTCGCAATTCTAGTGCTTCTCATGGCTTTTCCTAATTCGCTGTCTTGCCTCAACCCACCGAGGGGATTGGGTAGAGCTATGGGCCGGAATCTCTGTTAGCGCTCACGTGCGCGCCAATGGCGACAGAAACGTCACAGCTTGACTCATGGGTATCATGCAAACGACCGAAAGGGTCTACACGACTCACATAACCGTGCTGCCGTCTACATCGAACCCGGATAGAGACATGCGCACGGTCCGAGCTGAGGCCGCACGGCTTGCCGAGCCCAGATTAAGCCTCTCGAACGGCGCTGCAGATAGTTTCGCAGGGGTTTAGCCTAGCGGCAGCGGGATGGCCCGTTTGGCACCATACTAAAAGTCTACGCTTTGTTGAGTCCTGACCTTTGATACATCGCTACTAGGGACGAATGGGAGAGGAAAAGGTGTATGGAGGTGCATGTCGAAACAGGCCGGAATGTAGATTTGAGATTTTCTACTTCGGTCTAGGGCTGAGGAGACGAGGCGAGAGAGAGGAGAGTAGCTGGAGACATGGATTTAGAAATATCTAGACCACCTTTCAAACGGTACTCGTGAGAGAAATCAATCCCTACCGTTGTGTTCTTCATCGTGACAGTGGCCTCCACTCTAGTAAATCAGGCGGAGCTCCTCATACTTAGGTCTCTCGTTTCAACCCCAACTCCCATAGGAGGAAGAGATCATGGCGAATACATCAAACCTTCATCTAGCTATAAGGTTGGGTTATCCATCCATTTTCTTTGGATTGACTGACACTCCGACTTGGATCAAGCTACTTGTATTTCCGCGATAGATTCCCTTTATTTTCTTGTAATTTTGTGTTTGATACACTAACCTAATATCTAATTCTTTCGTCATGTTGTCCACTTCTCTCGTCTTCAGCCACCTCGCACTTATCTCCTTAGCTCGGGCAGCATACAGTAATCACGCCTCAGATATTATCTCAGTTTATTGGGGTAAGGCGAATCCATAGTCTAGGCGTTTAACAAGTCTGAAAGCTTTACAGGTCAAAACTCTCTACAACACGCCAATGGTACATTATCGCAAAAACGCTTATCAAATTATTGTAAAAGTAGGTAATTTTCTGATGTTTTGGCACTGATAACTGACTCGCTTAAAGATTCCAACATTGACGTAGCTATTTCTGCATTAGACTTGGACTCACGAGAAGCTGACATGAATTACAGCTCATCCCCATTAGTTTTATGTCGAGTTTTGGCAATGAGACAGTGAATCTAGCCAACTCAGAAGGAGCTTGCTTGCAAGTAAATGGCACGCATCTGGCTTTTTGTCCGGAAATGGAGTAAGAATTTTTCTGATCCCCTACTTCTGGCCTCAGCCAACTGTTTGTAGAAAAGATATAATTGAATGTCAAGAGGTCTACAACAAGACCATCACACTCTCCCTCGGCGGTTCGGCCTACACCGGAGGCGAATTTTCCTCCGTCGATGTAGCTATTGCTGCTGCCGATAAGATATGGGCAAATTTTGGACCACCCTGTGAAAATTCTACATCTCGACTCTTCGGAAATGCAAGCATTGATGGCTTTGATTTTGACTTTGAATCTAGCGTCAATAATACGGTACCGTTCGCCAATCGCTTGCGTAGCTTAATGGATGACTCGACGAAAAAAACTGGACGCCAGTATTATTTGACAAGTGCACCCCAATGCTCTTACCCAGATAAAAATTTTGGACCGCTCCTTGATAGCTCTGTTCGTTTTGATAGGGTTATGGTACAATTTTACAACAACTATTGCGGCGCGAGTTCCTTTCTGCCAGGCAACGAGACACAGACAACTTTCAACTTTGCTCAATGGGATAATTGGGCCAAGACAGTACAAGTTTCCCATCGTCATCCTTTAATTTGCTAACAATAATCTTTAGGTGTCTTCGAATCCCGACGTCAAAATCATGTTGGGCCTCATCGGCGGTGATCTTCCCCCGAATACGGGCTTCGTCTCAGGAGATCAGTTAAAATCAGTTATTAATTATGCCAAAGGCTTCTCTTCTTTTGGTGGCGTCATGCTCTGGGATATGACGGTGGTCTACAATAATACAGACGTCTTCAAAACTGCCATGAGCGCGCTCGGTCGAGATACTCCACGCATTGAGCCGGTTGCCATCGCCAGTCAGCCAGAAATCATTGAGTCATCCCGAAAAACATCAATGTCGTCGAAAAATTGGCAGAATAGCGAGTTTTGGTTGTTTTTCTTGTTTGGACTTCTATTTGTTGCCGTTTAAATATTAGATACACGTTCTGGTTTTGGCGCACTCAATTTTGATCGTTTTTTTTGTTTCGCATCGCGTCACTTCGTTTCCCATAAATTTAATCACGTGGCTTCCAGCTTGTCTATTAAAAGCTGCTAAAATTAATGCAAAATCTGTTGGAGTAAGGTCTGAATTTTACCTGTAACTACTAGCTATGAAAATTAGGAATAAAGTTAGATAAAATGAGATGGCTTAGTATCTGTATACACAGAGTATTTTTTCAGAGCTTTGAAAACCTGACGCAGTATGTGGTTCGTGTTAAGCTTATATGACTGTGAACAATGTGTCAGTGGCACTTGCTAGCTTTCTATTTTTGCAATTTTTTTTTGCATCAGATTTTAATTGCGTATGCAGCAATCTAGCTATGACACAATATCAAAGAAAAGTACAGAATAGATGATTCAACGTAAAGGAAGAGCACTCATGCCTCGGATTTCATCTACAAGTACCACTGCGAAGTTATGGCGGCTTTTTCTTCACCCCAAGTCAACCCTCATCCGTGAATACCCTCCCAGGGGAACGTCTCAAAAACCCTGAGTTATCCAGACATGCCTCCATCATCTTTCAACTTTTCTCCGCGTGAAATATGGTCTTAGGCGTCTCCTTCCCAAGTGGAGTAGGTGCCCAGGCTACTCAAACCATACCAGAGAACACCACCAGAAGGCGGATCACTACACCTTCCATCGTCTGCTTGTTTTTATAGTGCCAACTGCACTCTCGCAAGCGAAGTCTTGGCGCGCACAAAGCTCAATTCGTAAAACTCCATGCCAAAATTCGGAATTTCACGCCCTTCGAGGTTATATCCTTCCTTTGCATCATTTTTTCAACTTGTCCTGATTCGTCTCACATCCATCCCAAAGGACTATCTTCCAGATTTGTGCGCCACGCTTTGCTTCCTCCGTCGGGTATAAATAACGGCGTGGGCGTGTATTTGGTGACCGGCTGAGGCCAGAGAAGGTCGAAGAGTGGTGTGATCATTGGGATGAGGATGTGCTTGGTTGTACTTGTAGGCTTGATGAGACTTAGGTAGGGGTCTAACTCGTTGGGAGCGAAAAAACGACGTGGTGGAGTAAATTGAATCATTGCCTCGTGGGCCAACTTCTTTGATATTGCGAAATTTGACTGAACTTGACTCTGGGAGAATATTTCACTCCCAGGTTCGTAGTGGACACCGCGTACAGGTGTTCAGTCTTGCCCTCTCTGTCTGAATCTATGACTGTGTAGGACACACAGTCTATTTTTGCAAAGAGCTTGAGATAATTGATGATAAAATTAAGGTTTATTGTAAGGGGATGAGGATAATGGAGGCTGCACGCAAAGGCTGTCGCAAAATACAGTGTCTTAAGGATGTCAATTGTACAGTCTCTCAAGATATCAAAGGTAAAATTGTCAAAATGACTGGGGTTAGATCCCTATGCAATTTGATTAGATTGGTTTGGTCTTCATGCAGGCCCATGTCTATTCCGTCCACTAGCTATGCAAGCCGGGGGTGCTGTGTATCCACATCGCCCGATCCTAAATGGGAGGCTCGTGCAATGATGGAGATCTGCAATCGACCCCTATTTATGTTATGTAATCTCAGTAGCGTATTTGTATTCATAGGGAGTTTAAGGGTAGAGGGGAACAAATCGAGTTACATCTGACTTAACGACTTACCAGGCATTCTGTGATACTAATTACAGGCGTGCTTTGAGTCCCTAGTCTGTTGTAAGACCCAGACGCACAGTACTATCCAATGATATTCCATGAAAGTCTAAATTATGGGGATGGTTTTCAACTTCAAAGGAAAAGTACAATGGTCCTCATTTAGAATTAGAAATTAAAAAAAATCAATTGATATCATCGTGGTTTGTTTTATTATTTTACGTCTATCTAATACTAATCCTAAGTAGGACATAAGACGCCAAAGCTCACTGCCCTGGATGCCCAAGGACTTTGACGGTCCAAACCTGAATAGCCAGAGCCTTTAGTTTTTGTGGGCAAAGGGTTACAGGGAACTTATCCTGCTACCAAAGATGAATTACATTTGCGGTAAAGTTTCTTTGATATGATCGTGTGCGTCGAGTTCCGACAGCCGAAGGCTCTGGAAAGCTATACTTCACACGTGGCACCCCAGCATCGACTCCATGTAGTCGAGAAAAAGAAGTTAGGTCTGGAAGCATAAAGCGATGGTTAGCTTCCCGTCCAGCTAACACGGTCTGCACTTTCTCAGATGGATCATCATCGGGTCCCGGAAAATCAGCCTGGGGGTACGTAGTATACCAAGGAGGCAAGCTAGTTGGAAGTGGTTCCGGTCCACTTCCCGGAGCAGAGGTATTCGACGCAGAAGTTGTAGGCGCCATAAAAGCCTTGAAGGCTGCAGTAGAGGTAGGAGAAGACTTACCAATCTGCATTCTTCTGGACAAGCAAGCGGCCGCCCTGGCGCTCGAAAGAGGAAGATCTAACTCCTCGCAGTCAGTGGTGGACAAGTTTTCGTCGCTGAGACACAATAAGCGTGTGGAAATACGCTGGATACCCGGGCATGTTGGGATTCAAGGCAATGAAGAGGCCGATAAGCTGGCCAAATCGGCCTTGGGAGCTCCCAATAACCGGTCACTAACCTCAGCTGCGTCCAGTGGAGAAGATCAGGATCTAACCTTTGCTGCATTAGGGAGGTGGGTTAAACTGCGCAGCCAAGAACTCGTGGAAGAGTGTTGGCAGAAGTATCGACCGAAGCGGTACAAAGATCTAGACCTATTCATGCGTTGCAAAAGAACACCGGAACTAGCTTTACCAAGATGGGTGTACCATCGTCTTATTGCGGCAAGAACAGGCCACGGGGACTACGCCGACTACCATCGACGTTTCAACCCCGAACATAAAGATCTGAAATGCGTTTGCGGCCGGGAGAAAAGGCCCTGGAACATTTCATAGATACATCAACGCTGTCCTCAGCAATCTACCAGCCCAATTCGCAGCCGCCTACATGGAAGATGCGATGGTTTACTCTAGAGATCTCTCGAGGCACACGGCTCAAGTGCTGGAAGTACTACAACGCTTGGACAAAGCGGGACTACAAGTGGATATCAAGAAATGTCGTTTTACGCAAGATTCTGTCAACTTCCTAGGTTTCATTGTGAACACAACTGGTATTCTCCTTGATCCAAAAAAGTTGGAAAGCATACGTTCTTGGGAACGATCAGCAGTAAAATAGGTGTGTAGTCGTTCTTTGGATTCTGCAACTTCTATCAGAACTTCATTGAAAACTTCTCGCGCATCGCAAAGCCCTTGTACAATCTCACAGCTACCCAGAAAGGACAATTGTTCCAATGGTTAGAACAAGTAGGAGAGGCCTTTCTCTCTCTAAAGGAAAAGCTTGTGAGTCCGCCAATCCTTTTGTATTTAGAACAGAGGAGACCGACGCATTTGGAAACAGATTGCTCAGCCAATTGCACAACAATGGTGTGTGGCAACCAATTTCATTCCATTCAAAGACGCTGAGCGACTTAGAAAGACATCACGAGATACACGACAAGGAACTTCTGGCTATTATTCAATGTTTGAAGGAATGGCGTGCGGAACTTACCAGCCTTATGGATCCGTTTCTAATACTGACAGGCCATCGCGTTCGAGAGTACTTTGATCAGAAGCAGCCCCTCAATGATAGACAGGTCCGCTGGACAGAAATGCTGTAACAATTCCAATTCACATTGCAAAACAGGTGTCACGGCGTAGAATAGGCACAAGTGAAAGTACAGTTTGTATGGCGATAATTCAATCTGTGAAGCGAATACTTAGCTGGAGAAGATGAAAAGAACAGAATCTAATTACAAAAAGCCCTGAGGCTATTCCTATTTGGGTGGGCTCTCACTAAATCGCCGCGCACGTGCTCCTTCCCACATCAGCCATCAATCTCACATCCTCCCTCCACATAATTGTATATCATGACAGAGCAGAATGCCGTGCCATGACATCACCCCCTCCTCAGCCTTTGTTTGTCCCAAATCGACTAATTACTGCGGCGGCGTCGGTTGTCACGACCTTGGTTTGTCACCATGTTAACTTTCGGATGTTCCTCACTAAATCTATCATCTGCGGCATCGTCCAACCACGTAGCGAGACGTCGTGGTGGCCCTGGAAATTCGGGGTGCTCAGCGTGGAACTTTTCTAATATGAGGGGTGCGTTCCGAAAGTTGGCAGCCAGATACCATCCCTCGTCTGCGTCCCAGCCTTCCCATTGGAACTTGTACTGCAGCCGATTGCGATACAGCCGCGCGTCTAACACCTTCTCGATCTCCCATTCTAACTCCCCATTGACCTCTTCTGCCGGCGGCTCTGGATTGGTCTGGCCGGGCAACGGGTTATCTGGATCTTTGCGCAGTCGGTCTGGTGAAAATACAAGGTGTATTTTCCAAGAGGCGGGTAGTTTTACGCAGAATAAATGCCCTTCTTTGGCAATGATCCGATATTGTCAAACTCGAGGGTGCCAAAGGTAGCTTCGGGAGTGTTACTGAGTGACTTGGGCAATATATGAGGAGGTTGGCAAGAGTCAAAGGTATAAATTTGTAATTGTAACTAGAACTAAGGACGAGGGACGAGGGAATCTAGGATCGGAGATAAGGCTAGTGGAAGACGGAAGACAAGACGTGGCCCTCTACCGCGGTTCTGTCCAATCCATATATACATCATAGTATCCAGAGCAGCCTAGGTCTCATAGAGTCCACCTTTTACTACTCGATTACTCAATTCGTAACCCATGGCAACCATTGTATCCCAGTAACCTCTATCCTCAGTTCCTGACATATATAGTCCCACCATTGGATTTTCTAGCTTATCCGACTGTCTCGTAGTTCTCACAGCACCGCGCCGGATATACACTTTATCTCCAACTTCAAAGTCTACTTCTCGGCGATGTTTATTGGCTTGAACACGCTGTTGTTCCTGTGAGCGTTTGATGCTCTCTTTAGCATAATCCAACGCGCTGCTAATCCGTTTAAGCCACACCGCGGCCTCGTCCCGATTCAGCTTCTCTCGAGGGGTTCGTGGTTCCAGTCGCTGATTCCAGTCAAATTCTAAAAGCATTTCGTAACCATAGTCAATCATTGATGGCGAGAATCCTGTAGATTCATTTGGAATAGCTGCCGCAGCAGCATCTAGAGCGAGAAGCAGCTCCGCCCAATCGTCTTGGTGGAAATTAACAAATGGTCGCACTCGCTGGTCAATGATCTGGTTGATAATTTCGGTCTGGCCCTCTGTCTGCGGATGTTCTACCGTAGATAGCTCGAGTTTGACGCGCGCTAACCTTGACAGCTCATCCATGAAATCCGAAATGAATTGCGGACCGCGGTTGCTGGTAATAGTCTTCGGTGCGCCACGGAATCGCCAGACGTAACGGTAAAACAAGTCTGCAGCAGTCTTTGCTGTAGCACTTTTAGTGGTGGGGATGGAGATTTGCCGTTTAGACAATCTATCAAAAGCTACCCAAATGTTATTAAACCCTCGTTTGTCTGGTACCTCCACATCGTGGAAATCCATCGATAAATCATCCCATGTACGTTCTGGGATGGCCAAATGCTGTAGTAAGCCCGGTGTCTTGTCTCTAGGCTTATGTGATCGTCGGCAGACATGACAGTTCTGCACATAACGCTCGATGTCTGCTGCGTATCGTGGCCACCAGTACCGGTCGCCAATTAGTTTCCTCATTTTGTTTCGTCCTGGATGAGCGGTGGATGTAGATTTGTGGATCATCTTCAACACTTGAGTACGGAGACTGTCTTTGGCTGACACTACCACGCGTCCCTTATGAAGCACCAGCCCGGTAGGTTCCAAAGAATAAGGTTCTTCCTGCTGTCGTGCTTGCTGGCGTAGATCCTCGAGATCGGGATCTGCTTGGTTAGCCATAAACATACAATCAATAGTATCCAGATCCTCGTCGATGGGCGCTAACACCTTGCTGTCATGCGCCAACGTAACTTTCTTTTGAGGGAGGAGGATTTTCGTACGTTCCAGTTCTTTTGCGGCTTTTTGTGTAGGGGCAAGTTCTTTCTTGCAAGATAACGCGTCAGCTAGAACATTTTCCTTACCTGGTCGGTACTGAAGGTCGAAACTGAACTGCGATAGCACCTCTGACCATCGGATTTGCCTATCGTTGAGTAGCTGCTTCTGACCAAAGTATTCCAGAACTCGATGATCAGTCAGAATCACGAACGGCCCCCAGATGCTGGTGAGCTCTGCGCGCCATTCTTTCAAGCATTAGATGATAGCCAACAGCTCCTCATCATGGATCTCATAGTCTGCCTCCGGACCAGTCAAGGTTCGGGAGTGAAAAGCCACAGGATACCACACGCCGTCCTCCTGCAATTGACTGAGTACTCCTCCTGTTGCTAGATCAGAACAATCAGTCTCTACACTTGTAGGCTTTTTCTAATCAAAGTACAGTAAGATGGGTGGGCTAACAAATTTCTCTTTCAGAGCAAGGACCGCTTCTTCAGCTTGCTCGGTCCATTGGAGCAAACGGCTTTTTGTGATTGTTGTCAGGTTTTACAGTGGCTTAGCAATCCGGGAGAAATTTTCAATAAAGTTACGGTAATAGTTGCAGAACCCCGAGAAGGATTGAATGGCAGTCATGCTAGTGGGTCTCTCCCATGCGCAAATATTTTCCAGCTTCTTCGGGTCTGGCAGGAGTCCGGAAGTGTTAACAATGAAGCCCAGAAAATTAACAGATTTTTGATTAAAGCAGCACTTCTTAATATCTACCTGCAGTCCAGCTCTGTCCAAACGCTGAAGGACCTCGCATACTTCTGCCACGTGTTTACTTTTATCTTCAGAGTGGACGCATACATCATCCATATATGCGGAAACTTAACGTGCAAGCAGATCGCCTAGGTGTTGTAATGTGTGGTCTATGAGGATTGCATTAGATTAGAGTGGCAGCTGTGTTGGGTGATGTTCAGTGCACGGACATCTCAATCTTGTACATAGGAAAATTCTTCTCCTCATTAGATCAATATAGTCTTCAATACACAACAACCAGACCACAAGGTTATCACGTCCTGCGCATAATGCTGAATAGGAGCTTCAGCTCATTGACTACCGTAAGCTCATAATCACAACACTAGGACCGGATTGATATATCTTTGGAAAGTGGCCGGGCTACCTGACAGACCAAAAGGTAACACGCGGTAACGGTATGGACCGAATCGAGTACGAAACGTAGTCCATCCCACGGAGTCTGGATGCATCCGGATACGGTTGAACGCATGGATGACATCTAGAATGGTGAATTTCTTAGAACCAGCCATCTTGGCTAATGTCTCACCAATGAGGGGCAGAGGATAGCGATCTTTCCGCGTGTATGCCTTCAATTTCCGGTAGTCTACACAAAATCGTATTGTAAAGGTGGAGAGCGACTGTGATGCGATGATGATAGAGAAGAGTATCAGTAGGCGAAGAGAAGAGAATGAGACTGGCAAATATAGAAGATATATATCTATGCTATGTACAAAGATGTGATTATATTATATAATATTATATCCATTAACTCCTTAACCCCATGTGTGTGTGTGAAAGAATCGTAGCCTCGCTTCAAACACGCTACACTGTTATGAATGCAAGGTTATGGGAGGTGGAATAGTTACCGGTAAATAACTGCACGTTCACTGAGGCTTGAAGGTAGAGGTAGATTGTAATGAATTAGTAGACTTGCTTACTTTCATTCAAGTTTAGAGAATCACTACTTTTATATACATATACCACATTCTATGGCTTTCCATATCCCCAGGCGCTCAGTTCCATTCAGCTCTGAGTCATCACATTCTATTCCATCCTGTTCTATTCTATCCGACTCTGGTCTGTTCTGTTTTAACCATTAGATTCTACATCTCTATGATCCACAATAACCAGATGCAGGGGTGGTTATGTCATCAATCACAACATACACACGCCTTACATAAGGCTTAGTCACTGTTACGAATAGATAGCAATAGGTGCAGTCGTGAACCCTCTAATTTCAACAAATCGAAGGTCTCCATTCTTTTTCTTGACAAACAAGACCGGGGAATTGAATAGAGAATCGCAGGGTTAGATGAACCCGTTCGCCAAGTTCTCCTCGATGTAAGCGTGTACGGTATCTAGCTCTTTCTGATCCATTTTATAGAGGGGAGCTTGCTTGAGCTCAGGCTCGCTATCCAGATTGATCTTATGGTCGAACTCCCTATGCGGCGGCAATTCATTTGCGCGTCTTTTGGGGAAGACATGGGTAAGGTCATGATATTCAGGAGGTAATTGGGCCAAAAATTGTGTCTTCTTTTCTTCTTCAGTGAGCTCCGCAATATGCGCAATCTCTGTACCGTCGCAGGCGGTTTCCATTTCTACGAACCAGCATTGGTCTTCCCCTTCAATTGTCTCAACCTCGACGGCTGAAAGCGTAGGTGTGTCCATTTTGTCTAGACCCAGATCCTCCTTTTAGTTATTGTAGGCTTCTTGTCGCTCCTGAAGTGTAGGCCAGGGTGTCAGAATAGATGAAGGGGTCGCCGGCGCTTCTGCTACCATTGCAGGGCGTTTCAATATCTGCGAAGGCATATCCATTAGCGCCGGTATCAATGAGGGCAGAGGTTGGAAATTGGGAATTATTTTTAGTTTCAAGGGTACAATTTATAACTAGTGGCATTCTACCAAACAAATTTTCCAAATCAATGCCATTTACTCGATACGTGTTAATCTCTAGGAAGGCAACTTCTCCTAGAGACAATCTTTTCCCTCATCAGAGCTCATGGTGAGTTCCGATCCAGATGCTTCAGCTTCCTCCTTCTTCTTCGCATCCACCTCATTGACTTTAGCAGTAGGACACGAGTTAGCGTGGTGACCAGTCTTGTGGCAATGGAAGAAGATGCCAGCATTTCGGGCCAAGACTTTTGGCTTGGGTGGACCAGATGCTCTTGGAGGTGCAGTACGAGTGTGGTCCGGCGGGAGAAGTGGCTTCTTGTATCTATCCTTGCGTTGTAGGTAGCGAGCGGCTTGGTCCTCCGATTTGCGCGCTAATTGCAGGTGTGGTTCGATTTTCAAGCAGTGTTGAGACATCTCCAAGCTAGATTCAAAATCCAATCCGGCGATGACATTTTTCAACTTGGGACTCATCTTTTCACGAAGTTCATCCATGCGGTCTTCGTCTCTAAGTTGCAATTGAGAAGCGAAGGTCAAGAACTTTGTGAAGAAGGCTGAGATACTGTCATCCCCTTATCGGAGTTTCTTGAAGTTGTCACGAGCTTCGGAGCGCTTCTGTCCTCGGATCTTGCCGTATGCTCCTCGCATAACTTCGACGATGGACATCGCAACAGTGATGTGGTTGACGCTTTCTGGCTCGAGGTAGGGTTTGATGAATTCCTGTGCATCACCACCAATAAAGCCCAAGAGATAATTGATCTTGTGGTTTTCATCATCGAAGTAGATCGAATAACCGTTCAACTTGCGCTTAACAGCGTGTTACCAGTTCTCGAAAGTAGGATTATGAGAACCAGTGAAGGTGAGTGGGTTCAATCTTCTGGCGGTGGCAGAGTCACTTAGCCTGTGGGTCACGGGCCTCTTTGTTGCTTGGTGGTGTCTCAGAGGCCTCACAGCTGGCAGCGTCTTTCTCAAAACTGTTATAGGCAGCAGATCCTCGCACCGACTTGGATTCCTACTTCTGCTTACCATTGTCCTTGGCCTTGAGATCTAGAGTGACCTCTGCGAATGCAGCCTTCCAGCGCTCAGCTTCATCTGCCCAGGATTGTGCCATTTTCTCTGCCTCTGCCTTCTGCTCCAGTGTATCTCGAAGGTAGTTGCTGATGTTGTTGGCGCAATCAGCCAGGGCGGTATACATAGTCTTAAGGGTATATTCGTGACGTTCTTGATCAGTCTCCTTCTTGACTTCGGCAGCGCGGCGTTTGTTTCTCTTGTTGTAATCCCCGTCCAACATGTCAAAAGTGACTTTCTGATACCACGTAACATCAACCTTTGTAGTGTGGTTCTCCTCTTCCCCGGGTGCGCGGGTGGCGTCCACCGAGGTTGTGAAGTGCTCCTTCGGCCACTCTCCTGACATCTTCTGCTATTCTTTATTGACGAGACAATTAGTCAATGACTGTCCAGATAATCGTGAGCGAAACGCTGTCCACAGATTACTGAGTCTGAAATTAGTATTTTACCTCTCTATAGGGGTCGCGTTGAGTAGTTTAGGGAGCTTAGTATTATGTCACGTCGTGGAATTGTTGAGGTTATGAGTTAATTGGGAACATAGTTACTTGGAATGTGTCACGATGTTTGTTCAGATGGTTTGATACTTGGTAAAGCGATTGCTGGCAGGTGTCCGATTCTTTTCCGATACTGTTCATGAGACAGAACATAGACTACTTATATACTCTAATATGACCCATGTCATTGTCTACGTTCTCCCTCCTGACTTACTACCAACAGCGTGCCTAGGTAAAACTCTGCAGCTCATGAGTCTATCTCTCATGAGAGGCATCCGCTGTTCTGGTGGCTGGCGTGCGCGGTCCGAGTACGCGTCGCTGCAATGCCTCAATCACTTTCGTGTAATATCCCAGCTGAGCGATCCTGAACCTAGCTGATCAGGAACGACAGCAATCCAGTCCATGGTTCGCGCCCGTGGTTTTTATACACACCACAGCGTCGCTCCACTTGTTCCCATACAATGTCTCAGTTCCGCAGTCCTCAGTCCATTACTCAGGAGCGGAAGCAGTTGTGTAGTTCCGATAGTGCGCTAGGTCTGCATGTACCTCTGGGCGCTATCCCGTAATTGTCCGGAAATATCTAACCGCTTATGGCTAGCGCACGTGGTCAGTAGACTCATCACGGCGCTGCCCCAATTGTTGCTTTGCAATGACTCAACCTGGTGCTCCCAAGTCCGAGACTCAGGAGCGGCAGCGGTTGTATCCATGGTCAATGCACGATGTGCATATGCACCTGCCGGCGCAGAGCCGGTCATTGACGAGCGATATCACAACAATATCTGAGGTAGCCAGACTCTCGCCTTATTCACCCAAAACAGTACCACGGAATATTCTAGTCTCCTCCATCTGGTAGTAAAGTCTAGAAAGACCTTCTACACAGTGCTCCATTGTTCCTCTACTCATCATAGAGCCACCTGGAAAGTTCTTCCTTCACTCTCAGTGATCATTACCCTTGTGAATAGTAGTCCTAGCCATCACCAGCACAACACTTTCTCAACCATGAAATTGACACTGATATATACATGACATGTCCAGACGAGCTGTCTACTCCAGATGGATCCCCACTCAACCGCTGGATGTGGAAACCTAAGAAGTCACTCTATGGTCTCAAGCAGTCTCCACATCTTTGGCAATGAAATCTTCATTCTGAAGTCACCAAACTTGGTTATAAGCCTTTACTTCTTGATTCTTCCTTTTATCATAGTGACTCTGATGAAACTTATTTTCACTGATCCGTAATTAGAATTTTAATACTAATTTTAATTCGTGATTAGATGAAGGGGCAGTTAATTAAAGATATCAATTTAATAATAGCTTCCCCTGTACAATTAGTCATGTAAAAAGTCATGTAAGGATATGCAAGAGAGTCATGAAGATAAGGACAAGAACACAGCCATCAATGCAAAGATATTGGCTAGAATTGATTACGATTAATTCCGGCTGGCAAATGCTTCTACTCTTATATAAAGTAGTTCAGCGTGAAAGAGATTTACTCCTCACGCAACATCTTCTTTACTCATCCTTTACAATAAATTTGTTTACCCATCTCTTCTTCGGGAAGACCATTTATCCATTGCCCAGTTCTTCATCAGCAAGACCCACGTGTAACACCTACTGCAACTAGTTGCCCATTCATCTCTTCCTAGAGAAGACCTGTCATTCCTTTGACCCATTTACAACCTTCACTTACCACCTAGATTTTCAATAGGCTATACAACGCATCCCGTGAAACACTGTCAAACCCTCATCCTTGAGACTTATCTTGTTACTCATATAGATAACTTTCTACTCATTGGTCCCGAGACTGGTGTTTCGAAATTGCGAAGACACCTACATGATGCTTTCAAAATGGTGGATATAGGACCTGTGGAGTTTTATGTCGGCGTCCGTATTGTACGCAAACGAGCAAATCGAGTCCTCTATCTTCATCAAGATAGGCATCTTGATGAAGATTCTTGAAAAGTATAGCCTCAAAAATTGTATTCCAACTAGTACACCAATGCTTCCAGGACAGCATCTGATTCCTTTTGAAGGGACTGCCTCTACAGCGGAAATTGAGCTCTATGCGTCGATGGTTGGTTCTGCAATGTATGCTGCTACTCAAACAAGACCAGATATCACCTATACCATGACACAGCTCTGTCGTTTTCTTTCTAATCCTTCTCCAATTCATATAGCAGCAGTTCGCCATCTTTACCACTATCTTTGCAAAACAACCTGTCTAGGTCTTACTTTTGGTGCCGGCTCTAACTTATAGCTTCACGGTTTTACTGACTCCGATTATGCCCAAAATCCTGAAACGCGACGCTCTCATGGTGGATGGGCTTTCTTCCTGAAAGGTGCCTGTTTCTCTTGGCGTTCGTATCAAATGAAGAGAGTTACTTATTCTTCAACTATGGCCGAAGTCTATGCTATGGCTGAAGCAGCTAAGGAGGCTGTGTTTCTTCGAAACCTTTTTCGGAGTATCAACTACAACTCAGATGACGCAAAGATAGTCCGCCTCTACTATGACAATCAGCCAAGCTACAGGCAAATAAAAGGACAGGGCGTAACTCAAAAGATCAAACATTACGATGTACCTATGTTCTTACAGCAGGAATATATAAGCGACAAAGTAATTGAATTGGAATGGAAATCAGGATTAGAAAATCCTGTAGACGGGCTCACAAAGGCATTGTCGCCTGTTCTTTTTAAAAAGTTTTTTGGACAACTAAATATGACTACCTTGGATGCTTGATGAAATCCTGTATAGTTTCATAGGTAAGGGGATATGTCTAGGGGTAACATTTTACCTACTTATGTAAACTAAGCTGGACAGGTCACATGACCTTCATAGCAGTACATAGATTTCATCTGTAGCTATAGGGCTCTTTAGCCGGATTGCAAAATTTCGGCAGCTGGCGGCTAGCTGGATAAACAGGACACGAGCATCCTGTACTAAAGCAGGAGCAGTCAGTGTTAGATGGTGCCCCGGACATTCTGGAATCCCTGGAAATGAAGCAGCAGATGCTCTAGCGAAGTCGGCTTGTCTAATGACTGCGCTACCCCTATCTCCATCCATAGCGAGAGCAAAAAGAGAAATTTCTCTGTTGTACAACGCTTCCACCACTGCTTACTGGGATCGGGAAGGCCCCACTAGATATAAAGAACTAGGGATTGGCCCTAGCCTAGGAATATCCCCAGAACTGAAAGGTCTAAGCCGGCGTGCACTTGGGGCGTTGATTGCAGCTCGCTCCGGACACGGAGATTTCGCACAGTATCATCGGCGTTTTACACACGAAGATGCCTTAATGACTTGCTCCTGTGGCGAAGAAAAAAGTACGGACCACTTCTTTCACTGCAGCATAGGAAGAAGCCGGGCTCGCCTTAGTGGTGGACCTCGGCACTCCAGCCCCGGTATTAAATGGGTCCTCAGCACCCCTAAAGGGGCACACGCCTTCGGAAAATGGGTGGAGCTGACAAAGTTCTACGACGAAGTCCAACGGGCACATTAGATATTTCCCTTGAGATTTTTGGTACTGCGTGAATAGTCTGCGGGAGTAATTTCAAACTACTTGTAAATAAAAAGTAAAATCCCGGGTAGAGGGAAATTTGCTACATTTAAATTGGAAAGCAGAGTAGCGGACAGCAGGTCGGACTCTTTTGTAGTTTCTAGGTGCTGTAGGGCGCGCTAGAGCGTCGGGTAGTTCTGTAGGGACTGGGCCGTCCAGCACGTGACTAAGGTCACGAGCTGTAGACAGGCACGACGTTAAATTTAATCAAATCAAATCAAATATAGGGCTCAGTGAAAATGCGGAGCCAAAAGCTTGTGGAAGAGTGGTGGCAGAAGTATCGGCCTAAACGATACAAAGATCTCGACCTCTACATGCGCTGCAAGCGACCGCCGGAACTGGCTCTGCCTCGATGGGCGTATCACCGTCTTATTGCGGCAAGAACAGGCCACGGGGACTACGCCGACTACCACCGGCGTTTCAACCCCGAACATGAAGATCTGATGTGCATTTGCGGCCGAGAGAAAAGGCCCTGGCATTTTTCAGAGTGCCGACCTGCTCTGCAACGTTGGAGAAGCTGTGAGAAAATGACTCCACCTGGGGTCAGGGAAATGATAGGGGAGAAGGGATGGCAGAAGTTTTTCCAATTCCTAACCATAAGCAGATGCTACAGTCTGCCGAAGAACTGACAGGGTGGGAGTGACCATGCTGAGATAGTTTCTGGCTCGAGAGGAGAGGTGTTTGGAAGATAGGGATACGGTGCAGGGCACCGTAACTCAGACATTTGCTGTGATTTTATTTTTCTTTTGTCGCTTCTGGCTTTAATGCCGGTCATGTAGGTAGCAATGAGCTCGTAGGGCCCATCTACCCGTGTCACGTCTAAATAGATGTTGGGTTCGTCCTGTCACGTTAAAGATTTCAAATTCAAATTCAAATTCAAATATAGGGCTCAAACACAGCAAATCAGTCAGTCACCGATAGATCCCACATCATATTATCCACAACACTTCTTACAAGAACTTCCATCTGGTGCAATGGCCCCAGCCGTTGCATCGTCATCGACAACGCCCCCGAATCCAGGGGGGCAACTCCACCCAAGCCTGCTAGGCATTGTTAATACAATGCAAAAAGCAGAACAAGAAAGAAAAGAAAGATTGGGCATAGCCCAGGAATTTCTTGAACTAATCGACTCCTGGGCCAAGAGCAAAGGAGAGAAGCAAGCAGCAGCAGTCGTCGCGACTCTGATGAACAAGATCACGCCTGTCATCACTGCCTTTGCAGTAGATCAGGCAGAAGTAATCAATAGTCCAAGTAAGAACTCCCCCGCCATGGCAAGCACTCCCAAACCAGTCGCGCCTAGGAACCACATTGTTGTTGAGAACAACAGCCACGGCCTACCTCCAAAGCCGCAAGAAAAAAGCTCGCCTTGGGTTACAGTTGCTCGCAAAGCAGCCAAGTTACCAACACCGCCCAGTGCGCAAGTTCCGAGAAGACCGGCTCCGATAAGCCGCCCTAAGGCACAGACAACACCCAAGGAAGACAAACGCCTGTTCCTTCGTTTGGGTAGAGATCACCACTGGCACAAATTATCACCAGTCACAATCAAAAAGATAATAACCGACAAGGCTGGGATAGCAGCCTCAGCTATCACCTCGATGTACCCAGTCAGGTCGGGGATCGCTCTCGAATGTGCGTCAGACGCATTGAGAGACACAATCATCAGAAGTGCACCTTCCCTACAGGAAGACAACACAGTGATTGAGGCAGCCTCAAAATGGACATCTCTGATGGTACCACATGTGCCATTGTATATCAGGACACTTGAAGGCAGCATTCCAGTCACCATTGAAATGGTGAAGAACGAGTGCCAGGCAGTATGTGGCGCCACACCAATCCAGGTACGGCCCACAGAAACAAAGCTTGGTCAGTACTCAACGAGCTGGATCATTCATTTCCAACAAAAACCAGCAAACACAAAGTTCCGTCTTTTTGACGAGAGCGGACCGGCAATTCCCTTCTCGCGCCGACGACCAATCGAGCAATGCCAACGTTGCTGGGGATTCCACACTACGCGTTCCTGTACCCGGAGCCAACGATGTGGACGATGTGGGGGAACCCATGAGACATCAGATTGCCAGGCCAAGGTGCCAAAGTGCTCAAATTGTGCCGGACCTCACCACTCACATGAGAGTAGCTGCATGGCCCGACCAAGAAGACAAAACGGGATAATTCTGCCCCGTACCCCTGCAGAACTACACATCATCAGAGAACGCGGGCATCGTGATTATCACGCTGCTCTAGCGTATTCGGAAAGGAAGGGCAAGGCAGTTGAAACTGTCATTACCCCGGATTCAACAATGACGTGTTAATGTTAGGGAACCCCTCAACAAAAGCACCAAAAGATAAACATAACACTCTCCACTTTCACCAAGTGAATGTAGGAAGGGGTGGGGAGAATACAGATATAGCATTGCAGCAGGCATGGGATGCCGGTGCACATGTAGTCATGGTACAGGAACCATGGACAAGGAAGAAAGAGGGGGGTTTTATCACCAAAAGTCACCCTGGATACAATAGCCACATACCGTTTGGAGGAACAGACGTCCGGCCCCGCGTGAGTACTTTCACACGCAAAGGCATTGGTGCGACTCAATTTTTTCCGCCGTCATCAGGCCCGACATCTGACTACTGTTTTGTAAAGATGGGCAGCCTGACTTTCGTCAACGTGTATCGTGCCCCGGGCACCAGTGGAACCTTGGAGCCCTTACTTCGGTGGGTAGTCAGAGGACTCGTGGTTGTTGGTGGCGATTTCAATTCTGTGTCACAGCATTGGCAGCCGCAAACGACAATTCAGTACGGCAATGGAGGCCAGATCATGGAATGGGCAACAGCTCACGATATGGATCTAGTTAGCATTGTCGGAGAGCCAACGCATAGGGATGGGAACGTGCTGGACTTAACGTGGAGCAACACAGCTGCAACAGCATCAGTCTCCAAGCAGTATCACTGTACCTCAGATCACTCGACCATCGAGGGTACAGTCTTAAACCCTACAGTATCAGACCTATCTGGAATTGTAAGGAACACTCGTGTCAGCGATGAGAACCTAAAGGAATTCAACCGATGTGTCAGCCAATGGACCAAAGCCGCCCCTCTGGACAGTGTCATGGACATCGAAAAATTCACAGCTAATCTCCTGCAGGCTCTTGCAGACGCGCTGAAGATTGCGGGGAAAGTCCCAGCCATTGAAAGCGGAAAAACCGGGCCCTGGTGGAACGATGAATGTCGCATCAAGTGGCAGGATTACAAGGCAGCGAGAGAAAATCCGGACCTTGTAAGACAGGCGCGTAAAAGCTTTAGAGCCGTTGTGCGAAAAGCCAAGCGAGAGTACTGGAAGAGGCAAGTGGAGGCAGTTACAACTGACGCACAGGTATTCAAGCTCATGAGATGGGCTAAGCCTCGACCAGCAGCTGAGCCCCCTCCTTTGCAGATTGAGGAAAATCGGTGGCTTTCAGACCCGCGAGAGCGGGCTAGTGCGCTACGAGACATTCTCTTGGCAAGATTTAGCAGCGAGAACGACATCCCAACCTGGGAGAATGGACAGGAGGTGCGCATTCCATGGGATACGGAAATATCACTGGAAGATGTGACAAACGCTACCATCTCTGTCAATGATACGGCACCGGGAGCGGACAAAATAACAGTACGTTTACTGAAATCCTGTTGGTACCACCTCGGGCCTCTGGTCAAGGATCTCTACCAGGCCTGTCTAAAAATCGGCCACTTTCCGACGGCATTTAGGGTGGCAGATGTTGTGCTTCTTCCCAAACCGGGACGAAATCTATCAACTGCCAAGGGCTGGCGACCAATCTCGCTGCTGTCGAGCTTAGGTAAAGGACTTGAGCGTCTAGTTGGCAAGAGAATGGCATGGCTGACGATAAGTCACCAAGTTGTTCATCCGCAATTATTCGGCTCAGTACCAGGACGATCTGCGGTCGACCTTGCATCCTGTGTAATCCATGATGCTGAGGCGGCCATGAGAAGCGGAAAATGTGCGGCTATGGTCACACTAGACATCCAAGGTGCGTTTGATGCAGTCCTTCACAACCGACTACTCCAACGCCTTCGAGAACAAGGCTGGCCACTATCTCTGTGCCGGTTCATTCAGACCTTTCTCTGCCAACGAAAAGTCCAGGTGAAATACCGTGGTGGAACCACAGACGAGAAGATGCTGGAATGTGGAGTACCTCAGGGCTCGCCACTGTCACCACTTCTTTTCATGCTCTATATCGCTGTGCTTTTTAAGGACCATGGACTAACGAGCAGGTTTGGCTATGCTGATGATCTAGCCATCATTAGAGTTGGAAGCACCGCGGCCGAAGCTATCGCAGCAGTCCAAGAAGACCTCGACAGCCTCGTCCTTCTCGCCAGAGAACACAGGATCGAATTTGACCCGGCAAAGTCGGAACTTCTAGTGACCGGAGGAGGTCCTAGGAAGAAAATCAACACAGCCAACCTCTCCATCTTGGTGAAAGATCGCCGGATCGAACCGTCGCCTCATATCCGGTGGTTAGGAGTCTGGCTTGACACTCAGCTGAACTTCAAGCAGCATGTACAGGAATGGACTGGAAAAGCTAATCGTCTAGTCCACTTTTTACGACATATAAACGGAGTTCAGCGCGGGGCAGCACCCGGACCTCTAATTCGTGCGGTACAGGCATGCGTTCTGAACACAGCTCTCTATGGGGCAGAAGCGTGGTGGCCGGGTCTTTCTCGAATAACCACCATCCGAGATAAAGAAGTCGGCACTGGAGTAGGGTGGCACACATCTCTGCTGGACAAAACTATCACGAAAGCTATACGAGTAGCACTCCCAGCGTGGCGTACCACTCCCAATAGCGCTCTTCATCGTGAAGCGGGAATCCCCCCGGCATCAATAATTCTCCAACAAAAGATGTTGCGGTCTGCAGCTCGAATGCGAAGAATGGATGCCTGGCACCCTCTAGCCCTTCGGGCGGCGGAGGACCCGAAAGATACTATAAAACGCCTAGGTCTTAGATCGGGACAACGAGATCGCTTGTTCAGACAGCCAGAAAGGTACATGACACGCCTACAAATAAGCGTGCGTCAAGTTCCGACAGCGGAAGGCCCTGGAAAGCTCTACTTTCCCCATGGTCTCCCGGCATCGACACCAGGCAGTCGGGAAAAAGAAGCTAGGTCAGGAAGCATCAAACGATGGTTAACTTCCCTTCCAGCCAACGCAGTCTGTGCCTTCTCTGATGGATCCTCGTCGGGTCCCGGGCAATCAGCTTGGGGTTATGTGGTATACCAAGGAGGCAAACTAGCTGGAAGTGGCTCGGGTCCGCTTCCCGGAGCAGAGGTATTCGACGCAGAAGTTGTAGGCGCTATGAAAGCCTTGGAGGCTGCACTAGCGGTGGGAGAAGGCTTTCCGGTCAGCATTCTTCTGGACAATCAAGCGGCCGTCAGAGCGCTCGAACAAGGAAGATCCAATTCCTCGCAGACAGTGGTGGACAAGTTCTCATCGCTGAGACATAATAGGCGTGTAGAAATACACTGGATACCTGGTCATGTGGGGATCCAAGGCAACGAAGAAGCCGATAAGCTGGCCAAATCAGCCCTGGGAGATCTCAATGACCAATCACTAACCTCAGCTTCGCCCAACGGAGACGAGCAAATTGTGACCTTTGCGGCTCTAGGGAGACTAGTGAAAATGCGGAGCCAAAAGCTTGTGGAAGAGTGGTGGCAGAAGTATCGGCCTAAACGATACAAAGATCTCGACCTCTACATGCGCTGCAAGCGACCGCCGGAACTGGCTCTGCCTCGATGGGCGTATCACCGTCTTATTGCGGCAAGAACAGGCCACGGGGACTACGCCGACTACCACCGGCGTTTCAACCCCGAACATGAAGATCTGATGTGCATTTGCGGCCGAGAGAAAAGGCCCTGGCATTTTTCAGAGTGCCGACCTGCTCTGCAACGTTGGAGAAGCTGTGAGAAAATGACTCCACCTGGGGTCAGGGAAATGATAGGGGAGAAGGGATGGCAGAAGTTTTTCCAATTCCTAACCATAAGCAGATGCTACAGTCTGCCGAAGAACTGACAGGGTGGGAGTGACCATGCTGAGATAGTTTCTGGCTCGAGAGGAGAGGTGTTTGGAAGATAGGGATACGGTGCAGGGCACCGTAACTCAGACATTTGCTGTGATTTTATTTTTCTTTTGTCGCTTCTGGCTTTAATGCCGGTCATGTAGGTAGCAATGAGCTCGTAGGGCCCATCTACCCGTGTCACGTCTAAATAGATGTTGGGTTCGTCCTGTCACGTTAAAGATTTCAAATTCAAATTCAAATTCAAATATAGGGCTCAAACACAGCAAATCAGTCAGTCACCGATAGATCCCACATCATATTATCCACAACACTTCTTACAAGAACTTCCATCTGGTGCAATGGCCCCAGCCGTTGCATCGTCATCGACAACGCCCCCGAATCCAGGGGGGCAACTCCACCCAAGCCTGCTAGGCATTGTTAATACAATGCAAAAAGCAGAACAAGAAAGAAAAGAAAGATTGGGCATAGCCCAGGAATTTCTTGAACTAATCGACTCCTGGGCCAAGAGCAAAGGAGAGAAGCAAGCAGCAGCAGTCGTCGCGACTCTGATGAACAAGATCACGCCTGTCATCACTGCCTTTGCAGTAGATCAGGCAGAAGTAATCAATAGTCCAAGTAAGAACTCCCCCGCCATGGCAAGCACTCCCAAACCAGTCGCGCCTAGGAACCACATTGTTGTTGAGAACAACAGCCACGGCCTACCTCCAAAGCCGCAAGAAAAAAGCTCGCCTTGGGTTACAGTTGCTCGCAAAGCAGCCAAGTTACCAACACCGCCCAGTGCGCAAGTTCCGAGAAGACCGGCTCCGATAAGCCGCCCTAAGGCACAGACAACACCCAAGGAAGACAAACGCCTGTTCCTTCGTTTGGGTAGAGATCACCACTGGCACAAATTATCACCAGTCACAATCAAAAAGATAATAACCGACAAGGCTGGGATAGCAGCCTCAGCTATCACCTCGATGTACCCAGTCAGGTCGGGGATCGCTCTCGAATGTGCGTCAGACGCATTGAGAGACACAATCATCAGAAGTGCACCTTCCCTACAGGAAGACAACACAGTGATTGAGGCAGCCTCAAAATGGACATCTCTGATGGTACCACATGTGCCATTGTATATCAGGACACTTGAAGGCAGCATTCCAGTCACCATTGAAATGGTGAAGAACGAGTGCCAGGCAGTATGTGGCGCCACACCAATCCAGGTACGGCCCACAGAAACAAAGCTTGGTCAGTACTCAACGAGCTGGATCATTCATTTCCAACAAAAACCAGCAAACACAAAGTTCCGTCTTTTTGACGAGAGCGGACCGGCAATTCCCTTCTCGCGCCGACGACCAATCGAGCAATGCCAACGTTGCTGGGGATTCCACACTACGCGTTCCTGTACCCGGAGCCAACGATGTGGACGATGTGGGGGAACCCATGAGACATCAGATTGCCAGGCCAAGGTGCCAAAGTGCTCAAATTGTGCCGGACCTCACCACTCACATGAGAGTAGCTGCATGGCCCGACCAAGAAGACAAAACGGGATAATTCTGCCCCGTACCCCTGCAGAACTACACATCATCAGAGAACGCGGGCATCGTGATTATCACGCTGCTCTAGCGTATTCGGAAAGGAAGGGCAAGGCAGTTGAAACTGTCATTACCCCGGATTCAACAATGACGTGTTAATGTTAGGGAACCCCTCAACAAAAGCACCAAAAGATAAACATAACACTCTCCACTTTCACCAAGTGAATGTAGGAAGGGGTGGGGAGAATACAGATATAGCATTGCAGCAGGCATGGGATGCCGGTGCACATGTAGTCATGGTACAGGAACCATGGACAAGGAAGAAAGAGGGGGGTTTTATCACCAAAAGTCACCCTGGATACAATAGCCACATACCGTTTGGAGGAACAGACGTCCGGCCCCGCGTGAGTACTTTCACACGCAAAGGCATTGGTGCGACTCAATTTTTTCCGCCGTCATCAGGCCCGACATCTGACTACTGTTTTGTAAAGATGGGCAGCCTGACTTTCGTCAACGTGTATCGTGCCCCGGGCACCAGTGGAACCTTGGAGCCCTTACTTCGGTGGGTAGTCAGAGGACTCGTGGTTGTTGGTGGCGATTTCAATTCTGTGTCACAGCATTGGCAGCCGCAAACGACAATTCAGTACGGCAATGGAGGCCAGATCATGGAATGGGCAACAGCTCACGATATGGATCTAGTTAGCATTGTCGGAGAGCCAACGCATAGGGATGGGAACGTGCTGGACTTAACGTGGAGCAACACAGCTGCAACAGCATCAGTCTCCAAGCAGTATCACTGTACCTCAGATCACTCGACCATCGAGGGTACAGTCTTAAACCCTACAGTATCAGACCTATCTGGAATTGTAAGGAACACTCGTGTCAGCGATGAGAACCTAAAGGAATTCAACCGATGTGTCAGCCAATGGACCAAAGCCGCCCCTCTGGACAGTGTCATGGACATCGAAAAATTCACAGCTAATCTCCTGCAGGCTCTTGCAGACGCGCTGAAGATTGCGGGGAAAGTCCCAGCCATTGAAAGCGGAAAAACCGGGCCCTGGTGGAACGATGAATGTCGCATCAAGTGGCAGGATTACAAGGCAGCGAGAGAAAATCCGGACCTTGTAAGACAGGCGCGTAAAAGCTTTAGAGCCGTTGTGCGAAAAGCCAAGCGAGAGTACTGGAAGAGGCAAGTGGAGGCAGTTACAACTGACGCACAGGTATTCAAGCTCATGAGATGGGCTAAGCCTCGACCAGCAGCTGAGCCCCCTCCTTTGCAGATTGAGGAAAATCGGTGGCTTTCAGACCCGCGAGAGCGGGCTAGTGCGCTACGAGACATTCTCTTGGCAAGATTTAGCAGCGAGAACGACATCCCAACCTGGGAGAATGGACAGGAGGTGCGCATTCCATGGGATACGGAAATATCACTGGAAGATGTGACAAACGCTACCATCTCTGTCAATGATACGGCACCGGGAGCGGACAAAATAACAGTACGTTTACTGAAATCCTGTTGGTACCACCTCGGGCCTCTGGTCAAGGATCTCTACCAGGCCTGTCTAAAAATCGGCCACTTTCCGACGGCATTTAGGGTGGCAGATGTTGTGCTTCTTCCCAAACCGGGACGAAATCTATCAACTGCCAAGGGCTGGCGACCAATCTCGCTGCTGTCGAGCTTAGGTAAAGGACTTGAGCGTCTAGTTGGCAAGAGAATGGCATGGCTGACGATAAGTCACCAAGTTGTTCATCCGCAATTATTCGGCTCAGTACCAGGACGATCTGCGGTCGACCTTGCATCCTGTGTAATCCATGATGCTGAGGCGGCCATGAGAAGCGGAAAATGTGCGGCTATGGTCACACTAGACATCCAAGGTGCGTTTGATGCAGTCCTTCACAACCGACTACTCCAACGCCTTCGAGAACAAGGCTGGCCACTATCTCTGTGCCGGTTCATTCAGACCTTTCTCTGCCAACGAAAAGTCCAGGTGAAATACCGTGGTGGAACCACAGACGAGAAGATGCTGGAATGTGGAGTACCTCAGGGCTCGCCACTGTCACCACTTCTTTTCATGCTCTATATCGCTGTGCTTTTTAAGGACCATGGACTAACGAGCAGGTTTGGCTATGCTGATGATCTAGCCATCATTAGAGTTGGAAGCACCGCGGCCGAAGCTATCGCAGCAGTCCAAGAAGACCTCGACAGCCTCGTCCTTCTCGCCAGAGAACACAGGATCGAATTTGACCCGGCAAAGTCGGAACTTCTAGTGACCGGAGGAGGTCCTAGGAAGAAAATCAACACAGCCAACCTCTCCATCTTGGTGAAAGATCGCCGGATCGAACCGTCGCCTCATATCCGGTGGTTAGGAGTCTGGCTTGACACTCAGCTGAACTTCAAGCAGCATGTACAGGAATGGACTGGAAAAGCTAATCGTCTAGTCCACTTTTTACGACATATAAACGGAGTTCAGCGCGGGGCAGCACCCGGACCTCTAATTCGTGCGGTACAGGCATGCGTTCTGAACACAGCTCTCTATGGGGCAGAAGCGTGGTGGCCGGGTCTTTCTCGAATAACCACCATCCGAGATAAAGAAGTCGGCACTGGAGTAGGGTGGCACACATCTCTGCTGGACAAAACTATCACGAAAGCTATACGAGTAGCACTCCCAGCGTGGCGTACCACTCCCAATAGCGCTCTTCATCGTGAAGCGGGAATCCCCCCGGCATCAATAATTCTCCAACAAAAGATGTTGCGGTCTGCAGCTCGAATGCGAAGAATGGATGCCTGGCACCCTCTAGCCCTTCGGGCGGCGGAGGACCCGAAAGATACTATAAAACGCCTAGGTCTTAGATCGGGACAACGAGATCGCTTGTTCAGACAGCCAGAAAGGTACATGACACGCCTACAAATAAGCGTGCGTCAAGTTCCGACAGCGGAAGGCCCTGGAAAGCTCTACTTTCCCCATGGTCTCCCGGCATCGACACCAGGCAGTCGGGAAAAAGAAGCTAGGTCAGGAAGCATCAAACGATGGTTAACTTCCCTTCCAGCCAACGCAGTCTGTGCCTTCTCTGATGGATCCTCGTCGGGTCCCGGGCAATCAGCTTGGGGTTATGTGGTATACCAAGGAGGCAAACTAGCTGGAAGTGGCTCGGGTCCGCTTCCCGGAGCAGAGGTATTCGACGCAGAAGTTGTAGGCGCTATGAAAGCCTTGGAGGCTGCACTAGCGGTGGGAGAAGGCTTTCCGGTCAGCATTCTTCTGGACAATCAAGCGGCCGTCAGAGCGCTCGAACAAGGAAGATCCAATTCCTCGCAGACAGTGGTGGACAAGTTCTCATCGCTGAGACATAATAGGCGTGTAGAAATACACTGGATACCTGGTCATGTGGGGATCCAAGGCAACGAAGAAGCCGATAAGCTGGCCAAATCAGCCCTGGGAGATCTCAATGACCAATCACTAACCTCAGCTTCGCCCAACGGAGACGAGCAAATTGTGACCTTTGCGGCTCTAGGGAGACTAGTGAAAATGCGGAGCCAAAAGCTTGTGGAAGAGTGGTGGCAGAAGTATCGGCCTAAACGATACAAAGATCTCGACCTCTACATGCGCTGCAAGCGACCGCCGGAACTGGCTCTGCCTCGATGGGCGTATCACCGTCTTATTGCGGCAAGAACAGGCCACGGGGACTACGCCGACTACCACCGGCGTTTCAACCCCGAACATGAAGATCTGATGTGCATTTGCGGCCGAGAGAAAAGGCCCTGGCATTTTTCAGAGTGCCGACCTGCTCTGCAACGTTGGAGAAGCTGTGAGAAAATGACTCCACCTGGGGTCAGGGAAATGATAGGGGAGAAGGGATGGCAGAAGTTTTTCCAATTCCTAACCATAAGCAGATGCTACAGTCTGCCGAAGAACTGACAGGGTGGGAGTGACCATGCTGAGATAGTTTCTGGCTCGAGAGGAGAGGTGTTTGGAAGATAGGGATACGGTGCAGGGCACCGTAACTCAGACATTTGCTGTGATTTTATTTTTCTTTTGTCGCTTCTGGCTTTAATGCCGGTCATGTAGGTAGCAATGAGCTCGTAGGGCCCATCTACCCGTGTCACGTCTAAATAGATGTTGGGTTCGTCCTGTCACGTTAAAGATTTCAAATTCAAATTCAAATTCAAATATAGGGCTCAAACACAGCAAATCAGTCAGTCACCGATAGATCCCACATCATATTATCCACAACACTTCTTACAAGAACTTCCATCTGGTGCAATGGCCCCAGCCGTTGCATCGTCATCGACAACGCCCCCGAATCCAGGGGGGCAACTCCACCCAAGCCTGCTAGGCATTGTTAATACAATGCAAAAAGCAGAACAAGAAAGAAAAGAAAGATTGGGCATAGCCCAGGAATTTCTTGAACTAATCGACTCCTGGGCCAAGAGCAAAGGAGAGAAGCAAGCAGCAGCAGTCGTCGCGACTCTGATGAACAAGATCACGCCTGTCATCACTGCCTTTGCAGTAGATCAGGCAGAAGTAATCAATAGTCCAAGTAAGAACTCCCCCGCCATGGCAAGCACTCCCAAACCAGTCGCGCCTAGGAACCACATTGTTGTTGAGAACAACAGCCACGGCCTACCTCCAAAGCCGCAAGAAAAAAGCTCGCCTTGGGTTACAGTTGCTCGCAAAGCAGCCAAGTTACCAACACCGCCCAGTGCGCAAGTTCCGAGAAGACCGGCTCCGATAAGCCGCCCTAAGGCACAGACAACACCCAAGGAAGACAAACGCCTGTTCCTTCGTTTGGGTAGAGATCACCACTGGCACAAATTATCACCAGTCACAATCAAAAAGATAATAACCGACAAGGCTGGGATAGCAGCCTCAGCTATCACCTCGATGTACCCAGTCAGGTCGGGGATCGCTCTCGAATGTGCGTCAGACGCATTGAGAGACACAATCATCAGAAGTGCACCTTCCCTACAGGAAGACAACACAGTGATTGAGGCAGCCTCAAAATGGACATCTCTGATGGTACCACATGTGCCATTGTATATCAGGACACTTGAAGGCAGCATTCCAGTCACCATTGAAATGGTGAAGAACGAGTGCCAGGCAGTATGTGGCGCCACACCAATCCAGGTACGGCCCACAGAAACAAAGCTTGGTCAGTACTCAACGAGCTGGATCATTCATTTCCAACAAAAACCAGCAAACACAAAGTTCCGTCTTTTTGACGAGAGCGGACCGGCAATTCCCTTCTCGCGCCGACGACCAATCGAGCAATGCCAACGTTGCTGGGGATTCCACACTACGCGTTCCTGTACCCGGAGCCAACGATGTGGACGATGTGGGGGAACCCATGAGACATCAGATTGCCAGGCCAAGGTGCCAAAGTGCTCAAATTGTGCCGGACCTCACCACTCACATGAGAGTAGCTGCATGGCCCGACCAAGAAGACAAAACGGGATAATTCTGCCCCGTACCCCTGCAGAACTACACATCATCAGAGAACGCGGGCATCGTGATTATCACGCTGCTCTAGCGTATTCGGAAAGGAAGGGCAAGGCAGTTGAAACTGTCATTACCCCGGATTCAACAATGACGTGTTAATGTTAGGGAACCCCTCAACAAAAGCACCAAAAGATAAACATAACACTCTCCACTTTCACCAAGTGAATGTAGGAAGGGGTGGGGAGAATACAGATATAGCATTGCAGCAGGCATGGGATGCCGGTGCACATGTAGTCATGGTACAGGAACCATGGACAAGGAAGAAAGAGGGGGGTTTTATCACCAAAAGTCACCCTGGATACAATAGCCACATACCGTTTGGAGGAACAGACGTCCGGCCCCGCGTGAGTACTTTCACACGCAAAGGCATTGGTGCGACTCAATTTTTTCCGCCGTCATCAGGCCCGACATCTGACTACTGTTTTGTAAAGATGGGCAGCCTGACTTTCGTCAACGTGTATCGTGCCCCGGGCACCAGTGGAACCTTGGAGCCCTTACTTCGGTGGGTAGTCAGAGGACTCGTGGTTGTTGGTGGCGATTTCAATTCTGTGTCACAGCATTGGCAGCCGCAAACGACAATTCAGTACGGCAATGGAGGCCAGATCATGGAATGGGCAACAGCTCACGATATGGATCTAGTTAGCATTGTCGGAGAGCCAACGCATAGGGATGGGAACGTGCTGGACTTAACGTGGAGCAACACAGCTGCAACAGCATCAGTCTCCAAGCAGTATCACTGTACCTCAGATCACTCGACCATCGAGGGTACAGTCTTAAACCCTACAGTATCAGACCTATCTGGAATTGTAAGGAACACTCGTGTCAGCGATGAGAACCTAAAGGAATTCAACCGATGTGTCAGCCAATGGACCAAAGCCGCCCCTCTGGACAGTGTCATGGACATCGAAAAATTCACAGCTAATCTCCTGCAGGCTCTTGCAGACGCGCTGAAGATTGCGGGGAAAGTCCCAGCCATTGAAAGCGGAAAAACCGGGCCCTGGTGGAACGATGAATGTCGCATCAAGTGGCAGGATTACAAGGCAGCGAGAGAAAATCCGGACCTTGTAAGACAGGCGCGTAAAAGCTTTAGAGCCGTTGTGCGAAAAGCCAAGCGAGAGTACTGGAAGAGGCAAGTGGAGGCAGTTACAACTGACGCACAGGTATTCAAGCTCATGAGATGGGCTAAGCCTCGACCAGCAGCTGAGCCCCCTCCTTTGCAGATTGAGGAAAATCGGTGGCTTTCAGACCCGCGAGAGCGGGCTAGTGCGCTACGAGACATTCTCTTGGCAAGATTTAGCAGCGAGAACGACATCCCAACCTGGGAGAATGGACAGGAGGTGCGCATTCCATGGGATACGGAAATATCACTGGAAGATGTGACAAACGCTACCATCTCTGTCAATGATACGGCACCGGGAGCGGACAAAATAACAGTACGTTTACTGAAATCCTGTTGGTACCACCTCGGGCCTCTGGTCAAGGATCTCTACCAGGCCTGTCTAAAAATCGGCCACTTTCCGACGGCATTTAGGGTGGCAGATGTTGTGCTTCTTCCCAAACCGGGACGAAATCTATCAACTGCCAAGGGCTGGCGACCAATCTCGCTGCTGTCGAGCTTAGGTAAAGGACTTGAGCGTCTAGTTGGCAAGAGAATGGCATGGCTGACGATAAGTCACCAAGTTGTTCATCCGCAATTATTCGGCTCAGTACCAGGACGATCTGCGGTCGACCTTGCATCCTGTGTAATCCATGATGCTGAGGCGGCCATGAGAAGCGGAAAATGTGCGGCTATGGTCACACTAGACATCCAAGGTGCGTTTGATGCAGTCCTTCACAACCGACTACTCCAACGCCTTCGAGAACAAGGCTGGCCACTATCTCTGTGCCGGTTCATTCAGACCTTTCTCTGCCAACGAAAAGTCCAGGTGAAATACCGTGGTGGAACCACAGACGAGAAGATGCTGGAATGTGGAGTACCTCAGGGCTCGCCACTGTCACCACTTCTTTTCATGCTCTATATCGCTGTGCTTTTTAAGGACCATGGACTAACGAGCAGGTTTGGCTATGCTGATGATCTAGCCATCATTAGAGTTGGAAGCACCGCGGCCGAAGCTATCGCAGCAGTCCAAGAAGACCTCGACAGCCTCGTCCTTCTCGCCAGAGAACACAGGATCGAATTTGACCCGGCAAAGTCGGAACTTCTAGTGACCGGAGGAGGTCCTAGGAAGAAAATCAACACAGCCAACCTCTCCATCTTGGTGAAAGATCGCCGGATCGAACCGTCGCCTCATATCCGGTGGTTAGGAGTCTGGCTTGACACTCAGCTGAACTTCAAGCAGCATGTACAGGAATGGACTGGAAAAGCTAATCGTCTAGTCCACTTTTTACGACATATAAACGGAGTTCAGCGCGGGGCAGCACCCGGACCTCTAATTCGTGCGGTACAGGCATGCGTTCTGAACACAGCTCTCTATGGGGCAGAAGCGTGGTGGCCGGGTCTTTCTCGAATAACCACCATCCGAGATAAAGAAGTCGGCACTGGAGTAGGGTGGCACACATCTCTGCTGGACAAAACTATCACGAAAGCTATACGAGTAGCACTCCCAGCGTGGCGTACCACTCCCAATAGCGCTCTTCATCGTGAAGCGGGAATCCCCCCGGCATCAATAATTCTCCAACAAAAGATGTTGCGGTCTGCAGCTCGAATGCGAAGAATGGATGCCTGGCACCCTCTAGCCCTTCGGGCGGCGGAGGACCCGAAAGATACTATAAAACGCCTAGGTCTTAGATCGGGACAACGAGATCGCTTGTTCAGACAGCCAGAAAGGTACATGACACGCCTACAAATAAGCGTGCGTCAAGTTCCGACAGCGGAAGGCCCTGGAAAGCTCTACTTTCCCCATGGTCTCCCGGCATCGACACCAGGCAGTCGGGAAAAAGAAGCTAGGTCAGGAAGCATCAAACGATGGTTAACTTCCCTTCCAGCCAACGCAGTCTGTGCCTTCTCTGATGGATCCTCGTCGGGTCCCGGGCAATCAGCTTGGGGTTATGTGGTATACCAAGGAGGCAAACTAGCTGGAAGTGGCTCGGGTCCGCTTCCCGGAGCAGAGGTATTCGACGCAGAAGTTGTAGGCGCTATGAAAGCCTTGGAGGCTGCACTAGCGGTGGGAGAAGGCTTTCCGGTCAGCATTCTTCTGGACAATCAAGCGGCCGTCAGAGCGCTCGAACAAGGAAGATCCAATTCCTCGCAGACAGTGGTGGACAAGTTCTCATCGCTGAGACATAATAGGCGTGTAGAAATACACTGGATACCTGGTCATGTGGGGATCCAAGGCAACGAAGAAGCCGATAAGCTGGCCAAATCAGCCCTGGGAGATCTCAATGACCAATCACTAACCTCAGCTTCGCCCAACGGAGACGAGCAAATTGTGACCTTTGCGGCTCTAGGGAGACTAGTGAAAATGCGGAGCCAAAAGCTTGTGGAAGAGTGGTGGCAGAAGTATCGGCCTAAACGATACAAAGATCTCGACCTCTACATGCGCTGCAAGCGACCGCCGGAACTGGCTCTGCCTCGATGGGCGTATCACCGTCTTATTGCGGCAAGAACAGGCCACGGGGACTACGCCGACTACCACCGGCGTTTCAACCCCGAACATGAAGATCTGATGTGCATTTGCGGCCGAGAGAAAAGGCCCTGGCATTTTTCAGAGTGCCGACCTGCTCTGCAACGTTGGAGAAGCTGTGAGAAAATGACTCCACCTGGGGTCAGGGAAATGATAGGGGAGAAGGGATGGCAGAAGTTTTTCCAATTCCTAACCATAAGCAGATGCTACAGTCTGCCGAAGAACTGACAGGGTGGGAGTGACCATGCTGAGATAGTTTCTGGCTCGAGAGGAGAGGTGTTTGGAAGATAGGGATACGGTGCAGGGCACCGTAACTCAGACATTTGCTGTGATTTTATTTTTCTTTTGTCGCTTCTGGCTTTAATGCCGGTCATGTAGGTAGCAATGAGCTCGTAGGGCCCATCTACCCGTGTCACGTCTAAATAGATGTTGGGTTCGTCCTGTCACGTTAAAGATTTCAAATTCAAATTCAAATTCAAATATAGGGCTCTTTAGTCAACATTTACAACATAATACCATGTCCCACGTATCTTTCCTAAGACAATATTATATGGATATACATGATGAAGTATAGAAGACTTGATATTTTACAACTATGGGAACATTGGACTTATATATACATCTTAGGGGAGAAATTCCCACTAGTCTCATGTGCCTGTCAAACCTAGTGATGACCAGCCACCTCTCATCTACCATAATGAGCCAAGATACACTGTACTACGTAAATAGCCAAACGTATATGCAATAGTAGGCGCGATTAGCGCACTCGTGACATGTGTAGAGAGAGTCGATCTTGTCGGGAACCTGAGACAAAACAGATAGTGGTTGAGTCCTAAATTCGAGAGTCAGAATATCCAACATATATAACTGGATTTGTTACGGCATGCGCTAAGGATACTGGGGATCGCCGTCTACCGAAGGTAAGGTATTAATAACTGTTAGGATTACAGTTGCTAACGAAGGATACTTAGATATGATTCGATTGGCGAGGTGCCAGTTAGTCTAAGGTTGTGGAACCACAGAATAGTCGAAAGACACGAAGTCAAGAAGTCGAGTTGCCGAGCAGGCGATCAAGAATGATAACTCAGGGTGAACAGAAGTACGAAGAATGTAACAAATAACGAAAGACTGAGAATATCGGACTGTGAGAATATACGATTATAACATTATGTAAATCTAGATTGCAAGATCAAAGATCAAAAGAATGAAAGATTGAGAAGCTGGAGAGCTACTATGTGGCAGCTCCAGCTTCCTTAAGTCTACCTCGAGATAGTACTTGAACTCAACTAAGACTATGACAAATGCCGTCATGACGCCAGCCCCTCCATCTCTAACTGTCAGAGTTTTCTCGGAAACCTTCTCAGTAAACCTCTTCCCAAAACCTTTCTTAAAAACCTTCTCATATCACCTTTTCCTCAGAACCTTCTCCTTGAAAACTCTTCAAGGATGCCTGGCCATAACAGGATTAGTATGTAGAACTTAGGTCTTCATAGTTGAATTATAAAATACCATCATCAATACAAATGCTCCTTGCTTTCTATGGTTGATCTGTGACATCTTACGACCCTTACAATCTAGCGTCCATCAAGGTGCTGTCATACCCTTCTTCGCAATCTCGCGTATTCCGTTAGTCCTGATAGCATCGCTAATAGTTTTGACCAGCTTGTTAGCAAGGTTGTCTACAGCGCTTATTTAAACCATTGGCTGTAGCTCTATCCCATGAGCCCAACTTCCTAGTACCTTGGCAAAGTCTTTGAGGGCGTTATCTATCACTCGGAAGAGTTGGCCAGTTTTTATAACAGCTCTTGCTTGTAAGGTTCGTAAGATAGATGTTTTTTACGAACTATCTAGATCTAGGTACAAAAGAGAGAATCTTAAACTGGAGAGGAAATTAACTAGGGGATCCCTCTATATGAATGATCTGGCTTTATGCCAAGGTTTCGAGGTATGAAAGTAAAGTGAATATTATGAAGAACAGGATGTGGGGGATATCTCTTGCCCAGGTGCCTAGTTGCTCGGCTTCTCTGCAATCCGCTCGAGCTAGCTCTATCACCACTTAACCATACGACCATTCAACCATTATGATGCAAGATGTTTGGGTCTCTCACCATCCTTCAGCCCTATCTCATATTAATCCTTCGATATTCAGATGACTTAGGCTTGTGCCTGAGTTGTGCTAGGCTCTAGCCTATGAAATTGCTTTCGAGTTTGGACGGTGGAAGTCTTGTGTGTCCAGGTCACGGGATAAAGGGTTAATACTATTAGTGTAATATCTGTTATGTAATCATGGGTTAGCGTAGTTGTATTCTTGGGGAGTTTCCGGTTAGCTTTGAATAAACAACGAACTTACACGAGACTTAACGAACTCCACAGGCATTCTGCAATCCAAGATTACAGGCGTGCTTTGAGTTCATAGTCTACAGTAAGACCTTCGTAATCCTTACACGTGAACGCACAAATAGCTATTTGCGCAGGTACCTCAACTACCACAAAAAGTTTTACTTTGACATTAACGAAATGGCTCCGTCAACGAGAAGTTCTGGATATATCGATCCGGACGCTAACAAAGCTCCAGCGGCAGAGATAACTCTTCACGACATCATGATGGAAATTCGTAAGGTCTCAGCGCAACAGGATAAGCAAGGCAGCGATATCGCAGCTCTTGCTACACGTATGGATGTGATGGACGATAAATTCAATCATCTGTCCAAATCTTTTGAGACTCAAACCCTGGAAATTCCAAAGAAATCTGTTCAGCATGAAAGTTCAGGTTTTCAAACAACCGATGAAAAACCTCATATCGCCGACACCAGAGATCCTTTAACCATCCCTGGTTTGCAGTCTACCTGGGACCCGAACAGAGGACCGTTCCGAGCGCCACCAAACTCACCCGGCCCGCGGACAAAAACAAATCTGCTATGTTTATCGGAACCAATGGTAGATAGGTCGGATCGCGAAAATTGGCCATCATACAACAACAACAGCCAATATATTCAGTGGTTGTGGAAGTACTGGTGTGAGCTCGTCGCCGAGAGTGATTTGGATAGAAACATCCTAGACGTCCGAAATAGTAGTAAACCATTTCGACCTGGATTGAAACCTCTCTCAGTTACAAATGATGTTGAAAATCTAATGCACTTGCAGGAAATACAATCAGCATTAGTCCAAGAGGGGTCCTACTATCATCTGTGGCCGCAAAGAGTTTGCCACCTATTCCAGGGAGATTTCAAACAAGTAAACTCTTTCTGCAAGACACATCGTCCGACATGGCCAATGACTATTGAGGCAGTCCTACAAATCCTCTCGTTGTCCAACAATCTAAGAAGCCCAGTCGACGCATTTGTTGCCTTTCGTTCTGGCCCATTACCAAATGAGTCAACTGCTCAGTTTTTGAGACGCTTTGAACAGGCATTCCACAGAATGCCATCCAGGGAAAGGGTTGATAAAGAAGTTGAGTGCACGATTGAATACACTCTGCAAACACATGCGGGTATGGTCTGGAATTCTTTAGTGCAACAAAATGATGCCTTTCCGCTTCACAATGCACTTTCCATTGCTTGGACAATTGCTGAAAAGCAACAAAATTGGATGGCTCAACTATCTTCCCGTCCTCTGGATCGAGAATTTCTCCCAGCGTATAAAGATCCGCTCCGTGAAATCCAAGATGATAAATACACACTGCAAACATCTGCATTTGAAAATCCAATAGCTTCGGTCAATGCTGCAAACGCACAAACGGTTTGCTACAACTGTGGGAAATTGGGTCATTTTAGTTCAGATTGCAGAAGCGATAAAAAGCTGGAAAATTCTAGCAAAATTAATACTTCCAAGGAAATTTATGGCACGTTTAAAGCGAAAATTGGACAACAAACACCTCAACATTCAAGATATAAAGATCATGTTGCAAGTACAATAAATTCTACTCCAACTTTCAATCAAAAAAAAACCAATCGACCACCCCCCCCGCCTCCTCGTCGCTCGAATCCGTCCAGATCTGTTTATGCTAATCATACGGTTCAGTTTGATGACGACATACCAGATTTATGGGACTCCGACAAGTATCAGGACTTGTACCCCATTCATGCACAAAATAATGATAATGACAATGATGAGTTAAATGATAAGAATAATGACAATGCCAAGGAATAGGAATTTGGCAGCGGCGCCTTTAAAACTGACGCCGTGTGCCTAGATGATTCAAAACTTTCTAATAATATAAATAATTATTCGTTTTCCTATGTTTCGCGAGAAGGCGTTAATGATAATCATCGTTTCTTCTCCTGTTTTATTAATGGTGTTAAGAGTTTTGCTTTTTTTGATGGGGGTACTGCTAGTTGTTATATTGTTGATTCCATTGCTTCGACTGTCCCGCCTCATAATTTGACTTTATCTACTTCACCTGTTCAGCTTCAAGGAGTAGGAAAAAATCTAGGCCCTATTTTTAGCTATGACTGCGACCTTTCTATTGATTTCGGAACTGGCCCCTCATTACGAATAATTTGTGGAGTGGTGCCAGATGGAACGTTTCCAGCACCTCTAACTATTGGGAGATCAGTTTTACATAATTTAGGAGTACTATACATACCCAATTCTGATCGCGTTCAATTAACAAAACTTACTGGTACCCCAATACTCACTCCCACTCCGAAAGACAAGTTAGATTTAGAAAATGTCACAATCTGGGCAGCTACAAATATTCCGAAAAATACACCTACTTCACAATATCTCTCATCAAAAGAGCTAGTCATCCATCCACCACCTAAAGTCGCTAATAAAGAGCAAAATTTAATTGACAAAAATGTTTTATACCTCAAATCTAAGTTTCCATCACTATTTGATTCAACTCAAGTTTCTGGAAGCGCAACTCGAGCAACTGGTGTTAAACACGATGTCATTTTAAATACTACATTCAATTTAAAATCGGCACCAGGAAGATACTCTCCTCATGACACTCGGATACTTAAAGAGTTTGTAGATGCAGGTATAAAAGAAGGCGTCCTATATAGTGGCCAGAGCCCATTCTCTAGCCGTGCGATTTTGGTCCCGAAAGATGGCAAACCCAAAGGACGAATGGTGATAGATTTCCGACAAGTTAATAACCACACGGAAAAATCCGCTTACCCGTTACCGGTGATCCAAGATGAAATACGCAAAGCTTCCGGTCATAATTTTTACATAAAGCTTGACCTTAAGTCAGGGTTCTATCAAATAGAACTGACTGAGCGTGCTCAAAAAATCTGTTCCTTTGTCACCCCTCAAGGGCAATATTTATTCAAAGTTATGCCTTTCGGGTTAACCAATGCACCTGCTACATTTCAGAGAGCGATGGATGAGTGCCTCCAACCTATCCGTAACATTACATCAAACATGATTGATGATGTGATTACTTGGGGCAACACAGTGGCAGAAACTACCCATAACGCTTCATTGGTTATGGAACGACTTGAATCTTGTGGTTACAAATTGAACCCTAGGAAATGCGCATGGTTTGTCACACAGACCAAATTTCTCGGACATATCATCGATAGGAACGGTATTCAAGTAGATCCTTCAAAGATTCAAGCAATTCTCGACAGATCTATCCCACGAACAGTTACCGAAGTGCGAGCATTCCTAAACTCTTGCAATTACTTTAGGGATTACGTCAAACTGTTCAGTAAGCTAGCAGGTCCTTTATATAGTATTACTTCCCTAGAAGGAAAGAATATACCCGTAACCCTTGATGATGAACAAGTTGCGTCATGGAAAGCTACTCGAAACGCATTAATCACCACTCCTGTTTTAAAGCCAATGGACCCTCAGTTGCCCGTGGTTCTGGATGTCGACGCTTCGGACAAGTATACGGGTGGAGTATTATTGCAACCAAATGAACAATTTACTCCTTTTCTTCGCATGAAGGTGTCGCAGCCAACAATGGAGGGTGCTCATTTACATCCTGTAGCATATACTAGCCACAAACTTAGCCCTACTCAACAAAGATATTCTTCACAAGAACGAGAAGCTCTAGGAATAGTTCAGGCTCTGCAAACTTGGCAAGACTGGATTGAAGGATGCGATATCATAATCAGAACAGATCATGAAAGTTTGGCTGGGATCCGAAAAAAATCAAATTTACCACGCAGAATGCAACGATTCATCGACATTCTCGAGCATTTCGATCCTAAGATTGTGTACAGAAGAGGAAAGTCTAATTATTTAGCGGACTGGCTTTCTAGACCTCCAAGTCCAACCACAGCTTTCCCAATCGGAAAATTCGACCCAGTTCACGATAGTTTATCATCTGTATCGTATTTCAAAATTCCTGTTATTGACAGATTAACTTGGATAGATTTGCAATCAATCGGAGAATACCTCCAACATAAAGTCGCTCTTCCAAGCAATCTTCCCGAGAGTTGGGTTAATAAAAATTTTTCTTCTCACAATGGCCATACCTATAAATTTCATGACAATAAATTCTTAAAGATTTATCATTATGGAAAGCTCGTCAAGGAACTTGTAAAGCTGCATGAAGATAATGCGCACTGTTCTATAGGTACATTAATTAGAGAATCCAGAAATCATCTTTGGCATCCAGATATTGTTTTAGCTGCTCAAGAAGCGTACAAAACGTGCTCACGATGTCAAATTATGACCCAACCTGTCGATATACATTTGCAGGATACTTTACGCCCTGTACAGGTTCCCGCACCGTTCACGAGGTGGGGAATGGATCACACCGGTCCAGTACGTCATAATAGTCTGGCGGCTTATCTGTGCACTGCCATCGATCATGCAACTTCATATGCCATGGTAATATTGACTCAGTCTCCAAACACCGCCTCCTGCTTAGAACTTACACGCCAAATCTACACATTGTTCGGGATTAAACAACTGGTAACGGACAATGGACAAGCCTTCGTGAGTAAGGAAATGTCTGCTTTTTGCAGGGATAAATCAATTGAGCAGAGCCTAACAAAACCATACCGTCCACAAACAAACGGCAAAGTGGAAAGATTCAATGGCACGATTAAAAGTATTTTCTACGCCGTATCCTCTATCAATCCATCCCGCAGCATCCAGTGGATCTTAGATCAATCGCTCAGCACATACAATCGACGTCCTAACTCTACTGGTTATGCTCCCATATTCTTAGCTCTCGGAGTCACCCATGAAGAACCTCCAAGCCCTTATGTGCGAGAACTTACTCCATCGGAAGAATCAAGCTTTGCTGCCGACCTCGTGAAATTGTATAACCCGAGAGTGCAAAATGCACGCATGAATGTCGCAACTGGAAAAGCATCAAGGGATGAAATTCGTTCCTACCTTCAAGAGAGAAAGGCTCGCCTGAGAGTATTTGGAAAAGGCGATTGGGTTTTGAGGCAAAGAAAAAGAGACCATAAAGGAGAACCATTCTACGACGGTCCATTTATTGTTGCAGATGCCACTCCTCAAAACGGATACCTTCTGCGTACTCCCGGAGGGTTCACCCTACAAAATGAATACCATGGACAACAGCTATTTCCAGCTTATGTTAGGGATGGCCATCCTGTTAGATCTCTTTGGTACGGAAGCAAAACCCTACTTGATAGAGACAGACGAAAAATGTTGGATGCATTAACACCCTGGGATCACGCTGACAACGTCTGATATAGGAGAGGGGGATGGTGTGTGTCCAGGTCACGGGATAAAGGGTTAATACTATTAGTGTAATATCTGTTATGTAATCATGGGTTAGCGTAGTTGTATTCTTGGGGAGTTTCCGGTTAGCTTTGAATAAACAACGAACTTACACGAGACTTAACAAACTCCACAGGCATTCTGCAATCCAAGATTACAGGCGTGCTTTGAGTTCATAGTCTACAGTAAGACCTTCGTAATCCTTACACGTGAACGCACAGTCTCCTGAAAGAGTTCTTTTGTCCGATGTCGAGTCAAGCTCTGTAGAGATATCTGCAAGGGCACTAGCGTTAGACCAAACTAGGTCGAGTGTATTTCCAAGATTGTGTGTCGGGACGCCCGGTGTAGAAGATAGGTCCATACCGTGCACGAACATTCATTCAGTGAGCTGTCACAGAATGTGGTCTTGATCTAATTGATCGAACAAAATATACGAAGTTTATTCTGATTTCCTAAATGATAACACATGAATAACTACAATGTAGAATAAGAGCATATGGAAAGGAAAGATAGGAGGGCAAGACTGAACACCTGTACGCGGTGTCCTCTACGAACCTGGGAGTGAAATATTCTCCCAGAGCCAAGTTCAGTCAAACTTCGCAATACCGAACAAGTTGGCCCACGAGGCAATGATTCAAATTACTCCACCATATCAATCTTTCACTCCCAACGAAATCGATTCCTACCTAAACCTCATCAAGTTTACAAGTACGACCTAGTACATCCTAATCCCAATGACCACACCTCTTGTCGACTTTCTCTGGCCTTAGCTGGTCGCCAGATACACGCCCACGCCGATATTTACACCCGACGGAGGAAGCAAAGCGTGGCGCACAAATCTGGAAGATAATTCCTTGGGATGGATGTGAGAGGGATCAGGACAAGTTAATAAGATGATGCAGAGGATTGGATACAGTCTCGACGGGCGTGGAATTTTGAAATCTGGAAAGGAGTTTTTACAAATTGAGCTTTGTGCGTGCCAAGTCTTCGGCTGCGAGAGTGCAGGCGACACTATAAAAACTGCCATGGTTGGATGGTGCGGTGGTACATCATCTTGGCCGGTCTGCCAAGTAGAGTCTGGATAGCTTGGACACATATCCCAATTGAGACAGTAGATTGCTGGTTCGAATCCGGCAAAACACAACCACATTTCTCGCGGCGCTGGTATGCATGGATGACGAAGGCATGCTTGGATAATCAAAGGTTTTTAAATTCCCTTTAGTGGGTACTAACGGAGGAGGGTCGACTGTTTGTGTAAGCAAACATACCTCATAGTGGTATTTGCAAATGAAATCCAGAGTATGAGTGTCTCTAACGTCAAAAGAGTCATCCCACATGTATACATAGCGCCAGTCATGTGTCATAGCTAGATAGCTGAATACACATTAAATGATTTAAAAAATAAAAAAAAAAAAAAAAAAAAAGAAAGGAAAGATATTTTTTACAGGGGTATGACTAAGCGGACCCTGAGGCCAGCATTATACATGGGCGGCACACAGTGAACGGCAGGGGTTTGTGCACTAGATCCTGTAACATGAGCATCTGGCCGTCACCGTGTAGCCTAGTAGCCATTGGCTGCCAGTCAGGGTGAACGGAATGGAAATCTCCCCCTATTACTGTAGAGCCAGATTAAGCCCACAATAGCAGCGGCAAAAGGTCTGCTATAGGAGCGCAATATACGGGGACAAATGTGACTCCTTCAACCTTTACTACGATAAGATCTGGTGATCCTTTGCAGATTGCTTGTTGTTGGCACTTTATTCCTTTTTGCTTATATATGAGAGAGCGTGGCCTTGCGGGGTTGGCTGTGACATGGGGGGGCAAGTGCTTGTCGAACCCGGGATGCGACTTGGTGAGCCAGAAGCCGTCCTTGTGTTAAGTCCAGGGTGTTGTGATCTAACGCTGTTCAGTCTGCGGACTTTGTGGTGAGCAGTTATTACATCTCACGTGATGGAACACGGGAGGGAAGTAAAAGAGGGGACAGCCCACTAGCCAAATCTAAGCGATTACAGGCACTTGTAGAACTGTAGCACATTCTCTGTAGATAGACATAACAAGCAATTATCATCAAATAATTGAATCAACCTACACACAATTGAGACCCATAGAAGTGCCAAACTTTCATACAAACCTTAACTGTATTGTTGCAATTGCATATGTAACAAGCCACGACTGCATTCTAGAATACACTCTATAACTGTGATAAGTTACACCGCCAGGTCTAGCAAACAAATTACAATACAGGGTTCCTTAATAAGTAGGAGATTGGTTCGTGAATCCCAAGCGGATCGTAGGATGATGTCCATAGCGAGGTCTCCTCTGCCCAAATTAGCACAGAGAATCGAGATCGTTGTTGCTGTTGTGTGGAGTTTGGCAGGGTTGTGGTCTCATACGGGCATTGAGGTTTGTTTCTGGGTCTGTTGTCGGCAGTCGCCTCTTCGGCTTTCTGCTTTGCTTCTAGTTCTCGGATCGGAGTATTTATTTCTTTTTGACCCTGCTCACGGATCACCAATTGCTGGTCTTTAGTTTGCTGTGTTGTTATCTAACGCTTTTCATCCTCGGACTTCATGGTGAGCAGTAGTTGTATAGCACGAGATGCCATGCGGGGGAGAAGGAACACGATGGCTAAAGCCATTAGCCAGATTTAAGCGATCTGGCCCACTTGTAGATGGGGAAATTCCTTTCTATATATACCGTGGTGTCACAATTTCAAGTTTTCAGTGGATTTATATGGGACCCATATTTGCTACAGGGTTACAACCCTGTTAGCGCCAATTTCGACAGGGTACATAATTCTTGTCCAGTGTTTCCAGGCCTAAACCAAGGGCACAATTTGATTTCATATCACCCTCAGTTTTATGCAAATCCAACCTGCTCTCTAGTTCTTTCCTATTGCTTTGATGAACGCCGACTGCTAAAAAATTACACAGCTCTTCTCACCTTGTGCTTGTGTTACAATAAGACTTAGATTTCTCAAATAAAAGTTATTAATGCAGAAGACACATGGCTTTACTCGATAATAACCTTATTTTACAGATGACTTCATCTCAAACCCCACCTTCAACACCTCGAATCATACAATTATCCAGAGATCAAAACATTTTAGTAAGTAAAAAAATTAGATATGAACAAATATAAATTGAAAGAAAAATTAAGATTTATGAGCTTCATGAATCTGGAAAAAACCAGACGCAGATTGCCGCGCAACTAGGCATTTCTCGGGGACAGATTAGTTATTCACTGCGCCACGGAACTGTCTCCCCCAGAAAGAGAAAAAGAACATCCTCAAGGCTGAAAGCAGATGATGTTGATCAGATTATATCTTACGTTGAGTCTTCACCTGGAAATCGCCGCAAAACATTTCTGGAACTCGTCTCTGGCCTCTTAAGACATCTTGGTGTTAGCGAGCGGGTAATACAAATAGAACTTAAAAAAAAGGATATCAGCAACATGTGGCTCGTCTTTAGCCTCCAGTATCTCAGAAGACTATGAAGACACACAGAGAATGGGCCGAAGCTCAACTCAATTGGACATTTGAAGACTGGACATCAGTTTTATGGACAGACGAAACTTGGTTAGAGGATGAAAGACATTCTAGAGAATGGGTGACAAGAAGTGTTCGTACATTCCTCAATAAGAAGATCGTAATTTGATGCCTTAACATTATGAGCTAGACTTCCCAAGAACACAACGTTGATTGTGTTGGAGAAAAATCGAAGAAAAAGGTCGGATGGATGTTCTGGGGTTGCTTTGCAGGGCCAGAAAAAGGCCCTCGTTTGTTTTGGGAGAAGGAATGGGGTTCTGTTAACTCCCAAGAACATTGTGAGAAGATAGTTCCTCTTATCAATGGCATGGTCTCGATGAGACCTTGGCTTTCCGTAATGATGGATAATGCTCCTGCCCACACAGCCGCAATTACAATGGAAGATATGAGCCAGAGGCTCATTCAACCGATTTTCTGGCCGGCCAACTCGCCTGATCTTAACCCGATTTAAGCTGTTTGGAATAAGATGAAGGATCATATTCAGCGTCATCATCCGAATCTGGGTTGCGGAAAGCAGCGGACTCAAGATAGTCTTCGCAGGATTGTAAAGGAGGCATGGGATTCCGTGTCTTCCGAAGATCTTGTGAGACTCATTCAGAGTATGCCAGCAAGATGTCAGGCTGTGGTAGATGCGGATGGGGGACCGACCAGATATTAAGGCCTGAAAATATTCCAGCCACATGTTCAGATCTAAGGTTAGGATAAGACTGGCTCTATTTTGTAATTTGAAATGTCACAGGCTCATACCTGGTTATCATTAGGCTGCTGCCTAACAAATAAGGCTTGAACTCTTCCAACCATATTAAACATCATACATTTCATGAACCCCTCCACAACTCATTAGACCCAAATATAGGCCTTGGCCCAGTTCATGCAAATCTATTCTTAAATGACAAACTTAGATGGCAGACAGGACGACTCGAACACCAGTCGTGAGTCATCTAAGCCACATGCATCATAACTATTGTAATAACTAAAATTACTAACATTAAAATGAAGCTGAATTAAAATAGACGGAGATGCTGGTGTTTGTCGGAGAACAGGTCATGATCTATTTTGAGAATGGTATGAAATGAGGGAACGAGATCATAGTCTTGTAAATAAATAGGAGGCTTTCAGTCATGTCTCTGCTTGTTACTTTAAGATTTTCATTTGTATCTAGCTCTGAGTTCAGTTTGAATAAAATGCCACTTTAAGACTGTCACATGAAAACCTTTGAACTCTTGTAAATAAGTTATAAAGTCAAGTGGCAAAAATGCACAAATGTTATGCAGCCGATCATTATAAAAATTAGGTTTAGTACGAAGGAAATACCCACTGCAAACTATGGTGTCCAGATAAAAACTGCCATACAAAACTTTTCAAAACTTTGCACAAATACGGGGGCTAACTCCAACATGGAAGGTGACTATGCCTAAGGCATCTTAGTTTACACGCTAAAGGCCCTGCCAAAGCCCCACTGCAAATTTGACACCGTGGCACCACGGTAGAAAGAAAACAACCCTAACTAGTACAATAACAGTAGCAAGGAACTCAAACATCCACATCTCAGTTATCTCATACATCGTGACCCATAAACCTCTATCTCATCTCCATCACTAAACGACAAAGCTTCAACACGCTGCACAGTTTTGGGGGCGGACAGCGATTGTTATTTTTGTAACTTCTAGGCGTTGTAGGGCGCGCTAGAGCGTTGGTTAGTTCTATAGGGAGTGGGCCGTCCAGTATGTGACTAAGATCACGAGCTGTGGATAGGCACGAAGTTAATCAAAATCAACCAATATTATTTCAAAGCTCCCGCATCACCCCAGAGCTCGCTAGCATGGATCGTCGGTCCCTCGGCCTCCCTCTCGCCGCGCGGTCTGGCCATGGTGATTTTGCAGCATACCACCGTCGTTTCGCACACAACAGCGCACCTTTAACATGCTCCAGTGGACATGAAAAATCGCCGAAGCATTTCATGACCTGTCAACATGGCCTACTACAGGCACGGCTTTGTGGGGCCAATCGTCCCCGTCCCCCAGACGCTTGCTGGATTTTATGCTCACCAGAAGGAGCCATCTTGCTCTGAGACTGGCTTATGTCCACTCTATTTTTCGAAGAGTTTCAAAGCTCCCATTCATGGGGGAAGCTCTGTTTACAACTACATTTGTAGGACAGCCCTGATTACCTAGACACCAACGCTTTCTAAATGCAAACATCTACATGTCGTTTAATTTACATATTTAATTATATAATTTATATCAATTTATATCAATTTAAGAAGAGTCTCACTGATCTGGCGACCATGCAGACCGGGAGCAGTGGGGTCTTTATCGAGTTTTTGTTATGGGAATGCCGGTGCGTCGGGTAGCCATTCATGGGCTGAGCTAACCGACTTGGGGCTTCAAAGCACTGTTTTGTTTGTTCATTTAGGTCCTAGGTCTAACCTGTTATCCGCAAAGAGTCAAGGACCGGTTTTCACAGCCAAGATCCTATCTCTGATAAGCTCAACTTGATCCCACTACGTAAACCACTAAACAATAAGTAGCTAGTTTAAAATTCGCAACTGTATATTAAATTCAACCTTTGAAACCAAACTTTTAGCCAAAAAACTATCCAGCCCTGCAGATTTCCCAATTTCTGGTCATAAAACAAATCTTCTCGCCTTGTGTTCCTGTCATATCATCTATATGACTAATTTATCTGGTCCTCGATGAGATCAGAGGACGAATTTGTAGATGGCAACCCAAAACAGCAGGTTTCCTTAACAAAGTTTTTGAAATTTTCGGGACACTTTGGCCCGAGAAGCTTTTGGATGAGGTCACTATGTGACAATCTCCCTCTAAGTCGACGCGTGACGTGTGAATGTAGTCGACAGTGAATGAAATGGGTTGGAGTGGTCTCCTTCCCGCAGGTGCACTCCATGAGAGCGTCTATATTATTGAAACAGCAATGATGCGCCGTGAAATTGCCATGGCCCGTACGAGCTGCAATCAGATTTCGGAGTAGGAACCTCGAAAGTCCCAGCTCAGGTGGTTTTCGTCGTCGCATGAGCAGGTCGAGCTTGCGATATCGGGGCGGGTAAGCGTCGTTCCACCATTCGTCAAGCAAAATTTGCTGCAAACGTTTCATTTGGCGATCGAGAAATGCCAGAATGATGGATTTTGGCCGTACTTCTAAGCTAGGTAACATCCGGAGGCCAGACCGGGCGGCCGAGTCAGCTTCTAGGTTACCCTGAATTCTTGAATGTCCAGGTACCCATTTAATTATCACGCGAGCTGATTTGGACAGCTCACGAAATTTCCGTACTTCATCGTGGCTTGTCGTGGACTTGCCCGTCTCAAGTGCGTTGATCGTCTGTTGACTATCTAGTAGAAGGTAGACTCGTTGTGTCGTGCTCTGGAGTCCCAATGCTGCTTCAAGAGCATTCCTTGCCCCGGCGATTTCCGCATCTAAAGCTTCACCCCCATGCCTGATGCCACTTCCTGCGAGCAAAGTCTGCCCGTCTCTCTTCAGAACGAAACCCCACGCAGAGCGTCCATTCCCTTCCGATGAGCCATCCGAGTAGGCACAAATCTCCGACTTCGACACCTGGTTGATCCATTGTCTACATTTCTCAATTTGCTCTTCTTGTATTTCAGCGTGCCTATATTTGGGCACACAGCCGCATGAATCCTCAGCGGATGGCGATCATCCAGAGTTTTGAGCCTGACTGAGAGTCGAAGCCGATTACCCTCCAGAATGATTTTGCCTGGTGGAATTCCACCTTCTCTATGCAGTACCACGTTCGCTATCGTCCTCATTACCGGTTGAGCAGCTCGTAGATCCACCAAGACAGACTTGTCAATCATGCCACATAGATGTGCCGTTGGTGGTGTTGTCATGCTTTTTCTCGTTGGGAGTTTGAGACCAGGCCACCAGATCTTCGCACCAAATGTCGCCATAGGAACAACACACATGTCGACTGCTCTGATAAGCACTCCTGGGGCGGCTCCTCGGAGAGTCGTGTTGAAGCGGCGCAGCTTCTGTGCAACTTTCAAGGCTTTACCGCACCATGCTGTTACGTGGTATTTAAAGGTCAGACGGGGATCTAGGTAGACACCCAACCAGCGAACATATTCAGCCGGCTTGATAAGGGTTCCATTGACATAGATTCATTTCGCCAGCTTGCAGCACCGTGTGGGAAATTGAATTACTTCTGACTTATTTGTGTCAAAAGCAACCGCATTTTTTCCCGCCCAATCCAGGAGATGATCGACTTCGCTCTGGGCCGCTGCGGCGGATTCCGTTATATTGCGGCCAAATTCGATGATTCCGAAGTCGTCGGCGTAGCTGAACCTCATACCTAGATTGCCGCTTCGCATAGGCTATGCCATGTAAAAAAGGAATGGGAGTGGGGATATCGGTGAGCCCTGGGGGACTCCACGGCTTAGCTGTCGCTGAGCGATGACTACTCCAGAGTAACGCACTTGGACCATTCGTTGTGCTAGGAACGAGGTCGTCCACTTGAGTATCGAGTCTGGCCACCCTTGCTCCTGCATCTTTCTCACCAGACGGTTATGGAGAGCTGCGTCGAAAGCACCTTGAACGTCAAGGGTGACAAATGTAGCCGTCCATTTTTGGGAGCTTGCCTCTTCAATGCCGTGTACCACACAGGAGACGAGGTCAATTGCCGAACGTTATGGGAACGCGCCAAATTGCTGTTGTCCCGTTACATCAAAGATGACAGCGAGATGTGCCATACGCTTAGCCAAAAGCCTTTCTAGACCTTTACCTAAGCAAGAAAGAAGGGCGATGGGCCTCCATCCCTTGACTGTTGTTGAGTCACAATTAGGCTTCGGAACTAGAACGACCTCAGCCAGCTTGAAGCAGGATGGATGAGTGCCGATCCTCACGCAGGCCCGGAATAGTTGAGCGACGTATGGTCCTGTAGTGTTCCAACAAGCTGCTAGAAGATCAGTTGATATTCCATCTGCTCCTGGAGCTGTGTTACCACTGCCAATTGTGCAGTACCTGACTTCTACCTCGGTGATATTGTCATTCCACGGGATTTGGTTGCTGCTTGTTGCAGTGCATGGTGGAAGGTCGTCTGACGCTTGATATCGGGCAAGAAGCGCATCGCGAAATACTGTGGCTCGCTCTAATGGGTCCGAGCTGAGGATTCCATTGGGATTGAGTGGCAGTGGAATGCTAGCCTGTCGTGGATTGGCCATTCTCAGCAGCTTGAACACATCGCTCGGCAACTTCATGGCTTCGACCTGTTGCGTCTGGTATTCTTTTTTCGCAGCTCGGAGAACAGATCGAAGTTTTTTCGCGCAAACGCTTCGCTGGGGAGAGGGTAAGGCCGCTTGATATTCGGTGCGTGCTACCCTGCATGCCGGGGTCCACCAAGGTGCTGATTTACCACTTCTTGCTCTGACTCGGGTTCCAGTCGCATTAATTGCGACATTTATCTGGAAACAGAGTTCATGTGTGTATTCTTCAACTTTTTCGACAGTGTCTAAGGCTGGAGGGGGCTTGATCCATCTGGCAGTGAAGTCAACAAATTTGGGAAGATTTTTCTTTGTAACTCGGAGCTTGGAGATCCCAGGCTTCATTTTTACAGCTCGAATCGGAATTTGTCCCCGGATAGGAAGATGATCGCTGATTATGCATTCATTTCGATTCACCCATGCTCGAGCGCTATTGATGTTGTTCCAAACTAGGTCTAAGGTGTTACCAGCTGTTGGAACAGAAGTCATGTGCACATTAATAAGCAAAATATGTATTAACCAATTGTAATAGTAGTGCTACTTACGTAATATTCCCTTGGCATTCTTACATGATACCAAAGGGCTAGAACAGATAGATAGAATGAATATATGTGAATATTATTGTATTGTTTTATTGAATCTATTTATTGCCTTTTATTTAGGCGCGTATACCGTATTGTACCAACACTAGCATTATGCGTGGGCTCTCCAATAATGAGACAGGATAGATTGTGTTTGTTTTTTTTATTTTACAGTCCTAAGCTAAAGCTCTAGGTCCACTATCGGTACAAGACTGGTGGAGCCAGCGGGGATCACTGCTTACAGGCCCAACTCATTCCAACCGCGAGACCCGCTACAGAAAAAGTAGAAGGTAAAATATAACTCAGAAGACACCACCTATTCCGACTCCGAAATCGAAGCTCCATCCTTCAACCCTAAATCCAAGTAAAGAAAAATTTCCTCAGAGAAACGAAACTTCTCGCCTCGTTCCCTTTCGTGTCATGCGTTGTGGCAATGACTAGTTCATCTGATCCCCGCTGAGAGCAGTGGATGAGTGGGCAGTAGGATAGATTGTGTTGTTGAGCCCATATGTCAATTTCTTCTCCTTGCCCGTGGATTTGTGTGGTGCTCGGTTGCCAGGCTCAATATACTGAGTTGAAATCCCCCGCTGCAACAGAGTTTGGCGGTGGATCCCATTTAATGAGGGGCTCCACAGACTGTAGGTTATTGGGGGCCTTGTAGACATTGAGGAACGTATTTTCATTGACCACGACCCAGCAATAATCCGCCGTAGGCGTAGCACAGGGAAAGACCTGTTCTGCAATTATTTCACTGTCGTTATTCCGAGTGTATGTCACTGCCCTCGGCCTAGACTGATCCTCATCATGGGGAATATGACAATCATATCCAGGATGAGTTTTTGTTGATTTGCTTTGTTTTTTCCACAGAGGTTCCTGTACAAGCAATACATCGACTCCCAACTCAAAAGGTCGGGCGAGCGTGATGTCCTGTGTCGGGCCTCCCCTTCCTACATTTATTGATATGAAATTTTAGGCAGGAGGGAGACGGAAAAGGGCCCGTGGGGCGCCCTTTACAAGTTTTCTTAGCGATTTATCTCCTCTGTAAGCAAGGTTACAGAAGGCAATGAATCAGTCATTAGTACTTCGAAGCAGTTGCTGGATTTGAAGCTCGTCTGAGCTATTTTTGCCTCATCGGAGGCTGCTGTAACTGCGGCTTCAGCGCGTCTAACAGCTGCTTTTGCTCTGACAACCGCTGCAAATTCCCGTTGACTCGCCTGCCTGATCATCTCAAGGTTCTCCTTGCATGCTGATCTAGACCTTTTAGGGTGAGCTAGACAGTCTCGACTGTCCGATCGGTAGGAGCCCCCACAGTTGCGACACTTTGTATATGCCTTAGACTCCGCAGAGGAGTGCATGGTTGATGTGTAGTTCCAGCAAGCTGGGGTGCGAGAGCATCCTCGAGTGCCGTGGAATTGCAGGCATCGCTTGCACTGATTTATTGTCTGTTTAGGCTGGTGGCAAACTGCAATTCCAGAGTCGTCAAAAAGTCGGAAACCCGGCAAAGGTACAGACACTCTCTCAGAATGAGCTATCCATATTTGGTAGGGAGCTGATGTAATGTGTGATTTATGAGGATCACATTAGATTAGAGTGGCAGCTATGTTGGGTGATATTCAGTGCACGGACACCTCAATCTTGTACATAGGAAAATTCTTCTCCTCATTAGATCAATATAGTCTTCAATACACAACAACCAGACCACAAGGTTATCACGTCCTGCGCATAATGCTGAATAGGAGCTTCAGCCCTTTGACAACCGTAAGCTCATAATCACAACAAAAGCTCCTACTCTCCCCTTTCTGTTTGGGCGGACGCGGACCGGAACTGCCTTGGTGGTTCGAGTGATCTCGTCTGCCACTATTTCCTCAGTGACTTCTATCTTTCCCAGCAGTGTGTATATGGCAACTGGGACCGTTGGAATTCGTAGGGTAGTTAGATCCGAGGCTGTCTCTAACTTAGCTTCAACCCTGCTGAATAATTCGGCAGAGTTTAAAAGAAGCTGACGTGCTTCTTCGGTTTTGGCTTGAATAGCGAAGCCGGTGGGAACACAGTACACATGTTTAATATTGGAGGATGGTACTCCAGCAATTTGGTTATGGCTTCCCTCACACCGACCGGCGAAAGAGCACGCCATTTATGTTCCTTGTCGAGTCGAAGGAACAGGCGAGAGTCCTTTAGTTTTGAGGTCGCAGGTCTTGTTGAGGGCTTGACCTGGCCTGCTGGTTTATGAATGACTTTGACATCTTTCATTGGAGCCATTGACTTAGGCCGGGTGCCCCGTGCTACTGTTACCCAGGTTGTTTTAACCTGTGTCACTTCACTTTGTGGCTCCGTATTGTTTATAAAAGTCCTTTTATCTATAGGAAATCTTGTTTCATCTTGGCAGCTCGGGCGCTGAGGAAGGATTGGAGAGGTCGCACTGGGTCCCGACTTCAAGAATTGAGCAATTGCTGCTCGGAGATATAGCTTCATCGAGTGTATGAACGGATCGCTCGACTCTTCTGAGTATAGAGAGACCGTGGTCTCGACAGCGTTGATTGCAGCAGTGCAGATCGTTATATTTTTTGCTGCTTGAGCTGCCCTGCGCTCTTCAGCTTCAATCATGGCTTGTAATTCCGGGGGGCAGCCATCGATTTTTGTTTCCTGCTTTTGCTGCAGGAATGTTGTTGATTTTCAGTCACCACTGTTGGCGTTCTGAGGGGTTGTGGCTTGATTACCTTTTTTCAACCCTGAAATTACTGTCTGCTTTACAGCTGGAACAGCAATCTCCTTTGTCAATCGATTGACGGTGGTCTCAGAGACTAGACTGTCTTTCTGATGAGCGACATACCATCGGAAACTGTTGAGTCCCTCTTGTATGTAGCTGTCTATAGCCGCATCACCCATTTCTTCGTCTGAGTTTGTCAAGTTAGAGTCTTCCTCGAAGACTCTCATCCTTTCAGTTATTTCTAACTCCATCTTGTCTTGATCTGTCGTATTGATTGATAGATTCCTTGAATCCAGGCGCTGTTGCAGCCTAGTTTTAATTTTCGCCATTGTTTTAAGCTGGCGCATGGGGCGAGTGATTTTTGAGGGCCCGATCGCCATTTTGGTGGTTTGGGGTCTCACCACTACGAGAAACGATGTTATTAGCTTGAGTGATGATAATTTGAAGGGTTAAGGAGACGGTTGGGAGAATATTCATCGGTTTCAAAGCACTGTGTTGTGCGTAGGCTCGACGTTGAATTTAGTCAGTCTCGTTTTAAGGTACTATGCGGTATCTATATATAGAACCATGAAGACGTTAAGCCATGTTAAGAAGGGAAAAAGTTTTCAACAAACAAAACCTGATGTCGTGCCATTCTGAACCGACCCGGCTTAATGCTGATGACGTTCCTTTCAACCACAAATTTATAAACTTTCCCCAGATTTCGTTAACTCCTCCTTTGATCAGACTAACTTTATGAGAAATTAAATAGAGAAGCACCTCCTCACTCGGCGTTGGTCTTCGAAGTGTTCGAAGAGTTGGTCCCGATGGTGGTGCTGTTGTGGCAGGGATTGTTGGTGCCACTGGGGCTTCGACTTCCTTGCGTGGTAGTCCCGGCCCTCTTTTGAGTCCTTGAGCCTTTTTACTGGTGACCATAGTGAATCCTTGATCATCAGTCGTTCCGACTGTTTGTATTGGCGCCATTGTTGGTTTTTCACTTCATATTTCCGCCGTTCTTGACATCAGCTCCATCCGAGCCTTCTCCACACTTCCCTTGTAGACCTGGTAGGTCCATCACGCTGCTTTCTGCCACGAACGGTGCTCATTGCCGCAGTTCGCACAAGAAACCCTTTTCCTCGAACAGTCCCGAGTTCGGTGAGAGCCAGCGCACTCACCGCACCTAGCTGCCTTTTAACACGACGCCTGCGTATGTCCCCACTGACTGCAGTTGTAACATTGCTTTGGCTGGGACCGTGGTGACCACACCTGCGCGGTGTAGAGCATGGCGTTCATCACAAGGCCGTTTCGGACCACTTCCGTCTGCATTGCCTCCGATGGGAGGCTTACCACGATTGATCCACGAGTGCGGCCGATTTTCTTTGACCGCTGGTGTTCATTTCCGTCGTGTAACCACCTTATACGACTTATGACTAAGCCTGGAATCCGTGCCTTTGTAGCCGTCTCTATCTCTCTGATGATGGCAGAATTGTTGGCATCTCTGCCCCCTTCAATTCGTGTCCGCAATGGGACACCATTGACCTCGACTGCAAAATCTGCCGCCAAATTTTGAATTCCGTTGATTGTTGCATATTTAGCGCCGCGTCTCTCTGGGACGCCGACTGCACGAACACCTCAGTGTCGTCGCTCTGCATTTGACGAATCGCGTATGCGCCTTGAATGTGCTCTTTTGCCTTTGAAATCAGCTCCTGTGGCTGCAAATTTTGAGCGCCGTCGATTTTAATTCGTACCGCTGTTTTTGTCATTTGGGGAGCCATGACCGACGCGTAACTTCTTGCTGTCAGCGCGCCCGAAACCGCAGTTGGAGCAGCTTTTCGAGCGGGATCCGCGAGGCTTTTCTTTATGGCTTCAGAGGAAGCCATCATCCTCTCCTCGTTAGGAGACTTCTTCTGGGACATTTCCGTCCAGGCCCTTTTGTGCGCATTAGAGGCCTTGACAACCTTTTTCACGTCCTCCATTGAGGGTAGGTACTCCTCATCCATCTCTCCCATCACAATCAGTCTAGTCTGTTTTAGTAGTTCCCCAGGATTTCGAGGTTTCTATCCTGTGGAGCTGTCTGCGCTCTGCTGCCGTTGTTGGTTGAAGCCATTGTCGCATTTTGCGACGCGTCGGAACCGCTGGATTTACCCACAACAGCACCCACACTCGCCATGTTGGAGCACGGAAAGCGAAAAGATGAAAGGAGGGTAATGAAGATGAAATAATGACGATTACGATGATAAATTGAAGATACGGGCAGCGTGGAAGGCTGCGCAGCTTTCTGGCAAAAATGATATTTATTTATTTCGCACGACGTTAATATAAATAAATATTATTCCATAGATCAATCGGGACGTCACTAGAAATTTCTGGTAAGTAGTAGTAAGACTGCGAGCCAGCCTCAGGGGAAAATACCAGAAATTGGTTACAGGCAAGAAGAATATTCTAGATAGAGTAGTATGTGTATGAATAGTTGAAGTAAGACGTGTAAAGATAGCCATAGAGAAAATAATAAACTTCCTTTGTCTATCTGATTGCTCCAGCGTCGACACTCAGACCACGACAGTAGGATTGACACAGTGTATCCCAACACAGAAAAAATTGAAAACTCAAAAACCAAACCTTTCATCAATAACTGTTTCACGGATCCGTAATTAGAATTTTAATACTAACTTTAATTCGTGATAAAATGAAGGGGTAGTTAATTAAAGACATCAATTTAATAATAGCTTCCCCTATACAATTAGTTGTGTAAAAAGTCATGTAAGGAAATGCAAGAGAGTCATGAAGAGAAGGACAAGAACACAGCCATCAATGCGAAGATATTGGCTAGAATTGATTACGATTAATTCCGGCTGGCAAATGCTTCTACTCTTATATATAATAGTTCGGCGTGAAAGAGATTTACTCCTCACGCAACGTCTTCTTTATTTACCCTTTACAATACATTTGTTCGCCCATCTCTTCTTCGGGAAGACCATATGTCCATTGCCCAGTTCTTCATCAGCAAGACCCACGTGTAACATCTACTGCAACAAGTTGCCCATTCATCTCTTCCTAGAGAAGACCTGTCATCCCTTTGACCCATTTATAATCTTCACTTACCACCTAGATCTTCACTAGGCTATACAACGCATCCCGTGGAACACTATCGAACCCTCATCCCTGAGAAACTGCCATTAGCCATCACCTGAATTATTTCTGTACTTCATAATTTCAAGGGGCAATGTCTAATTTTCACTCCCAACAAGATCGACTCCTCTCTAAGCCTGATCAAGACTACAAGTACGACCTAGTACATCCTCATTCCATTGATCACATCTCTAGCTGACTCTCTCTGGCCTCAGCTCGTCAGCAAATACAAGCCCACGCCGATATTTATACCCGCGGGAGTGTCAGATTGGAGCGTAGGCGTTTGACCCGAAGCGGAACGGGAGGGCGAGAAGAGGTCGGATGGATCGCAAGAAATGACTGAAGGTCTACTGTAGATAACTTGGAGGAACTAAAGGTTTGAAAGATGGGTAATATAAATAGCTAAAAGGTCCAAAGTTTCGAGTGGGTACTAATGGTAATTAAAGATACAAGATGTAACTGGAGGTGACTAGAGGTAATCCGAGGATGGTAGTTGTGACGGAAAACTAAAGGTAAAGAACTTCATCTCCACAAACCAAGCCATCATACATAATACTTGCTTTCCTTCCTCTAGCTCATCATAACGTAGGCCCTAAACTAGTACCAACATAATTACAGGTGCCAAGAACTGTTCTGTTGTAATAGCAACATCAGGAGAAGGGTAAAATTATAAGCTAAAGTTAGGATGGGAAGAAGAATCCTTACAGGGAGGAAGCAAAGCATCGTGTACAAATCTGGGAGACAGAGCTTTGGGATAGATGTGAAAGAGATCAGGATGAGTCTATAAGATGACGCAGAAGAAAGATAGATTCTTGAAATGTATGAAATATTGAGTTTTTGCACAAGGTTTTATAAAATGAGGAGCATTGTACACGCCAAGGCTTTGATTTTGAGAATGCGGCCAGCAATGTAAAAACATGCCAAGGAAGAAATGCGCCGTTATCTGCCTCCTAGTGATGATCTCTAGTACAGTCTGAGTAGCCTGGGCACCTACTCCACTTGGGAAGGAGACGCCTAAGACCATATTTCGCGCGGAGAAAAGTTGAAAGATGATGGAGGCGTGTCTGGATAACTCAGGTTTTTTGAGACGTTCCCCTGGGTGGGTATTCACGGATGAGGGTTGACTTGAAGTGAAGAAAAAGCCGCCATAACTTCGCAGTGGTACTTGCAAATGAAATCTGAGGCATGAGTGCTCTTCTTGTAAATTTAGCCATCTTTTCTGTACACTTTCTTCGATATTGTGTCATAGCTAGATAGCTGCACCCGCAATTCCAATCTGATGCAAAAATAAATCTATTCATCGTCACGTGGGCCAAGTTGGCTCGGATAAATTTGATTAAATTTGGGTTTGAGAGGATATTCCACTCCCAGATTCGTAGATGACATGGTTTACAGGTATTTTGTCTACGCTACAAGCATGAAGTCAGCTCTAGTCAAAATCCATTCATTCGTCTGATGACTATCAAATCATGTGGTACTCATAGCTTATCGGTCGGATGCGAGGATTAGATGCTATGAATTGCCTCAAAATAAGAGTAGTACTCGCCGATATGGTAGGATTCGGGCCATCCTTCACAAGTGACGGCGGCCTCGAGCTATAGGCTCTATGAACTGTAATTATTAGGCATCTGACCATCTTGGGATTGTGCGCGCAAGAAATATCCCTTAAATACCTAGAATTCCTGCCTAGTCGTCGAAAATTGCTCAACTACCCTTCTCATCCCTTTTTGATCTCACAAGAGAAATAACCACAAGAATTGAAGCTTGTAAGTTATCCCTTTGGCCCCAAAAGACAAGATTCACAGAGGATTTATTCAAAGCTCAGACTCAAAATGAAGATTGGTCTCTCTTCACTCACCATCCTCTCCAGTCTATTTTTGCCAGCACTGGGACTCGTGGGCTACTATTGTGGATCCGATACTATTACCTCGGACATGACGGATAATGCTATAGGAGAATCAATGAGAGTTGCGAGGGAAAAACCAGATGGATATCTTCAAAATCTCCCAATTAATGCCCAAATTGAATTCCAAATCCAATTTAACAGCAGGCAAGAACCAGGTATGTTAATTCCTCTCTGATCAAAATGTAATAGTGGTTAATATATCTGTGCGAAAAGGCAATACTTTTTGGGTCACACACAACAAGCGAGGAGATCTTCGATCAGTGTATTATATAAGTCAAGGGCATAAAAGCGATTGTCCTAATAAAAGTTTGGAAATTTATTCGCAAGGAAGTTTCTTCGAATAGTGAAGGAAGTTTGATTTGCCGTCTGCTGAAGCTTTCTTAGAAATGACTAGGCGAGTAAGTACAAGAGGATATAACCGGATAAGGTTAGGCTTGTTAGACTTAGCGGGCGAGACGTAAGAGATTAGGACTGAAGAACGAGAGATGCAGTGGTTTAGACGAGTAATTTGATACTATTGACTATGAGAAGATGAGATTGAGAATGTGAAGAACAACGTTAGGGTAACTCCAGCTTCCTTGAGTACGACTACCTACGTGCGAAATTTGAGCTGAGGCTTTGGAAGATTAGGTCATGGTGAGCCCTTCTAAGTCTACTTGCCAGAGTTTTCCCGGAAATCTTCTCAGTGAAGCTTCTTCAAGGCTGCCTGACCATAACAAATACTCTCGCATACAGTTCCGCAAAGTCACGGCTTGACATTTGTATGTGCTTAGGTGGACACCTAAGCGTAATACTTGGTTTGTTTACGATAAGGTCGCACGGGGGGGAAAGATGGAAGTAGACGAAACGATAATACTAATCAGGACGCTAGATCGATGTTGCAACCAAGTAACACCCAACAATATGTGGCTAGGCAGCGAATATGATGTCTGGAGGAAAGCCATCAGTTAGTAGATAGCCGCAGCGGATCAGTCATCATAAGTACGTGTTAGTTGTAGCTAGAGTTCCCTTCCCTCCTCATATAGTTTACTAAATCGATTTATTCATAACTAACTCGCTTTCCGTCCCCCCCAATCATGATTGGAGTAAATTCAGCCCTGAAACTAAGCAGGAAGAAGCCTTGGATTAGTCATGCATCAGTCACAGAAGGAAAGGTGGCCAGAGCTGAAGTGGAAAACGTTTCCTGTGTGTAGTTCCTTTATATAGCAGTTCTGGTATAGAGATAGTCGGCATATGTAAAATTCATGTGATCTACTTGTTAGTTTGCCCCCAAAGATAACCTGCAGTGACCGTCGCTCTAATATTGAGAAATAACGGTATGGCTGAAGGTTACCCAAACAATATTAGCTGAAGATGATGATAATAAGGCGTTGGTAACATTGAGTGGTGGAGTATTAATAGACTTTTTCAGAATAAAGTGGCTTGAGAAAGCCGTGACTCTCCTTTTTTTTTAAAATCATTTAAATCCGTGACTCGCATCAGGGCTTGTTTGCTTCGAAATAATTTATGTTGTTGAAATCGGCGCTACTTGGCAATGAAGAGTCGCATTAAAACGGAACCTCATAAGATTCTATTATTACTATCCACATTCATGACGACTCATACATTTGAGGATCCAAGATTGACATACCTCTAGATTAGTACAAGGCTCTGATAAATTGTAATGCTTATGTGTTGTAATGGAAGTTGTTTAGAGAAGCGTAAGCTGTTAGGCTTGTGTATAATATCACCTGGTGAAGCGAGTGGGGAGACTGAAAACTATAGTAGAGAGTTGTTGATTAAAGCCACTTAGTATCAGAGCGCTATTTAAGCTGTTGACTATATCTAAGTGAAGGACACGATTCACTTGTTCATGCTAAATAATTGGGAGGCTGGTCAATGTGAGGTTGTTGTAATTAAGGTATGAGTAGGTATGAGATGTTGAATATTCTAGGGATAGTGCAGAGGGTGGATAAGGATTATCAGAGCTTGACAATATGATGAATAGCTTGGTTATATTATTCTACATATCACAGTAGTAGATAGGACTTATATACACATATTTGGCACCCGCTATACAGTACATCACCGTCTATGCATGAAGCACTACAATCTTAATTCCATGCAATACTATCCCACATTACTCTATGCCATTGTATAGAGCTGCGCCTCAATAGTCATTCGTAATGATAGCCATGTAGGGCTGTGCAGTACTCGCACAGATGTGTTGTATCCCTGGCACTTGGCAGAGATAAATTTAGAGTAAATGCAATAATCACATCACAACACTCCCCCTGTTGGTAACAACTATGATTTATGGTGATAATGTTGTCAGTTTAGTCAATATGCAATTTTACCCTATGACCACTGGTGACTTGACTTTAGTCAAACTGTCTACCAATTGATTGGATGATGGAACATTGTTATGAATTTGTTAGATTTAATCTGGATGTGGTGATGCAGGGGTTATCTTCTTCATTCGGTTAGATCTGAGGCAACAGGATTTGGATTTTTTCAGGCTAGAAATTTGAATTGGTTCTTTAGTTCTAACAATTTTGTTACTTTTACGATTATTGTATAATTTGCTTATTGGGAACTCGATATTTTGATAATATGATAATTTGAACATATGAATTCGTAACTTTGATAATCCGAGCCTCAATTACCTTCATTTGTACCTTCGCACATTTGACATTTGCACCTTCGACCTTCGACCTTCGTAACTTTGTAACCTCGAACCTTTGATAATTTGTCTTCGTCGAAATCGACTCGACCTCTGCAGCTTAACAGCTTCGAAAATCTGCCAATAAGTAGATTCGTAACAAACATATACCACTTTGATTTTGCCTTTCTGGTGTTGCTCTCGATAGTAGAAATTTCTCAATGAGATGTGCTTAGAGCGTCGATGGTTATCATGATTTTTGATGAGGGATATTGCGGATTGGTTGTCAACATGTAGTCTAGTCTGAATAGCTCCTTCGACTTGATCAACAAGCTCTAACTCTTCAAATAATGATTTCACCCATTGTAATTGGCGACAGGTTTCAGTTGCCGCAAGGTACTCTGCCTCAGTCGTGGACAGAACAACTTCGCGCTGTAGGTGGGATTTCCAGCTGATTGGTCCAGATGCGAGTCTAATCAGAATCCCAGAGGTTGATCTACTTGTCGCTGAATCGCCTGCAAAATCTGCATCAGTGTAGGCCTCAAGTATAGGCTTGCCTTTTTCTCTTTTGAAGTTAAGTCCTTGATCAGGTGAATTACTAACATATCGAAGTACTCAACGAGCAGCTTGGAAATGTTCGTCTGACGGATTAACTAGGAAACGAGCTAGATGATTTACAGTAAAAGCAATGTCCGGCCTTGTGTTGTTTGCGAGGTATTGAAGTCCATCAATGATCGAATTTTATTCCGATTTAAGCTGCGCTGTGCACTCTTTACTGCTAGGATCCATTAGTCGTTCCAAGGGCGTTTTTGCAGGCTTGCAATCCCTTAGCCCATGTCTTACAATCAGTGTCCGTGCATACTGCCCTTGGGAGAGCCTTAGAGTATTCTTGTCAGGATTCTCAATATGAATCCCTAAGAAAAGATCTGAATTAACTGTTTTCAGCTTATACTTTTTATATAAAAAATTCATAAGTTGATCAATCTTCTTTGGATCAGGTCCCATTACCTGGAAATCATCAACATGCACCAATACGAATAAATCCTTCTTTGCATTGGTATAAAGACATGCGTCCGAAATTGTCGGAAAAAGTCCTTGCGTAGCTAAAGTAGCTTTTGCATCATCATACCACAAGGCTGCAGCTTGTTTGAGCCCATACAAACCCTTACGAAGCTGGAGAACGTATCCATCTTTTTCAAAACCCTTCGGCATTTCCATGTAAAGGTCAATGTCTAGATCTGGATTTAAGAAAGCTGTGGGAAAATCTCCCTGCCTTCGATGCCAGCCCAAGTGATGCGCAAGAACTAACATGATTCTTCCGGTCTCTGGTCTCGGCGTTGGCCCAAACGTCTCTTGATAATCAATTCCGAGTTTCTGAGTGAACCCTTTAGCAGTACAGCGGGCTTTCCACTTCTCAACGCTTCCATCTGCTAGGAACTTTTTCTTAAAGACCCATTTTGTCAACGGCCAAGAATAACCACCGAAGAAGTTGGACAAAGAAATGTCTCAGGTCAAAAATAGGGATTGTCCATACATAGGTGGGTTATTTGTTTCGGTCAGTGCTTCAATTCTGTATTTAGAACTGCAGGTTATTCTATTTCTAGCGCATGTCTATATTTAGAGATCAAGAGATCAAGTCAATCATGATCAGTGTATATAGTCCTAGAATTCCGGGAGAAATAGAAATCAAGTTGTTTTTACTGAGTTATCTTTTACTTTAATTACATACACTTCGCCTGTCACAGGTCAGGCTCCCAGTTACCTGACACATTTACACTTCATGGGACTTCTACCTTTGGGTAAATCTTTGCGTTTCATGATTTTGATAGCTCCTTTCTTCTTCAACGATTTGAACTCTTCATATGCTGCCTGCTTCCAATGTGTTGCTTCTGAACATGTCATGGCTTCTTCCCACGTTTTCGGATCAGTTGATTGGCAGGCTGTCATTCCATGGTGGAGGCGGTAGTAATCTACTCTCTTGATATTTCTACCGCGTTTAGTTTGTATTATTTCCGGCTCTGGAGAGTGTGTGCGTCTCTGGCCGGCAAATGGCTGCAGAGGATCCCATCCTGTCATTATGAAATCATGTGGAGTTTCTTCTTGCGAGCTTGGATCTTTTTGATCTCTTTGTTGATGAATCAGATCCTGGGACTGCGGAACTTCAGTAGATTCATGTTGGACTTTTGAATATTCAGTGGAATCCTCATACCCTGAGTGATCACTCTCCTTTTTGCTTTGGATGGAGATAGTCGGAGAACTAGGAATACTTGAGTGAGTAAGACTTGAATCTGTTGGGCTCCCATAACATTCAGGTACTTCTGGCGGAGATATGTCCGGTTGAATTTTAAGCCTTGATGACCCAGGAGGATGTATTGGTGGCTGAAAATTTGGTCCCATTGATTGATCTTCTATCGATTCTGTTGACGAATGTGGTTGAATCTCCCCCTCAAACTCCTGTGGTGTTTGATCAACATGAGCTGACGGTACTTGAGATGTCTTAGGGGGTTCTCCTGATAAAGGGATATCAGAGAATAATGAATCCGCTCTAGTCCAATAGCTGGTAGATCTTTTCTGATCAACTGAGTCTATTTTATCACCAAAAACAACATCTTCATTGAAAGTTACATGAGGAGTGTAGCTTTCAATCCACTTCCATCCATGTGTTGGTGTCCAATGGGGGTGATAGATTAAAAAATTCTTATTTGTATTAACCTGGAATCCAATAAACCAGCCCATTTCAGCTCTAGGATCAAATTTCCCTGGTTTAGGGTCAATTAACTTGTAAGCTCTACATCCAAAACGAGGCAAATTTGTGAAGTCAATCTTCTCATTGTGTGGCTGTCCCAACCCTTCGAGAAAGTCGATAAGTGGCACTTTACTAGTTCGAAGACAGTATAGCCTGTTTGTGATAAAACATGCATGCTGAACTGCCCAAGGCCAGTATCTAGCTGGCATACCGGCGTCAATTAGAAGTGATCGAGCTTTCCTGAGGATGACCTTATTCGCAGCTTCCGATGCACCGTTTTGCTCTGGTGTATAAGGTGCTGAAACTTCTGTTCGTATACCATGATTTTCGCAGTACTCCTTGGTTCGAATAAACTCTGAGCCACCATCTCGGAAAATTATGCGAACTCGTTTTCCGTATTGATGTTCCTGGTGTTCTATCCACTGGACCAATCGAAATGCTATTTGATCCTTGGTTTGGGTGGCTAGCGCCCAATGCATTCGTGTCTTAGCATCTGTTATGATGACAGCATACTGGTGTTTATTGAATGATTCCGTTACTTTTCCCACTGTGTCAATAAAGACCTCATCGAGTGGCTTATTTGGAGTTGGTCTGGGCTCTCTAGATACAAAACGTTGCGCCTTGCTAAGATGGCAAGTTTCACAGGTGCTAAGGTCGCTCATATCTATACCTTCTAGTCCAAGCGAGCAGTCTGCCGTTTTCTTCAGAATCTTTTGACCTGTATGTCCTAGACGTTGGTGCCAGCGTTGTGCACTTGAAGTCTTCGGAACTCGTGCAACTCCTGGAGCAGCCACAGCATTAGGTTTCTCTGTGAGACTACACGGGTCTAGAGGATGAATGTATAGAACATCGTTTCTAGAAATGAGTCGTGCGACAGGTTTATCTGGCTGCCCATTCTGTTTCTGAACGAGCGTCGTATTGTTAAAGTCTGGAATTATATTTCCAAGTCTCTGTAGTCTCACGGCTGAGATAATGTTGCAGGATGAGTTTGGGGAGTACAGACAATCCTGAAGCTTGAGCTTCAAGCTTCCGATTCTTAAGTGCGCAGTGCCTTGATACTTAAGTGACATTTCTCCTATTGCTTGATCAAATTTAAATGGTCTAGAACGCCCACGAAGACTGACGAAATCTTGTTTAGAAGGTAAAAAATGGTGCGATGCACCTGTATCATATAGTGAAGGAATTTTATTGGAACTAAATGCACACATGGCAGCTATGGCAGTACCTTCGGAGTCTGAGTCACTACTGCAATTGCCAGCAAGAGCTCGAGCTTTTCCTTTCCAATATTTGTGTCCCTGATAACTACGGCGTGGTCTAGCTAGCTCTGGATGCTGTTTAAAGCACTCCTTATTCTTGTGCTTGTGTCTACATCGCGTGCATGTGTCGTCTGGTGTCACAGTTCAAATATAGAAAGCGAATGGGCATTTGTATGATTGAAAGGTAAAGCTATAATTCATCTGTGTAGAAGCAAACTACCTGCAAGTCTACTCTACTACTTATACACATCCAGAGGTATCTAAATCTAGCCTACACTTACAGTGGCAATGAAACTGACTAAAGGTTTGTTCTGCCACACGGGTAACGCTTCCGATACTCTTGGCACTATCCTTTACGTAGCCTCAGTGGCGATCTCGTATCAGTTTTCGTCTGCTGATAATCCTCGGAGTGATAGAGAATATAGGTTGCCTTCGATAGCCATCGAAGGCTACAGGGCTTATCGGCTCACAAGCCGTCACATCTGGATCGTTTTTATCATCTATCTCGGCCTCAGCTGCTGGAGTTATTCGATGCGTTATTTGGGTCCTATTTGCAGCAACAGCTCTGAGCGATGACATCATAAATTCAAGGCTGGAGTACTTGTTGTCGCTTTCAATAGCCTTTGAGTCTCTCCAATTATCTAACCATCCTACCCCTTTAGTGCCAAGTGTAAACAAAACTGCAGCCTGTCCTGGAAGAACCGCATATTCAGACTGTTCAGGATCCAAGATTGATGGTATAGAGAGAAGAGCATCAGCTGCACTGTTTACACTCTGTAGGTTTGCTAAGAAGCGATCACAGTAGTCGTTTGCTGATCCAGCAAACCTTGTTTGGAGGAGTATTTCAAGGGCTGATGCATATGGTGCCGCTGCCGATTCTGATCGAGCTTTTGCCACATTCTCATATAATTGCTTAGCTGTATATTTTTCATATGTACGGGGACACACGCTATTGCTTAATCGATCAATTATAATGTTTCTAGCCTCGATTTCACCTATTTTCCATGCTGCTCTTTCTGCTCTATACTTTGCCACTAATTCCTGGTACTGCTGAGGTGTCTGCTCGGCACTCTTGACTTGTTGTGAATACCTCGGGTCAGCTCCGATCGAGCCTCATCGGGCTCCCACCATCGCAGCACTCGGACACTCGGCCGCAGTAAGCTAGACGAGATTAGGGCACTAACAGCACAGCTAAGTACCTAATCACTCTGGCAACATCCCTACATCCGAGCGTTGCCTGGTGGACCGATGCGTTTAGACTGAGGCGCACATCACTCTGATGGCTACCGAGGGGCAACAGCATATAATGTGACGACGGTGTATAGCTCTGCAATCCCGGGAGTTCCACACTAGCAACCAGTGTCAATAGTATGTTATGACAGGAGATATTGGTAGGGGCTATGGAAGCGGTTACTCTGACAGAAGTAGGAAGCACCTGTGGTGAGTGCGTGATCAGGACTGGGGTACTGAATGTATATATAAGGAAGCAATACTTCCACAGATAGTTTGTAAATTAACCATCTCACTACTGTCCATTCCAACGCTTCTTCTCACTACAGCCATATTAATTATATCCGCGCATCCATAATCATTTGCATCCATTTCAGGTATTCCTCTGTCCCCTCATGACCTCGTTATCATAACATGACTGCTGGTGCCTAAGGAGCATTTGCTGGTTCTATTTCTTCGATGTCATGGAAAACATGTCCGAGAAGATTTCGCTTGGCAAGCTTTGCCTGAAGACTGCTATTCCACTCCGAGAAAGAGATGCCCTCACCTAGCACGTGTCTGCTATCCTTTCCCATATTTCTTATATTACCACTAAGTCTTACTCAGTGCCGCAGTGGAAGAGCCCGGGCTCATAACCTGTTGTAATTAAGGTATGAGTAGGTATGAGATGTTGAATATTCTAGGGATAGTGCAGAGGTTGGATAAGGATTATCAGAGCTTGACAATATGATGAATAGCTTGGTTATATTATTCTACATATCACAGTAGTAGATAGGACTTATATACACATATTTGGCACCCGCTATACAGTACATCACCGTCTATGCATGAAGCACTACAATCTTAATTCCATGCAATACTATCCCACATTACTCTATGCCATTGTATAGAGCTGCGCCTCAATAGTCATTCGTAATGATAGCCATGTAGGGCTGTGCAGTACTCGCACAGATGTGTTGTATCCCTGGCACTTGGCAGAGATAAATTTAGAGTAAATGCTATAATCACATCACAACAGAGGCTCCTGATGGATTAGTATGTTTGAAAAATGAGATAATGTTCTGTTGGAAAACCGGCATGGGTTCGATGAGTAAGGCGGCTCAAAGAATATAGGCGCGATTTTTATGAATAGAATAATAATGATATGAATAAGGAGAATATGTGATAAACTGTGGAGAAATAAAAGATGGTTTGAATAAATTGAGTTGATTAGATTATCTGTCTTAGTGATTCCTAGACAGCTTATATACATGTAATCTTGATAGACCAAATCCAGACTAGATACCATCCATCACTCGTTCCATACTCTAACAATGACAATGAAACGCACGACAGTATACAATATGAGTATGGGGTCAGGGTCGGTGGATGAAAGCCTACACGTGTATCAGACCATACAATGCACTAGTCGAGTCTCAAGCATCAAACATGCTCAGTAAGGGAGATATCAATCATCTAGGTCGTGAGTCATGTGTGAGAATCTTAGTTGTTCCAATCATGGGAAACTTCAGACACATAGAGTCTAAATTTCCAACATGTTCGGATTAGGTTCTGGTCAACAATGTCTAGCCTAATTGTGCTATGTTGCAGGCTACTGTTACAATTATTCATGGGGTCATCATCAGGGTTGTGAGTAGTTTCGGTTTTGGTGTGGCTTGTTAGATTGATGCCTGAGCGTGTTGCATAGTAGTCAGACATGCAACTCGAGTAGCATATGCACGGTAAACCTCAACCCCAAACTGATGATACGAATCAGGTTTTACATGCTACGTCCTGTATGGCTAGCGTGGTTGGAATATGGGGAATTTACCTGTAGATAGATAGAAACGTTGTAGCCCTCTGATAGTTGGAACAAGTCTTCTACAATTTTATATGGGAATCAAATGTAGTGTCATGGCGAGACATTCTGGAACCAGAGTCTAAGCAGAATGCCTGAGGATAAAATTCACGGAACAGGTTTTTCGGCTCACCCTCAACACTTGCACTTATATGGTGAGACTAGATAATGCGCCAACTGGAATTGATATGGTTGAGGTCACAGTTTGAGTCATGATGAGAAATTACAACAGTCTTAGTTGAATTACGTTAGATAGTTATTTGTACTTAAGGAAGCTGGAGCTACAACAAAGTAGTTCTCTAGCTTCACCATCTTATAATATTATTACAACATTCCTCTCGCAAACCCGCTTCCTTCTAGCCATAGTTGTTATGCTCAGCTATGTAGGATGGTAGATCTAGTAGCTGGTGCATAGGTAGTTATTATGGCAGCATTGCATCATGACGCATGGGGGAGATCCAGTCTCTACATAACGACATTACATGTAGTAATGTGTGCAGTACGAGAGATAAGTTGTTGATATAGGACAAATGGCATGGCTGCTTAGTTGGTTGCACACTCTGGTGAGCTGCATACTGGTAACGTGATCGATCTACAAGCGAACAAGCTAGGGGATAAGGGACGAGCTTCCCCCAATCTTTAACATAATAATTAACATAGTCACTTCACTTCTAAATATTAATGAAGACATCTCTCCACAAACTATCTTAGCTGTTCCAGCGCAAGTGTACATTCCCAAATCATATACCAATCATAATAGATGTACATATATACCCAGCGTGAAGGAGTTCTCTTCTTCACGCAACGTCTTCTGTTTCTATTCATACCTATTGTTTACGTACTTATCTCTTCTCTAAGGAAGACCGCCGTTATTGCACCCTCCTCATCTATTGCTTATTTTACCTTAACCTCTTCTGTGAACCCTATATCTAACGCTGAATTTATACCTCCTACTCTTAGGAATCACCACCATACTTCCAACCTGTAACCTACTTGTATCCAATTCGTACCCTACAGGAGACTGATAACACAGTACCTTGAGAATATGCTGCCCGCTCTGTAATCAGTGAGATAACCGAAGCTAAACCTTAACAATAACCTTAATTACAAACCCATAAATACCTGGGACAGAAGCCTGCAATATAACACAATTAGGTTATGAATTGCCAACTATTACATAATCCAAATAATCAGGCTCACGCTTAATGCGCAGTAGATGAGCTGCATGACTGGCCTACTAGTGTATTACTTAGGGTACAAGACAAAAGCTTTATCCACCCACATTATTTTATTGCAATCAACCAATTTACATCCCTATACACACATTCTGTTATGGCCAGGCATCCTTGAAGAGGCTTTAAGGAGAAGATTCTGAGGAAAAGGTGATATGAGAAGGTTTTAAGAAAGGTTTTGGGAAAAGGTTTACTGAGAACGTTTCCGGGAAAACTTCGACAGTTAGAGATGGAGGGGCTGGCGTCATTACGGCATTTTTCATAGTCTTAGTTGAGTTCAAGTACTATCTCGAGTTAGACTTAAGGAAGCTGGAGCTGCCACATAGTAGCTCTCCAGCTTCTCAATCTTTCATTCTTTCATTCTTTTGATCTTTGATCTTGCAATCTAGCATTTATATAATATTATAATCGTATATTCTCACAGTCCGATATTCTCAGTCTTTCGTTATTCGTTACATTCTTCGTACTTCAGTTCACTGTCACGGTTTCATTACAAAATGCATGAGCAATGTTGTACGTACAATATTTTAATTAAAATTCTCTGAAGAGAGAATTTCTGTACTTAATGACTACTTATATATACAGACTGAAATACCCCTCCTCGATAAGGTTCTCTCTATGACCTGTCAACTCAGACTCTCCGACAATCGCCTGTAGATCCTTGATACTTCTGTAACCCTCATAAACTCTCAGTAGGTTTCAACAAGGCTCAATGTGAATCATCTAGATTCCCTGTCATCCAAGATCTTCCCAGGAACCTCCCTTCGTATAATTGCCTGCGCTAGACAGCGTAGGCTACAGGAACCCTTAGGCTTGACAGCCGTCACAGGGCGTTAATCATACGATTTTTTAGTTCTTGAAAGGCAGCTCTGCATTCCTCTGAAAACCAAAACTCGGCATCTTTATGAATGAGACGAGTTAAGGGTTTAGCAATTACTCCATAATTTCGGATGAACCGTCGGTAAAAGTTGCAAAATTCGAGGAAATATTGTACTCCTTTGACGTCAGCTGGTTGCTTCCAATTTTTAATGACAGAAATCTTATCAGGATCAACGCAAATTCCGTCAGTATCAACAATAAACCCCAGATATTTTGTCTTTTTTATGCCAAACTCGCACTTTTTAATATCCACCTGAAGCCCGGCATCCCTCAAGCGTTGTAGGACAAGCTTGACTTGAATCTCGTGCTCGGAAAGATCATCGGAGTCAATTAAGATATTGTCCAGGTAAATTGTACAGAATGTTGAAATATGATATATCTTGGAATGCCAAGAATAACTTATTAGTAAGTCCGGCTAACATGACTATCAAATTCCCCATTCTATATCACTGTCACAGACCGGCTTTCTCACGAGGAAAACGGCCTGCTTGTCACTACCATTGTGCCATGGGCTAATGCTGAGATGCTGCGCTTAGTCTGGTCAACCAAGTCAGGAACTTCCCTAGTAACATAGTCAATGTGTTGCGATGGTTACAATGTTATGATAGCAACAGTTACTAATCAACATAAGCAATCAGTTGCTGTGTTGTAGCTGTAGACTACCATACCCCTGATTGTAGTAGCCGCTCTTGAGTACTTAAGGAAGGTCTAGAACTGGACTTGTTCAGTAGCAATTTGTCTTGTAATTATTCTAGACTTTAGATTGATCCGATTATTATAAGCTTTACCTTATACCCTGATTCTATCCCGTTCCGTCTCCGTCTTGTCTCGCCCTCGTCCTGTTCCGATCACATCCTGTCCCGACTAGATCCGTCCCGACTCCGTCCTGTTCCGACCCTTGACCTCCGAACTAGCCAACGAGCCTGACAATCACTGTTATCAATAAATCCTTCACCGAAAGTTTAATGTGCATTAACGTTTATCTCACACTAGAATTTCAGCGGATGACTATGTCTCAAATGCAGGTTATAGTTTTCTCGTATCTATTACTGTCAGGTAACTGGGAGCCTGACCTATGACAGGCGAAGTGTATGTATTTAAAGTAAAAGATAACTCAGTAAAAACTACTTGATTTCTGTTTCTCCCGGAATTCTAGGACTATATACACTGATCATGATTGACTTGATCTCTTGATCTCTAAATATAGACATGCGCTAGAAATAGAATAACCTGCAATTCTAAATACAGAATTCAAGCACTGACCGAAACAAATAACCCATGTATGTATGGACAGTCCCTATTTTTGACCTGAGACATTTCTTTGTCCAACTTCTTCGGTGGTTATTCTTAGCCGTTGACAATTACCGATACACATGTATTTAGCTTTATATTCCTGGCCCATTTATGTGTATGTACATAGATCTACATCTACAGGGATCATAACTAAAGATCCATGGAGATTGATAGATACTGGTCAAAAACCACAGTTGATAAGAAATGCAAACACATAATCTCACTCTCATCATCTCGGTTTTACTACGAGCCATACATCTAGATACAATTGTTTCCACTCGGATCTTCCTCTCACAACATCATACAAGACTTACTGCATCGGTCTAACCGCCAACACTGATTCTGCTACAACCTCCATCTTCGCTAAAGCTCATAACTTTAACAGAGGGTAGCGGTCTTTTTTTCGTAATTTGGTTGAGCTTTCATTAATCTACGCAAAATCTTAAACCTCTGTTGGGTTTTTTAACAAATAGAACAGGGGAAGAAAAGGGCGCTTGACTGGGGACAATCTAGCCCTTGTCTAAGTTGTCCAACAAATACTGTTTAACATCTCGCAATTCTTCGCTGGATTGGTTGTAAAGAGGACCATAACCTAGAAGTTCGTTGCCTTCAACTTCTATTTTATGGTCATACGGCTGATTGGGAGGAATCGAGTCCGATGCGCTTTTTGAAAAGACATCCAGGTAGTTGTGATTGTCACAGGCTCATACCTGGTTATCATTAGGCTGCTGCCTAACAAATAAGGCTTGAAATCTTCCAACCATATTAAACATCATACATGTCATGAACCCCTCCACAACTCATTAGACCCAAGTATAGGCCTTGGCCCAGTTCATGCAAATCTATTCTTAAATGACAAATTTAGATTGCAGACAGGACGACTCGAACACCAGTCGTGAGTCATCTAAGCCACATGCATCATAACTATTTTAATAACTAAAATTACTAACATTAAAATGAAGCTGAATTAAATTAGACGGAGATGCTGGTGTTTGTCGGAGGACAGGTCATGATCTATTTTGAGAATGGTATGAAATGAGGGAACGAGATCATAGTCTTGTAAATAAATAGGAGGCTTTCAGTCATGTCTCTGCTTGTTACTTTAAGCTTTTCATTTGTATCTAGCTCTGAGTTCAGTTCGAATAAAACGCCACTTTAAGACCGTCACAGTGATATTGTGATGGAAAAATTTGACTATCTACATCTCGACCATTTTCACAATTTGCGTAATCCAATTCTCGACTATTTAACTTGTGATCAATTTGTTGGAGACTAGTTGAGAAAGTTTCCACGTCTTTGCGGCGCGCTAGCAGGTTGAAAGTCACCACAGAAATTTCGAGGATATCAGTCTTCACTGTATTGGAAGCTATAATCTTTTTTTTGAGTGATGGAGTGTGACGGCTGTTAAGCCTAAGGGTTCCTGTAGCCTACGCTGTCTAGCGCAGGCAATTATACGAAGGGAGGTTCCTGGGAAGATCTTGGATGACAGGGAACCTAGATGATTCACATTGAGCCTTGTTGAAACCTACTGAGAGTTTATGAGGGTTACAGAAGTATCAAGGATCTACAGGCGATTGTCGGAGAGTCTGAGTTGACAGGTCATAGAGAGAACCTTATCGAGGAGGGGTATTTCAGTCTGTATATATAAGTAGTCATTAAGTACAGAAATTCTCTCTTCAGAGAATTATAATTAAAATATTGTACCTACAACATTGCTCATGCATTTTGTAATGAAACCGTGACATGGAGACGCTCATTTACCAAGGGCTTACTTGGTCTCGTTGCAAGGTTTTTTGATTTCGATGAAGTAGTTAATGGCATCAATAATTTTGAGGGTAGGGAGAATATCACAACTTTTCTTTTGAGAAGGCGTACCGTATGATTTTTTTCGAGTATTTCCTCGCCTTCAGGGATATTTATTTCTTGGATAAATGCGGCGTCTCTTCTGTCCGCGTCAATTTGGTGTTCAGGGAAAGGACGAGATTTTTTCAGCGGAATATTGAGAGTATGGCAAAAAGAAGGTTTTTGTTGGGGAGGGGTGCGCCAAAATAGTTTACGATTACGCAAGTCTGGACGAACGTCAAAGTGAGCCATCTAACTGTCACCAAGTATGGCATCTTGGTTTGCGAGATCTAGATGGAGAAAAGGAATTTGGCTGAGAGGATATCTGTCAACCACCATTGTACAAACAAGAAAATGAGTAATAATACGCCCGCGCGAGCCGATATAACCCTTTGGTGTGATGGGTCTTGGTAGAGCCATAGGCTGGATTTCTAGGCGGTCACACACATTTTCTGCTACCTTTCGGTCTTTGAAGCAAAAACCATGTGCTCCGGAATCAGGGAGAGTTAGAATTGAAACCGATATTTCATTGGAAACTAATCTACAAGGAACACGAAATATATCTAGATTCCCCATCAACCGGTCGTAGTTGATTTGGAACAACTCAACCAAATGCCCTAGAGAGGAGACTTTCTCCAGGGCTCGTCGTTTTCCAAATCCGACTGAGTTTGATTTTCCGTCGTTGTTTGATCCACCTCTATTTCCTGAATTTGGCTGGATATGTTGGACTGGCTACGTCGGGCCTGCGTACAGTCGGTACTGTAGTGACCTATCTTCTGGCAGTTGTAACACTTTACAGCTTCCGAATTGGTGAACGTGGGCAGTGGACGTGAGCTTTTCTGCGCGGCGAGAGTAGAATGGGAAGATAAAGGACCGAGGCTTTGTTCGCAGGCCAAATGGTTCGTTGAGGTCAACTTTTGGTGGGGATATCCCACATGAATAGGTGGATTTGGAGTTATTCAACAAGTTTGGCTAGCTATTGCTTCTCGGTTCAACTTCAGCTCGTTATCGAAATACGTGAATCTTTGGAGCGCTATCAATAAAGTGGGACCCGTGGCCATGAACGAAATGGCGATTTTGTGTAAGTCCGGGCTGAGTCTGTGGAATAGATCCGACAAAGTATCTTCAGGGGCGATGCGTGCCTTACTTGATAACTCCGAGAAATAACTGTAAAAGTGATTAAACAATTCTGAGATCGACATCCGGCATTTATTGTATGACACACGCGCTGTTTCGCGCTCATTAGGATCACGAAAGAATCCAGATGGCCAATTTATCATGGAAGTGCTGAGGATGATCCGACTTCATCCATTGGGTCAGGTGTGACTGCGCAGTACCTTTTTTCTGGCTGAACACGTATGTTTTCCGCGCTATTTGATTCGTTTGGTAACATGCGTAGTTGGACAGATTTCCTTGGAGCATTATTTCCCAAGCGTCAAATGTTGGGCTCATCCCGTCGTCCAATTTCTCTGAAAGTTTGGTCTTGTATTATCCGTGTAACTTACCATGGTACATGCTTTAGGTCGCGTCATAGAATATGCACGTGACTTTGGAACTAAACCATGGGGTGTTTAGTGTGTAATGCATGTGTGGGCATTATGGACCAAACTAGAACTCGATGTAATAGAGATAATGGAATCAGCAAGAGACTGATAGACTGAGAGAGAATGAGCTGGTCATTTCTCGTAGGAGAGAAATGATATCATAAGGGAATGTTCTAGCACTAGGCTGTGAACAACACAGTAAGTCTGGAGCAAGATATAAGGAGGTCTCAATCTCCGTCCATTCATTATAACGAAGTTTCCTTTATACGAGAATACAGAGTCAAGTCTTACATATCAGGAGAACACACACGACAGCGATTAAAGAGACCTACTGTGAGCATAACTTCGCCAAGAGTATCCATCGTCCTGCTCCTATATAGCCTAGTTAATATAACAGGTTATGAGCCCGGAGTTCTTCTCTATGGCACTTCGGTAATGCTTTAAACCAGTCATCCTAACTTCTCCAAAGATATATACGACCTTACAATATGAATAAAAACTCAGCAATCGTTTTGACCCCTGGAGTAAGCTTTGCAGACTGGGAATCGGATCTTCAGGCGGCCCTGATCAAGAAAGGTCGGTTAGCCCATGTATTTCATGACTTCGAGGAAATTCAACCGGCATTTCGACCTAGTGAACCGATCAGGGGAGAAAATCAAACCGACGACGAGTTTTGCAAGACCTCGGCGAAGTACGCGGAGGAACTTGCGAGGTGGAAAGAGGGAGAAATTGAGGCGAAAAATGTCCTGCTCCGACGGCTAAGTCTAAGTGTTCTTCCCCAGAATTTTCGGCGAATGTCAGCGAAGCAAATATTCGACACAATAGCGACGACTCGGAAGAAGAAAGCTGTTGGGGGCCCAAATGACTATTGCGTGCTGTGTACCCATCAACACAGAAACAAGAATTGTTTTAAGCAGCACCCAGAGTTGAGGCAAGGGAAAAAGTCGGAAAAGGGAAAAGCGAAGGGAAAACCAAGCGTGAGTGTCGCAATCTGGAGCAGTGATGAAGACAGTGAGAGCGAGGGGATGTCAAGTTGCAGACTAGCTAGGGCTACAACAGCTAGTTTAATCAAAACCCCTCTACTGTACGACACTGGTGCCTCGCACCACTTTATTTGTCACAAAAGTGACTTCACCACGCTGAATAAATTGCGAAAACCCTTCAGGTTTGATCAAGCTGTGGGAAATTCAGTGTTGACATATCAGGGAACCAGTCTTGTAAGGATTGGTAGTCAATCACTGGAGCTTGATGAATCCCTTCTTTCACCCAACTCCACATGCAACATTATATCAGCGGGAAAATTAATAGATCAACATGGTATTGTTGCAGCTAATGCTAACGAATTATTGATACGAATCAAAGACAATGAATCGATGGCAAGATTAGAGACAATCGACCATGTGTTATATATCAAACCGCTGGGACAGAGAGAGAGAGCCTCCATTTCGAACAAATTAGCAGCACCAGGAATAGCTAGGATCCCAAAAGTTACGAATGCACATAGATGGCATCAGAGATTGGGACATACGGGACAGCAGATCCTGAAGAAGACTGCACAATGTTCGCTTGGAATGGATGGAATCGACTATTCAGATCTCACTACCTGTGAGACTTGTCACTTGAGTAAAGCGCAGAGGTTTGTGTCGAGGGAGCCAAGACCAACACCAAGTGAACCATTAGATGAGATCTTTGTCGATACAGTAGGGAAATTAACGGAAGCGTTTAACGGTCACAAATATGCAGTCATACTTACGGATGCAAAAACACGGATGAGGTGGTCTTTAACCACAGCCGGAAAGGATGAAATTGCGACACAGCTGGTACAGTAGAGTGAATATCAATATCACCAGTTTGGAAAGAGTATTCGCATCATCTTCATAGACGGACGCACAGAGTTTAGCCGTATGAGAGAATACTGTATCCGGAATGGTATTTGTACTGATGTGTCAGCACCAAATACACCCGAACAGAACGGCGCTGCAGAAGCCTCCAACAAGATCATCCTAAGAAAGGCGCGCTCTATGTTGATTGACGCACAAATGCCACCATACTTTTGGCCATGGGCAGTGGAACACGCGTGTTTTATAACGAATAGGCTATATTGCCTGCGTACCATGAGGGTACCAATAGTCGACTTTTTGCAAGCTTTGAAGCAGCCGCACCATGAAAAAGTCGATTTCTCTTGCTTACCTCGATTTGGCTGTCAAGCGTACAAGCTTATTGATCCGAAACCGGAAAAGTTTAAAGCAAGAGCAGAGAAAGGGGGGTTTGTTGGCTTTCCTAAGAATACCAGCAAAAATTATTTGATTTACCATCCTTGCTGGACCCCAAAATATGGCTGGAAATGGATAGAAAGTTGTACTCCACACATCACTTTCAATAAGGATATCATGTTCGGGGATATGCTTACCAAATCAGACCAGCAGAGAACCTTTGATTATTGGGCCAGTAAAAATCGATTACCTGTCGAAGGAATTCAAGAGAGTATCTTGCAGAACCCTCCTCAGAGAGATCAAACCAGAGACAGGTTTGAGGGGGAGCTGCCATCATTGTCAGTCGGTCAACCGAATGTAAATTCGCCTGAGATGTCGAATATAAGAGAAGAGAGGAATCAACAGCTGTCAGAACAGCAGGATTCATCGCCGCCTGTTGTTCCGGAATTATTTAGTGGTCAGGAGTCATCAAATCAGAAAGTGCCTCCGATGGTTCCCCTGCAGACCATTCAAACGGCGTCAGACAGTCAACAACAAAGACCTGATAGACAAGAGGCCATAATATCTTCGAAAGATAAGACAGTATCACAACCTCCGGCTGTTCCTGTAATTCGTGATGGGCAATGGCCACAAGTATCAGTCGTCAATGATAATCTGATTTCAATTCCACATTGATTGGTTAGGTCACCTTCTGTTGATAGTGCCAGTGAATATGATAGCAAACATACATCGATAAGTCCATCCGAGAGATCTGATCAGCCAGGACAGAGAGATGACACTAGGGAAGCTGGTTGTCAGTCAGATGAGAATCAGGTCTCCCATTGTCACAAACCATCACTGGGATGTCGTGTCGCACCCAGGCAACCGAGTTATGACGTGCATACAATAACACAATTTAGGTATTGTAATGGTTGTTGAAAGTCATGCAATAAATCTGTAATTGTATCACGTGTCTCGCTTAGAATTCCACACTTTCCGTAATTGTGAAGTGTGTAGATAATTGTAAGAATAAGAACAGGAGCACTAATAGTTGTAGTTATAATACACACAATAAATTACATATATATTTATATTATAAGGAATCTGATTTCGAGAGCAAGTATCCACACGCAGCTGAATATATAGCTGGTATGCAGTATACTCTTAACTCTTCTGCCGCATAAATAACAACAATGGTTACAGTGTTGTGATAGCAACAGTTGCCATTCAGAGTACTAGTTAGTTACTGTGTTATGGCTGTAAACTACTACACCCTTGGTTAAAGTATTGAAGCTCGTGTACTTAAGGAAGCTCTAGGACTGGATGTGTACTGTAGCTTTTTGTAATGTCACGGACGAGGACGGAGACGAGGACGAAGACGAAGACAGAAGCTGATAATGAGGACGAGATATCTGGATTAATAATTAGATTCTAAAACATGAGTAATTTACAAGACAAAAAGCTACAGTACACATCCAGCCCTAGAGCTTCCTAAAGTACACGAGCTTCAATACTATAACCAAGGGTGTAGTAGTTTACAGCCATAACACAGTAACTAACTAGTACTCTGAATGGCAACTGTTGCTATCACAACACTGTAACCATTACAATACCTAAATTGTGTTATTTTATGCACGTCATAACTCGGTTGCCTGGGTGCGACACGACATCTTAGTGATGGTTTGTGACAGTTGAGCAAAACTTAGTAGGGCCTCTATGATTTCCAGGTATATTGACAGTGACATCATGATTATCTATAGAAACTACTTTGTATGGTCCCATCCATCCTTTCTTTTCCCTCCAGACACGAACTTCACTACCAATAGGTAGCGTGAGAGTTGGAGTGATATCCGGGCTGTTTCGAGTATTTAAAGCATCTCGAACCACTCTTTCGGCAGAAATCTGGCGGAGTGCTTTCATTGCCTTTTCGAGAGTTTGGGCTCGGTTGACTGTAGTTTGCGAAGGTGGTGAATCCAATGTCATACGTGGATACGCCCCAGAAACTAGCATAGTAGGCACTAAGCCGTCAGGTCCAGCAGTATTGTTCACAGCTTTCACGGCCATTTGCAGGATGGATTCCTTACTGGTAGTGCCACGAAGCTCTGCATGAAGTATATTCCATGCCCAACAAAGAGGCCCATGATACCTTTCGATTTTTCCAATGCTCCAATGAGCTTCCACGGGTACTTCCTTACAAGTGATTCCCATAATTCGTGTGACGGCTGGTTCCTGTAGCCTATGTTGGCTAACATAGGCTTGGTCCGATTTAGGGTGCGCACAATCGATCGATCTAATATCGGAGCATCGGAATCTGCATAGCATCCGATTCAACAGTGCAGCTCAACACGGCACCACTTGTCGGTGAGAAGCAATCGGCTGGGAATATACGAGATCGGACACAACCTCCTCAATTGATAGTGCAATGACGTCGTAGAACATGAGGCTCTTTTGTATATATACATGTGTAGATAGATCTTGTAGTAGTTCTCTCCTTAGAATTATTATCTACTACCATCAACCACATAGTTGCTCCAGCACCTGTCCTAGAATCCGTGACAATTCGGGCCTTGTTGAAAAATTCTGTCGGAATACTTCGGTGGTAATTGATATCACAAGCTTGATGTAGCAGTAACAATTATGGTAAGTATGAAAATGATCTATCTCCCCCCTGTCTTCCTTGAAGAAAAACATCTATAAACCGTAAAACCCCCGTCTCCTAACGCCATTCCCAAACGGGTACCTCATTACTTATCAACACAATTAGTCATTAGTTCTAAGGAAATACATATTGATCATTTGATCGTTAAGTCATTAAACACTGGCAACAAGCAAAACAAAAAGTTAATGCCATACTTGTACATTACACACGGTCTACAATATCTTCGTTCCTCTCCACCCATTCATGGTGATCAATTTTGATAGTGTTGGTGTCAATAAGATCTCTCAGAGCATTAGAACACTTGGATTTTGTCATTGCATCTGCTGGATTGCAGTCTCCTTTGACCCAGCATACATGGGTAATTTCGCGTCTCTCATACAATTGACAAAGGCACATGAGATCTATCATAAGTCTCTTTTCGCGAGTGGTGCCGAGTTTTACCAAGCATTTGTATAAAGATTTCGAGTCAGTACAAATAGTCAGAGGAATGTGCATGCCAAGGATTTGCTCGAGAGTTGATTTTATGGTTGCTCCTGAGTCAAATCCATGTACCATTGCGTACAATTCTGCAGCGAGGACGCTTCTAGTTATTCTTTTACATTTTATGGAGGACCAGTGTAAAATATTTGCTCTATTTTCTCTATCTGCAAGTAGTATTATGAAACCAATCTGGGTCTAGAAATCTTTGTTGTTTGCAAATGATGAGTCAGCAAATACTATCACTTTTAATGAATTAATGTCGAGTTTTATGAACTTCAATCCTCTGGATGAATTTTCTTTTTGCCAGTTAATTCTTTTGTTCAGTAATTTGATATCTGATTCATTCGGATCGATAATTTGAGCAGCGGCAGACAGGTCAAATGAAGCTTCTGGTTGACACAAACTTGTAACATATGCCCCTCGAGCTCTCTGGGCAACATATTGTTCTTTTGGTGTTAGTCCCTTTCTAACTTTGTTCCTTGGGCTGATTGTATCTATAGGTATAGGAGAAATTGGGCACAAATTTTCACAATGCTGTGCCTGTGTTAGAACAATTGATTGGTCCTCTTCAAGATTGAGTTTTCCCCCATTAAATTTGATTGGAGTTAACATTGTGAGCATCTCTCGTTTCTTTGCAATGAATCCTGCTTTGGTTAACTCTTCTTGTTCCCTCTTAATAAACGCTTCATTAGCTCCGAAAAGTGTATCATCTGTCTGCATACCAAGTATGCAGACCGCATTGCCATCTTGTCTACTATGCAGGAGGCAAGGATCGTACGTTGATTGCACCATTTATAAATTGTCGGTGTGGTGTTTCAAGAATGTGTTGTACCAATGATTTCCTGCCTCAGGTATACCATACAAGGGCTTGATAACTTTTAATACGGATCTTACTTCTGCTAGTTCCGGAGGTGGTCGGATGAAAAAATCGCGGCACAAATTTGTCGATGATTGTACATATGCCTGAGATATGTCACGGACGTATAAATTGAGTTGTAGTGTGGTAGTTAAGGCGAGGATAATTCGTTGACTAACCCTTTGAATGGTGGGTGACTGAGTTAATACGAAGTCTTTTCCATGATCCCTATACGCTTGTACAACGAGTCGGGACTTTTCAAAAGCTTTGTCTGTTCCTTTGTTTTTCACTTCATCAACAAATTGCAAGTTGAAACTTTTTGTTCCAAGCGGAATATCTGAGTATTGGACAAATTCAAAGACACCTTTTTCAAGCAAGCCTTGTATTTCTTTTTGTCGGGAAATTTGAAATGAAGGATCCTGTGTAGTTGTGTGAGATATAAAATGTGCAAATAAATTAGGCGCATTACAGATTTGTTGGGGCTGCTTGCGAGTTCGAGGCGTGTTTTGGTGAGGTATTATTTTATCGTTACTTTGGACGTCCCCGGCGTGCACTGATTTATCATTGCTCTGAATGTTTGTATTGTCAATTTTGTAATATGGTCTTACTGAAGTTGAGCGAAAGTCGGTTGGTCCTGATGGTAGATCAATTACACAAGTTTTGTTGTTAACTTGAATTAGTTTAAAAGGGCCGCTCCACATGCCTGCTTGGCCAGTATTTCCTTCGCGCCACACTAGTACATCGGAGTTTAATGGTAGGTCATGTAGACTTGTTGTGTTAGGGCCGTTTTGATGGTTTAATGCGGCGTTCACACTTAACTTAGCGCGTAATTTGCCAACCTCGTGCATTGCCTTTTTGATAGCAGCAGCTCGTTGAATAACGGATGGCATTGGAGGGTCTGAGTTGGTCATTCTTGGGTATGCTCCAAATACCAAAAGAGTTGGAACTAGTCCATTGGGCCCAGCAGTGTCATTTATCGCTTTAACTGCCATTTGAAGCATGCAGTCTTTATTAACTCCGGCTCCCCTTAATTCATCAACTATTATTTTGTATGCTCGACGAATACAGGAATGGTACCGCTCTACTTTTCCAATGGACCAATGCGCTTCGACAGGAACGTTCTTTACAGAGATTGCCATTGAGGATGCATTTTGGTTGAACTCTTTGCTTACAAAGTTTTTACCAGCATCTGTAACTATGCAGTCTGGAGGTCCAACGTAAGTATCTATCCAACAGGCACGTATAGCGTCCTACGTGTGTTTGGCGGAGATACCATTCAGCCATCTAGCAGCCTGAAAATTTGTCGCATCATTGACAATGTGCAGAACTGGATTATTATCAATATACATTATATCAACAAGAATGGAATGTTTGAATTGAAGGTCAGTGTCTTTGAGATTAAACCTGAAATGATTAGGTGCCCCTCGGTGCCTTTGGCAATGGTTGCAGAATTTAGTTAAATGATCTAAATATTTTCTAGGAACATTGCTATGTCCTGATTGTTTTAATACAGAGAAAAGTCGCTGAGCAGAGGAATGACCGAATCGACGGTGTAGTCGCTTTAGCTCTGCTTCATGAAGGAAACAAGGATTCGTACCAAGAGATGTCGAAATTGAAGATTTTAAAAACTCCCCCCAAAGCAAAAATGCATGACCAAAACGCCGGATTACAGGAATTTTCTTGCTAGGAGTTATTAACTGGTTTTTTAGGTTGTAGTAAACTCCGAGTTTGTCCATGTCTAGAAGTGATAGGAGAAATGGCGTGTCTGCTTGAACAATATGAAACTCAATCTTTCCGATTGGAGTGTCTAAGTTGGTAGTACCTATTGACGTACTAGAGCCTATACCAAATTGTAATTTAATCAACCCAGCTTTTGCTTCATCTAGATAAGCGTTTGAAATTTTCTTGAGCGCCAAGAATTGTTTGTAGCCTGCTGTGGAATATTTCGATGCACCAGTATCAATAACAATTCCATAAAAATAGGTATCATTGTATCTTCCTGGATTTATAGATATAGTTGGGTCAGTGTGTGGCTCACAGATTGTTTGGGTTTGATCTTTACCAGTCAGAGAGTGAACAAAGGAGTTATCAGCAAGGGTCGAAAAAATTTCTTGGGGCTTTTCAACAAATCCCATAGATGTAACAAATGATTCGTCAAAGTGTGATTGCCCATCGATGTCATCAGTAGGTGAGCTCGTTTCTAAAATTAGAGTGTCCATTTTGAACTCTAGGTCGGATTCCTCTTGTTCAACCTCGTCGTGGTGGCCTTCCAATTCTGCGATAAATTGTTCGGCTTTCTTTTCAAAACGTTGCAGCAGTTTTTTCTTGAAACTATTTCTAGCTTCTTCTTGCTCTGCGGTTGAATGATTGTGCGACCAACACCCCTGACAGTTACAAACGTAACATCTCTTGTTAGAAGGCTGTGTTTGGCTTGTGTGTCGATTTATGGGTGGTTTTAGTGATGGTTGGTTGGGGTTAAATTTATTAGCTTTATGAAAACGCCGGTCAGTGAAAAGTTGCGTTGTAGACACCTCATTGTTTGCTTCAGCTGTAGATATTGACGCCTGGAGGTCGTTTATTAAACCACTTAGAGTCTCACTTGGCTTAAAGCATGCAAGTTGACAAGCTTGGACTCCTCGACAAGCATTTATGAGTTTAAGATGTAGATGCTTGTCTGTTCTATACTCAGGGTCGAAACTTAGTTGCAAAAATCGAAGTTCTTTTACCAGCAGCATTAGGCATTCTTGGACTGATTTGCCTTTGCTTTCATTTTCCATTATGACTCGGGTTAAAGAGAGAGCTTCCCATCTGGCTAACCTGTTTCGTTTTGTTTCTGGACCTTCGAAATATTCTTTTGTTGCAGTGCACAAATTATCAAAATCCTTCCGATGTCCGTTTGATGTGATAGAATAGTAGTGAGTTAGGGCCGGGCCGCTAAGCATAGTCGAATATGCTTTCGCGTGTAGTTGTTCCGGTATCCCAGACTTTTCACATAATTCCATGAAGATATTTATCTTGAAATCAAACGTATCATCTTCGCCATGGTACTTCAAGTCAGGCTCGTACATCTTCGAAAGATTTGCTAATTCTCTCGCATAATCAGCAGGTGGTTGTGATGAGGATGGAAGCGATTTAGATTGATATGTGTTCGAGGCAGTGTCGGCTGAAGTAGTCGAGAAAGAGGTAACTTTGTCTTTTACAAGAGTCGGTTGTTTGGATGTGCTGTTTTTCATGAGATGTAAAATTTTAACCGAATTAAAAGTTTCGTTTGAATTGGAAACTTCTTCAAAAGCCCATTCAGATGGTAATTTTTCCATCAAAGTATTGTGTAAGGACTTGGCGATTGTAGTTTTTCTCTTTCCGTCCCATTCTACCCAAACTCCGTTTGACCTCAGGTAAAGTCGAAGACAGCGTTGAACTGAAAGCGATGCAGCCTTGAAATCAGCTTCAGTGAAGTGCGAAAATTCATCTTTGTATGCCTCCCAAAGATTATCATCCTTAAAATTGAATTCCGAAAATTCACGTATCTTTCCCCTTATATAATTATTTACAGACCTTTGTTGGTCTTCTTGTCCGGATGAGGCGATGTCATTCTTAACGCTTGTTTCTGCCATTGCGTTAGTTATCTGGGTATATAGGTATCTTATAGTGGGATTTTCAGCGTGGAAAGAAATACCGGAAATGCAAAGATTTGACTATGCAGAATTGACAGTAAGATCGAGGGTATAGAGGGTATGGGGATAATTTCCTATTAAATTGATAATTTATTTAAGTTCGGAATGCGTGTATGAGTGCGTGATGGACGCAAAATCAAGTGTCTTTATCAGGGGTTGATTTCTTGAATATAGACTGGAAGACGAGGGCCTTTTTCAGGGGACGACTTTCAAAATATATTCCTTAGCAAAAACAAATTGAACAGAGGCCTTTATCAGGGACTGGACTTATTTGTTTCTCTCTTCACAGGTATTCTGATCTGAATTCGAAAACTGATCAGTGTCGGAATACTTTGGTGGTAATTGATATCACAAGCTTGATGTAGCAGTAACAATTATGGTAAGTATGAAAATGATCTATCTCCCCCCTGTCTTCCTTGAAGAAAAACATCTATAAACCGTAAAACCCCCGTCTCCTAACGCCATTCCCAAACGGGTACCTCATTACTTATCAACACAATTAGTCATTTGTTCTAAGGAAATACATATTGATCATTTGATTGTTAAGTCATTAAACAAATTCCTTACTTGTAAAATTCTTTCCAGCTGTTGAGGGGATTGGTTTGCAAAAGCTTGTGGCTGTTAGGCACAGATTGTATCACTCGGTGAAGCGAGTGGGAAAGTAAAGGAGTCTGTAAATCTGTCGTGGAGAGATGTTAATTACTCCCACTAGGACACAGAGTGCTATATAAACTATATTTTGTAATAATAAAATCTAGTGGTTGGTATTTACGTCAAAGCGCATTATTACTAACCTCACAATTAATGGGAGATTAGTGACGTGTCTTCTACACATCCCTGTCTTTACCATAATTGGAAGCACCAATTTCAACACCAGCATCATGCGTAATTACATCAGGGGGGCCTAGGTATGTATCAACCCAAATTCGACGCAAGGTTTCCCATTTTTCCTTGGCTGTCATGTCCTTGACAAATCCAGCGCCTTGAAAGGAAGTAGCAACATCAATTATATGTGGAACAGGCTTTTCATCCAGATACTTTACATCTACCAGAGTTTCGTAGTTATATTCTCAATTGTTACGTTTTGACCGTTGTTTTAGCTTAGGAGGAAACCTAAGCGTTTAATTAGGAATAATTACGATAAGACTGAAAGAGGAAGGATGGGCAAATAGAGATGAAATAGCACTACTAGCCAGGAGGTCGAAGCAACATCATAGCGTAATGGCTCCTGATAATACTTGGCTCAGTAGCAAGTATTAGGCCTAGGGGGAAGTTATCAGTCAGCAGATTCACGAAGCGGGCGAAACGTTATAAGTACCTGTTAGTAGTAGCTAGAGATTTCTTTCCTCTTCATATAGTTTAATAAATTGATTTATTCATTACCAACTCGGTTTCCGTCACAATTTAAACTATATCCCACATTCTTTGCCCGTCATTAAGTATATCGCAGCCTTAGATAACTGTGACTTAGGGCATCCTTAATTATTGGTTTTAACGCACAGGGATTCGAAGAATCAACAATGGTTTCAAATATGAACAATTTTAACATCGGAACGGACTCTATGGCAACTGGTTTATCGAACCAGGAATCGATGCCACATGGAGAAATACATTCGGAAATGCAGCGACTGGTCGAAGAAATGAAATTAAGAGAAATGGAACACAGAAGAGGTCTGGGGATGCTACAATCTCAATTGAAGGAAATGATGGAAACAATGCAGGAACGGTCCGAGGCTAACAAAAATTTACCCCTACAACCGACAAGAGCTAATGTGGTAGGCCAATCAGAATGCAGAGAATGTTTCATAGAAGAGGAACCACTTAAATGGCCAGAAGCATACGACCATAAGGATAGAACTAAGTGGGCAATTATGCATGGAATACTTCAGTACATATATAGGCGTGATGTAGAGGAGCGATGTATTCTTCAACCATCTGACTTTTTAATGCAACTATTTAGTCATGCAGTAACTGGAACAGCGAAAGATATGATTACAGGTCAGTTTCAAAATATGCTTGCAAATGGCATGGAATGGGATGCGCTAGGGCTGTTATGGGCTATGGATAATACCTATTGCAACAGAAACGAGGAACAATTGGCGGCCGCACTATTTCATGCATGTCGACAATTCCGGGACGAGAACCTATCGTCATATCTACCGCGCTTCCAACAATTACTTTCACGAAGCCCCAGTTCGAAAGGGAATGAGAAATGCAAGATTTACCAGTTACGGAACTCTCTGAATAAGACAACTAGGAATTACATGATTGGTGGTGTGCATCCTAAACACTTAGAGAATTAATTGATTACCTGTCGATCCTAGGTTCTGAAATTGACGAGGTTGGTATAGAAATTACAAGGGAATACCTACTAGGTCAGACTGGGTACTTCGACAACGGAACACGAGGCGTAGCTGGGGGAAAACTACTAGGGGGAATCTCACAAGAGATAACTCGCCACCTTCCAGCTAGAGCCAGCTTACACAGTGAAGTTGTAGATATTGACACAAGGATGACCGGTATCAAGAAAGTCCGTGCAAAGTGGGTATCACGTGACGATTTTAATGGGCGCAAAATTGATGGATCATGCTTGCAATGTGGGAAGAAAGGTCACGTTATAGCTAACTGTCGACTGCTACCAGCTAAGCATCCTGAAATATTTGTTCAAGCAGCAACATTTGTAGAGGATATTGCAGATAATGTCAAGGCCAAAGTTGCAAAAGGCAAGGTGTCAAAAGAATTAGCTCCCAAATCAAAATATGTCCAGGGACAAGGAAACGGTGCTATAAATATGGTCACTAGCTCAAAGTTAATTGAAGATAAGGAAGCCGAGAGCTCTATGAATGGGTCTTCTTTCATTATAGACGCTGTTATCAATGGAATATATTCAATTCCTACCCTAATTGACAACGGATGCAAATGTCTAGCTGCGGTTAGTAGTTCCTTCGTACTTAAAGCTAAGATACCTCGAATAAAAATAACTCCACGAAAGCTTACTGAAGCTACGAAGAATCGGAATGATAATGATTCTATAACAGAAATGGTCAGAATGGAACTTGATATTGATGGATATCAGCGTACCTTATATGCGTACGTGATACCAGATCTATCTCATGATCTAATACTCGGAAAACCATGGATGGAACGAGAAGATGTTATCTGTTGTTATTTATGCGACAGTGGAGTTAAGAGTATACTGCATACCAGCTATATATTCAGCTGCGTGTGGATACTTGCTCTCGAAATCAGATTCCTTATAATATAAATATATATATAATTTATTGTGTGTGTTATAACTACAACTATTGGTACACCTTTTCTTGTTCTTACAATTATCTACACACTTTACAATTACGGAAAGTGTGGAATTCTAAGCGAGACACGTGATACAATTACAGATTTATCGCATGACTTTCAACATCCCCCTTCAGGTGATACCCATACATAGGCATATTAGATCAATGTAAGCGGGTCACGTTCTATAGGTAGTCATATTGAGCATTTTCAGGAATTGCCTGTGCTTGACGAAGGTCAGCCCTTTCGTCAATCCATCAGCAGCCATCTCTTTGGTGGCAATGTACTCCAATTCAACCTCTTTTCGTTCCAATCGTTCACGAATGTAAAAGTATTTCGTGGCAATGTGCTTGGTCCGGTTGTGGAATACAGGATTTTCAGCTAACTTTAGGCTCCCTTGATTATCTCCGTAAATTTTGATCTTTTTGGCATCTTCTCCTTTGTAGCCAAGTTGATTTAGCAACATGCGTAACCAAGAGGCCTCCATGCTTGCTTTACCCAAGGCATAGAATTCTGCTTCGGTAGTGGACTGAGCTACACTTTCAAAGCGTTTGGACGCGGCTGAAATAACGCCTCCGCCAAAGAAAAATACATATCCCCAAGTTGATTTTCGGGTTGAATGGCATCCCGCAAAATCAGAGTCAGCCATACCGTAAAGCTTGCAGCAATCAATTCCCCCGAATTTAATACCAAGGTTTATAGTGCCCTTGAGGTATTGGAGGACACGTTTAGCCGCCCTTAGGTGCTGAGGAGATGGGTTATGGTTAAATCTGGATAGAAGGCCACAGGTCCATAGTATATCCGGTCTGGTCTTACTTGCCAGATACATAACTGATCCTACAATAGACTGATAGAGAGTGATGTCTTTCTTCGGTGCCACCTCATCATATGGAATCATGTTGATCATAGCGCCAGGCTCGAAAGGGGTGGATACCGGGTGACAATCTTCCATTCCAAATCGTTTCAGCAATTTTTTAGTGTAGGCATCTTGACAGAGTATAATCTGATATTTTTTCCAGTCTCTGACAATCCTAACTCCAAGATAATAGGCTGCTGGACCCATATCTTCTGTCTCGAATAGGCCGAGTAGCCGTTTCTTCATCTTGCCGAATTCAACACCTTGTTTTCCTATCAAGAGTATGTCGTCTACGTAGGTCACAATTATGAACCCTGTGATTTCATGTACATATGTTCCTGGATCGGCTGTTAGTGGCTTAAATCCCAACGTTGAAAGTTGTTTAGCCAGTAATTGTTGCCAAAGCCTAGGGGCTTGCTTTAGGCCATACATTCCACGAAGTAGTTTCCCGACGTGATCACTGTTGGGGATTTTTTCCCAGAAAGGTGGTAGCATTACATAGACCTCTTTATCCATGTCATTATTCAGAAATGCTGTAATGACATCCATTTGATCCATCTCGAGACCATGAAGAGCTGCTAAAGCTACAGCTACTTTCCATGTCCCAGAGCGTGCTACGCCAGCAAACGTTTCCTCATAGTCGACACCATACTTCTGTTCAAATCCTCGAACGCAGCATCTGACCTTGTACTTGAGGACTTTGCCTTCCTTATCACGCTTGGTTTTAAATACCAATTTGACTGACAAAAGTCGTTGACCAGCTGGTATATCCTTCTTTTGAGCTAGTGCCCAAGTTTTCTTTCGTAGAAGAGACTCATATTCTTGGCGAATGGCAAGCCGCCACTCGTTAGCGTTCTTACTCGCCAAGGCTTCTTCAATGGTTTCAGGGTTGTCGGATATATCCCTCCCTGCAATGAACGCGGCTGCCGTAGATGAATTGTCATTGGCTAGTTCTGACTTAAATTTAGCCGCACGCGATCGTGTCATTCGAGGTTCAGTAGGCGCCTCGTACACTTTAGTTTTTCTGGACTTGTCTAGACAAATCGTTTTCTCCTCTTGGAAACACTCGTTAGCTTCATGCATTGAATCTAAGTTAGTTGCGTTCGTTGGCATAGGCATTTCAACGGTGTCCTCTGGCTCGCTGACAATTCCTTCATCGGTGTCAACATTATTGGTCACTTCCTTCTGTAGGGAACCAAGGTTTTCATGAATTATTTCTAGAGGGGGTTTGGTCTGAGGTCGACTTGACTCGTCGCTCTGATATAAAGTTTCTCCACAAGTTCCCGACGAGTTCTGCTGAGATGTAGATTCAGAAGAAATTCGAGTATCCCCCTCGATGGAAGTTCCAATCTCCTCTAAGAGTGCATCTGAAATGTAACCGTGCTCATCAAACCGGACATGAGAAGATCTTATAATCTTCTTCCCGCTTCTCGATGGCACGTAAAGCCGATAGATGCTATTCCCTTCATATCCAACCAATATACCAGCCTCAGCTCTCAGGGCTAGTTTGGCTGCGTGAGGTCTTTTTTCTTTTGGAATTTGAACATATGCCTTGCATCCAAGCACTCTAAGATGGGCTATGGATGGTTTATTGTCATCTGTGGGGTGGATATGATCCATGAACATTTCAAATGGTGTTTTGTCAAACACTCGATTTGCTGTTCGATTTGTGATATGCGTGACGGCGCGTATTAATTCTGGCCAAAGGAATTCAGGTATAGCCTGATCCACCATGACGGTTCGCAGCTTATCAAGTATCACGCGGTTGGATCTTTCACTGCCCCCATTTTGATACGACGAGTACGGCGTTGTTACTTCAAGGTGAGTACCCAACTCTGTCATTAGGTTACTCAATTTAGAGCCTCCGAACTCCAATCCTCCGTCTAGAATAAACTTCTTAATTGTACGATCATATTGAGTTCTTGTTTCAACGGCGAAGTTCTTGACATTTTCGAAGGCTCCTCTCTTCTCTGGATGAGTTATAACCCATCTCATGTTGGTGGCTAAATCAGTAAAAATGGTGGCATACTTTTGATTCATAATTCCTTCAGGAATCACTTTTATCACGTCAATACCCACTGCATCAAAGATTTTCTTAGGCTTGGCTCTAGCCTCTTTGCTGACACGACGAATTGGCTTACTCAATTCACATGCCTCGCACAACTCACCAGGACGGACGTTAGACTTGTCCATGCTGTCCGCGTACTTCATTCCATGGGTGAGCTGACTAGTCTTTCTGACATTTTCAATACTAATGTGTCCGAGGCGACGATGCATTAGCTTAATATCGGGTTTTATATCTGAAAGCCCCGCTGGGTAAGCAACGTTCGCGTACTCGTCAACTGCTTCTTTTATAAGACAGCGTGCATCAGTATATAATAGAATGGACCCTTTTGACGTCTTCACATATCCATCATGGATTGTGCAGCCCGCTCTGAGTAATTTCTTTCCACTGACTAGATTAGTGGGAAAGCCTGGGACGTAAAGACATTTTTTCAATTCTATAACTTGATGTCTTCCTCCTTCCAATGCAACAATCAGTTGCACTGTTCCATGACCTTTAGGTGTGACGCTTCCTCCGCCACATTGTATTGGCCTCAAGCCAACCTCCTCCTCATAGTGAGTGAATCTGTCCAGAGAGTTGGCTATATGCTCATCTGACCCCGTGTCGTTAAGCCAACGGTCGTTCCAGTGAGTTTTTCGTATTGCGTAGGTGGAGGGGCTCTGACCATCCGAGCAACTGCTAAGCGCGACGTGGCTAAAGGCGCTAAATGCGGGTATTCCAAAGTTTGAAGTGGGATTGTTATCTGTATCATCATCTTGGATTTCTTTAGACTTTCCTTTGCCTTTTGCGTCGCGTCTCTTAAGCTTGTCGGTATTTTTCTGGTTCAGATAATTTTGACGTGTAAGCCATTTTTTCCCATTTTTAGCCTCCCAATCCTGACGAAGCGATTTATTGTGCTCATAGCACTTGCCATTATTGCAATATTGGCAATTGAATTTATTGCCGCCTTCATTAGCCTTCCCTCTTCCCTTCGCCATCATAGTAGTGCTAGAGGAGCATGTCTCGAAATTGCGTGCCTCATCTAGGAGATCAGCAATTAAATAGTCGAGTGAGGGAGCTACGGCGGTGTTTCGAGCCTGGGATCTCTGTCTCTCGGCCCAAACTGGAAACTTTCTAGCCACTCCGGCGATAAAGAACATTCCATTCCATCTCTCTGGTATAGAATCAGAGAGTGAGGAGATCTTTTCGACCCTTTTGGTGAACTCAGAAACATAGTGGTTGAGGTCGATGAAGTCTTCAAATCTTATATTCGACCAATCAATTATGGGTCGATACTCTAGATTCCAACCTTTTCCCTCAAACCGTTCTTGCAGACTTGTCCACATTTGGAGAGCTGAAGTCTTGCCATCAATCATGCCGTGAATATTTGGGGCTGAGTTGATCATAATGGCTAGTTTCATCCTAGCATCTCCAGCGAGCCACTGCTTTCTCATTTCAAATGCCTCCTTATTCAAAAATCTTTCTTTGATGGACACATGTGGGGGTTCTTCCACTTCATCACATATGTAGTCCTCCAAGTTGTTGGCTAGAGCAATGTTCTCCATATTGTTCTTCCATTGCTCGTAATTTTCCTCCCCCTTCAACTTGAAATAAGGAGGCAACTGGAGTGTACCGACATTTCCCATAGCATTTGAGGAGGCCTTGGGTTGACTCCACACAGGCTTATTGCTTGACGTAAGCATCTCCTCAATCTTTGGAGCCATCTTGGAACTTTCGAAATCTTGGACAGACATTGCACCTTTTTGTATAATTAATTTAGGTTGAGGTTAAGAAATCTTTTGACCTATTAGCTTTTGCTACCGGACTCAGAACCTGTTGTTATTTATGCGACAGTGGAGTTAAGAGTATACTGCATACCAGCTATATATTCAGCTGCGTGTGGATACTTGCTCTCGAAATCAGATTCCTTATAATATAAATATATATATAATTTATTGTGTGTGTTATAACTACAACTATTGGTACACCTTTTCTTGTTCTTACAATTATCTACACACTTTACAATTACGGAAAGTGTGGAATTCTAAGCGAGACACGTGATACAATTACAGATTTATCGCATGACTTTCAACATTATCTATAATGCGAGGGAACATTTTATGGATATTGGAGAAGCTATTGTGGATGATCGACCACTGAGAGTATGGGAAAAGGGTCAAAAAGAAAATATTGATTTGTCTTACCTGACAGCAAATATCAAAAGTTTGTCGGCAGGAGTATTCCTTGCAACAGTTAGAAAGGCTAGGAAGTCAAGGGCTAGCACAACCCAGATATTTTCTGTAACACTTGCAGATATTCAGAAAGCACTTGCACCTTCAAAGAAGTCACCGACAAATTTGGATAGGCTTCCAGATCACTGTAAAGAATTTGCGGACCTTTTTCGGAAAGAGATAACAGACAAACTTCCGCCTCATTGCCAAGGAGGTGATCATGAGATAAGGCTCGAGTCTGATAAAAAAATACCATGGGGACCCCTGTATGGAATGTCAAGGGATGAATTATTGGTACTGAGAAAGACCTTAACAGATCTACTTGACAAAGAGTATATTCGCGCAAGTAGTTCGCCAGCAGGGGCCCCAGTACTTTTTGTTCGGAAACCAGGTGGAGGTCTGCGATTTTGTGTTGACTATCGTGCCTTGAACGCTATTTCAAAGGCTGATTGCTACCCGCTTCCGTTAATTAAAGAGACACTAGCCAAACTGAGTAAAGCTAAATGGTTCACTAAGCTAGACGTACGATCTGCGTTTCATAAGTTGCGCATCAAGGAAGGCGACAAATGGAAAACAGCTTTCCGAACTTGATTTAGATTATTCGAGTGGCTTGTCATGCCATTTGGACTGAATGGAGCTCCGGCATCTTTCCAGAGATATATTAACGAAGCTTTGCGTGAGTACCTCGACGATTTTTGTTCGGCTTATGTGGATGACGTACTTGTCTTCACCAACAGAGATGAAAAGGATCATCAAAGGCACGTGCGGCTAGTACTTGAAAAGCTTAATAAAGCTGGATTGGGATTAGATATTGACAAGTGCGAATTTAGTGTTAAAGAAACTAAATACTTGGGCTTTATCATATCTTCGGATGGTGAGAATTCTTCAGTCAAGATGGACCCAGCAAAGATCAAGGCAATATCAGAATGGGAGGCGCCTACAACAACAAAGGGGCTAAGAGGATTCCTAGGGTTTGCCAATTTCTATCGTGGCTTTATCAAGGGGTTTTCAAGGATCTGTGCCCCCTTAACATCTCTAACAGGCAAAGGTACACCCTGGAAGTGGGGCGCTGAACAAAATGAAGCATTCGAATTGCTAAAGGAAAAGTTTGTAGCAGAGCCTGCTCTAGCTCAATGGGATCCTGATCGCGAAACAATGTTGGAGGCGGACTGCTCCGGTTATGCGCTTGGTGGATGCTTGTTACAGAAGCAAGAAAATACCACATGGAAACCAGTGGCATACTATTCTCGGAAGCTGAGTGGAGCAGAAATGAATTATGAGATTCATGACAAAGAACTTCTAGCCATTGTAGCTAGTATGAAGGAATGGGATGCAGAGCTGAGGGGTCTAGCGCATGCTTTCACTATCTTAAGTGACCACATGAACCTAAAATATTTCCTCACCACAAGACGGTTGACAGAGCGGCAAACCCGATGGGCTGAATTCCTATCGAGATTCAGGTACACACTGGTGTATAGGAAAGGGGTAGATAGCGAACGTCCGGATGCACTCTCAAGAAGGGACCAGGATAGACCAGTGGAAGGCGACCCTCGACTTTTGAGCCGCAAACGCCAAGTTTTAACCCCAATTAACGCTTCAAGGTTGTGTATAAATGGTACTTGTATTGCAGAAGGCCATGAAATATTTGTCAATAAAGACTTACAGGAGCTTTGGGATCAAGCAGTAGAAAGCGACAAAACATATATTAAAGTAGTAAATGCGGTGCAAAGCGGAGAGCGTGCGTGGCCCAAGGACCTCAAGTTACAAATAGAAGGTTCGGAAGAGGCTAGTCAAATCAAAGCAACGATCGCTGCATGCGAATTTGACGAAGCTATGGGAGTAGTTAGGTATCAAGGGCGAATATGGGTACCTCTTTTTGAGCCTCTTACAACAGCCCTTATACAGAACATTCATGACTCAGCCGTCGCTGGTCATCCTGGAAGAGATGCAACGCTTGCCCATGTCGCACGATAATATTTTTGGCCTGGAATAAGCAAATCAGTCAAGCGCTTCTGTAAAAATTGCCATGTGTGTGGAAGATCATCAATCTGGCGACATCAGAAAAAAGGACTTCTTAAGCCACTGCCAGTACCCGATAGATTTCATCAAGAGCTTTCTATAGACTTCATGGTAGAATTACCAAACTCAAATGGAGCAACAAACATTATGGTAATCACTGACAGATTGTTAAAATCGGTGACACTAGAGGCCATGGAGAAAATGGATTCGGAGTCTTGTGCTAAGAGATTTCTGGAATGTCACTGGCGTTATCATGGGTTCCCGAAAGCCTTAACTAGCGATAGAGGTACTAACTGGACAAGTAAGTTCTGGAGACAATTGTGTGAATTGGTTGGAATAGAACAGAGATTAAGCACAGCCTATCATCCTCAAACTGACGGGGCAACGGAAAGAATGAACCAGGAAGTTCAAACCTACTTACGGGCATATGTTTCCTACACCCAACATGATTGGTCTGATTGTCTTGCTGCGGCTCAACTTGCAATTAATAATCGAGATGTGGTATCCTTTGGCGGCATAAGTCCGTTTTTCGCGACACATGGGTATCATGTCAATCCTATCCAAACCACTTCCGAAGATTCAACTATTTCTGCATCAACAGGAAAGGAAAGGGCTGAAAAATTTGTCGAGCGACTGGAAGAAACTACGATCTTTATGCAATCCGCAATGGCAGCCGTTCAAGAACGCTTTAAAGAATTGACGGACAAAAAGAGACAACCAGCACCTAGATATGTGGTAGGTGATAAAGTTTGGCTACTGCTGCAAAATATTAGGTTAGAGGACCAACCTTCCAAAAAGTTGGGGTGGCAGCATGCAAAATATACTGTAACAAAAATTATTTCGCCTGAAGTAGTGCAGCTCAATATTCCTGGGAAGATACATAATAAGTTCCACGTGGATATGCTCTTACCAGCAGAAGAAAATCCGTTGCCATCTCAAATTCTTGAGGACGAAAATCCAGGCCCTATCACTGGTGATGATGGCGAGGAAGAGTACCAAATTGATGAAGTGCTTAGATGCAGGACAAGAAAGGGAGAAAGACAGGCTTTGGTTATGTGGACAGGAATGGCGCAACCAGAGTGGACATCACTTACAAATTTACAAGATGCTCTAGCACTCGACGTTTGGGAGGAGAAATGGGGCTCAGCGGAGATAAATAATGGTCCAACGTCAAGGAAGGAGAAGAAGAGAGGGTAAACGGGGGGGTAATGTTACGGTTTGACCGTTGTTTTAGCTTAGGAGGAAACCTAAGCGTTTAATTAGGAATAATTACGATAAGACTGAAAGAGGAAGGATGGGCAAATAGAGATGAAATAGCACTACTAGCCAGGAGGTCGAAGCAACATCATAGCGTAATGGCTCCTGATAATACTTGGCTCAGTAGCAAGTATTAGGCCTAGGGGGAAGTTATCAGTCAGCAGATTCACGAAGCGGGCGAAACGTTATAAGTACCTGTTAGTAGTAGCTAGAGATTTCTTTCCTCTTCATATAGTTTAATAAATCGATTTATTCATTACCAACTCGGTTTCCGTCACATCAATCATCTCGCAATGCAAATCTAAAACGGTTCAGCGCGGGAGAATTTAACTGGCACTGGTGACAGAATTTGTTGATGGTCTCAACAACCTTTAAATCCAGGTCGTTATAACCAGCTTTTGTTAATAATTGATAGAGGCGGCCAGCTTGTGGATGTCCAAATCAGCGGTGCAGTTGACAAATCGCAGGTTCTGTAAGATAAACATGGGCTTGTTCCCACTTGCTGAGGTGAAACCAAGGATGTCCTCATTTACGAGTAATAGGTGCTGACTTTCCGGTTGATCTCTGTTTTATCTCATTTGTGGTGTTGTCTAGGAAAATCCCAAGTTTATCCATATCTGCGAGACAGAGTAGGAAAGGAGTTTGTGTCTCCAGGACCTCGAACAAAATTAGGCCGAAAATAGTGTCTACATGTACTGTTCCAATTGAAGATGTGGGATCACCACGGCCAAATTGAATGGTATGTGCACCGGCCGTACTTTTATCAAATCGCACTCTTGGGTCTTCCTTAATCAACGCTTCGAATTGGGCTATTTCAACAGAAGAAACTTTTGCGGCACCAGCGTCAGGCATTATTCCATGAAAGTTATCTATGCCATACTGGTTGATGGTAAAATTCATTGCGGGAACACTTGTCTCAGGCTCTTCATACTTGTTCAAATGTGTTAATAAATGGTGTGTCGACTGAGAAAGCATGTGTTTAACAATCATTGGCCCATATTCAGTGCTCAAGTACGAGTTCTGTATATCCTCTTCGAATCCATCTTCATCATCTTTATGTTGTTCAAAGAAAAGAGATTTTTCGCTGCCTTCATAACCTTGCAAGTAGCTAGTATAGCCTTCGGAACTAGGGTTAGTATTGGACATATGACATGAAATGATGTAGTGTTCTCTGGACTTTTGCCGCTCTTCGGCAGTGTGCTTTGTTGACCAACAGTTGGATTTATTACAGACATTACACCTCTTTTTCCACTTTTCATCATATTGCTTGCGTTTCCTTTCTTGATTAATTACTGGTCTAGATTGTGGTGGGGAAACTTTCGGAAATGGTTCTGATTCTGACTGCAAAATTGATTTCGATTATTGTTGATAAATTGTCGATCAAAATAGAGTTGACTTTGATCCTCTTGCGCATCATCTCGGCTGTCAGCATAAGCATTCTTGTCATAGGTCATATGTAGCGGATTTCGGCTCAATGATGTTTGGAGAGAGGAGCGGAGTTCTGAAAACAATTTCTCGACATCATCTGCAGGACGGAATAAAGCATACTCTAATTCAGGTATCCCACGACAAGCCCGAATTATGGCGGTCTTCAAGGGTTGCTGTCCAGCGTACATGGGGCCGAGTGCTCTTTGGCAAAGAAGGAGTTTGTCGAACATGCGTTGCAAAATTTTGTGAAGGTTTTCATTTGAGTAATCTCGACGTAATTTATCAAAAGACACAGTAGTCCAGTTGGTATAGTATTGTTCATGATTCACCTCTGTATCAAAATGTTGCTTTAACTTTTCATACATTGACGAGAACATTTCATGGGGGTGCATATGATTGATAAAGAACCATTCAGCTCTTCCTATCAAGATTCAGGGAAAAACTGAGTTCAATTGACCAGCACAAATTTTCATATTTTCTGCAAGAGCGAGAAATATTCGTGTTTTGTCTTCGAGAATGTCATAGGGTTCTCCAGTGCACCTTTTCTTGTTGTCAAAACATTTCATGAACTTGAAGATAACATCCGGATCGAGTATTTCTGTCTGTATAGGGACAGGTGGGAGCGTCCAGAATGATTGTGTACAATCCTCATCAATTATCCCTCGTGAATTATGCTGAGAAATGGTTGATTGGGTTGGTTGGGATGGTATAGAGTTTTGTTGTAGCCGTGTGTGATTTTCGGCGGAATACCTGGATGCTTTACCCACACTAGGTTGATGGGGTATTTTCAATTGAAATTAGTTCCGGAGATTGGAAGAATTACACACTAGCCTCGAGTTTGATTATGAGATACAATAAATGTGTTTACTATACAAAGAAGTTTACTGATATTTAATGGATAGTTAATTGTGATTAAATTGCTATATATTCTATATGTGTGGCAAGAAGTCCCTCTATATACATGAAAGCGGGGTATTCCGCACACTAGTGTGAACTCTAACATAGTTCCTAATCTAACCTAAACGGGAAGGTTGTTGGAGATCCTGAAGCCAATGTATGCTGTCTGGCATCTATTGGCTAATTACTATTCATGCCAGTGAGTGATGATATGGGTTAATCATATCTTATGGCGCCAGTGCATATTATTCTAATATGTACTATTTGTCTACTGCAGTCATTTTTCTGCCTTAATTACAACATTCTCGATCGAGAATTGTAACCTGTATCTTCGATCTTTGTAGGTGATGGGGTGTTGGCTTTTTCTCTAGGAGGAAAGTTCTGGGGTGATAATTTATGTTCCTTTTCAACGCAGCAGAAATCTCTTCATCAGTCCAGTCATGTGGCTCTTCTTTGGAAATGGCAATCTCTGTTAAAGTTATGAGCTTGAGCGAAGATGGAGGTTGTAGCGGAATCAGTGTCGGCAGTTAGACAGATGCAGTAAGTCTCGTATGAGGCTGTGAGAGGAAGATCCGAGTGGAAACAATTGTATTTAGATGTATGGTTCAGAGTAAAAACCGAGATGATAAGAGTGAGATTGCGTGTTTGCATGTCTCATCAACTGTGGTTTTTGACCAGTATTTATCAATCTCCATGGACCGTAAGTTATGATCCCTGTAGATGTAGATCTATGTACACACACATATATGGGCCGGGAATATAAAGCTAAATACTTGTGTGTTGGTAATAGATACGAGAAAACTATAACCTGCATTGAAGACATAGTCATCCGCTGGAATTCTAGTGTGAAATAAACGCTAATGCGCATTAAACTTTCGGAGAATGATGTATTGATAACAGTGATATAGAATGGGGAATTTGATAGTCAAATTAGCCGGACTTACTAATAAGTTATTCTTGGCATTCCAAGATAAATCATATTTCAACAATCTCTAATGCGACAGAATCTGGATACCCCTTTAGAGGTACAAAGATCCCTCTCTCTAGGAGGATCCATTTCATGTCTTTCTTAAGAATTCCAGCAGTGTCGAAATGGCACCTTTTCCATCCAGAAAAATCTTGCTTGAGTTCCCAAAAAAGTTCTTCATCATATAGGTCACGGTCAATGTAGTAAGAAAGATAAGTTAATATTGTTGAAGCCAGTTCTCCTTTGGTCGTGTCCTGTAGGTCAACTGTTGTGTTACCGAGCTCATTTTCATCGATGTCTACAAGTGCAACCTCAGAGAGACCGTATTTTTGAAACAGGCCTTGAACTAAATCTGAAGAGGAATGTGGAGTACTAGATATGAGTGTAGTCGGGGGTGAGGAGGTGGCGCCTTCCATTGTGTCAATGTTTGTGGAATGAATAACAAATACTGCTTCCGATGGCGCAATAGGCGTTGAATCAACAGTAAATTACCAGACGCGATGCAAGTAATTTAAGTATCTTTTGGATCTACAGAAAATTGTCAGACGTGATGCAAAGGTACAATTAGTAGACTGTCTCTTCCTAGCTAATCTGTGGTGAACTTCTTTCAACCACTGATCAGTGTTGGGTTAATTATTTAGATCTGAATAGTTGGACTAGGTGATAACGATGGTTTATTATTACTTGACCCAATCCCTAATGATTTGGTCCTTGTTGGTAGACTGAATTACAGATACTACTGCCCAAGGCATAACAGGCATATTCTCTACAATATGTTACAGCTAAACTACATATACATAATTAAGTGATAACAACAGTGGACCTCATAGGCAATGCAATCATAGAGAGCGCAACCCCATGGGTGTCCTTCTGTATTGAAAATGTTCCACGTACCTTTGGGACAATTAACGACAACTTGGAGTACTGCTTAAGGCCAGTAACCCCAGAAGATATCCACGAAGCCCTCTCCACTGCCACAGGTGTATCCCAAGTCGCCGTCTTACCTTCACAAAATAATGATGCACACCCAAGCTCATCAGCCACGTCATGGATCGTCCGATTCTCAGAGAGTCAACAACGTCTACCCCGCGTCCTTTACCTACTTGGATGCCGAACAGTAACAAAGCTTCTTCCGAGACGACAGTCAGTAATACAATGCACCCGTTGCTGGTTATGGCATAACAGTCGCTCATGCGCATCTCCTATTAGATGCCGTCTCTGTGGCTCGTCGCAACACACCGAAAGGGAACACAACAACCACTGTGCTGCCCCTGCGGGCGACATATGCCCCCCTCGATGTATTCATTGCCATGGTCCTCACCCAGCTAATGATACCACCTGTGAACTCCTCCCCAAGCCTAATACACCCCCTAAATCCAAACCGCAAATATCTGCAATCAAGAAAATCAGTGCAGAAGCTGGCTGTGTAAAACCATCACCAGAGATCTCCAATGACACTTAGTAAATCATCTCTACCCCAGCCGTAGATGATCTCCCGTCAGGATCGATACCACAAACTAGACAAAAATCTCCAACAGCGGCACCCCACCCTGGCCTCTCTGCTCAAAGCTCAAACAACTGTTTCGACATTCCTAGCGTCGAACATAGTCAGAGCGAGGAACAAATGCAACAATAATGAGTGGCAAACCTCGAAACACAGCTCGCAACAAACCGCTAAGGATACTCTCTCAAAATTTTGGACGAGGAGCACAGGCCCACGAAATCGCCCTAAACGAAGCCTATGCAAATAAGGTAGATATAATTTTCATACAAGAACCTTACATATTTCAAGACCGATCTAGGAGAATAACCAAACAACATCCATCCTTCGAATCCTTTTCCCCAACAGATAACTGGACAACGGAAAAGCCGCGTGTAATCTCCTATGTCTCTAGAGGAGTAGGTCTCCGTACAGAACAAGTCTGCACTGTAACATCTCGAGACATTTTACACTTACGACTAACATCAAAATATGGCCAGATACTCAATTTACATAATATCTATAACGCACCTGCTAGCTCTCTTGGGGAATATGCGCTTGAAAAATTTTACACATATCATTTTAAAGAACTCGGCGGGAGTTGTCTACTTCAAGTGGATTTTAACCTTCACCACACTCTGTGGCAGCCATCATGGCCATGTGGACCATGTAGGGGCTCAGAAACATTCGTTCAATGGGCTGAAAGTCATAACTTCCATCTCCTCTCGCCTACAGAAGAGGCAACTCATAACCGTGGAAACGTACTGGACCTGGCGCTCGGGCGAGGACCTATTTTGCATGGTGCAGAATGTGAAATAGCCACAGACCTAGACACAACCTCAGACCATCTTCCCCTACTAACAACAATTGCATGGAATCGGAAAAGCGAGCCGCTCAAAAGACTCCGCCTAGATACCGTCAACAAAGACCTCTTCCGTCGCCTGCTCAAGACTTCGACCTGCTGTATTGTCCCCCTCCCACCTCATCCTTCCAAACACGACCTCGATATACTGACAGAGAGCCTGGTCAAAGCCATTGGTACCGCTTTCAATGGGTCCGCTCAACGCTCTATTGGAACTAGTCGTGATAATCCATGGTGGAACAGTGCATGCAGGTCTGCTCGCACACAGTTTAAACAGTTTGCCCGTTCCCCCCCTGATAACGAGATGGAACTCAGGGATGCAAAGAAAGCCTATCGCAACGTGATAAGGAAAGCCAAGCACGCCTTCTTCAAGACACGTGTTGAGAAAGCTAGCTCGGGTAAAGACGTGTTTGAAATGGCAAAGTAGCACAGATCAGCTGGGACCTTCCGATCAACCCCTCTCAAAAACTCGCAGTCATCGAATAGTAACCATGCAATCACAACAGAGGAAAAAAGGAAAGTTTTATTAGCCAACTTACTGACAAACTCCACAAACGCCAAAGATATGCCGTTACATACTCCCGCTGTGCCAAATACCCGACTACCATTCCATCATCTAGCTTATGAAGAAGTGAAAGTAGCGATTTTCCGAGCTGGAAATACCTGCCCAGGGGTTGACGAGATACCACCAGCTATCCTTAGAGAAGCATGGCCACATATTTAAGATCATATCATAGCGCTCTTCACTAGTTGTCTGTCACTGGGATACCACCCCATCTGCTTCCGGCAGGCTGGAGTAGTTATCCATCAAAAGCCTGGCAAGACTGATCTATCTTCGCCTCGATCTTATCAACCAATTGCACTACTTTCAGTTCTCGGAAAATTTCATGGATCATTGTGGCATAGCGTAATATGAAACGCCATGCGGACGGCTAAGTTAAAACACAAATAATAGTTCAATGCACTTCTAAAACCAGCAAGGAAGACTGATAAGAATGGGCTAGTTTCATTAGGTGATGTGTAGCAGATTGTTGGGCATAGGGGCTGTGTGCTACGTGCTATTTGGTAATTTTATGTATATAAATACTCGGCGTGAAGAAGCATTATTCTTCACGCAACGTCTTCTTCAATCACCTTAACAATACATTTGTTTACCCATCCCTTCTTCGGGAATGTAACGGCTTGTAAGCCGATTGTTGTGTGGCACGTGATTGTATTCACGTGCTTCTATAATTCTACAGTAGTCTAGCTTTATTCCAGATCAGTTCAGCTGTGACTGGAATATTCTAGTAATTGGTAGCAAGACTGGGAACTACTATGACTGGAATATACGAGAAGCAGATATCAGTCAAGAACGAGTATTCTAGAGTTCTTCATAGATGTATAAATAGTAGAAGTAATACTCTGATAGTTAGCCATAGAGAAAATTATTAACTACCTTTGTATATCTGATTGCTCCCGCATCGACACTCGAACCGTGACAGTTTCACGGATCTGTAATTAGAATTTTAATACTAATTTTAATTCGTGATAAGATGAAGGGGTAGTTAATTAAAGACATCAATTTAATAATAGCTTCCCCTATACAATTAGTTGTGTAAAAAGTCATGTAAGGAAATGCAAGAGAGTCATGAAGAGAAGGACAAGAACACAGCCATCAATGCGAAGATATTGGCTAGAATTGATTACGATTAATTCCGGCTGGCAAAGGCTTCTACTCTTGTATAAAATAGTTCAGCGTGAAAGAGATTTACTCCTCACGCAACGTCTTCTTTACCCATCTCTTCTTCGGGAAGACCATATGTCCATTGCCCAGTTCTTCATCAGCAAGACCCACGTGTAACATCTACTGCAACAAGTTGCCCATTCATCTCTTCCTAGAGAAGACCTGTCATCCCTTTGACCCATTTACAACCTTCACTTACCACCTAGATCTTCACTAGTCTATACAACGCATCCCGTGGAACACCGTCAAACCCTCATCCCTGAGAGACAGGGAAGACCATTTATCTCTTTCCAGCTCTTCATCAGCAAGAACCACATGTAGCCTCTATCGCTACTATCTACCTATTTGTCTCTTCCTAGAGAAGACCAGTCATCCCTTCGACCCACTCATCACCTTCGTCTACCACCTAGATCTTCGTTAGACCACATACGCACCCTGTGGAACACTGTCCTAACCTCGCCTTGAGAGAAAAGGTCTGGAAAGATTGATAGCAAAACGTATATCCTGGATCGCTGTCAGGCATAAGGTCCTGGTATCCCAACAATTTGGAGCTCTCCCCTGCAGATCTGCGACTGACCTAACAACCAGCTTCACCCATGATGTGGAGAGAGCTCTCAACGAAGGACACACAGCAAGCATGCTCACACTCGATGTAAAAGGCGCTTTTGACGCCATTCTCCCAGGAAAACTCTTGTACCGCATGCGTACCCAAGGCTGGCCCAACAACCTCGTCGACTGAGTCGGCTCCTTCGCAATGGGACGCTCAGTACGGATCCATATAGATGGAGAAATAGGCCCTCTGCAAAAAGTAACATGTGGTCTTCCGCAAGGATCTCCCGTATCCTCTATCCTTTTTATGCTCTACATTGAACCTCTCTTCAGACTCACAAATGCATTTGGATACGTGGACGATGTGGCCATCCTAGCAATTCAAAAATCGCTCACAGAAAACTGTGAATTCCTTAAAAAGTCCCTACAACAAGCCTCCGAATGGGGTAAGATCGAGGGTATCACGTTTGACCCTAGAAAATCTGAGCTGCAGCACTTTTCTAGGCGCCGCTGCGATAGGGATCCACATAGCACCCCAAAAGTATCGTCTGGCGAGATGGAGGTTACTGAGAATACATCGCGACCATACACTAGATGGCTGGGAATATACTTTGACAAAAAACTGACATTCAAATGGCATGTACAAATCTTAGCCGGTAAAGCCCTGAAAGTCGCAAATGGACTCAAATCTCTAGGCAACACAACGAAAGGAGCCCCCCCTTACCTACTTCGTCAAGCTGCTCTAGCCTGCGTCCTACCGATCGCTTATTACGGAGCAGAGACCTGGTGGCCAGGCTGCAATAGGAAAATTAACCAAACCCACACAGTTTCGAGTCGCGTTGAAGGACACGTTTCTTTCCTGTATAGAGTCATCATGACATGTCCTAGAGCTATCCTCCCAGTGCATAGGACCACTCCAACACCTGCACTAATTCGAGAATCTGACCTCTTGCCACCTAAGCTTAAACTAGACTCTAGAGCTTGCCAGGCCGTCCTGCAAATACATCGCCTTGATAGCAGGCACCCCCTCCGACGAAGAGCTAACTTAGTCATCAAAAATCAGAGCCGCGTCTCCCGTTTCTCGGAGTGGGTCTTTGCAAGCCCTCCAGTAGAGGACATAGATCCCCTAATCAATGCACCTTGGTCCAGGAAAGAAAGCTGGCGCAATAGCATTAAACGAATATCCCAGCACCCAATCTCTTTGCCAACAGAAATTCCTTTCCAGGAGCTCATTGTATACACCGATGGGAGTAGACTCCAAGCCTTGCTAGACACAGAGCCTCGCGTCGGGGGTGGATCAGTTCTGCACCAAGCTGGAAGAGTTCAACTTAACAAGTCGGTAGCACTCAATTCCTCACTAAACATATTTGACGCAGAAGTCACTGCAGTTATCCTCGCAGTAGAAGCTGCTCTGGGCCTCCCTACCGCTAGGTTCGCTAATAATCTCTGGGTTCTGTTAGATAACCAAGACGTAGCATGTAAATTAAAAAGTTTTCCGATCTGCTCCTCACAGAATAAGTTAGTCCAGTTCGCCGAGTATGCAACAGCTTGGAAAAACCGGCCCGACTCCCACACACCATTAAAGGTGAAATAAAAGTGTTTTGGATACCAGGAGACGCCGGGATTAAAGGAAACGAACAGGCAAATGCTGCGGCCAAAGCGGGCCTAATCCTACCTCCACCCTCAACCACGCCCCTAACTTTGGCATCTGCCAAAAACCGGCTAAAATCATTAACAGGCTCCCTTCTCGAGAAATTCTGGACACTGGAAGCCCCAACCTTATATCGAGCACTAGGAATTAACACCATCGAACGATGTCCGGGCGAATTTTTCTTAAATCGTTCCCTCGTAGCCCATCTTCATGCTGCCCGCTCAGGGCATGGCGACTTTGCTGCCTACCACGAACGTTTCAAACACGTCGACGCACACAAAACATGTAGTTGCGGGGCTCCCAAGTCACCAAGGCATCTCCTAACCTGCCACATTCCCTCAGTAAGGCTACCTAGAGTTCCAAGGAGCTACAGCAATAAGGTTAGTTACCTATTTGGTAGTCAAGATGGAGCAAAAAATTGACATAGTGGCTGCAAGATACAGAATTCTTTTCAAAAATCTGCCCCAGACACAGAGTAAAATCTCACCACGTTTATGCTGACTAGAAATTTGCACAGAAGGATGTTACACTCTGGCCCTTTAACCCAGCTCAAATATAAAGATAGTTAGTTGTCCCAGTGTTTTCATGCCCAAGAAACTCTACCGCAAATTCATTCCATGTTATGGAGCAGGATAACCCTTCTATAACCCTTTGCCCGGAAAAACTAATGCTTTGGCAATTCAGGTTTGGACGGTCAAAGGCCTCAGGTATCCAGGGTAGTAAGCTTTGGCGTCTTATGTCCTACTTAGGATTTATATTAGATAGACGTAAAATAATAAACCAATCCAATCCCACCGAAGTATGTCACGTCTAAATAGATGTTAGGTTCTTCCTGTCACGTAGAAGATTTCAAATTCAAATTCAAATCCCAGCGAAGTAGGGGCTCCTAAGGTTTTACTAGTGCCTGGGGCACAATATACAGTGACGTAGGTCAGGCTGCCCATCTTTATAAAACAGTGGTCTGATGTCAGGCCTGATGACAATGGAAAGAATTGAGTCGCATGACTACATTTGCGCGTGAAAGTAGTTGCGCGAGGCCGGATGTCTGTTCCTGCAAATAGAATATGGCTATTGTAGCCAGGATGACTTTTTGTTATAAAAATCCTCACTTTCTTTCTTTTCTATGGCTCCTGTACCACGACTACATGTGCACCGGCATCCCATGTCTGCTGCAATGCTATATCCGTATTTTCCCCACCTCTTCCGAAATTCACTTGGTGAAGGTGTACGGTGTTACTGTTGGAAATATTGCGCATTGAAATGGGCGCAATATTTATTTAACGAACGTAGAAGTTGACTAAAAGAGTGTCATGTTCGGATTACAGCTAAAAGTGTGGGAAGTGTGCGCTACAAGTCCAAGTGTAGGAGGGCAAGACGGAACACTTGTACGCGGTGTCCTCTACAAACCTGGGGGTGAAATATTCTCCCAGAGCCAAGTTCAGTCAAATTTCGCAATACCGAACAAGTTGGCCCACGAGGCAATGATTCAAACTACTCCACCACCTCAAATCTTCACTCCCAGATAGTCCTATTCCTACCTAAGCCTCATCAAGTCTACAAGTACGACCTAGTACATCCTTATTCCAATGACCACACCTCTCGTCGACTTTCTCTGGCCTCAGCCGGTCACCAAATACACGCCCACGCCGATAATTATACCCGACAGAGGACAGAAAGTGTTGGTACAACGGGGTTCACTTGGTTTAATGCCTTAAAAGTGCTAAAAACAAGTGATATATTCTGTCTATCTCTCTTCTGTATCCCTCCTCAAGCATTAATATCTAAAGTACAAAATGAAGCTTAGCGCCCTGATTATATCACGTGATGAGCTGACCAATACTTTTGGAAGTAAATGTTTAATACAAGCCCTTTATCCATACGCCATTCACCTGTGAACCGACACTGGCAAACTTTTTTTTTTTTTTTTCAGTTATTCAACCTCGTTGACGCTTCACGTTGGACCCAGCCCTGAACTTTAACATCAATATTATTTGTACTCACGAGATTTTTCAAAGCACCATTAGAAGTTGACTTTGTCATAGAGTCAGCAGGATTACTATCTCCTGTAATCCAACGAATTTCTGATAGTTCTCGCCGCTCATATGACTGCCGGATGGCCATGATATCGATCATCAACCTCTTTTCCTTTGTGGTGCCTAATTTGACCATGCATTCGTATAATGAGAATGAATCAGTACAGATGACAACTGGGATTTGGTTTATGTTCAGCTGCTTGGTAATCATATTTAAAGTAGTCGAAATCGAAATGGCCATATCAATTCCTGCTACCATCCCGTACAACTCCGAAGCTAGTACAGCACGGGTAACCCTCTTGCATTTAGTAGAGCTCCAGTGTAGAATGTTGGCCTGTAGTCTGAATTTTCCTATTCCCAGAGCTTCATTTCCCAGAACGATCACATAACCAATTTGAGAGCTTAGGTCATGGTTGTTGGCAAAAGAACCATCGACAAAAACAAAAATCTTAGCAGACTCCAAATCCAGAGGTATGTAGTGGAGTCCACGGTCTAGATTCTTCATCTGCCATTCAAGGCGCTTGTTGAGAGCTTTGACGTCTTCTTTTCCGGGATTTTGATGTTGTGCGGCTATCGAACAATCAAAAGCAGCTTCTGGTTGGCAAATGCTAGCAATATAAGCGCCACGAGCTCTCTGTTTAAGGTAGGTCTCTTTGAAGTCGTCTGAGTTGGGGTTAATTTGATGAAGACGTTTTCCTTGTCCTTTCTGAGTAAGATTGAGGCCATCTCCATTTTTATCAATCACTAATTTACAACCATTAAACATCAGTGGATTATCATGCGTTAGCTTCTCGATAGGCTTGGCGAGCAATTCTGCTTTCTCAAGTTCAAGGCCCTCTTTCTTAACGAATTTCTCATCTCCTAGGATGAGGGTGTCATCGGTTTGCATGCCTACAACACCAAACGGCCCTTGCTGATTCTCAGTTACTAGAAGACATGGATCATATGTTGAATTTTTCATCTCTAGTTTGGTTTGATGATGGCTGTGGTAGGTGCCATACCAATGGGTTCCTGATTCTAGGATTCCATATAGAGGCTTAAGGATCTTTAGAATGTCTTGTGGACGAAATTCATCGCGCATTTGCTTAGGAGGAGTTGCGTAAATGGGGCGTACAAGCTTAGTCTTTGATTGTACATAGGCTTGGGTGATATCTCGCAGAAAAAGTGAGATACCACATGGGGATAGTGAAGGAGCCAATGCCACAATTATACGCTGGCTCACCCGTTGGATTGTTGGTGATTGGGTCAGAATTTCCTTCTTGCCATGATCATTATACGCTTGAATTACTAAACGTGACTTCTCATATGGCATTGAAGTTTCCTTACCCTTCACTTCATCAACCATCCTAGAACCAAAGATTCGTCTATCGCGAAGCTCTTCATCGTCTCGACATACAAGTTCATAGACTCCCCGCACCATTAATCCATCCATTTCTTTTCTACGCGATAAGATAAATGGTTTTCCAGGAGCTGTGATAATCCCCTTTTCTCTGAGTTCCAAAGAAAATTCTCGATCCCTGTTTTCCTTTTCCGAAAGAAATGCTTCAACTTGTTCCAAATTTATATCTTCTATAGTATCTCTGTAGGGTGATTCGAAAATCCCATCATTTATAAAAGCTGAAGTTTTGGGTTCGGATCCAGGATCTTTGGGTTGTAGGTTTCTCTGACTGCGTCGAAGCTGTTGGAAAACTGGCTGTGGATCATTGTTCTCTGGTGGATATTCTCTATTGTTTTCCTGGCCAACAATATCTTCTGGTTGAATTTGATCATCGATCGAGCAAGGATCTCTAAGGAACGGCTTGACCCTTGTACTCCTGAAATTGACATAACGCCCATTCATGTCAACTTGTATTGTTTCACCATCCATCCATACCAGTTTATACGGCGTTTTATCCCAGCCGCGTCCTTCCCTGTAAACAATAACCTCCGAACCAAGGGGAAGATCATGTAGGTGCTTAGTAAGTGGACCGTTTCGCATATTTAATGCATCAGCTACTTTCCGTGCAGCGTGACACTTTCTCACTTCTACCATCGCTTTCTTAACAGCAGTAGCCCGAGCAATAATTGAAGCGGACGGAGCATCTGAATTACTAATGCGTGGGTAGGCCCCAAAAACAAGAACAGTAGGAACCAGCCCGTTTGGACCTGCAGTGTCATTGATTGCCTTGAGCGCCATCTGCAACTTCATTTCCTTTGATAGGCCCAATCCTTCTGCGCTGATGATCTGGTAAGCTCGCTTAAGCGGTATATGGTATCTTTCTACCTGGCCAATTGCATTATGAGCCTCCACCGGCTTCTGTATGGGTTCCACATTCATCATCCTGGCATTATCGCGGAACTCTTGAGCGCTGAAATTTGTTCCTGGATCATGAGCAATATAAGCAGGGGGACCTAAATATGTATCAATCCATGCCTCCCTTAAAGTGTCCCATGCATGTTTAGCTGACATATTCCTCAAAAACCTCCCACCCTGGAAACTAGTTGCCTCGTCAATTATGTGTAGAACCTGACCATCGTGGAGAGAAAGCACGTCAACAAGCAGCGTGTGGTTAAAATCGATATCATCCTTCAGAGTGAACTTAAATCGGCCAGGGGCTTTTCCATGAGTCTGACACTGCTCACAGTACCTAGTCAATTGCTCGAGATCCTCAAATCTAGTGTCATTGCCGGAACGCTGAAGTACTTTGTGAAGACGTCCTACTGAAGGGTGACCAAAACGTCGGTGTAGGCGGCGAAGTTCCACTTCGGTAAGGTGGCAAGTGGCAACAGCGTTATTTTTGGGCCCTTGAGCGAGGTATGTTAAAGCCTTAGTCGTATTTAACAGCATCCATGGGTGGCCGTATGCCCTGATGATCGGTATACGTTTCCCTCCTTGGATGAGAACATTTTCTAGGTTGTCAAGTTTAACCTGCAAATCATCCATGTCTTTGAGAGAAAGAAGAAATGGTGTATCGGCAGTTACGACGTGAAATGTGATTATCCCGAGTGGTGTAGTAACATCTGCAGTCCCAAGAGAGGTCGTACTACCTATACCAAATTGAACCTTAGTTTCCCCTGCCCTGGATTCATTAAGCTCTATGTTCTGAATGCTTCGAAGAGCAAGGAACTGTTCATGACCAGCCGTAGATCGATAACTGGCACCTGTGTCAACCATAATCCCCATAAATACGCCTGTTGAATATCGACTAGAAAGAAATATGTCGATTGTTGTAGTCGATGATATGATCTCCGTTTTAGGTGTTACCTTATAACTAGCACAAAATGCATGGGTTATGGATTGTCGTTCAAGGTCTTCAATCAGTTTTTCACCGTCAACATCACCAAAACACTCTGTAGTATATGTTCTAGACATATGGCTGGCAGATAAATCAAGATTCTTATTGTCTTCAAGTTCGAATTCATCGATGAATTGTTCATAATCTGTTGAATTATCGGGATCCAAACCTTCATATTCGTTGATGAACTGTTGAATCTTACTGTCATTCCATGGAGTAGCTTTGAACCTTTGGAATGAGATCTTTCGCTCTTCATCGCTATGGTTTGTACTCCAGCAACCAGCCTTTTTGCAGACAAAGCATTTCTTAGTTTTTGCAGGTTTTCCCGAGCTGTTCGATAGACTTTCGTTTCTAGTACTCTTGCCTTTGTACTTGCGATCGACGTAGAATGCATTACAGTTGTCATGTATGTCCATACCTTTTGAGACGAAATTCTGCTGGGTTCTATTTTGAGTGTGTATGGCAAGAGCGTTTCTAATCTCTTCAGAGGCTCCTTGAAAAGTAGGACATCTCCGAAAAAGTGCTATGTTGCACTCGGGCACATTACGACAGGCCCTATAGAGCTTATCCCGAATCATTAGGTCAGTCTGAAATTCTGGCCGCAAGATTGCCTGGTCTCTGAGAAGTTGATCTCTCATTAGATCGAAACACTGTAAGATTGTCATACCAGGGTTTCTCAACGTATAATCTTTCAGGGTTGTATCTTCCCATTCAATTGTCTTCCGTTCTTGGCGTTGCTCTGTCTCAAAATAGCTTTTCAAGTCTTGAATCATCTCCGAAAAATTACATCGGTTACCGGAAACTTTTTTGAAAAAATAATCCCTAGCCTCACCTGTGAGCATAATCGGAAATGATCTATGGTAGTCTAAAGGGTCCACATTTGCGTTGTGGCACATAGCGTAGAAGATTCGCAGCTTTTTATCAAGAACATCATCCGCGCCACTATACCTGTCCTCCTTTAGATAGGACTTTTGCAAGTTTTGAATGTTAAAAGATGAACATTGGAGCGATCCACTTTGTGCATTCATCTTATGTGTATATGATGGCTTCTGTTGACTTTCTGGAATAATAGGAGCTGGGTTGAGGTTATTTCGTACGTCACCGCTTATTCTAGATGCAGGAAATTTTATATTCGGACTCTGCTGCATGAGAAATGGTTGAGGTAATGGTATCTCATCTGGGGATTGTAAGTCCATCTTGCTTGAAGGCCATGGCATCTTTCTCTCTTCTTCCTTTCTTAAGTATGCGTAACTTCCTGGGAGATCTGGATTCCTTCGCGAGTTAAATTTTCCTGAAGTAATCATCTTCGCTAGCTCTTCCGGTGGCCATTCTGTAGGTTCCCTTTCATCCAACAACTTTGTCAACCCTTCAGCCACAGCGTCATTTCTATTTATATATACTCCATTATCTCGTAGATAACTTCGTAAAATTCCTCTTGTATATTTAGACATCTTGTTGAAGTCTTCTTGCTGCCATTTTGCAAATTCTGCCCGAAAATCCTCCCAAAGCCCTTCATCTCGGTGATCTAGCTTTTTAAAGTACGCAATTTGATCTTCTATGTAGCTATCATAGTCTTCACTTGGGACGTCTGGGGTGTCTTCGTTGATAAATCGCGCCGTCATTTTTGCCGGTTGGATTTAGAAGTGCAATCTTGAAATAATTAAAAATGCGTGATGGAACGCGGAGCCAATTGTTCTTCTAACTAAAAAAAGTCTTCCTGAATGAATCCAAGATATACTTATAGCTGTAAAGGCGGTACTATTGAGTCCTTCAGTTAGCACAGTGAAAGCCTATGAATAGGGCCACTGTCTCTTCGTCACCTTGCTGTCTGCGGTCGATACTGAACGAAAATAAAATCGAAATTGATCCACCACTGATCAGTGTTGGTACAACGGGGTTCACTTGGTTTAATGCATTAAAAGTGCTAAAAACAAGTGATATATTCTGTCTATCTCTCTTCTGTATCCCTCCTCAAGCATTAATATCTAAAGTACAAAATGAAGCTTAGCGCCCTGATTATATCACGTGATGAGCTGACCAATACTTTTGGAAGTAAATGTTTAATACAAGCCCTTTATCCATACGCCATTCACCTGTGAACCGACACAAAGCGTGGCGCACAAATCTGGGAGACTGTTCTTTGGGATGCACGTGAGATGGATCAGTACAAGCTAACAAGATGATGCGAGGGATGGATACAGTCTCGGCTGACGTGTTATTTTGAATTTTGGGAAGAAGTTTCACGAATTGAGCTTTGTGCGTGCCAAGGCTTCGGTTGCAAGAGTGCAGGCGACACTGTAAACACCGCCACGGTTGGATGGTGCGGTGGTACATTGTCTTGGCCGGTCTTCCAAGTGGAGTCTCGATAGCCAAGACACATATACCACTCGAGACAGTAGATCGCTGATTCAAATCCGGCAAAACACAACCACCTTTCTCGCGGCGCTGGTATGCATGGATGACGAAGGCATGCTTGGATAACCAAAGGGTTTTTAATTTCCTTTTGGTGGGTACTTACGGAGGAGAGTCGACTGTTTGTGTACGCGAAAATACCTCATAGTGGTATTTGCGAATGAAATACAGAGTATGAGTGTCTCTAACGTCAAAATAGTCATTCTACATGTATACATAGCACTATGAATGTGTCATAGCTTTATAGCTGAATAAACATTAAATGATTTAAAATAAATTCATTTTTTAAAAATACATTGTCTATGTGTTTTCGAGGCACAGTCCATCCCTGTCTAGGATCCAATGGGATTCTTCACATGTGTTGACACTACTGTTGAAGCTTTGTCATTTAGTGAAAGAAATGAGAGTGGGGTTTATGGGTCACGATGTATGAGATAGCTGGGGCGTGGATGTATGAGTTCCTTACTATTGTTGTTGTACTAGTTAGGGTGGTGTTTTTCTCTGTATACAAAAAGGGATTTCCCCATCAACAAGTGAGCCAGATCGCTCAGATCTGGCTAGCGGCTTTCGCCATCCTGTTCCTCCTCCCCCGTATGGCATCTCGTGCTATACAACTACTGCTCAGCATGAAGTCTGAGGATGAAAGGCGTTAGATTGCAACACCTACTTGTTGTATCACCTCAATGTGTTGTAGCTATATGGTCAAATACAGCGGCCATGCCAAACTAGGTGCCAATGCCTTGATATTCTGTCAAGTGGCATCATTTATCCGCGCATTGATGTTGGTCAATATACGCCACAGGGGCTAATCGACTTACCGGTTGTTACACCTTGGAACTCTTTTTTAATTAATTTTATTGTCCTTTTCGAGTCTGTGACTTTGTAGGAAATGCAGGTCCTCTCTGCCCACAGGCCAAGGATACCTATGCCAGCAGTATATCCCCTCCTATGCCTCCCATACAGCTCCCCTCAAACAGTGCCACCCCTCACAAGTCCTCATTCGATCATACACTTAGAGGAGCCCTTTGCCCTTCATTATCTTCCCTCTCCAAATAACGAGATGATGGCCACTTGCGGGTGTATGGCAGCCGGGAAAAATCGCAAAAACAACTGGATGCGGGGCTCTTCTAATACCGACATTAGGATTAAATCCGAAGACATAGTGATCCTTCCGAAGCGTTCGAACAGGCCGGCCAGCTAGGCGCTGCAGACTTGTGGGTACCTCGGAGAAGTCACACTCTGCCTTTCTAGCCTCCTTCCAACTCCTTCCCGCAGGTCGTGCTGAAATGTCAGAAATTCTTGACAGAGCGTAATTGCTGTATATATATATATGGATCATTTTACCTGATTTGGCGCCTTGTGGCCCATGCAGGTTTTTATCGGAAGATATGTACTTTAAATAGGATGACTCAATTTGACGATTAGAGCACTCATACTCAGATTTCATTTGCAGATACCACTCGAGGTTAATCCTTACGGCGTATAACCTCTTCCGTGCATACCCACCACAGGGAAAAGCGTGAAAAACCTGTGGCTATCCGAGTGTGCTTTCATCATCCCACAAGTACGATATCACCGCGAGAGAGAGTGGGGTGTTGGTCTGACTGGAATAGAACCAGCTTTCTCCTGTCTCGAATAGGGTAGGTGTTCAAGCTACCCAGTATCTACTTGGGAGAACGGCCCGGATTGTGTACCACTGCACCATCCAGTCTCGTAATTGCTGTATAGTAGCTTAGCCTAACTTCTTTTGTACCGTCCAGGGTGCTGGGGAGTGCCATTGACTCATCGACAAAAGAAGCTGACCTGGCTAATTAGCAGAAATCTCGGCCTTGGCGCCCACTAAAAATCCAAACTTGAAAACCCCCTTAAAAATATCAGTTCCAGCATAGTCTTCAGATACCTGTTCCCCACCCTTATTCCACATCTGTGCCGCCCGTCCTTCCTCAAAATGTTTAACCCCATTAGAACATCAGTCCCCCATGAGCCAAGACCCCAACTTTGTATGTTATGACTTAATTTCCTCCTTGGGGGTATACGTAGCGTCGTAAATTTGTAGTGAGTGATGGCCGGTAATCAATGAGGCAAGCTCCTGTTTGCAATTGGGGTGACGCCTTTATCGGTCGTTGAGGCGAGATGATATGTGGTTAGTGTTGGAAATCGAGACACAGAGTGATGTGGACGTACGGGCTCTCCATTTCATCAAGGTTCCCGACACGATCTTGTGTGTATTTAAGAGGTTGGAATTGGTAATGTGGTAGCGCTTCAGGCTACCAATTGGATATGAGCGGCTGTATGGCGTGGGCACAAGGGGGTTATTAGGGGTTCTCTATGCCTAGATGGCGCCACACTCGTTTTTGCTGTGGCTTAGGCTACGTGTCGCTTACACTTGGACTTTTTTTTTTAAAAATCATTTATTGTGTATTCAGCTATAAAGCTATGACACATTCATAGTGCTATGTATACATGTAGAATGACTATTTTAACGTTAGAGACACTCATACTCTGTATTTCATTCGCAAATACCACTATGAGGTATTTTCGCGTACACAAACAGTCGACTCTCCTCCGTAAGTACCCACCAAAAGGAAATTAAAAACCCTTTGGTTATCCAAGCATGCCTTCGTCATCCATGCATACCAGCGCCGCGAGAAAGGTGGTTGTGTTTTGCCGGATTTGAAGCAGCGATCTACTGTCTCGAGTGGGATATGTGTCTTGGCTATCCAGACTCCACTTGGAAGACCGGCCAAGACAATGTACCACCGCACCATCCAACCGTGGCGGTGTTTACAGTGTCGCCTGCACTCTTGCAACCGAAGCCTTGGCACGCACAAAGCTCAATTCGTGAAACTTCTTCCCAAAATTCAAAATAACACGTCAGCCGAGACTGTATCCATCCCTCGCATCATCTTGTTAGCTTGTACTGATCCATCTCACGTCCATCCCAAAGAACAGTCTCCCAGATTTGTGCGCCACGCTTTGTGTCCTCTGTCGGGTATAATTATCGGCGTGGGCGTGTATTTGGTGGATAACTGAGGCCAGAGAAAGTCGACGAGAGGTGTGGTCATTGGAATAAGGATGTACTAGGTCGTACTTGTAGACTTGATGAGGCTTAGGTAGGAATAGGACTATCTGGGAGTGAAGATTTGAGGTGGTGGAGTAGTTTGAATCATTGCCTCGTGGGCCAACTTGTTCGGTATTGCGAAATTTGACTGAACTTGGCTCTGGGAGAATATTTCACCCCCAGGTTCGTAGAGGACACCGCGTACAGGTGTTCCGTCCTGTCCTCCATGCGTCCAGAACTTGCCGCGCGTCACGGGTCGAGGCTTGGCAATGGTGGTCCTAACGAATTTTCGCCCAGACTGATTTGCATTCCGGTATTTTCGAAAGGTGGCAGGTTTCGAGGAGGTGACAATTTAAAATTACGTACATAAGATACTGATCGGGCAAATTTGAATACACCATTTATTCTAGTTTAGCTGTTGGTGAGCGAAAGTTGTTGACGAAAAGAGGTAATCCGAATGTTTGACAGGCCTATGCCCTGAAAGCAGGAGGTCGCTAATTCGAATAAGGCAGAACTAAATCTAGTTTCTATCGGTGCCAGTATGCGTGGTTGACGAAGGCATGCTTGGATAACCGAAGACTGTGAAACATACACTTGCTGTGTACTCGCGAAGCAGTGTCGACTGTTTTGCGTAAGCATCTATACCTCATAGCGGTATCCTGTATGAAAACTAGAGTTTACGTGTCTTTGAAGTTAAAAGAGCTATCCCATATGTGTACAAAACATGGGTAATGTGTCAAAGCTCATTAGCTGCGTAATTTTTTATTTTAAAAAGAGATACATGATTTTTGTTATGTAATGTCAGTTACAATCGAGATTCGGGTCCATAATCTAGCTTTGATCAGAAAGATGAAAGGCATCTGGAATTTGTGTCTGGACTTTGACTACGGTCATGTGATCCAGGGCGCGGCCTATGATTTAATTTATCTAATTTCGTAAATTGTCGGTGTAAGATTGTTAAGATCATTAATTGGACCCTTTTCACTCTTTTTAGTAGCAATGGGTCTTGCGGCGCCCAAAAAGTAAGAGCGTAAGCCTACACTTAAGTTACGAATATTTGCTAATTGACCAAAAGAAAATTAAAGCTATCTCATGATCCCAACAATACAAGGTGGATCAACAATACTGATTCATTTGGCCACAAAATTTTGACCTCACAGGGCTGGAAACAAGGAGAATACCTTGGCGCAAGAAATGCACCTCACGCTGAATTTCATTCGGCTGCAAACTCTTCGCACATTCGGGTAACAATCAAAGACGATAACCTCGGCCTAGGAGCTAAGGTTGGCACTGGCGTTGGGCATGGAGAGTGTACGGGTCTTGATGCTTTCAAGAATTTACTAAGTCGGCTTAATGGAAAAGATAAAGATGAAATTGATAATGAGCAGCGGTCACGGGATAATATCCGGAAAGCAATCTACATGGAAAAGAAATGGGGTTCACTGAGGTTTGTCAGTGCCGGATTCTTAGTTGGTGATAAGATTGAGGACTCGATCAACACAGAATCGAAACCGAGTCTTCAACCGTCCGAACGAGATAAGAAAGAGAGTCTAAGAACAGAAGAAAATGGATCTGGTCTAGATGAGAATATGACCCAAATAGATCTTTCACGCAAAAGGGAAAAAAAAACGAAAAGAAACAACACCCAAGATATCCGAGTCAACGATCCTATGACAGAGGTCAAGAATTCGAGGAAAAAAAGGAAACTACTCGAAGTAAGCAGAGACAGCACAACAATCGATACACAACAAGATAGCCAGATCCCTCAGAACTTTGATATTAATCTTGAAAACGATGAGTTAAGTGTTAAAAAAAAGGCCCTTAAAAAGGCTAAGAAAGCTGAGGAAAAAAGCCGAAAAAAGGTTGAGAAAAAAAATCGTAAAGAATTAAGAAATTCAAACAAATTTAATCCCGGAAAAAGTAATTGTACCTATCCAGAGCTATCAGTACCCTCTTCAATGCGTGGAAGACATGCCATTAGATCTAAAAATATCGCACAAAAGCGGATGGCAAGCATAGATGTAGCTTCTCTTAACCAGGTCTGTAAGTCCGAGTTATTCACCGTGCAAATGTCTAACTACTCTAGATCTTTATGATTAAACCATAATTATATTACGGCCATAATTAGTTCAAAATTCAAGTCTAAGATAACTTAGTAATACTGCACAGGAGTTATTGCGTTTAACCTTCATGATTTCTTTCATAATCCGATGTCACTCTCACAGACATATCTGAGATGATTCTATTATACAAATCCCCGTCACTGGATAGGCATCAGACGGATGACATAGCATGATTTGTATTCAACCAGATCATCTTGATTGATAGATTTTCGGAAACAGATATTGTTTCAAATAATGCAGACCAGATCTAAGGATTTACGTGCAGCTCACAAATTCCTCGCTCCAACTAATTCACGATGAACAACCAACTTATCTACTATTGCCTTTCCCTTGTGAGATAGGACAGTCTTTAATTATCCAAATGCGTGAATGTCAAGTTAAGAGCTACCAAGCTCGGCCAGTTCAGGCACGTAATTTAATTCAGGCACGTAATTTAATTCAGGCATGGGAAATTTACTTTATGTAACCAAATTATCATCAATCTCTTTAAGCCTATAGATAGACCTCACTCTAAATTTTTCACGATACTAATAGATGTAACTTCGATCAAGATCAAGCATTAATTTTCTATCAGCCTATGAGAAAGGAAAACTCAACAGAAATTTAGAAGTCACTATAAGTAGAGTGTTACAAATCGAACGAGAAATTTCTTAGATTCTGGAAGGTAAATGCGGCTAACCTCAAAGCTTGCGGATTGAGAAGAGCTATGGATAAATGAGACCCTTTGTATACTTCCATGTGCCTCCGTTGTTTGATATTTTTAGTCACCTCTCATTTGTAGTAGATTTGGCGTTATGAATTGGGGGGAGGCAGTAGAGTTAGGGTCCGGCACGGTGTAAGGTTACTAGGCTGAATCGTCAGCCTCGTATACTTTTCTTATAGTGTACCATAGTTGTAGACAGAATAAAACAACAACATCATCTTGACCCAATTTACTTTTGTTATCTGATCAGATACTGAGGCACAGCCTATCCAACAGCCTCCACTTAAGAAATATTCCTCATCTCCTATTACTTACATCTCAAGTCTTTCTCATAGGAAAGCCCACTTATTATTCCATTAAGAAATTCCAAGTAATATCCTTTGAGAAACTCTTGAAAAAAGTCATACGATCAGCTATAGAGACATATTTTTCACTGACTTTGGAGCTGTTTCGCAATAAAATTATACTGAATATCCAACTAAACGATTTGGGGGCTCGGCACGTGTGAAAATTCAAGAGACAAAAGTTAATTTGCGAGTGGTGAAAAGTTAACACGGACTCAAACCATATGGTTCTACACTAAAGAGAAAATTTTCTAGAAAGATATGAATCTGCATATTTGTAAGTGAGAATTCATCAACTGTTCAAATAAATTTGCCGACATCAAACCTCATGTCCCTGGGTTCGTACGGCCCAAGGGTTTCGAATGAGCACCAAATCTTTCACAAACTTTTCATATCGTATCTTGTCACAAACAAGACTTTTGTCTACTAGAAACTAGTCGTTGAGATCCTTGGGGTGACACTGTGTCGGCTTACCGAAGATTGGACCGATATTCACGCTGCCATTAAAAATTTCGGGGAATCACAGCATGTTTCAGGGAATACATCTACATCAACATCATCACCTGCCAAATACTAGTCTTAGCGTAAAGCATTTGTGATGGTGGGCCAAGTATTGGGTTATTTACCACATAGGTTGAGTCCAAGGTTTGTCTCATGTAACGTTGAGCTGTCGTTTAAGTTGGGTGGAAGCTCCAGGTCAGTTTTACCTAGAGTTTAACTGGTCGCTTCACTGCTAATAGGATTGAGTATTCAAAGTTCTTGTAACATAGTTACCTGTTGGAGACTACCTACTTATTCGAGCTACCCGCATATCATAACTCCTACCCAGTGATATTATCTAAGACGTCTCCCTTACAGTATGGGCGATTTGTGACAGTTTCTTTAACTATCATCGTAGTCATGAGTTGACTTTTGAGAAAATATCTACAGTGTAAGCATAGCTTGAGAAGAAACAGCCCATGAATGGTCAGAACAGCCCCTACGCTGCCCTATTTCCACTAATTGCGTCCGGTCTCGTAGTCATTTTGCCTCGAAATAGGGTTAGACTACCACCCATTAAGGCAATACTATCGTTGTCTACTTTTCCTATCACTAAACCTTGAAATGGAATTTTACATCATCTGTGTCATGGCGGGACATTCTGGAACCAGAGTCTAAGCAGAATGCCTGAGGATAAAATCCACGGAACAGGTTTTTCGGCTCACCCTCAACACTTGCACTTATATGGTGAGACTAGATAATGCGCCAACAGGAATTGATATGGTTGAGGTCACAGTTTGAGTCATGATGGGAAATTACAACAGTCTTAGTTGAATTATGTTAGATAAGTATTTGTACTTAAAGAAGCTGCAGCTACAACAAAGTAGTTCTCCAGCTTCACAATCTTATAAAATTATTACAGTATTCCTCTCGCAAACCCGCTTCCTTCTAGCCATAGTACTTCGTCGACTTCCCACCTCTCTAGTATTCACCACTTGACCTTTTCATACTCTCGGCGAACGGCGATCTCGATCTACCCTACAGCACGCCGTAACAATCTGTCTCTAATGTCAATTTATAGATTTTATCCAACAATAATAGGGGGACTTGTCAGTGAAAAGGCCATAGGATAGATTGACGAGGTCTAATCTAGTGATTGATATTGTCTACAAAGAGGAAAGGTGACTCCTTCTGAGTCTTATAGATATATTTATTTATTTTTAAAGGTCTACCGGGCTCCAGCTACGGCTAAGGCCCCATCACTTGGGGGACATGGTGGCAACATCTTATAGATATATGTACATCGTGAATCGCGCATCAGACGCGTGATAGCACGTGCCCATACGGTACCGCAGTCCACCCCATCCCTTGACAGGACCGTTCTCAACAACCATTAGTGGTGTCCCCTACAAAACTCCAGCTCCCACTGTAGAGTCTGCAGAGCCGAGATTGAGTAACATCTTCCTCACTTCGAAGAGGATTCCGACTCGCTTTCGCGGTCTGTATCGTCTTCATCTCTCAACACATTCCCCTATCACCACCATCATGAAGCTAACCACGATCAGATCAGATGGTAGGGTCGGAGCCCTACTCATCATCAACCCTTGATCATGGAGGAATAGCCATCCGATAGGTTTCCGGAGCGTACCCAGCACCCGATACGGAGATGGTGGATTGAATCAAGTCGGCCTCAACTGTTACAAAGAAGGGAGATATAGATGAATATGCGCACCTCATGTGGTCCCGGTATCTAAGCCTGGCCTGGCTGGGCCTGCAGGTTTTTGTTGAGACCTTTTCCCGTGCACGCAGTTTCCATTGCTGCAATTTTTCATTCTTTTTTCTAGGTAGAAGGTTCCGTGGAAAAGGTGGCCAAATTTCACGAGTAAACATTGTGCTGAATAGTTATTCATCACGGGCAATGTATCAATGATCTTTCGAGAAACATGAGTCGCAAGGAGTACTGTACAGGTTGTGGCCTAGGTCAGAGGAGCCCAATGTTCTAGATAGTCATAGACTCAGGTAATACAATAAAGACATCGCATCATGCAAAAAGTTTATCATGGCGTCAAATAGTCTGTTGATAAAATTTCCGAACTCTTGACTTATAGATTTCCCTTACCTTAGCTAGGTGATAATCAGATACTCGCTGAATAAGAGACTCAGACCAGGTCGTAGGCACCACGTGATGGTAGATATCAGTAGCCTAAGCGAGCGTGGCAAAGCTGTGGGCTTTTCATTGAGTAAAGACTCTCCAATATTATATGACGTAATTACTGTGCTGTAATCGATCTACTGCACTAATGGTTAACAATTCTGTAGGTTTTTAGACAGATATCCTAATTCGCATCTCACAATATAAGGCCCACTACCCCTTCTTCTGAACAAATCCGATCTGTACCCTTGTTATTACTCCATATTTGCGTAGAAACGATGCCCCCGGTCCTGCTCGGGTTTTTTTGAAATTACATTGGAGCTCGGATACATTTTGTCCCCAATTGAGTAATGTAAACAGAGATAAATACCGTCGGAATACTCGGGTGGTATTTATATCACACGCTCTCTATAGCAGTAATAACAATTGGTAGTTAACATGTTTCTTGATTCCTATCTTTCTAACTAAAGGAAACACGTATATACAGCAGTTATCCCTCCCTCCAACAGGGCTTGTCCCTCACTGTCCATGAGAGCAAAGTGTAAAGTGTAAAGTTAAACAATTGAAACTTAAAACCTGTAGCTAGTATCTTATTTGTAGATTCTAGGAGTCCTCCATAGTCATTGACTCAGTTAGGACTGTAATACAAATCTAATCTAACCTATCCATCCCGCCGGCAAAGACGAATTCTTTACTTTCCAGTGGTGCCGGTGTAATCGCTCAGTATGCTCTACATATCTGGGATAGCCAAGAAGAATCGCAACCGAATCGAAGTCGAAAGCAAACACACCTATATCTCCATTTGACAACTTCTCAATCATGCAGCACCCACTATTATCTTCTAAGTACTCCACCTCTTTCTAACCATATATTATCTCGCCTCGACAACCGATAAAGGCGTCACCCCAATTGCAAACAGGAGCTTGCCTCATTCATCACTGGCCATCACTCACTACAAATTTACGACGCTACGTATACCCACAAGGAGGAAATTAAGTCATAATATACAAAGCCTGGCTCATGGCTTATGGGGGACTGTTGCTCTAATGGGACAAACAACTTGAGGAAGAACATGCGGTTGAGATGTGGAGCGAGAGGGGGAACAGGTCTCTGAAGAGCATACTGGGACTAATATTTTCGAGGAGTTTTCAACTTTGGATTTTTAGTGGGCGCCAAGACCGAGATTCCGGCTAATTGGCCAGGAGGACTTCTTTTGTCAAGTCAACGGCACCCCCAGCGCCCTGGACGGTACAAAAGAAGTTGGGCTAGGCTACCATACAGCAATCAAGCTCTGTCAAGACTTTTCTGACATTTCAGCACGACCTTCGGGAAGGAGTTGGAAGGAGGCTAGAAAGGCAGAGTGTAAATTCTACGAGGTACCCACAAGTCTGCAGCGCCCAGCTGGCCGGCCTGTTCGAACGCTTCGGAAGGATCACTATGTCTTCGGATTTAATCCTAATTTCGGTATTAGAGGAGCCCCGCATCCAGTTGTTTTTGCGATTTTTCCCGGCTGCCATACACCCGCAAATGGCCATCGTTTTGTTGGCTGGAGAGGGAAGATAATGAAAGGCAAAGGGCTCCTCTAAGCGTATGATTGAGTGAGGACTTGTGAGGTGTGGTACTGTTTGAGGGGAGTTGTATGGGAGGCATAGGAGGGGATATACTACTGGTATAGGTATCCTTGGCCTGTAGGCTGAGAGGACCTGCTTGTCCTATATAGTCATAGACTCAGACAGTACAATAAAATGAATTAATAATCTATCCCTCCCTCCTAACGCCATTCCTAAACAGGTAATTAATTACTAATCAATGTAATTAATTATGATCTCTAAGATAATACATGATCGGTCCAGTGAGGGCTAAATATATGTGTGGCAGGGGTCGGATGGCGCAGTGGTACACCATTCGGACCATTTTCCCAGATATCTCGCGGTGATTTTGTGTCTGTGGGGTGATGAAGGCACACTCGGATAACCATAGGTCTCTCACGCTTTTCCCTGTGATGGGTATGCACGGAAGAATATAATGTAATAGAATAGAATATTATTTATGTCCCTACTGAGTCTATGACTATGAAGGACAGCTAAAACCATATAAAAAGCTTTAAAGTTAATAGTAAATTTGTATATTGTTGTGCTTAGTTTTTGCCAATAGATGATGAGGGTCATGCCCTATATGCACGGAAGAGGTTATACGCCGTAAGGGTTAACCTCGAGTGGTATCTGCAAATGAAATCTGAGTGTGAGTGTTCTAATCGTCAAACTGAGTCATTCTACTTTAAGTACATATCTTTCGATAAAAACCTGCATGAACCTCAAGGCGCTAAAGTCATTGACTCAGTTAGGACTATAATATAAATCTAATCTAATCTAATCTAATCTCAAGGCGCTAAATCAGGACAATTTAATGATTTAATTATTTTTCTATCCCTCCGTCAGAACGCTATTCCTAAACAGGCAACTAACTAGTCAACATTTCTAAGACAATACATGAAAGGTCATGAAGTCATTAGATCATTCGAAAAATGTGTTTATTATATATGTGCTGATTCAACTGATATCTATCATTATTACCATATTAGAAGATCTTTCCGAAGGAAGAGGAAGTATTGGAGGCTAATCTACATCTCTATTCATCTAGGTCAAGCGGTTCCAAACAAAGCAGTTTCTCCGGCAATTATTATGCGGTATTTCAAATATTCTTTCTCCCCTCGTCTCATCGTCCAACGAGTTATTAGTGAGTAAGGTTTTAATAACTAAATTTTTCCACCTTAAAAATCATCATCGCAAACTATTGCGGAACAAGAGCCTTCCAACCCCCAACGCTCATCTCGTCATCATTTCCTAAGATATCTACTACTACCTTCTTTTCAGGTACGTGATGATGGGATTTGATTCTTTCGATTTTATTACTATTAACAGGAGTTACAGGAGTATTTCTTACTGAAATTTGCGGTAGAAATCTCTCTCGGTCTTCACGGAGCAGATCTCCACTTGCTACTTTATCGCTTGAGCTCAAATTTTTATTTGCGCCGCAGGATAAAGATTTTGAAAAATCTGTCGATGCCGATTTTATTGGAGCTGAATTAGCTTGCTTTTGTTGACTTGTCAGATGAATAGGTTTTCGTGCAATTGGTGGAGGAGTTCTGTATTTTTGCGCAGAGTCATGTTCGGTAGTTGAGTTTGAGACAAGATAATCTGAAGATGAGTGTTGTATCAAGGGCTTGGGTCTCATTTCAAGTTTTGCTGATTCCTTAGGTAAGTTTGGCGATAAGATTTGTCTGTGAGATGATTGGGGCGAAAGACATTTTTTTGTCTGAAGCAGATTGCAGGTTTGATCATCAGGGGTTAAGGGTAGGGTTGTGGTTCGGTAAAGCGGTGACACAGGAATAGAGTCCAAAGCATGAATATTTGCAGCTCCCGAAATAGATACCCAGTCCTGCTCATCTGTATAACTATACGGGTTCGATGGTCTATTGGGGTTTGGGGCCATTCCGACACTAGGAGGTGCAATTTGTGAGCGAATAGGTTGATTCATATCCAACCACCATTTTCTTACGTCTGAGCTAGCAGGCGGTAACTTGATTCCAGGAGAACCATCTTCATTGAGGGGTCTATTATCATCTTCATTTCCTTGGATATTAACCAAAGTCATACCTGCTTGCGTCCTTTGTTTCTCGTATATATCACGGCTGAGAGCCTCCCGACGGGCTTCGTCAACAATATTAACTGTGCAAAGGAATGTTGCATATACTGGACGATGATCTGAGAATCGAAGGGGCGATGTATTATAATTTACCTGTCGAATATTTAAACCCTTTCTGAGTATTCGATCTGTCCAGGCAGGAATGCGAGCTTTTTCGCTGCAAATAACTTAGATGATAATACGGAGAGATCTTGAAACTACTAGACTCACGAGGTATCATACACATCCTGACCAAGGTCAAACTTGTAAGTAGGCATAAAAGTTATCCTAGATTCAGAATAGAAGGGGAAAGTAAGTCCAGCAATCATCTGTACGTTTAACTAGAAACCTCAGCGTTAATGATTTATAATTTATACTGTAGTTTCCTTACTTGATCTTTTTCATAGAGGGCATCAAGGTCCCCAGCCTTTATCAATTGCCTTACTTTTTCAAGCCCGAGCTCGATTCGATAGTTAAAGTCGCCCATCCATACAATAGTATCTACGTCATTTTAAGCGTGTAATTCTTAGTATTAGTTTATATCTTACCATGATCATCGATGCTTCTATTTCTTAGGAATCTTAACCCATAATTGATGGTATTGAAGTCGTTATTTCTGTCACTGTAGTTTTCTAAGCCAGCAGCAAAATGGGCCGTGACAAAACATAGTGATGTGTTTGCATAGTCCATCCGAATTGCTACCGCCCCTTTATTTCCTGCCATACCTGACATTCCAGTCTTTTTCACACTTCCTTCAACGTTTCGAATATTTTCAAGGACGGACTTTTTGACAAATATCATGAGCGCTGCACCAACAAGCTGGCCGCTACGAAGGAGCAAATAAAGATCATCCCCATTTCTTTGTGCTTGTTCATTTAATGTTTTTTGTACAGCTCTCTCCCATGCTTCTTTTCGAGTTGGGTCACTATTCATAATCTGCTGAGGACTGAGTTCGACCATTTCTTGAAAGCCTGCAGCTACGATATCGGGTGTTTGTTGAGCAGGATCTAAACCTGGACAGAGCCATGAGGAAAGATCTTCATCACTGCCCGAAGATTTACCATTCAAGTTGAAGGTTCCGCACCATATTTTTACAGTATCTATTTTTTGATACGATGATTTTTTATTGGCTAGTTCAGTAATGACAGATTCATTAATGGGATCAAAGAGATGAACCACCTTTTGCCCTACCAGTCGTCCTAGTAATTCATCTATGGTATTTTGTCGGCTTTTGTCGGTAAAATTATTGATATACAATCGTGTAGCACTCTTTCTTGCATCTGCAATTGCACCAGCAAAAGACATCTTACCGTGCCTGGTAAATGAGGACTTAAGGGCACCTGTTCCAGCATAAATACACGACAATGCATCACCATTATCAGCCCAAAGGCCAGAATGAAGCATCCAAAATTTTGCGCAGGCTTGATCGATTTGACATGAGAGAAAGTTTTCGATTGCCATTTGGGATATAATTGTCTGTATTAAATTGGTCCTATCCAGACAATCAAGACAATTGGTTCTAAAAACCCCTCGCTGTTGCGACTTGATGACAATGCTGCTATCGGGATTAACTTGCATTTCATCATTTAGATAAGGAGCATTCTCGGAATGGAAATATTCAAAAATTCTTGCGGATGTCTCTATAAGCTTTCTGATTAAGCTCGCAGCTTGATATCCACTAGGTCCTTTCGTCTCGGCATGAAAGTCATACTCAGTTACTTTCAGACCTTGATGATCTTGCGTGCTTTTTTTTATCTGTCGCTTACTTTGTGCTCTGCATACAGCTTTCCGATAAGAAGATGTTAGGTCAACTTCACCTACTTTTGTCTCACTCAACAAATTAATGATATGAATTGAGCCATATATATGCTCTAGTTCACTAAAATGTTTCTCAAAAGCTGGCTGACTTCCTTCAGGCGATCGTATAATTGTTATTTTTTGCTGCCCCGGTATAATACCGGCAGCCTGCTCCCAAAATATTGGTACTGATCCTCTGATTTGTACATACGAAAAACAGACCCCTTTTGGATTTCTGTTGACTGAGTTATCTTGATTTCCCATGGACGACAAAGTCCAATAAATAGTTTCTGATTCAACAAAATTTGCAACGTATCCATCATCATCAATACCTCTACTGTTAAACCTTGTTCCAGCTCTTCTGCATGATAGTCGAGATATGAGTGTCAAAGACGAGGGTTTTCCCGTATGAATTTTTCGCAGAGGTGCCGAGATAGACGGAATAGTTATAGTAAGGGCAAATCCCCTAATTGCAGAAATTAAGATCCGGGAGCGATCTAATGCTTTTTTTTCCTCTGTCAGAAGCCTTGATCGGAATTTTATGAGGGGGCTGATCATGTAAGAGTTCCAGAGAAAGGATTCATCCATGTTATCCACGTCAAATAATTTTCCACCAGCATTTCTAAAACAAAATTAGGCCACGTCAAGTCCAAGCTCTTAAACCCTCACCTATTCTGAAGGCGATTTGTAATGTCAAAGTCTGTACTGTAGTAGAAACTTCCGTTGCTCAGGAGTTTTTGAAGATCAGTGCATGGATGTTCTGATGGTTGCTCGCGTCCGACAAGTACTCCAGCAGGGCCATCGTCTGACGCATGAGGATTTGAACTTTCGCTCGTTGGAAGGTCAAAATTACTATTGTTTAAACAGTAAAAATTGACACCAGAAATTTTCTCCACTGTTTCTCCAGGCCGTACAGTAGCCACCTTGGAAGCGCTTGACACTACACACAGAAATATGTCATTTTTTATGGTTATTAACCCTAAGGTTCCATGTATAGAAAGGTGGCTAAGTGGTTGGTAACCACTCAGGCCAATGGAGTTAATGGTTGTAAGCTCAACAGCACAATGCGGATAGGTAGTGCCGCTAGGTGAGTTTAACACTCTATTTTGCAGTGAGTTTGACGATCCCTTTTCCGACGTCTTGGTGTTCGAGTGAGTATAGCTAAAAATTAAGGCGTGATTTGGAGTGACGATAGCTATCGATCGGTGAGGACATCCACGTAGTAAAACGTGGATTGACATTGTTGGTAATCTAGATTCAACAAATATTTGTTGATAATCATTTTCAAAGTCATTGACACGCTACACGGACGATAACAGAGAGTTGTTCGTTCAATGCCATTAGTATCTGACTGCTGACACAACCACTTAAGGACTAGCTCTCTTAGTCACAGACCAGCCAATCACGCTAGCAGGAATAGACTCTTCCAAAGGTAGGGTTTATCATAGGTTGATAACATACCCACTTGATCTGTAATGCGGTCTCTATATTAAATTCGTTTCTCAATGTAGATTTTTCAGGTCTTCGTTGCCTACAGGCAATAGATATCTATCTAGTTGTATATCCCCTCTTATGCCTTCCATACTGCTTTATGATGGCGATATATCCTTGAACGAGGTCCATGGAGAAGGTTCTTTATGGAACTCAACAGATAGAGTCAGAGGGGCTTGAGTCGTGATCACCACTTGTTACAGCCACAATTGAGATTTATTACTGTCTTTAGTTATACCTCAGGAAGCTGAAGCTGCCACAAAGTAGCACTGTAGCTTCTCAATCTCTTCATTCTCATTATATTCTTCATACGTCATATGGAATATTAATTTATCAGACACACCGCAAGCTTTGAATCTCGACTTCTTGACTCGTTTCTTCCGACTGTCATTTGTCTCTCTTGTCTTTTACCAACTGGCACATCGCCATTCTAATTGTTATTAAGTGTCCCTCGTTCGTATTCAAAATCATAATTGTCACTACAGTAGCTTGGGCAGACAGCCATCCTCAGTATCATGAGCACAGTCATAACAGCTCCCCCCAAACAACACCACCCTTCACAAGTCCTTATTCAGTCATACGCTTAGAGGAGTCCTCTATTATTCATAATCTCCCCCTCTATCTAACGAAAGGATGGCAACTTACGGGTGTATCGCAGCGGGAAAAAAATTGCAAAAATCCAGGTAGTGCGCGGCTCTCTTAATATCAACATTAGGACTAAATCCGAAGACATAGTGATACTTCTGAAGCGATCAAAGAGGCCAGCCAGCTGGGCACTGTAGACTTGTGAGTACCTCGGGGAAATTCACACTCTGTCTTTCAAGCCTCATTACAACTCTTTCCCGAAGTTCGTGATGAAATGTTCCCACAATTTATAAGGTGCAATATCATGCCGTCCGACTAGATTCCTTATTTTCAGGTAACTGGGAGCCTGACCTTTGACAGGCGAAGTGTATGTAATTAAAGTAAAAGATAGGAGGGCAAGACTGAACACCTGTACGCGGTGTCCTCTACGAACCTTGGAGTGAAATATTCTCCCAGAGCCAAGTTCAGTCAAATTTCGCAATACCGCAAAAGTTGGCCCACGAGGCAATGATTCAAAATACTCCACCATATCAATCTTTCACTCACAACGAAATCGATTCCTACCTAAGCCTCATCAAGTTTACAAGTACGACCTAGTACATCCTCATTCCAATGACCACACCTCTTGTCGACTTTCTCTGGCCTTAGCTGGTCGCTAAACACACGACCACGCAGATATAAACACCCGACGGAGGAAGCAACGCAAGGCGCACATATCTGGAAGACAATTCCTTGGGATGGATGTGAGAGGGATCAGGACAAGTTGATAAGATGATGCAGAGGATTGGATAAAGTCTCGACGAGCGTGAAAATTTGGGTTTAGGAAAGGAGTTTTTTACAATTTGAGCTCTGTGCGTGCCAAGTCTTCGTCTGCAAGAGTGCAGGCGACACTGTAAACACCGCCATGGTTGGATGGTGCGGTGGTACATCGTCTTGACCGGTCTTCCAAGTGGAGTCTGGATAGCCAAGACACATATACCACTCGAGACAGTAGATCGCTGATTCAAATCCGGCAAAACACAACCACTTTTCTCGCGGCGCTGGTATGCATGGATGACGAAGGCATCCTTGGATAACCAAAGGTTTTTAATTTCCTTTTGGTGGGTACTAACGTAGGAGGGTCGACTGTTTGTGTACGCGAAAGTACCTCATAGTGGTATTTGCGAATGAAATACAGAGTATGAGTGTCTCTAACGTTAAAATAGTCGTTCTACATGTATACATAGCACCGGTCATGTGTTCAAGCTAGACAGCTGAATACACATTAAATGATTCAAAAAAAAAGGTAAAAGATAACTCAGTAAAACTAACTTAATATTCCCATTTCTCCCAAAATTCTAGGACTATATACACTGAACATGATTGGCTTGATCTCTTGATCTCTAAATATAGACATGCTCTAGGAGTAGGATAACCTGCGATATTAACTAAAGAATGCAAGCACTGGCCCAAGCAAACAACCTACATACGTATGGAAAGCCCCTAGGAGGGCAAGACTAAACACCTGTATGCGGTGTCCTCTACGAACCTGGAAGTGAAATATTCTCCCAGAGCCAAGTTCAGTCAAATTTCGCAATATCTAAGAAGTTGGCCCACGAGGCAAAATTTCAAATTACTCCATGTCATTTTTTCGTTCCCAACGAGTTTGACTCTTACCTTAGCCTCATCAAGTCTACAAGTACGCCCAAGTACATCCTGATCTCAATGACCACACCACTCTTTGACCTTCTCTAGCCTCAGCCGGTCACCAAATATACGCCAACGCCGATATTTATACCCGACGGAGGAAGCAAAGCGTGGAGCATAAATCTAGGAGATAGCTCTTTGGGATGGACGTGAGAGGGATCAGGACAAGCTGACAAAATGATGCAAAGGAAGGAGATAACCTCGAAGGGCATGAAATTCTGAATTTTGGCAAGGAGTTTTACGAATTGGACTTTGTGCGCGCCAAGACGTCGCTTGCGAGAGTGCAGCTCACACTATAAAAAGAAGCAAACGATGGAAGGTGTTGTGGACTGTTATGCTCAGCTATGTAGTATGGTAGATCTAGTAGCTGGTGCATAGGTAGTTATTATGGCAGCATGGCATCATGGCACATGAAGGAGATCCAGTCTCTACATAACGACATTACAAGTAGGAATGTGTGCAGTATGAGAGATGGGTTGTTGATATAGGATAAATGGCATGGCTGCTCAGTTGGTTGCACACTTTGGTGAGCTGCATACTGGTAACGTGATTGGTCTACAGGGAAACAAGCTAGGGGATAAGGGACGAGCTTCCCCCAATCTTTAACATAATAATTATCATAGTCACTTCACTTCTGCACATTAATGAAGATATCTCTCCACATACTATCTTAGCTGTTCCAGCGCAAGTGTACATTCCCAAATCATATACCAATCATAATATGGACCGCTTCCTGGTGGTGTTCACTAGTACAGTCTGAGTAGCCTGGGCACCTACTTCACTTGGGAAGGAGACACCTAAGACCACATTTCGCGCGGAGAAAAGTTGAAAGATGATGGAGGCATGTCTGGATAACTCAGAGTTTTTGAGACGTTCCCCTGGGTGGGTGTTCACGGATGAGGGTTGACTTGGGGTGAAGAAAAAGCCACCATAACTTCGCAGTGGTACTTGTAGATGAAATCCGAGGCATGTGTGCTCTTCCTTTACGTTGAATCATCTATTCTGTACTTTTCTTTGATATTGTGTCATAGCCAGATTGCTGCATACGCAATTCACATCTGATGCTAAAAAAAAAGAGGCCTAGACACAATTGTCATAGCTAAATAGCTAAATAACTGAATACAACATGAATTGAAAAAAAAGAGGTCTAGGCACTAGGACAACACGAGGTTCGCATATTCATCTATATCCCCCTTATCTGTAACATTCGATACCATATTGATCCAATCCGCCATCTCCGTATAGGGTGCTACGTACGCTCCTGAAACTTATTGGACGAATTCTCCTCCAAAATCTAGGGTTGGTGACGAGAGGGGCTTCGACTCTGAAATTAAATCTGATCGCGGTTAGATTCATGATGATGACAAAAAGGGGATGTGCTGAGGGATAAATACAATACAGGCCGCGAAAGCGATTGGGAACCTTCATCGAAGTGAACACTTTGTTTCTCAATCTCGGCTCTGCAGACTCTGCAGTGAGAGCTGGAGGTTCGTAGGGGGCACCACCGGCAGGTGTTGAGAACAGTCCCCCTATAGTTGGATTATTGAAGGGTACAAACTTCTACTTTGACAGTTCTCTTTGTATTATTTTAATTGCGTATGCAGCTATCGAGCTACGACAACAAATCAGAGTAAAAGCATTCATCACTTCGCGGTGTCACTTGAAAATTAAATACGAGGCGTGAGTGCTCTACCTTACAATTGCGTTATTCATTTTGTACTATTCCTCTGATATTGTCATAGCTAGACAGCTGGATACGCAATGCAAATCTAATGCAAAAAAAGCCTCTTTCCAATTATTGACTAGTGCACCCCATGCATGAAATTCACATGCAATACAAAGCACTCGAGCAAAATGCTTTGGCATCCTCAATGTCACACCGACATAAATATTTACAGCTGACTAAGATTTGAAAGGGGCAAAAATACATGAACTGGGCCGTATGATATATACATCGGAAAAAATTAATACTTAGAAGCTTAAGATATGGTGACTGTCATGAATTACTGATATTACTAAGCTGTGCAATATGCATAGTAAAATCTCACCCATACTCTCCCTATTATGCAGAATTATTATTTTTTTACGGTTCAAATTGCAACTTCTCCTGGAAGCCTGCCGAGTGCTGTGTTGTACTCAATTATCAATTTGGTGTAATATTTTGTGAAATTTATCTCAAAAGCACCATACATGTTCGCCCAAGTTTGATGAATGAACAAATTTCTTCATTTACCAGCACTGAATCTGTATGATTATGGAACATTTGTTATCGTGACCTTTCGTTTGTACAAAAAATCTTAAATTGGTTTATTGTCTTCGCGTCCTAGTCTTCTTTGCAGTAGTGGCCGCATCCTCTTCTTCTTCATCTTGGCCCTTCTTGAGATCTTCGTCAAGACCCCATTCTTCATTATCATACCAATCTTCACCATCAGACATATCTCTGTTGATGCCGACGTGTCTATCTGCCTTAGCCCACTTAATAATTAATTTTCGATAGCGATCTGCTTTGAGTAACCCGTCGTATATTTTTTTAACACCACGACAAACCTCTTCCTGCTTTTGAATGTAAAGTTGTAGAACTCTTCGGGTCTCTGAAGCTTCATTATGGGGTATTCCAACATCTCGATCCGGTCGAGAAGATTGAGTAGCTAGGAAGTAAGGATGAACAAACGATTCGTCATTAATTTCATATGGTTCTTTTGTATTTTTGTCTGTTGTAGTCTCAGTGTCAGCTTGTGTCTGAGCTCGTGTGCGCATACGGTGTGTAATCGGCATATATTCCTGGTCTTCAGTAATACTACTGTCTTCTACAGCACCCAAAGAGTGTGTTAGTTCCGGTTGTTTGCTTATCAAAAGAATTTTCTGATCGTGGTTTTCGTGATTCGAATGTGACTCATTTGCGACATATACCTCTCTTTTTTTTAAGGTTTCTTCCTCTGATAAAGTGGTATTATTATTTCTATTTCCGCTCCCATTCTGTTGCTCTTTTGCAATCAGTTGTTTGACGGCAGCGATTATAGAGTCCGGAGAGTGTTTCTCGGCTCCAATTAGTGCTCGGCCTGAAGGTGCTTGATACTTTTTCTCAGTTAAATTGGCGTTCTTGGATAGGTTTCCATGATTATTGCTTTGATTATCAAGGAAAAGTGCCCAGTCATTTTCTCCTTCAACATTTTGACACGGTATCCAGTTATTATCACCACTCATCTTGGTCATTAAATGTTTGAGCTTCCATAGAAAAGACATTTCTTTTTGTATCATATCTCTAGCCTGTTGAGTGAGATGGGTAAGGTTTTGAGATGTGAATGGTTTTGATAACGTGGGATGGTCTGGCAATTCAGAGACAGCTGTCAGCGGTGCAAGAAGCCCTGAATAAAAATTTAGTAAGTGAGGTTTAGTAACATTAGTTTCTACATACGCTCCAGTTTGACTTGTGTAAATGGATTAAGGTGAGCTGTAGCATCTACAGCTGATCGGGCTCTTTCGTCATCGTCATCACTGTCAACTTCATAGCCATCTTCATCAATCAACGGCGGGTTTCGATATAGAATTTCTCGGTGATAACCAGCATGTTCGATCGTCTGATCTTGGGTCAGCGATTTGGCACAAAGCTGTTATGGGCAGTACTAGAGACTCTTCTGTAAACTTGAGGCCCGGACGGAGGCACTAGCTGACCCTCATAAACGAATCTTGCTCTTTTCCTTAGCTTATTGCCTCTGTTAGTACATTTATCGATTGAAGTATCAGAGTCAGAATCTGCCAGTTCCGTAAGTATTGGCATTTATTGAGAGTAATATGAAATTAATGAAAGTGTGTTACCGTATGCCTTCCGCTTAATGGCTTTCTTCATGCAAGCTATGGTATCTGCAAAAACTGCTTGCTGAGTTGTCATGACGGATACTTCGGGATGACTCTAGAAGCCCATTGAAGTTCAATCGAAGTGATGCCTAATTGTGTCCCATGTACACTACAAGCCGGACAGGATGTTCCAAGTATTGAATAAGCTGGCTGTATTTTCAAAAGATTCCAGAATTGAACTATGAGACACCTAGATTTAGGATTACTTGCATTTCGAAAGATAAATATTTCCGGTAATCTTCCCTTAGTATCCAAATGTTTAGACTCATTATCTCTCCTACCTAGGATGACAAGGCTGTGGGAGAAGCGATAACGAAGGGACTAATAATCTAATCTAGGGTCGTTGGCAGGGCTGGAAATAGGTCCGACCAACGATATATTAGAGCCTTGCGTGTTGCCCCAGGGCTGTATACACTCGCTATGAAGCAAACGCCATTTCCTGGTATAAGACTTCATGCTCGCCAAACCGAGATAGATTTGGCGAAGATTGCAACTGAATAGATTATTCCTAAGGATTGGATTAAGACATGATAAGCTGATCAACTCTAATGTCCGGAAAAAACATCACGTGATGGACGATTTTGAATCAGCATTTGTCGTGCACAATACACCACTGCTCATAATATCAGGAATATCCTCGGGAGATAAAGGGGACTTGAATCCAGACCGTGTAAATTCTCCAGTATCAGATGCACTTCATGTTGACCCTGAGGTAGTATCTGCATTAACTAAGTGTCTTCGAAATGTCGATGCTACTGAACTAGCTTGGAACTCCCAAGAGTTCGCAGGGAAGAATAAATTCCGATTCAAAATCGTCGGAGAAGTATAAATTGTTTTCCCACAGGAAACACTATATTTACTGACTTCTCACAGGAGTATACGTTACCTAACCTTACAACGACACGAAAAGGGTCTACAAAAGTGCTGAATCAAAAATACAATCAAAATATACACTCTATTTTATCTCCTCTTTGTCCCGACTCCGAATTATTTCCTGATGGCCTAATAAATTCAAAATGGATTGAAAAGCATCAAGATTCCGTACCAAGTGTCCTCGTACGATTCTATGCTTTCTCAAATGATCCGAATCTATCGACAGTACACGACAATCAACTTAAGACGGATATAATTAATTTAAAAAAAAATATAAGTCAATCTGGATATAGGACCCGCTTTGTCGTTATAATTTTCTGCAACAAAAAATCTTCTTCCATTGATATTGAAAATAGGCTTTCCAAAATTCGCCGAGACACTGGATTTGACACCAAAACATCACTCTTTTATTTTTATCTATTGAATTCTTCAGCAGATCTTGAAGGATTTCTAGACACAATAATCTCTTCCATTTATTCGGTATGTATAGACTACTACCTAGAACTTAGTAAGCATGCTCGAAGAAAGAAAAATAGAAGTGCGGTCCCGCGCCAAACAGCTCCATCAACATCTGGTACTTCTCAAACTCTATCAATTCAAGGATGGAATTTCAGATACGACTTTAAGCTCGGTATTTTCGCAGAATTTCGTCAGGAGATGGAGTCTGCACAGCGACAATACGAGGGTGCTTATGAGGCTTTGCTTGGCCCTGATGTTATTGAAACAATCGCTAGCTTGAGTACAAGATGTAAAGAAGCTCGCTGCCTAGCTGATATTATATCTTTACGAATAATACGATGCCAACTCTGGAATGGCAACCACTGTGCAGCCGTGCGGCGATGGGCTATGCACAAGGAACGAATGAAAGATTATGTTGATCGAAGGGGTAAAGGCTCAAACACGTATGGATGGGAAGCTTGGGAGGCTCGCTGGTCTAAGTCTATGGCTGAGATGATAAAAAAAGTTTCGATACCTGAACTTGAAAGCTCATTGATATATTTTCCCGTCGAGAAAAATATTGCACTAAGTGAAATAATGCCGCCTTGGTTTAGGTTACATCATCCAGGATATTGGTTTCTAGCTGCATCGAAACACATCATGGCACGACGACAGCTAGCACAACAAATACCAGAAGAAGACAGGATAAAACCTGGGTCTTCTGTATCGAAGGCCACAAGAAAGGGGTATATGTATGACACATACATGTGCCCTGAACCATACGAAGAGTATCCTCCTTCAAAGATCCATGGAACTAACCATTCCTCGCTAATACTCGACTTACTAGACAAAGCGATTTATGAATTTGAAACGAGAAAACAAAGTCGATTCATACAGGAACTAAAGTTGCTCTATGCAAAGGAACTTATGTTGAGCTATGCTTGGAAAGACGCTCTTAACATTCTCAAACCACTTGGACAAACTATGTCTTACAGAAAAGAATGCTGGTGGAATGCTGCTGGGGAGGTTCTACGTGCTACAAGAAAAGCAGCCATGCAAGTTGGTGACGCGCAGTGTATCGTTGCTGTAGATTGGGAACTGATGAACAACGGTAGGCCATCCAAGAACTGACCAATCACTCTAAGTATCTAAGGACAATAGATTTCTCCTCTAACTCGGAGAAAAGCATCGACCTTACTTGCTCTTTGGAGGGTTTAAATCTAGAAAAAAAACCGATAATTGTGTTAAAAAGCGACGAGGTTCATTCTTTCTTAACTATGAGTTATACTTTTAACTGTTTAGAAAGTAATGTAGGTGAACTTTGCTCATCACAATTGAGCATCTCTTCAAACTCAATCATTTCTATGGCCCCATTAACCATAGCCGATATTAAAGTTAATTTTGAAGGTAGCCTGAAATCTATCAATATCAAGCATAAGGAAACGCTTGAAACTTCATCGAGCTCAAAATTGACTATCTCAACTCATGTTCTTCTCCGTGAGATATTGGAAGATGGTTGCCTCACCTTAATAGGAGATACAGATCTTAGACTACTCTCTGGTCAAACAAGAGTCCTCGAATTTAAGAACTATTTTCGTGAATCTGGAGAAGTTAAGGCTGTATCAGCTACAGCTTCAATGTTTATGAACCTCTTTGACCTCACCTATGTACACAACTTAGCGAATAATAATTCGATGAGCATACGACGAGAGGAGGAAACAATCAGCAGAAGGTTGATGCAACACAATTGCTCATCTGTCAAAGTCTTGCCAAAACCACCCAAGTTGAAATTGGAGCTTGGTGAAAAACTTAGTCAATACTTCATAAATGAACAGATATCTCTACCTTTGAAATTGTTTAATGACGAAGTAACTGATTCTTTCGTTTATCTTGATGCCCAATTACTCGGCGAATCACTCCCAGAGATGTCAATTAAGATAGACTTTGACCCCCATAACTTCCCTGAAAAAGAGGAAGGAGACGAAAATCTCGATTTTCCGGGAATTCGAATCGGAAAAGTACTGAAAGGAGAAGTTGCAGTTGTCAATATAATTATTCCGGCCCTACAAATTCCAGCAAAATATGAAATTTCCATAAAAGCTGCTTACTACCTAACTTCTGACAAAAAAGAGCCTGTTTACAAGACACTAGTAACTGAGTTTCAGGTAATCTGTCCATTTGAGGCAGAGTTCAATTTCACACCAGAGATATATCCCGATCCATGGCCAAGCCTATTCTCACACAACGAAGATGAACTCTCTATCGAAAATAAAGATAAAAACTTCAAAGGTTTGGCACAAAAATGGAGTTTGTCTGCCAATTTCAAGTCATCTGCGTCAACGACAATGATAATTGAAGATATTAACCTAGAAATTTTTCCGACAAACGAGGATATTAACTGCTTAATCAACTTAGCAATAAAAATCCCAAAAGAAGGACTCCAAATCTTACCAGATAGTCAGGAAGAAGCACACTTTGATATTTCAGTTCAAAAACTTTCTCTTGAAGACCGTAGAGCTGCTACCCTGGAAATGTTCTTTATTCTTTTATGGCGTCGCGATAACCAAAGCTCATTGATAAACCGCACAGTACTTTCTGTTCCCCAGTGTCATGTTTTAAGTAGCGAGCCACGCGTCCTTGCAGCCGTCTCCTCTTCTTCGGTATCTCCGATTATATGTCTTGATTTAGTTATCGAAAATCCATCCAGCCATTTTCTCTCCTTTGGAATGAATATCGAGCCTTGTGAAAAAGTGGCATTTTCAGGAAATAAACAGAGAACGTTACAACTGCTTCCTCTGAGCCGTAAAAAAGTACAATTTCGATTACTACCTAGTATGAGAAGTGAATGGATTGGGCCTATTCGATGTACTATCCGGGATCGATACTTTCAAAAAGTGTTGAAAGTCTCGCCTAATCGGAAATTGAGGAGTGATAAGGACGGAATTATGATTCGGGTACCAACAGAACGACTTTAATGTAAGTAAAGTGAAATGATGAACAAATACGATGATATTTGATTGAGTTCAGAATTGGCATTTACTCAAATGGAAGGCCATTTCTGGTTATAGCCTAATGCTAACTCTACTTTTCAGACAACAGGTTTCGAAAATTTAGGGGGATGAATTATTGTGATGTTGAGAAAGATCAAGATATATCCTTGTTTATTGTTCTAAATGGTTTCCCATACAAAAGTCCTGGAGGAATGATGTGCTTAATAGCAAAAGGTCGTTCATTGAAAAGCCCATCGTCCAGTCGCAAGCACACACCCAGGCTTTATGCCGAGAGCGTCTATTTATACTTCTATGAAAGTCGTCGGCTTTTATCCTCGTTCATTAGTGAACTGAAATGTGTCTCCGGAAAGGAGGATGAACTGTAATAGATCATCTTTACGACTTGATGGTGCAGGTGTCACGATTTTGGTTGGGGCTGGAACTACTTTCATTGGTCTCCCTAATCCCCCTCCATGTACTCATGGGTTCGCAACTGTGACTGTCATGAACCCTTGTTCATCCACCCATTTCGAGATACTTGTCGGCCTCTGGATCACACTTACTGAGATATCCTGATTAATACCTGCTGTTCTCTCTAAAGACTCGATTCGAGCTGATTCCATATTTACCTTGTCGAACTTGTAAGTCTTTTGTCATGGTTTCAGTACAAATTGCACAGATAATCTTGTAGATACTGTACATTAATTACAATTTCCAATGAGACCCAGCAACTAGAGACTACGTATATATATAACTTCAGATACTACACTTCGAAGAGTTTCCATCCATAACCGGAATGATATGGACTCTTCGACGGCTCCCTAGAAGATTCATGATACACCTGTCATCCTTATGAACCTTCAGTATGCTTCCAGAGGGTACATTGGGAATCTTCTAGGCTACGTGTATTTCAAGAACCTCACCGAAAATTTCTTTAATATCATCGGCTGTGCTAGCCAGCGTAGGCTACAGGAATCCTTTGGCTTGACAGCCGAAACACCTTGTGTACCAATTTTTGTCTTGGTCAGTGCTTCCTAACACACTTGAAGTTGGAAACTTTCCTTTTGAAATCCCAGTATTGGTAGCTGTCAGAAAATACTTCTGCGGTTATGATTACACAACAATGTAGTTGTATTGAGAACATGCATTTCAGCAAATATGTCTCATCTATCTCTTCCCTGCGTCGGAGATGTAATCTATATGTAACAGAATAAAGATGTTACTGGATAACGATCGCTCTATCCCCAAATAAGAAAGAATCTCTTATTCTCACGTGATAAGCACACATAAGTAGTCAGACAGTGTGAGTGAACGATTATTGTCGTGTTGAGTCTATGACTATGAATGAACACATTGTTAAAGTTATGAGCTTGAGCGAAGATGGAGGTTGTAGCGGAATCAGTGTCGGCGGCTAGACCGATGCAGTAAGTCTTGTATGAGGTTGTGAGAGGAAGATCCAAGTGGAAACAATTGTATTTAGATGTATGGTTCAGAGTAAAAACCGAGATGATAAGAGTGAGATTGCGTGTTCGCATTTCTTATCAACTGTGGTTTTTGACCAGTATTTATCAATCTCCATGGACCGTAAGTTATGATCCCTGTAGATGTATATCTATGTACATACACATATATGGGCCAGGAATGTAAAGCTAAATACATGTGTATCGGTAATAGATACGAGAAAACTATAACCTGCGTTGAAGACATAGTCATCCGCTGGAATTCTAGTGTGAAATAAACGCTAATGCGCATTAAACTTTCGGTGAAGGATGTATTGATAACAGTGATATAGAATGGGGAATTTGATGGTCAAATTAGCCGGACTTAAAAATAAGTTATTCTTGGCATTCCAAGACATATCACATTTCAACACACATATGTCCTTTTTGGCTACGGGAGTAATCAGATAGTGGCTTCATTCACACTGTCTACACTCCACCGCCTTTTCGAATAACACTTGACTGCGGTCCCACTCATTGCAGGTATAACACTGATTGACTTGAGCCTCAGGCTCCTATAAAAAGCTGGGTTATATATTGTTAGAATCTAGAATAATTGGGACTATAAAGTAGGCCACGTTATGGATACACACATGAATACAAATTCTGTACTTAGTTTCACTTCGGTAGTTACTTGAATCAATGCGCTCTACAACCTCAATGACTGAGGGGTCATTATTTCCTTAATATATGTATGTATATATATATAATTCATCATCCTGATTTGGCGCCTTGAGGCCCATGCAGGTTTTTATCGGAAGATGTATACTTTAAGTAGGATGACTCAATTTGAAGCCTGGAACATTCACACTTATATTTCATTTGAGGAACCACTCGAGGTTAACCCTTACGGCGTACAAGCTCTTCCATGCATACCCACCACAGGGAAAAGTGTGTAGAACCTATGATTATCCGAGTGTGCTTTCATCATCCCACAAACCTAATATCACCGCAAGAGAGAGTGGTGCATGGGTTCTAACGGATTCGAATCAGCTTTCTCCTTTCTCGAATGGGGTAGGTGTTCAAGCTACCCAGTATCTACTTGGGAGAACGACCCGGATGGTGTGCCACTGCTCCATACAACCCTTCTTGGTTTAATAATTGTACAAACTATCAGGGGATACCTGTGCAGTAGCTTAATTATCCCCTTAGAGTCTGGTCACTATTAAATAAAATAGAAAAATTATTCAATTATCCTGTTATGGCGCCTTACGTCCCATGCAAGTTTATCGGAAGATGTTGAAATTATGGAGTATAGTGAGACCTCTGTTAAACTGATCATGGTTAAGCCGATATTGCCGTTTATACGATATATTTTCCGGAACGGACTTCGTTCACACACATTTACCGATTACACGATTTTCGTTCTTCAACCTCTGAATATCTTCTGAACCAGGGTTTTTTTGTTAGATTGGTGCTAATAATGCCGCCAAAAAAGAGAATTTCTGTACAGCAACGACGTGCTCTGCGACGATGGGCGCACCGCGAGGTCCAAGAACCAACACAAAAACAGTGCATTGAGTAGTTATTCGCTGAGTACGGCCATCGATTAAGCCAGTCAACAGTCTCCGAGTCCTTGAGCAATACTTTTGCGAAGCTCGACGAAGCTACAAGTACTACTGCGCTACGACAGCGAGCTGGAAACTGGCCTGACCTTGAGAGTATTAAAGCGATTAAAGACGGCAATTGGGAGTATAAAAGAGGCATCAATCGTAAAAAGTAGCCTAGATAGCTGCATTAAATAATTATATCCTTTTCAGCGATATCCTCTATTTGACGATATTTTTCACGGCCTCGATTACATCGTCTTAACAGGGGTCTTACTGTACAGAGATAAGTTAGATGATGGTAAATGGCAGTTTTTCATGAAGGGTTTGGTTGTTGAGCTTTCTGTTTTTCCTGTGTCGGGATACACTTTGTCGATCCTACCGGGCTCGATAGTGAGTTGTCCCGACTGACTGGTTTTTGGCGAAGGAATGAGTGAGTGAGTGTTTATTGTCCTAATGAGTCTATAACTATGTAACGACATGAAGGTCCTTTCTACCTACAGGCCAGGAGTATCTATGCTTCAGGTAGTGTATTCCCTCTTTTGCCTCCTTCACGACTTCTTTCCAGCAGTAATACCCCCACAGGTCTTATTCGAGTATACACCAGGAGGAGCCGTTATTCCGTCATCATCTCCCCTCCCCAGCCAACAAAACAATGGCCATTTGCGGGTGTGTAGCTGCCGGGAAAAGTCTCAAAAACCACTGGGTGCGGGGCTCTCCTATGACGAAGAGGCCGGTCAGCCTTGCGCAGCAGACCTGTATATACCAGAGAGTGTCTCTCAACCTTCCTAGCTTTCTCCTTTCTCTTTCCCTGATTCATGCCGCAGGACAAATGGTAGGTCGTGAAAGGATGTCAGAAAAGGCTTTTTCAAGATTGACTACCGTGAAGGAGCCTAGCCTAGCATCCAAAAGTCGTTACGGACGTGGAGTTATCGGGTAACTCATGTATTTCAGATGCCCTCCTGGCTAGTATGCTCGGAAGTTAAGATTAGAAAGGACTATACCATAGATGCGTCAAAATCTGCTTTTCTTGAGGGCGGAAGGGTCTTTTACTTTGCTTTCGTGAGCTTTTTGTTTGCCCGCCTGTGGATAGCACATGTTGTAATATAACGAAGGTTTCTCTGACTACCGTCGTAGCGTTTGGTGGCGCATTATCTTTCCTTATTCCCAGCAGCATTATTGATGTCTTGATCGTCTCATGAGTCATCAGAAGCGTATCTTTGACAGAGGGGGGGATAACTCAGCTCAAGGTTGAAAAGGTGTGAGTCAATCTCGGCTCTGCAGACACTTTAGTGAGAGCTGGAGGTTCGTAGGGGACACCACTGATAGGTGTTGAGAATAGTCCCCATAGAACTGTAATAGATTCTCTGTGGATAGACATAACAAGTAATTATCATCAATAGTTGAATCAACCTCCACACAATTGAGACTCATAAAAGTGCCAGAATTTCATACAGCCCTCAATTGTATTTTCGCAATCGCATCTGTAACGAGCCACCACTGCATTCAAGAATACACCCTCTAACTGTGATAAGCTACACCGCGCGGTCTAGCAAACAGTTACAATGCTCTAGGGTTCATACTCCACAAAAAACATGAATTATTTTGAGGCAAACAAGCCCTGATGCGAGTCACGGATTTAAATGATTTGAAAAAAAATGAGTCCCGGCTTGCTCAGACTAGCTTATCCTGAAAAGTCTACTTATCCTCCACCCATCCACGGCACCAACCCCCTATTATCATCCTCCTCAGCTAATATTCTCTGGATAACCCTCAGCTATTCCGTCGTTTCTCAATGTTAGAGCGACGGCTACTGCAGGTTTTCTTTGGGACAAACCAACAAATAAATTATGTTAATTTTAAATGTGCCGACTATCTCAATCCCAGGACTGCTATATAAAGGACCTCTACACAGAAAATGTATTCCACTTCAGCTCTGGCCACCTTTCCTTCTGTGACTAATGTATGACTAATCCAAGGCTTCTTCCTGATTAGTTTCAGGGCTGAGTTTACTCGAATCATGGTTGGGGTGCGGTATGCGAGTGTATTTGTTATGGCCAAGCATCCTTGAAGAAGGTTCTTTAAGAGGATTTCCTGGAAAACTGTGACGATGTGAAGGCTGGTTCCTGTTGCCTATGTTGGCTAACATAGGCTTAGTCCGATTTAGGGTGCGCACGATCGATCGATCTAATCTCTGAGCATCGGAATCTGCATAGCATCCGATTCAACAGTGCAGCTTGACATGGCACCACTTGTTGGTGAGAAGCTATCGCCTGGGAGTATACGAGATCGGTCACAACCTTCTCAATTGATAGTGCAGTGACGTCATAGAACATGAGGCTAGTTTGTATTTTTATTATTATTATTTAAGTGTATTCAGCTGTAGAGCTATGACACATGACCGGTACTATGTATACATGTTGGATGACTCTTTTGACGTTAGAGACACTCGTATTTTGGATTTCATTTGCAAATGCCACTGAGGTATGTTTGCTTACACAAACAGTCGACCCTCCTCCGTAAGTACCCATCAAAGGGAATTTCGCAACCTTTGATTATCCTAGCTTGCCTTCGTCATCCATGCATACCAGCGCCGCGAGAAAAGTGGTTGTATTTTGCTGCATTAGAACCAGCGATCTGCTGTCTCGAGTGGGATGTGTGGCCAAGTTATCCAGACTCTACATGGCACACCGGCCAAGACGATATACTATCGCACCATCCAACCATGGCGGTGTTTATAGTGTCGCCTACATTCTGCTATTTTGCATATATACATGTGTAGATAGATCCTGTAGTAGTTCTCTCCTTAGAATAATTATCTACTACCATCAACCACATAGTTGCTCCAGTACCTGTCCTAGAATCCGTGACAGACGAGTAGAGTTGGAGGGGCTCACCATGACCTAGTCTTCCAAAGCCTCAGTTCAAATCTAGCAGGTAATTTGTTGTACTTAAGGAAGCTGGAGTTACTCCAAAGTGGTTCTGTGTGAGTATTGGCCTTGATAGAGTAGCTATGGGAAAAATTACGGATATTAGTCACGTGATGCCAGTGCAGCGTTGGGGTATTCCCCCGTTCATTATTCACGATAGATATAGATATAGATACACGTTTTGATCAATAACCATTTTACCCAATCTTTATGCTGGCACATTAACTAGAACCAGTGATAAACCAACAAGTTCTTCAGTTTCTCAATCTTATATTCTCATAGTCTCTAGTATCAAATTACTCGTCTAGACCACTCAATCTCTAGTTCTTCGGTCCTAATCTCTTACGTCTCGCCCGCTCAGTTTAACAATCCTGACCTTACCCGGTGTCTAGGGGTAACATTTCACCTACTCATGTAAACTAAGCTAGACAGGTCACATGGCCTTCATAGCAGTACATAGATTTCATCTGTAGCTACAGGGCTCTTTAGTCAACAATTACAACGTAATACCGTGTCCCACGTATCTTTCTTAAGACCCGGTTATATCCTCTTGTACTTACTCCTATAGTGAAAGAGCATGAAGATTTCATTGCGTGATGACTAGTTAATTATTATGTACTGTAAGCAGACCTATGTTAGTCTGGGTTTTCGCGCCAGTCCAAAAGCGAAAGTAAGATCTACGCGCACAGATGTTTGGCTACTGGCAATACTCAAGGGAGCGCACAAGGGGATACTCACACAATATAGTCCTAGGCTCGACTCGTAGTAGTAGATAATTCTATACCTTTACTCTTACATTCTTGACGATTCACGTGACATTTACACGAAGCCCCTCTAAGTTTTACATGGTAGCATTATTCTTGGTTGTTCAGCAAAAATTCGACGATTGAAGTTTCATCAGCAACTTTGGTATATCGTGGACGGATTGTTTGTGACGATTGTTTAGAAGGGAATTTGATATCTGTGTAAATGTCGTCCTTCGGATTATCGAAGGCGGATCGGGAAATCGCTGCCCAGGGCACCGATTTGAATCAGACTGCTGTAGAAAAGAAGCAGTTGGGGAAAAATATTGCTGGTCGTTCAGGTCGAGTGCCGGGTAACTTCAGCAATGAGTTCGACTTCATATCGAGCGGAAGCACGAGTGAAAATCTGAGGTCTGGATCAAGAGGAAAAGATTCAGACAAACGATCCTTCGAACAAAAGGATCGGGATGATGACGAATGGTGCAAGAAGCACTCAGAAGAAGCTACATCTTCAAGTAGGTCGGAAAGAGATGGTGATCGCAGAGATGCACCGAATGACGACGAAGATTTAGGGGCAGGATGGGACAGGCCCGCTAGAACGGCCCCAAAGAACGGGAGCAAAACCTTGCTCGAGTGGAACCTTTTCGATTGGAAACCACCTCAGTCAGCCTTTCTGAGAGGAATCAAAAATTGGTCCATGTACCGAGAGGCTGTCTTACTACAGCTAGAGTGTATTGGATACGAAGCAGGGATGAAGTTAACGCCACTAGACGAAGTGAGACTTGCTGCTGTCATCCAGCGAACTACAACGGAGGAGACAGGAAGTCTAGTCGTAGGGATGAAACGAGGCACAGAGATGATGAGGTTGTTCGAACGAACCTATCGTCAGGTTGGTGAAGTCCAACAGGAGGCCTTTTGGGGAACTCTTATCGCCCTCAAGTATGAAGGAGGATGCCCTGTGGAGTACGTGACAAAGTTTAAGACACGTGTTAGGGACTACATTTCCACTGGTGGGACTCTAGCAGAGAGACAAATCTCCATTATCTTCAAGCAATCGACGAAGGATAAAGCTGGGAGGTGGAATTCAATGGTCTCCACCATCGCTCGTTTTCAAAGCTGGTCAGCAGAAAATCTTATTCAAGATTTTATATCTCACCACTACGACAGGATCGGAGAATCGGGCAAAGAAGAGAGGCTCAGGAAATCTCAGCCGGTGAAGAAATACTTGAACAACGCCCAAGGTGAACAGAATACAAGTGACCAAGGAAAGTCGAGAATAAAGGGAAAAGGCAACAACCCTAAGAAAAAGTTTGCCATCCGTTGCTATAACTGCAAGAAAGAAGGACACATTGCCAAGAACTGTCCTGAGAAAAAAGAAAAGGAGGCACAAAACTCTCATGCTGCACACAAAACATTGTCGATCGACATAGGCCCACCGGCTGCAATAGCTAACAAATATTGCCAAATTTCCGAAGAATTCTCTGGGAACAGCTATGCTGCTCAAGTAGACCCACAGGTTTACGAAAACATGGTCGATTTCTACGAGAATGAAATGGCGCGTCGTCGTGGCGAGCCAGTAGATGATAAAAAGTTGCTCGAGTCGCAATCCCCAGGAGCTTCCATCAACTTCACACAGCAAATTCTAATCGCATCTGGAGGAAGTGGAGTTGCAAGCCGCTGGCTATTTGATACGGGTGCCGATGTAGATGCCACTAACTGTCGGAGAAACTTCAAGCCAGGCACAGTTGTAGAGCTAAAGCCTAACCAATTCCCAATTCAGACTGGAGGTGGAATTGTATGCGCGGAATGCATCGGAGAAATTTGGCTATCACTCACCGGGCCTGGCGGCAACCAAACTTCAATGAGGTTGAAGTACGTGGTATACTTGAAGGTATTCCCTCTAAATATCATCAGTGGAGAACGATTCTACCGAAGTGGTGGTTACCTGGATAAAAATAAGATAGTGAGCCCTAATGGCGAAGTCCTGTCTTATATAAACGCGGAACGTCGAGGATTTTTCTTGTGGTTGTTTAACCATCCAGAACCGTTAAAGTTGACAGGCTACAAAAAGGCAGTGAACCTCACCTCGGTGGATAGTATTCATCAAAGTGAAAAAGAAACCTCCGAACGAGACCCTGAGGTAAAGGAATTTACAGAGGCCTATCAAGATTGTTGGAAGAGTGGTGTTTTCAACATGACCAATGACGTGATGAAACGCCTGATCCTATGGCATAGGCGCTTATGCCACCCCAGCGCTGAACGACTCAAATGGACGATTAAAAATACAGTTGGTATCAACCTACTGCCATCACAAGTTGAAAATTTGCCATGCGAAGCGTGCGACATGGGCAAATCAATAAAATATAAAACATGCGATAGACGACCTAGAATGAGAAACGTCGGTGAAGGTTGGCATTGCGATGTAGGAACCTTAAATCCGGTCACAATGGAGGGCTACGGATACTTCTGCCTCACGATAGATGACGTTTCGAGGTACAGAATATTCCGGGCCTTGAAAAAAAAGAGCGACGCCGCTGACGAGCTGAAGTCAATTCTGTCGAAAACAAACTCCGAACTGAGACAGCGCCATGGACTTCGGGTGAAACGCCTAACAATTGATGGGGGTCGTGATTGGGGTCTAAACACTCTCCAAGACTTTGCTGCAAAAGAAGAAATTGATGTGATCATCTCCGCACCAAATAACCAGTATCAGAATGGTGTATCAGAGAGAGGAATCCGCTTCGTGCAGGACGCAGCACGATGTTGCAGCATTCAAATGAAAGTTCCATCGATTTTCTGGAACCATATGTTGGAAATGGTGTGCTACACCTTAAACTGTACATCTCAAAGTTCAGTAGAAGACAAGAAGACGCCATGGGAAGTATATTGGTCACAGATTGAACCTGATTGCGCAAAAACCAAAGTGGATCACTTGTGGATACCAGGAACCTTATGCATCACCCACGTCGACGAAAATCACCGTGTTGCGAGCGAAAAACTTGATGCCAACGGCACAAAAAGTGTCTTCCTCGGCTACAGAGGAAGAAAGAACAAACTTGTTTGGTTACTTGACGGTGGAAGATTTATCGTGTCGCCTCAAGTAACGGCGTACGAAAATATCGGCCCAGGCTTTGGCTGGGCAGCAGACCCAAGAGAAATTGTTCGATCGCTCCCTAAGCATGTTCAGGATAAGCTTAAATCTAGAAAGAAAGACTATGCAAGAAATGAGGATTACAACACTCCCCAGGATGACAATCAGCAGCCAATATTGCCAAGAGGGCGTGATCGTCCTAAGCGCACCATCGAGCGGCCCTACGACAATCAGCAGATGTTAACTCTTGATGCTCCGCTTGATACGGACAATGAGATGACAATAGTGCTGCTTGAACTTAAAAATAGTGAGAATCCTGCAAAATTCCCTGAAGACATATGCGACGCAGTAACAGGACGAAACTTTGGGAAAATGAACTTGGCCTCCACATCCAACAAGATGGACCTATTTCACATGACTTGGAAAGCCATCGATGGACAGGAATTTGGCCTGCACAACGATGGTGATGAAATCTTCCGCATAATGGTTAGCCACTCTGGCGCGTCCTCATACCTAGTCAAATCATCACTCGATGAACCTACGTTTTCCGAAGCTATTAAAGGCCCCGAGAGACGCGAGTGGATAGAAGCCATCAATCAAGAAATTGAAGGTTGTTTGTCTCGTGGAACCTTTAAGTTCGTATCACGAACAGCTGTGAAAGATAGAGGGCGTCTGGTTGCATCCAAATGGGTATTGAAAAAGAAATATAAGTCAAACATGGAACTTGACAAGTTCAAGGCTAGAGTGGTGGCTAAAGGTTTCAAGCAGACAAAAGGAGTAGACTTCAACGACACCACTTCAACAACAGCTAGGTCAGCTAGTTGGAGATGCCTAATGGCATTAGTCTCGCTGAAGAGCTGGTACATCCTCCAAGCTGATTTCATAGCTGCATATCTTGCAGGTGACTTGAAGGAAACTGTTTTCATGGAACAGTTCCCACGTCTGAAAGAGTATTTCGAGGAACACCCAGAAGCCGCAAGGAGGTTTGGCTATTCATGCACCAGTGTCATCGAGCTCAAAAGACCTTTGTATGGTCTGAAGCAGTCAGGGGCTTGTTGGCAAGATAAAGTCAGGCGCATCATGATGGATAGAGGCTACAAACCTTTGATTTCTGATAACGCCATTTATATAGGCAAGACAAAGGGGATTATTGTGGCCTCTTATGTCGACGATTTCCTATTTTTCGGTCCAAATATGGGCGACCTCAAGTCACTATCACAATCTCTGAACAGCGAAGTTCCATTAAACGACTTAGGTGAGGCACACTGGTTCTTAGGCGTCAGAATCCATAGATCATCGCCAACTGGATGCGTAAGATTAGACCAGGAACAATACCTCGAGAGATCCTTCCAAGAATTCGGGATTTCTAGAAAAGGTATCGAAACCCCAATGTCACCAGGTAGCAGGGCAGAGATGAGAAGAAACACAAGTAAGGCAACTGCAAAAAGCCTGAACGAGTTCCAAAGGCTAGTTGGCAAGTACAACTTCTCCTCCTGTATGGTTCGATGCGACACATCTCAGGCCACATCTCAGATGGCACAATTCATGTGCAACCCATCGCCTAAACACATGCACCACATGTTGAGGATTCCTCACTACCTATCTGGTTGCGCAGACAGGGGTTTATTATATGAGAAAAATCACCGGCACTTAAATGAGTTTGGAGAACACGGATTGTTTTGTGCGGTGGATTCTAGTTTTGCGGATGACCATGATACAGCAAAATCCACGACTGGATACGTAATATTCATGGCTGGAGGTCCCGTAATTTGGAGATCAAAATTGCAGAGTACAGTTTCCACACTGACCTGTGAGGCCGAGTATGTGGCCATGTGCGAAGCTGCAAAGGATTGCGCCTGGATTCGAAGCTTCTTGAGCGAACTGGGTGTGATGCCTGATGGCCCTATACCAATTTTAGAGGATAACACGGGAGCTATCAAGTGGGCTACAAGCGATGGCATGACATCGGGCCGACGCCACATACGTGTCAATTACCATTACATTGTACAAGAAATTCGTGATCTCAACATTGCTATACAACAGATCGAATCCAGAAACAACCCTGCAGACGGATTGACAAAACCCCTTAGCGCCGATTTATTCCGGCGCTTCACTGGACAACTAGGGTTGATGGATGGACTTTCGCTTAAGGACTGAGAGTGCGTGTAAGCAGACCTATGTTAGTCTGGGTTTTCGCGCCAGTCCAAAAGCGAAAGTAAGATCTACGCGCACAGATGTTTGGCTACTGGCAATACTCAAGGGAGCGCACAAGGGGATACTCACACAATATAGTCCTAGGCTCGACTCGTAGTAGTAGATAATTCTATACCTTTACTCTTACATTCTTGACGATTCACGTGACATTTACACAAAGCCCCTCTAAGTTTTACATGTACTGTTATAATATGTCACATGAGATTAGTCATCCTAACACTGCCACTCCACTAGTGTTATAATTACGAGGTTAGATGGATAAGTATTGTGGGAGGATAGGATATATATAAAGAAGAATGTGGAATGAATATTCTGGTGGTGGGAAAATGTTTTTAGACTTTCTGAGAATAATATGGATATCTAAAGATGAACGCATAATCTACGCGAGAAGTAAATGGACCTGATAATATACATGTACGATCTATTCTACAGCCATGTCCATTGATTGTCTGATGTACTCATGTAATGCATATCAACATTGTTTGATCCTTAAGCTCCTGATAATGAGCACGAATCACATTTGAGTCATGCATTAATATGAGCTTGCACAACTAAAGTCATGTTGTTTCATCACTGAGTCTTGTTTATGAAGCCCTTACTTCCCTGCGCAGACTAGGATCACAACACTTTTGCCTGATACGAAATTCATACATACACATATATAGAAGTGCGATGACAATATTGATCGGTATAACGCAGGTATCTCTGACAAGACTTCAACCAAGTCTACGTCATTGGTAACGCACGTCATCCGCACACAGCGATGACAGCACCAATAAGTTAGCTTTTCGTGATGATATTGTTGTAATGTGTGGTTTATGAGGATTACATTAGATTAGAGCGGCAGCTATGTTGGGTGAAATTCAGTGCGCGGACACCTCAATCTTGTACATAGGAAAATTCTCCTCCTCATTAGATCAATATAGTCTTCAATACACAACAATTAGACCACAAGGTTATCACATCCTGCACATAATGCTAAACAGGAGCTTCAGCCCTTTGACTACCGTAAGCTCATAATCACAACAGATATGACGTAGAAATATTCAACAACATTGTCATTGATCATCGGGAGAGGTTACTGTCAATTGTATATTTTGTGCACGATACATGTATATAAATACTCGCTGTGAGATACCTTTGTACAAAATAATGGTTCACTCTCACTCTTACTACATGGTCATTAATATAACAAATATACCATCTTTATTCTTCTTTTTTACATTAGACTCAGTGCTATCCTACATATACTCACTTTGGCTGCTACATATAAAGTGACAATTATTAGACTTCTCATAACCTCGCTATTGAAACAAATAGCCTCATTGCTTTGCTGGCCCACTTAGTGACGTGGGTTTCAAGGGAAAGGCCGCGATCAAGGTGTACTCCAAACCATCGGATGTCATCAGATGCTTGTACATCGTGAGTGCCCACCCTTTTGGTCTGAAGTTCGTATCCCCTGGATCTAGGGCCGAGGAAATAGACTGCTTCGGCCGTGTCTAGGTTAAAAGAGACGGCATTATCAGTAGCCCACCCGAGGACTGCATCGACATCTCTCTGGACATCTACTGCAGCTTCGTTTGGTGTCGAACCTATGCTGAGGATAGCAACATCATCTGCATAGCCAAATCTCCAACTACTGCCCTCCACAACTTTAGCCATGTAAAGAAGGAAGAGAATTGGAGATAAAGGCGATCCTTGTGGCAGCCCGCATTCTAGATGAATTGGGTCTATTACTGTTGTGATCAGGCCCACTTATAGACCACACAACTTGGAATGGCTAGTATTAGGCAAGTGTAACCGACAGGACAAGCAACTCTGTGTCAATGATACGTCATCGGCACACAGCAATGACAACACCAGTATCTCAACCATACATGATAATATGATAATATGACGCAGGTGTATCTAATGACATAGTTGTTGAATGGCTGAATGGTTGAAAGTTATTGCTATTGATGGTATATTTTATGTATTGTCTTTGTGTATAAATACTCACTGCTAGACCTCTGTACTTGAATAAACTTTTCCACTTCTATATTCAATAGTCATCAATATTGCAGATCTACAATACATATCCGTCTGATTCACGTTAGACTTAAAGCGCTATCCTATATCCACCCAAGTAGACTGTTACACCTATTGTGACAATTCTTAGACTTCTCATATCCTCGTTATTACGATAGTTACTCTGTCTTCGTGTCTGACGCGGGCGGATTGTTCGTCCAGGAAAAACTTTATCCAAGTGGTGGCTAGTTTTGGCTACCCAATTTTGTTCATCCTTTGCAGCAGCCGTCCGTGGAGTACAGCGTCGAATTCCCCCTGTACGTCCAGTGTGACAAGGACTGCTTTCTTCTGCCTTTTCATTGCATGCTCCACATCGTGGATAACGCATGAGACAAGGTCATTGGCTGATCTGCTAGACAGTGCTCCAAAAAGCTGCTGCGGCACGGCCTTGTACGAAATGGCGGTGTAAGCCATGCGCCTTGCGACTAGTCTCTCAAGACCTTTGCCGAGAGAGGATAGCAGTGCGATGGGCCTCCATCCTTTAGCTGTACTGAGATTACGGCCAGGTCTGAGGAGAAGAATTACTTCCGCTAGCTTGAATTCCTTCAGCAAGTAGTTCAGTCGAAGTGAGCCCTTAAAGAGTATTCTCCCTGCGTGACAAATTGACGGCCAATCTGTCCTAAGAAGCCGCACAGAAATCGCGTCTGCTCCAGGGGCTTTATTTTGGCAGGCTGTTGTGACCTGTTATGACACGCTGATTATGGCAAGTAAGAACTCAAGGTTTAAAAGTTAATAAAGCTAAAGAGCAAAGCTCTGTCTACAAATTACATATATAATGAGATTTAAGCGAGTAGTAATGAAAATGTCATCAGTGCTTCCCTAATGCCAAACCTCCGTGGGTTTCCTAATCCAACGCCATATCTCTATACTAGATCACTAGTCACTTAACATGACCCACTTGGCTTCTTCATCAGTGACGCTTGAGACCCATGGAAGGTTTCCGAGTCCCGGCTCGAGGTTCTCAGCTTCGACGTCGTTTTGGCTGATGAACCGACCGAGAAGAAGGTCGCGCAGTAGAAGTGCATGCTTTCCTGGGTCCAAAACAAAGTCATCGGGAGTTTGAAGTGGTGGAGCAGCGGATGTAGGTCGCGGCTTTGCCCAGCGTGCCATCGGATACATGTCGACGTCGGTTATGGCTTCGGAGAATTTTCGCCGCCAGTATTGGCGTTTCGCACTTTTGACTATGTGGCCGAAGGCCATTCTGCTCTCTTCGCCCCTGAATATCCTATATTCGCGTTTGGCCTGTGAGCACTCCAACGTCCACCAAGGTGCCGTCCTACCCTTCTTCGTACTCCCGCGTCTTCCGGTAGCCCTGATAGCATCGCTGATGGTTTGAACCAGTTTATCCGCAAGTCTGTCCACCGCGCTTATTGAATCTGTTGGCTGTATTCCATGAGCCCATCTACCAAGCACTTTGCCAAAGTCTTCGAGGGCGTCGTCTGTCACTCGTACCTGTTGACCAGTTTTGATAACCGCTATGGCTTTCGAGTTCGGGCGGGGAACGTCTCCTGCAAGCGTTCTGTGGTCCAATGTCGAGTCAAGATCCATCGAAATATCTGCAAGGGCACCAGCGTTCGATCAGACTAGCTCGAGTGTGTTTCCAAGATCGTGTGTCGGGACGCTCGGTGTGGAAGATAGGTCCATACCGTGCTCGAACATCCACTCGGTGAGCACCTGGCCGTCATCGTGTAGCCTAGTAGTCATTGGCTGCCAGTCGGTGTGAACAGCATTGAAGTCTCTGCCAATAATTGTAGGCCCAGATAGAGCCCATGGTAGCAGCGGCAAAAGGTCTGCTCCAGGAGCGCGGTATACGGAGACAAATGTGACACCTTCTACCTTTACTGCAGTGAGATCTGGTGATGTCTCGCAGATTGCTTGCTGTTGGCACTTGATCCCTTTTCGCGTGTAGATGAGGGAGCGTGGCCTTGAAGAGTTAGCAGCGACACAGGGAGACAAATGCCTATCGAATCCGGGATGCGACTTGGTGAGCCAGAAGCCGTCCTTGTGTTGAGTTCAGGGTTCCTGGATAAGTAGGACATCGGTTCCTGAATCCCAGGCGGATTGCAGGATGATGTCCATAGCGGGGTCTCCTCATCCCAAACTAGCCTAAAGGAACGAGATCGTTGTTGCCGTTGTGTGGAGCTCGGTAGAATTGTGATCCCTTACAGGCATTGAGTGACGTTTGAAGATTCGTTTTCGGCAGTAGCCTCAGTGGCTTTCTGCTTTGCTTCCATATTTCGGATCGAATCATTTCTTTCTATTTGACTCTGCTCACGGATCACCGACAGCTAGTGTTAGGCACTGAGGGTCAAAATGAAAAATGTCAAGTAAGGTTGTATTGATGAAGTCTCTGCTACTCATGTCTTCTCCAGCATTGATGCTATATACGCATCTAAAACTATTTCGGGGAGAGATTATCTTCTCCTAGTTTCCCAAAATTACATCTGTGTTGGTTAAAACTACCAGATTCTTGAATTCGAATCCGAAGGGAAAGGCAATCAGTAGAAGGTGTTTTTTGTATCTATCTATCAGAAGGCTTCTGGGTGACAGCTATTGCCAAGAGATATACTGAGTGTACACGGGCCTCCATAAACTCTTACTTGCTATTGCCTAGTTTACAATCACATGCCTCTATCTGTGACGGCTTGTAAGCCGGTAATTGCCTGTAGCCTGCGCTGTCTAATGCAGGCTTAGCATGAAACTAGGCAGGGACTATTCTTGGAAGCAGGGTCTTACAACTTGGCAAATACCTCCAAGAATAGGGCACGATTAGGGATACAGATATACGAATAGAAAACTGTGTCATTGGCCTGGATAGTAATCATGTATAAAGTAACTGTTATTATCCTCTTCAATCTGTAGTTCACCATAGATTGAAAATAAACTACCTCTGACCATAAGGTTGCCCAAGTGCCTATACTTAGACTGTGACACTATCTTATTCCCAACAAATTGCCATTGTGTTAATAGCTGCAACATACTGAAAAATATTACATGTGTTGATGATCAAAAGATCTCAAGTTGGAGCTTTGAATATCCTGATTATCCTGATCACTATATCCCTGGTGAGATATCAAAGCTCGAGTAAGTTGATCTAAGAAGATATCTCATCCCAATATCCAATGATTCTCATTACCATATTCAGTAGGTTCCAAACTATCAGATGTTTGACAGCTGGTCTTATTAGATCGCTTGTAATGGGCTCATAACTTATCGACTTTAAAACTTGTTGTCGATATTGTATATGTATGTCTGTTATCACAGACATTGGAAATAATTCATGAGATTGCTTAATGAGTGGCTAGATTTGATTCCCATATAAAATTGTAGAAGACTTGTTCCAACTATCAGAGGGCTACAACGTTTCTATCTATCTACAGGTAAATTCCCCATATTCCAACCACGCTAGCCATATAGGACGTAGCATGTAAAACCTGATTCGTATCATCAGTTTGGGGTTGAGGTTTACCGTGCATATGCTACTCGAGTCGCATGTCTGACTACTATGCAACACGCTCAGGTATCAATCTAACAACCCACACCAAAACCGAAACTACTCACAACCCTGATGATGACCCCATGAATAATTGGAACAGTAGCCTGCAACATAGCACAATTAGGCTAGACATCGTTGACCAGGACCTAATCCGAACATAATAGCATTAATGGTATGCGGTAATAATCGTCTGGTTGTCTATTCTGTTCCCTGTTTTCTACGTGTATCTCCTATAGTAAAATATCTACATGCCAAGACACTAACGCCGCACATTCCAGGTCTATTCCCTGCAGTACTATCAACGCCTTAGAGAAATATATAGTAAAATAAACCGTAACAGGTCTTTAGTTCGCTACACAGTTTTGCCGCTAATCCGGTTTGGTCTTGCAATACAGTGTGCCTCAATCGCAGATTGCTTGCTGTTGGCAGTTGATCTCCTTTCGCGTATAAATGAGGGAGCGTGGCCTTAAAGACTTGGCAGCGGCATGGGGAGGCAAATGCTTATCGAATCCGGGATGCGACTTGGTGAGCCAGAAGCCGTCCTTGTGTTGAGTCCAGGGTTCCTGGATGAGTAGGACATCAATTCCTGAATCCCAGGCGGATTGCAGGATGATGTCTGTAGCGGGGTCTCCTCTGCCCAAATTAGCGCAGAGGAACAAGATCGTTGTTGCCGTTGTGTGTAGCTCGGTAAGGTTGTGGTCCCTTACGGTCATTGAGCAACGTTTGTAGTTTCGTTTTCAGCAGTCGCTTCAGCGGCTTTCTGCTTTGCTAACAACTCTCGGATCGAAGCGTTTCTTTCTTTTTGACCTTGTTCCCGGATCACCGACAGCTGGTCTCTTGTGCGTTGCACAGTCTTTCTGCCGGCCCCCGTCGGCCTGGCCATGCAGCTAGGCTCGGTTGCGGCATGTGGCCTATGGCAGTTCATACACCTCGGGATGATCTGCTTACAGACAGCCGCTTTATGCTTGATAAATCCGCATCGCTCCACTCGTGAGCAAATCTTTGTTGGGTGATGTCTCCAGCATCGGTTGTATTGCGCAGTTTTGGCCTTGCGCTGAAGTTCATGTAAGCAACCGCTCTCTTCGAAAAGTCTTTCTTCCAGCTTTGGCTTACCGGCTGCAAAATGAAACACCCAAGTCGATTGATGGCCTAGACATGATTGTCGCAAAGGCACGAGCCGAGGTCGGTCTGACGCCTATTTTTGAGGTCGCTTCTTCCATCACCATCTCCAGTGTTACTGGCGATAGTCCTTCCAAAGTGTGGAGCCTGTCTGGTACATTAGGGGTCAATACTGAGACCCAGTTGAAGGCAGCTTCCAGTTTCATTTCCGTGCTATCCAGGAGTACGGCGCCTGAGAGGAGCGCTTTTCTTGCTCCATATCTTTCGGCTTGTATCGCAAACCCTGATTTTACGATATGAGCCTGATTGATCGCAGAGTTAGCCAGGCGCAGCTTGCTTGCGAGGCTTATCTTGATATAATGTGGAGACATACGTCTCCAAGGGTGGTCGGGCCTGACCTGCACGGCGCACGCTCATCTGGGCGGGCTGGTTTGGAAGTTGAGGCATTGGGCTTCGGCATTTGTGTAGGCCCCGTTGCTCTTGGCTGAGGCTCGCTGGTCGGTAGCGATGTTGACACCACTGGTTGTATAGACTTTGGCTTTTTCCTCATCACCTGAGTCAAGGATCTCTCAGTAGTGTTGGTGTTTTGTGGTTCATCGCCCTCAATTGGTCTGTAGGCATTGTCAAAGCCGGCTCTTTGCCTTTGGCCTGGCTGCTGCTTTCTCTCGCGACGATTTTCACTGGTCGAGGAGTGCTCGCGCTATTCTTTCCCACCGGCATAGTAGCCGCTGCGAGAATGGGTGTCGTTCTGCTGCCACTGGCAGCCTCTGTTAGCCCACTGGATCGGGGCGGGGGGTTGCCGCGCAGGATATCTGTAATTATAGTCTGTAAGGCCTCTCCATTCTTTTCAACAGCTCGTCGGGGCTGTCTATTGGTTGTACCAGCTAGTCGGTTAATGTACCCGCTGACGATACGCTCAGCCTCTGCGAAGGGTATGTTAAAAGCCCTCGCTTCATCTGCGAGGAAGTTAGTCAAGGTAACGCCCATTGACTCGGTGGGGTTTGGAGGCGAGAGTTGGCAGCTCGCCTCGCAGATCGGCTCTGCGTTCACTTTTATAATTTCAGACTGGTTGAGTGGCCCTGTGAGGACCATTTTGACGTCAGGACGCGTCGAATTTGCGAGTTGAGGGAGGTCCAAGGGCCAGCCTCTACAGAGAACTGGGGCGGCATGAGTAATTGAAAGCTGTTTACGGCAGTGTGAAGTCGTAGATGGTATATGGTAGGTTCATTGGTGGCGAAGAGTGATTGTCGCACTACCAATAGATCTTGCTTGTGGGGCGTACGGCTGTTTGTTTGTTTTTTTTTTTTTATAAATTTTAGGTCCTAAGCTATGCTCTATATCTCCTAGGAGTCAAGGACCGGTGTACACGGCCAAGATCATGCTTCCCACATGCCCGACTCGGTCTCACTGCGTGACCCACTACACAACCAGTAGCTAGTTATAATAAAGAAAACAAATGCCCACACATGCTCCCATAACCAAAATTCCAAATCCAATACTCCAATTTGAGGTGGGAAAGCGACACTCCTCGTCTCGTTTTCCTTCCTATCATGCTTCGTGCCATGACCTAGTTAATATTGTCTCCGCTGAGAGCTGGTGACGGATCCGTAGGTGGGCCCCCGAAGCAGCCGGTTTCCTGCGCAAATTTTGTAAAGTTCTCGAGGCGCTTAGGCCCGAGAAGTTTTTGGACAAAGTCGTGATGTGACATTGTCCCTCGGAGTCGACGCGTCTGATGTTCGTGTAGTCGACAGTGAATGAAGTGGAGAGGTAATGTTTCCTCTCCACACGCACACTCCATGGAAGCGGTGAAGTTGTTGAAACGGCGGTGACATGCCGCGAAGTTTCCGTGTCCCGTTCGGGCTGAGATCAGTTCACGTAGTAGCCGCCGGGAAAGTGCCAGCTCGCGTGGCTTGCGTCGTCGCATGGGAAGACCCAGGTTACGATATCTAGGTGGACACGCTTCTTCCCACCATTCCTCGAGAAGAGCTTGACGTTTCTGGTTCATCAGACGACGAACGTACGCCAAAGTGACGGAGCCAGGCTGGCTCTCTTTACTTGGAAGTTGTCGGAGGCCGGAGCGTGCAACTCTATCAGCCTCTTCGTTTCCCTGTATCCTAGAGTGGGCTGGTATCCACTGAACCGAGACTCGAGCCTTTTCTGATAGCGCCCTAAATTGGCGTACATCTTCGAGACTTGTTGTGGCGGTTCCCGTCAGCAGTGCCTTCACTGCAGACTGACTATCCGTCAACACGTTGATCCACTGCCTGCCGTTACTTCTCCCGTTCTCTCTCTCCAACAATCCTAGCGCAGCTTCCAGGGCCTTCCTCGCCCCTAGTATTTCCGCATCGAGCACTTCACCACCATGCTTGATACCACATCCCTTCAACAGAGTCTTTCCATCCCTCTTCAAGACGAGCCCCCATGCTGAGCGACCATGCCCCTCCGACGATCCATCCGGGTAGGCACAGATATCCGATGGCAATACACCTCTAAGGAACCGAGTTACCTTGTCCTCCTCTTCTGTCCTTAGGCCGAAGTTCGACAGGTAGCATGGCGGCGGCAGTCCCGTCAAGATTGCCTTGTCAATCATCTCGCAGAAAATGCTGGTTCGAGGTGTGATGATCCCCCTTTTGGTCGGACGTTTGAGGCCGGGCCACCAAACTTCTGCTCCGAAGGTTGCTATGGAGACAATGCACGTGTCCTCTGCTCGAACCAGTGCTGCAGGGGCAGCTCCTCGATACGCAGAGTTGAAGCGGCGCATTTGCTGGGCCACCTTCAGAGCTTTGCCACACCACGTCGTGACGTGATGTTTGAAGTCCAGCCGCGGGTCTAGGTGTACTCCAAGCCAGCGTATTTGGTCTGCTGGCTCGATAACCACGCCGTTCACACGAATGCCCACTGGCTCCTTGCGTTTCCGTCCGGGAAACTGGACTACCTCCGACTTATTGGTATCGAAGGAGACTGCGTTGGTACTTGCCCACTCCAGAAGATGATCCACTTCCTTCTGTACAGAAGCGGCTGACTCGGCAATGCTACGCCCGAATCCTAGTATCCCAATATCTTCTGCGTAGCTGAACCTCATTCCCGGGTTGCCGCTTCGCATAGGCTCTGCCATGTATAGAAGGAAGAGAAGTGGCGATATTAGTGATCCCTGCGGAACCCCACAAACCAGCTCTCTCTGCCCGGTTAGCCCTCCGGAGTATCGGACTTGTACCTTTCGATGTGCAAGAAAAGACGCCGTCCATCGGAGAATTGAGTCCGGCCATCCCTGATCTCGCATCCTCCTCACCAAGCGGTTGTGGAGTACTGCGTCAAATGCGCCTTGGACATCGAGAGTCGTGAATGTGGCCGCCCATCCCTGGGTGCTTGCCTCTTCGATGTCGTGGACTACGCAGTTGACGAGATCGTTTGCAGATCTTTTGGGGAGCGCGCCGAATTTTTGGTCTCCGACAATGTCGAGCGTAACCGCGAGATGGGCCATCCGCTTCGCCAAGAATCGTTCCAATCCCTTACCCAAACATGACAGAAGTGCGATCGGTCTCCAGCCCTTAACAGTCGCTGGATCTCGGTTCGTCTTGCGGAGGAGCACCACTTCAGCCAGCTTGAAGCAGGATGGGTGGGTGCCGAGTCTGATGCAGGCGCGGAAGAGAGTGCCGAAAAATGGTCCAATCGTCTTCCAACAGGTTCGCAGAAGCTCCACAGAGATCCCGTCTGCTCCAGGCGCTGTGTTGGCGCAGCCTATAGTGCACATGCAAATCTCTTCGTCCGAGACATGGTCGTTCCAGGGGATTCCGTCGGTACTCGGCGCATCGAGTGGCGGTAGGTCGTCCGTCGCTTGGTGTCGTGCCAAAAGAGCATCCCGGAGTACCGCTGCTCGCTCGGCCGGATCGGAGTACACCTTCCCTTCGTGGTTGAGTGGATGGGGGGTGCTTGCCTGCCTTGGTTCGGCCGAGCGCATCAGCTTGAACACTTCAGTCGGTGTTGTGATCGCTTCGACTTGACGCGTCTGGTGCTCTTTTCTTGCCGCTCTGAGGGTTGAACGCAGCTTCTTCGCATGCGTCCATCGTTGCTCTGGAGTCACTGCTGCACGATACTCCGTGCGAGCCAGCTTGCATTCCGGTGTCCACCAAGGTGCACATTTGCCACGTCTTTTGTTCCTTCGTGTTCCTGCTGCTTTGATAGCGTTAGTAAGGCCGGAACAGAGATCGTTGGCGTATTCATCCACCTGGCAAACCGTGTCCAAGACTGGTGGCGGGTGAGTGAACTGCGTGACGGCAAGGGCGAACCTCGGCAGGTTGCCGCGCGTTACCCTGATCGGCGATGGCTCCTGGTCCCTTTTTCCGAATCCGGTGGGAACTTGTCCTCGAATGGGAAGATGGTCGCTGGTGACGCACTCGCTACGATCCACCCATGCTCGGGCCCCGTTGACGTTGGTCCAAGCAAGATCCAGCGTGTTTCCGGCCCGATTCGTTGGCTCGCCCACAATCAGACAAGTGAGATTATGGCGTTCCGCCCATCTCTCAATTTCGATTCCTTGTCCGCGTGGGCGGGTGACCTCTGGTTGCCACGCGCAGTGCACCGCGTTGAAGTCACCAGCCGCGACGGATCGAGGTGGTGGGTCCCAGCTGAGGAGGGGTTGAATTGCTGTCGGGTCGTTTGGGTCTTTGTACACGTTGAGAAACGTGACTCCGTTTACCACAACCCAGCAAGAGTCCGCCATTGGGGGATTGCAGGGAAAGATTTGAGTTGCCGAAAGGTTTCTCCTGTTTATTAGTGTGTAAGTCACCGCCCTGGGTCGAATATTTACGCCGCCATGTGTTGTATGGCAGTCGTATCCAGGGTGTGACCTCGTTTCCTTTGTGGCTTTGTTCCACAAAGGCTCTTGTATTAGCACCAAATCTACGCCTAGCTCGTAAGCTCGGGAAAGCGCGATGTCATGTGATTGGCCTCCCCTACCTACGTTGATCGACATAAAACTTATTGTAGGTGAGAGGGTAGAAGGGACCCGTGAGGAGCCCTTCAGGAAGACTCAACAGGATTCGTCGTTCCTATGGGCGTGGCGTCGGGGGCGACGTCGGTCATCAGAACTTCGAAACTGTTGTTCGATTTCACCGCTGTTGGTGAGTCTTGCGTTTGCCTAGCAGCCGCTGGAACTGCTGCCTCTGCGCCACGGGCTGCAGCTTTAGCCCTCACAACAGCCGCTAGCTCGCTTTGGCTCGCGATGCGAATATTGGCCAGTTGCTCTCTGCTTACCGGCCCGGACTTGGTGGGGCGTGCCAGACAGACTCGACTGTCGGACCTGTGCGGTCCTCCGCAGTTGCGGCACTTGGTGTGTGCACGGCACTCGTCTGTCGCGGTTTGTGTGGGACCGCGACGCCCGAGTCGTCGAATAGGCGGAACCCTTGTCTTGGTGCCGCTCCCTTCTTGAAATGAGGCAGCCATAATTTGTATGGCGCGTCCAGCCGGGTCTTCCCGTGGGGCCGTACCTTGACTGGAATGGCCTTTGTAACTCTCGAGATCTCCTCGATCATCATCTCTTCTGTCACTTATACCCTTCCAAGAAGAGTGTGGATGGCGACGGGGACCGTCGAGATCTGGAGCGCCACAAGGTCGGAGGCCTCCTCTAGTCTTCCCCCGATGGGGAGGAAAGATTCCGCCGCGTCCAATAGGAGCTGGCGATATTCCTGGTCCTTCGCTCGGAGCGCGAAACCTGTTGGGACACGGTATACGTGTTCAATTGCTGCTTGGGTCGCGTTGGTGAGCTGTGCCACGGCTTCTCTGATGCCAGCAGGTGAAAGATTTCGCCACTGGTGTTTAGAATTTAGCCGGAGGAACAGTCGGATGTCCGGCGTGGACGAAGGGGACGTCTTGGCCGATTTCTTGGTCGGCGGAGTCGGCATTTTCGGGGCATGACTTGTCATCACTGGCGTTGGCTGTTTGTGTAGCCCTTTCCGGGCTACAGTTGCCCAGGTTGAAGTGACCTGGGGCACCGCGACGGCAGGATTTGCTGTCCTGGTGGTCGATGGTGGTGAGGGCCCGCTGTTGCTGGCCTGCTGGTCGATGGGGCGGGGGGAAGGCTTGTCGGCACTGGTGTGGTTCCAGTGCGCAGGAAGTGGGCGAGGGCGCCCCTCAGACACACGTTCATCGCGTCCAAGTATTCTTTGTTATCTGTCGTTTTCATGGACAGGATAACACTTTCCAATGTTTTTAACACTGTTGACCCTATCTCGAGCCTGGCTGAGGTGTTTGCAGCCCGCTTTCTTTCGGCTTCGAGTAAAGCCTCTATTTCCGGCGGGTGAATTGGCGTGTTGTCGATGGGAGCACCACCAGAAGAGTGGTTGTTGCACTCAGCCGTCCCTGGAATCGAGGCCGGGGGTGGCTGAGGTCTTGAGGCATTTGATGCCACTGCGCAGTTCGGGACTTCCGTTTCCCTCGGTGTATTTTTCTTTGGTGTCCGCTTTGCTAACGGAACTGCAATTTTTCGAGCCGCAACGTGTGCAGGCTTGGTCATTGTCGACGGGACTACTTCCTCGGCGACACTTACTGGGGCAGTTGATGCCTTGTTGGTTATTATCTCGGCACCTTTTGAGGGCTTGACTTCTACCAGTTGCGGTAGTGCTGGAACCGTAGCGTGCTTTTCGGGTGCGGCGACGGTTTTATTGTAGGTAACTGCGGGATTTGGAGATAGTTCCGCATCTTTTTGGCTGGAGGAAGCCCAAATTGAGTCTGAAAGAGTTTATAGCTTCTCTACTTCAGCATCCACCATCTCTACCTCCGGGACATAGTTATCCTTTACTTGGAGGGCGGCTGCGATGGCGTTCATGTTTTTATCGCTAATCTCGAGTCCTCTGCTCGTTAGTTTATTTTTGGCGTGATCTCGAATTGCGCTGTTCCATTTATATGGTTTGTTGATGCGATCTTTGGTGATGCCACTGATCGCGTTTTGGTGCGTTTTACGCGTCGGAGGCATTTTAAAATGCCTCCGATGGCAAACAATTACAATTCGATGTGTAAATAATAGGTGAGACGGGTGGAAGGGTGGGAATGGGCAACTTGGAATTTCTCGAATTTTTTTTATTTTATTTTTACATTTGGTCCTAAGCTAACGCTATCTTTTCCACATTGGGTCAAGGACCGGTGGAGCCGGCAAGGATCACTGCGTACAGGCCCAACTCATTCCAACTGCATGAACTTCTATTGAAATTGTAGAAGTTAACAGCAAAACTAAAATCAAAAACATAAATCAAAAACTGAAATCAAATTTGGAAGAAATGCTGTTTGGTCCGGATCCCGCGCTTCTCGCCCGTTCCCTTTCCTACCACATCTTCCACGTGACTTTTTCTTATCTCCGCTGAGAGCGAAAGACTAGTTCGCAGATACCCTGAATTCAGCTGGTATCCTGCCATATATTTTGAAGCTATCTGTAGACTTCACCGAGGGTTGCTGTACCCTCAAACTTCTTCTTCGGATTCCAGGATTCCGAAACCCGATCTCTCGGCCATCGAGACATCCTTCGTTGAGGCTATCGTTGCCTCTTCGGCCCTTTTGGCTGCAGCCCTAAATCGAGCCACTTTCGCGAACTCCCCTTGCTGGATCTGGCGGATCCGCGCGAGCTGCTCTTTTGTCACCGGTCCGGACTTGCTGGGTCTGGCTAAGCAGGCCCGGGAATCCGATCGATGAGGTCCCCCATAGTTTCGACACCGGGTGAGGGCCTTGCACTCTGATTCTGAGTGCATATTAGATCCGCAATTCCAGCAAGCTGGAGCGCTTGAACAACCACGGGTGGCGTGAAATTCAAGACACCGTTTGCATTGTTCGATTTTGCGACGAGGTCGGAAGAGCTTTGCAGCTCCAGAGTCGTCGAACAGGCGGAATCCAGGTCGAGGAGCGGATTCTCGGGGAAATAGCGCTTGCCAATTTGAGTAGGGCGCCCCTGGTTTGCTAGTCCCATGAGGACGAACCAGAAAGGGAACCAACTGGGTCACTCGCGTGACTTCGTCGGCAACCATCTTTGCCGTCACGGCGATTGGGCCAGCAAGAGTTCGAATTGTCTCCGGGACGGTGGCAATTTGCATGGCAACGAGATTTGATGCTGGTTCCAGTTTGATTCCAGATTCGCTCCGTGATGTGGAGGAATCTAGGAGCTCTGTTCGAGCGAGTTCATCCTTTGCGGTTATTGCAAAGCCGGTCTTTACCCACTGAACCAACGTGATATTGTTGGCAGCGGTTCCTAGCGCCTGAGACACCGCTAGCCTTACTCCAGCTGGGGAGAGGAGACGGTGGGGGTGGAAGTAGTCAAGGCGCAGAAAAAGTCGTGAATCGGCTTTTGTCCTCGAGTTGGCACTCTTTGCCTTGGGGGCGGGTGGTGCTGCCTTTTTTGTCAATGGCCCAGCGCTGCGGGCTAGGCCTACCCGAGCTACGGTGGCCCAAGTTGTCTTTGGGGCCGGAGTATGGGTTGTTGGAGGGTTAGGAACCCTAATTTCTGGTGCCCTCGGCGGAAGAGGGTTGCCGGGGCGAGCAGGGAGAACTGGTGGTGTGCTCCCTGGGCCAGATTGTACGAATTGGCGGATGGCTGCTCGAAGATAGACTTTGATTCCGTCTACAAATTCTTTATTATCGCCAATCGAAAGAGGCGAAAGTGCTGCTTCGACACCGCTGATTGCAGTCGAGCAGATTGCGAGTCGGGCGTTTATTTCTCACCGGAGGCATTTTAAATACCTCGCCACGGTTAACAATTCGAGAAGTCAAGCACAGAAGTGATCATAGGAATGGAAAATGGGAAAAAGGGAATTTTCGAATTTCTCGAATTGTGCGGGTTTGTTTGTTAATTAATGTGCTAGGTAAAGTAACTCCCGACGCACTCCTACTGGAGCTTAAGCACGAGTGGGGTCGGGCCGGATCAGGTTAACCACCGTCAAGAACAGATATATCTCGTCCCACTTAAACGACCGAACCACCTCAGACTTCACCTGTAACGGCTTGTGAGCCGATTGTTGTGTGGCACGTGACTGCATTCACTTACTTCTATAGTTCTACAATAGTCTAGCTTTATTCCAGATCAGTTCAGCTGTAACTGGAACATTCTAGTAATTGGTAGCAAGACTGGGAACTACTATGACTGGAATATACGAGAAGCAGATATCAGTCGAGAACGAGTATTCTAGAGATCTTCATAGATGTATAAATTGTTGAAGTAATACTCTGATGGTTAGCCATAAAGAAAATTATGAACTACCTTCCAATATCTGATTGCTCCAGCATCAACACTCGAACAGTGAAATCACCTATGTGTTGAATCATACCAAGCCTAACCGTCCAGAAACCCGCTGTCGACACGCCATGGCGCAAATTCCTCCTCGGCCTCGACCACCATGCGGCCGAGCCCTTGACATCTTCATTGACTTCGAAATATAAATTCCGTCCAAGATCTCATCGTTGCTCTAGCCTTGCACCTTCATATTGTACCGTTAGGTTGTTGTCGTCATTGGGGGTTTGTGCGACCCCCCCGGTGTTTTTTCCCTTTCCTTCCTCCTTTGTACACGTCCCGTTTCCATCACGACTTTCCTCATTAGGGGGTGCATAGGTAGGTGATGTGACGAGTATGGAAGTGGGTCGCAGGTGTGGGATCGACTGAGAAATAGATTGTCGCAAATAGATAAGGAGTTTGAGAGATATCGAATGTTTGACTACGGCCCCCAGATAGACCTGAGCCCATTCGTGAATCGTATGTTGGTGGTGATGAGTTTTTGTTCAACTTTGTTCTGGCTGTGAAATCTCTGCCGACTGATATTTCGACCAAAATATCGAGTGAAACTCCTTCAAGTCGAAAATCCATCAAATGAAATTCACTCCACTCTTTTTCGCGACTGAATCTCGGCTCTGGAAGAATATTTCACTCCCAGATTCGTAGAGGACACCATTGACAGATATTCAGCCTTCGTCCTTCGGGTGGACAGCTGGTCGGACTTTTTTGAAGTTTCTTGGTGCTTTAGAGTGCGTCAGAGCATCGGGTAGTTCGTTGAAGACTTGGCCAGCCGGCACGTTTCAATAGTTACATGCCGTGCACTGGCATGACGATAAATTTAATCAAATCAGGAACGAGAGTTCTAAGCTTGTGAGTGGTCTTGACGCTAATGCTCTCATCTCCGCCCACACATGCCGCGACAAGAGCTTGGGCTATGCATATAACGATAACAGCTCACAAAAAGTCCTAGGCAAAGTATTGGAAATGTCGCGCAATGAAGTGGGCGCAATATCTATAGAACGAAAGTAGAATTTTATTTAAAGTGATTCAAGTTCGGATTGAGGCAAAAAGTATGGGAGGTGTACGCTACAAGTACAAGCGTAGGAGGGCAAGACTGAACACCTGTACGCGGTGTCCTCTACGAACCTGGGAGTGAAATATTCTCCCAGAGCCAAGTTCAGTCAAATTTCGCAATACCAAACAAGTTGGCCCTCGAGGCAATGATTCAAATTACTCCACCACATCAATCTTCCACTCACAAAGAGTCAGATTCCCAACTAAGCTTCATCAAGTCTACAAGTACGACCAAGTACATTCTCATCCCAATGACCACACCTCTCGTCGACTTTCTCTGGCCTCAGCTGGTCACCAAATACACGCCCATGCCGATATTTATACCCGACGGAGGAAGTAAAGCGTGGAGCACAAATCTGGGAGATAGCTCTTTGAGACTGGCGTGAGAGGGATTAGGACAAGTTTATAAGATGATGCAAAGGAAGGATATAACCTTGAAGGGAGTGAAATTCCGAATTTTGGCAAGGAGTTTTACGAATTGAGCTTTGTGTGTGCTAAGACTTCGCTTGTGAGATTGCAGCTGACACTATAAACACAAGCCAACGATGGAAGGTATTATGGTCCGCCTCCTGGTGGTGTTCTCTGGTATGGTTTGAGTAGCCTGGGTACCTACTCCACATGGGAAAGAGATATCTCAGATTACATTTCGCGCGGAGAAAAGTTGAAAGATGATGGAGGCATGTCTGGATAACTCAGGATTTTTGAGACGTTCCCCTGAGTGGGTATTCACGGATGAGGGTTGACTTGGGGAGAAGAAAAAGCCACCACGACTCGTCAGTGGCACTAGAAAATGAAATCCAAGGCATGAGTGCTCCTCCTGTAAATTGATTCATCTTTTCTGTACTTTTCTTTGATATTGTGTCATAGCTAGATAGCTGCATACGCAATTAAAATCTGATGCAAAAAAAAAGTACAAGTGTAAGCGACACAGAGCCTAAGCCACATCATAAACGAGTGTGGCGCCATCTAGGCATAGAAAAACCCTAATAGCCTCCTCGTGCCCACGCCGTACAGCCGCTCATGTATCCCATACATAGCCTGAAGCGCTACTATATTACCCATTTCAACCTCATGAATACAGACAACATCGTGTTGGCATTACAGGCCGTGGCCTGGTTTCTCTGGAACCGGAGTTTATCCGACTCCGAATAGGCGTCATACTTACTTTGGGAAAAGACTCGACTCTGCTTAGTAAAGTTTCGCGAGTGACGCGACGCGTCATGTTTATATTAGCCAAAACCCTTCGTAGCTGCGACTTTCTTCTCTAGATAGAAAATAAGTTTATTTTTAACATATGATTGCGAAAAGCTGGCATACCTTTCTCTAACAGTCGGGAACCTAGACGAAATGGAGGGCCCGTACGTCCACAACACGGTGTCTCCATTTCCAATACAAAGCATGCCCCCCAATCACACCAAGACCTGGAAATTGAGTATCCTATGGGCTGCCCCGCAGAGCTATCACTACCTCGAAGCCTTGCCGCTCGCAAGTCCGCCCTAGATACGCAGATCCCGCAGCTTACCGTGCCCGCTTGAATCACCAATCCGCCCACACAACCTGCAGCTGCAGCGGACTCTGGTCCCCTAAACACCTCTTGCACTGTAAGCTGATCATATCTAGACCACTCAAACCACCAGAGAGTTAGAAAAACTTAAGTTCCTTCTTAGTAACCCCACTGGAGCATCTTTTTTTTTTAAATCATTTATTGTGTATGCAGCTATAAAGCTATTACACATGACCGTTGCTATGTATACATATTGGATGACCCTTTGAAGTTAGACACTCACACTCTGGATCTCATTGGCAAATACCACTACGAGGTATGTTCGGTTATACAAACAATCGACTCTCCTCCGTAAGTACCGACCAAGGGACGTTTCAAAACCTTTGGTTATCTAAGCATGCCTTCGTCATCCATCCATACCAGGGCCGCGAGAAAAGCGGTTGTGTTTTGCCGGATGTGAACTAGCGATCTATTGTCTCGAGTGGGATAGGTGTGCAAGCTGTCTAAACTCTACTTGGCAGGCCAGCCAAGACGATGTGCCACCGCACCATCCAGCCATGGCGATGTTTATAGTGTCGCCTGCCTTCTCACAAACGAAGTCCTGGCACGCACAAAGTTCAATTTGTAAAATCACCTTGCCAAAATTCGAAATTTCACGCCCGTCGAGATTGTCTCCCTCCCTCGCATCATCTTATAAACTTGGCCTGATCTCTCTCACTTCCATCCCAAAGAAATGTCTCTCGGATATGTGCGCCACGTTTTGCTTCCTCCGTCGGGTGTTTATATCGGCGTGGTCGTGTGTTTGGCGACCAGCTGAGACCAGAGAAAGTCGACGAGAGTTGTGGTCATTGGAATGAGGGTGTAGTAGGTCGTACTTGTAGACTTTATGATGCTTAGGTATGAGTCGATCTCGTTAGGTGTGGAAAATTGACGTGGTGGAGTATTTTGAATCATTGCCTCGTGGGCCAACTTCTTTAGTGTTACGAAATTTGACTGAACTTGGCTCTGGGAGAATATTTTACTCCAAGGTTCGCAGATAACACCGCGGACAGGTGTTCAGTCTTGCCCTCCCCGCTGGAGCATCAAAACCTGCACAATGGCTTGATATTTTTTCTAAATCATTTAATATGGCTTGATAGAACATAGTTCTTTATCGTGTTATGCCTCAGGATTCCTCTTAATCGCCAACGAACGACGCTTAGCAGCAATTCAATGCCGATAAGCAATCTTAGTCTGATCTCACCTCCACTCATCTCGAGAAAAATAAAAAGATACTTGTGGGTTCATCTTTCTTTCATATCTTCTATTTTCACTTTAGCATGACTGGAAGGTTTTCTTCTTACCTTAATTGGTCCTTATCTCATGTAGGGGTCGTAAGTTTTCGTGGACAGGGTGACGGTTTAAGTCGCTTAATGTGACGGCTAGTAAGATGATAGATCGCCTGTAGCCTGTGCTGAATAGCACAGGAATTTTCTTAAGGTCAGCGCCAAATTACGCTCGTATTCTATGTCTATGAGTATGTAAATACATGTAAGTCCTTTCTAAGTATAGGTCGGGAGTATCTTGCACGAAACATGGTTGGTAGTAAACTCACACCTGGTTAATGGGATCACGACTGGAAGACAGATACTAGTGTTTAGAATATTGAGATTATGTATATAAATAGGGCGTTAGATGTAGCAGTACTTTTGTTCCTCAGTTAATAAATAAACTTACCTTTCAACATACAAACGCCCAAGCTTTATATACTTGAACCGTCACACTCGACATCGCATTGGGGGACTATTCTCAACACCTGTCAGTAGTGTCCCCTACGAACCTCCAGCTCTCACTGTATAGTCTGCGGATTCTGCAGAGCCGAAATTGAGTAACAAAGTCCCCACTTCGACGTAAATTCCCAATCGCTTTCGCGGTCTTTTTTTTTTTTTTTGCATCAGATTTTAATTGCGTATGCAGCTATCTAGTTATGACATAATATCAAAGAAAAGGATAGAACAGATGATTCAACGTAAGCTTTCGCGATCTGTATCGTCTTCATCTCTCAAAACATCCCCCTATCACCATTATCATGAATCTAACCACGATCAGATCAGATAGTAGGGTCGGAGCCCTACTCATCATCAACCCTTGATCATGTAGGAGATGCCATCCGATGAGTTTCCGGAGCGTACCCAGCACCCGATACGGAGATTGTGGATTGAATCAAGTCGACCTCGACTGTTACAAAGAAGGGAGATATAGATGAATATGCGCACCTCATGTGGTCCCGGTGTCCAGGCCTCGCATGGCTGGGGCTGCAGGTTTTTTGAGACTTTTTCCTGCGTACGCAGTTTCCATTGCTACCATTTTTATTTTTTTGGGTAGAAGGTTCCGTGGAGAAGGCGGCTTAATTCGACGGGTAAATACTGAGCTAAATGGCTATTCATCACGGGCAATATATCAATGATCTTTCAAGTAAAAAAAGAGGAAAAACTTTTTGTGCAAGGTGTGGTCTAGGTCAGTTGGAAGCCCAATGTGCTAAATAGTTATTGACTCAAGTAGTATAATAAACAAAAACACACTCGACATCGCATTTCATCCCAGGCCCCCTAATTGGTTTATGAAAGATGTTTGCCTCAGGCTCCAAGAGCAGTAAGCATTGGCGTCTTTCCCCTAACAAAAACAAGTTAAGTCAGGTGTCAAATAGAAAACAATCTAAGGATATGGGAGGTACTGTAATTTCGTATGAGGTGATTGGCTAACAACAGATGTCTGGGGAAAGCAACTTGCATTAAAGCACTCGACATGACCGGAAATCTAAAAAGAATTGGTGATTTTACAAAATTCTAACGCCAATCAAGGCATTGTAGTCGTCCGCATTTGTTCACAATTTGAAAGCTAGGAACGGTATTCTCTATGACATTGCTTTCGAGTGACCGTTGAGAATTGGGACATAAATATCAGTACTTATCCCACGAGGAGAGCTCCTACACCTTGATTTTCACACGTTAAAATTTATTTCTACAGTAGCTTTGAATTCAGACAGTATCCGTGGAATAACAGTTCTCACTTAAGTTGACAAATAGATTATAGACAAAGTTGACTACAATAAACTTGATGTTTCTAATTTAGTTGTTGCTGAACATCATTATTTCAATGATGGCTGTAATCTTAGTCTTACTTTTGCTTGAGCATAGACTTAGTCACCCACCGGAACGGTATTCCAGCGAACGATTATTTCTCCATACTGTACATCTGAGGTAGGCCTGCTGTATTGTTAGGTAGTACCTCTGGCAGTAACAGCCAGCAATCTAGGCCCAAGGTCGATGTAGCCGAACAATCTATAAATTACCTAACCATGTATGATTATATTTTCATAGTCCGTGGTCATGTGTGATATGGGTTTCTAAATAGACATAAGATAAGCATTTCTCAGATAGGTACAGGGGGTTGTCGGGGGATTACCAATAGCGGCGGGGTCTTTCATACTCGTATGGAGTATCCCTGTGAGGATAGTCTCTTGGGTGGGCATAATCCCTTGGATTCCGGCCGTTCACATAAGGGTCAGAAGGATAATCACGACGGTACGGTTCTTCAAACGCAGCGCCACGGCGTGTTGGAGGGTATTCTTCAGTTGGGGCACGAGCCCGTGGAGGGGAGCGTCCATACCGTGTGCGGTCATCTTCATAGTAGCCCCGACGAGGTACACTTCTATCACGATAAGCATCGCGGCGCGGGCTGTATCCTCGATTAGGTGCACGGCGTTCGTAATCGTCAGCTGGATAAGAGCGACGATATCCTGGAGATCGCGATCGGGCACGATCACGGGGTATATCAGGTTGAGTCTAGTAGAATTAGAATTTAATGTGGTTCATCTTCAGGGTTTATACATACGTCGGCGACGCAGGTTACAGCGACTCCTTTAAATTCACGTCCGTCGAGCTTTTCAACTGCTAGCTTAAGATCTGCGGCCGTCTCAAATTCAACGAAGCTCCTGAGCAATAGGTAAGCCATTGAATCAGTAGATTGGTGTAACTAACCCTTTACCCTCACGGTCTCGCCCTGTCTCAGAATATACAACATCGAGGCTAGATTGGCGTGCGAAATCTTTAAGGTCCTATATCCAGAATCCATGTAAGTTGTTGTCCAGGAGCGGCGTTGAGAGGGTTTATGTCTGCTATCCAAAGTTGCCTACTGTACGCAAGTTGCGTGAAATGACATGGTCCAGTGCTCCAGCATCTCCTTAATAAGTGACGTTATCCAGACAAAAAAGTAATACAGAAGAAGTACAGAGAGATTCCTGGAAAAAATATAGGGTATTCCATAGGTGCATGTGAAACCTTCTGAAGTCCAAGAGGAGCTAATGTAAATGCACTAGCACACTGCGCTACTCTATTTGCCCTAAAGGGGCAAAATACTGGCCAGAAAGATAAAGGCGTTGGAAAAGGTGGTGTGGAGACCCAAGGGATGATTTGAAGGTCCAGAAATCCGGAGGAAGAAACAGGGGAAACAGACCTGCCAGCTGGTTTCACCTGGAAGTCCCGATATTTGCATACGGTGAGGTGTGCGTCTTGGGCGTGGTGCTATACGTTCGGTATTGGCAAAAGCCTCACGACTACGGGATCCACGGGCGAACTGCACCGTCAAGCGCTCGCCCATAAAGTCAGAGCCATGAAAGGCTGTAAATGTATTTCTTAGTTTGATTTGAACTGAAAATCTGAGGCCATACCTGGAACAACATCGCGCGCGTCTAATGCATCTTTGTATTCGATGAATCCGAACCCGTTCATCAGCTTAATCTCAGTGATTTCACCTGTACCATGAGCATTAAAATGAGCCTCAACGTCGGCCTTAGTAGCTAAGCATATTGATTAGCGTCCATGATTGTTATTCAGTTATGAATCCGAAGTTGCCGATTAGGTTTGATCGAGATGCCTCACCATTTCGTGGTAGATTGCCCAAGTACAACCGCGTAGAGGAAACTTCAGACATAGTGAGGTTTGATAGTACTTTTTACTGCGGATAGAATAGGTATTAGAGGGGAGGTTTAGAAAGTCGACGGAAAGAATGATCAGAAAATGCGGCCAAGTAGCTAACCAAATTGAGGTGGAGGGATCTATGGCAAATGGAGCAGGAGTGGTAGTTGTTGCGATGTCAATGGTAGCATCCGGACGCCCGGACGAGAAAATTACATTGGATGACATATCCGCACGGATCACGTAATCTCCTAGGCCACAAGGAAGAGAGAAAGCGTTGTCTGACAACTGTAGGTTCCTAATTATAATGTTAATGACACTCGTGATAATCACATAATTAATCTAGACGATAACAAAGATATGAATCAGCTATAACGTTGTAGCCGTGTTGAGATACGGCCGATGCTCAAATTATTGATGGGCGGTGGAACTCGACAATGAAGAAGACCAAACCTTAAAGATGAGATAATTAAGTCATCATGGAGCCACAGTTAAAACTTGTTTATTTTGCGACCAATGACAACTTCTTACAGCTAATTTTGCAAGTGTAGTGAAGCTTAATTAGACCTGACGCATCATAGAAATGAGAATGCAAACTGTTGTGTATTATCGACCAGAACTGATACAATGACACCTTTAATCTACTAATACTAGGCGCAAATGCAGTCATAACCCGGAATCTATCTGTAGTTCGAAGTAAGTTAAACGTCGACCAACTGTCTTCAAAAATCATCTAGAAAGTGAAAACTGAGTGGCATGAAACCGAAAAAATTACCATTAAGACCACACTGTGATGATCTTCGTTTACAAAAAATAGATTTATGAGAGTACTGAAAACAGATCACAGCGGCATGTACATGGAGAGAGATTACTAACTTTATCATACAAAAAGAATGGATTGTATTTGAGCGTTTTCAGAGGCATGTATCAATTGAGTTTCTTATTCAACATTTATCTCCATAAGCACCGCTGTACCAGGTAGGGATTTATGACGTTTTAAAATCCTAGAACACAATCTTACGGCGTAAGACAAATATTTCTAGACAGTGCGAACCCTTGAAAAAATCAAGAGACTACCATTATCAAGAGCCTTTGCTCGGTTGAATAGTTGTTATGCTTAATAACATCAGAGCAATAACCGATATTGATGCTCTTGCATGGCGTCCGCACATAGGTAATACAGCCAAGAAGCTGGTCACATAATTACTCAATACGATACGTGAAGCGGGTTTAATAGGTTAAATTTCGATTAAGTCCTCAGCGCACTTGATACGATTAAATGCACCTCTCACCTGGACACTGGCAAAGTCATTACTTGGAGCGTCTTATTGCTTCTGATTTACAGTCTGCAGATTAGTGTGAAGCCATGGGGTTTCGGGGATAATGACTAAATACATGTTGGTAGTACCTCTACAAAGCTGGTGGCTTGGTCTTCTCCCTAAACTTACCACAACGAAATTTTGCAATACAGAACAAGTTGACTCATAAAGAAACAATTCAAGACTCACTACCACTTCAATCTATCACTCCCAACAGGAAGTTGCCGAACCAAAGACTCATCCTGAGTTGTTTTGGTCAAAGCCAAGGTTACAATGCACAGGGCTAATGATTACTGGGATTGAAAGAGAATATTTGTAGCTGGATAATTGATGAGTAGATAAATGATGGAGTACAATATGGAAAGTCTTTCTGATTGTACAACCAGGTGTATGATACTAGAATATACCGCGATACTGCTTTGGGAAAGAAAGGCGACAGTCTAGCTACCTCAGATGTGTATATAACAAGCCTTTTGTACGTATATTGACCATTGCAGTCCATTAGAAAGATATGGCCATTTCATACCGATTAACAATGAATCATCCCTTACCAAATTTTCAGCGACAGCCAAGCAAGCCTTCAGAGAATACAGGGGAAGACAAACCACCTCTCACACCAAATTCGAAACCTAGCCAAAGACTGCAATCTAACCATTTCTTGGTGTCCAGCCCATGTGGGTATTGATGGTAATAAACTTGCTGACTCACTTGCAAAAGGAGCAGTAAAAAAGACAGCTTTAAGAAAATACAAATTTACATCCCATTCCTTCCTCAAGCAGAAAGCATCTGAATATGTTTGAAATGCTTGGCACAATGACTGGCAAACTGAAGTTCTCCGAGAAGAGGAGAGTAGAAGGTCTAGAGGACTTGGAAAGTTCTACGGAATCCAAGCCCAGATGCACATACCAACTTTTCCCTTACAACCATTTCACTTTCAAAACCACAGCAGGATGGTTGAATCAGCATTATCCAGGCCAGAACTAGGATAGGAAATACTAGAGCTTACCTGAGTATAATTGGTAAAGTTAAAGATCAAAGCTGCAATTTTTGCAAGTCTAAAAAGTAGACCACAAAACATTTAATTTATCATTGTACCAGATTTTGCAAGCAGAGAGAATTGGCATTTGTAGACATAAAGCCTCTTTCAGTACAAATTTAATTAAGAACCAAAAGGGGGAAGGAAGCCCTTCTAGAATTTATGAAAACATCCAAGTGTATGTCAGCATACAAAGGAGATGAAATAGGTACATAAATAATGGATATGAAGATGAATTGAGAGGTGATTGGGGCATTAGCTGGTGTCATTCTGCAATGTAAAATTAATTGGATATTTAATTGTCATAGCTAGATAGCTGAAAACAATATGAATCAAAAAAAAATATGAATCATCCCAAATCTTCATGCCGAGATATACTCCAAAGATCTTACCTTTAAAACGTTCTGACAGTCTATACGACCTATCCTTATTTCTATGACCTCCCCTCTCTTAGTATCGGTCCCGGCCTCCGAATAGTAGCTCAAGATGACGTCAATATCTTCAGGAGGAAATAAATCGCGGCTCCCGAGGTTGAATAGCAGATGATTTGAGCCGACATGAGAGATATCAGGATAGATAGGTATGGTCATGCTACGAGTGGCAATCATCTCAAATGTTGACGGGGACTATTCTCAACACCTGTCAGTGGTGTCCCCTACGAACCTCTAGCTCTCACTGTAGAATCTGCAGAGCCGAGATTGAGTAATACCTTATCAACTTTGAGCTGAGTTATCTCCCCCTCCGTCAAAAATACGCTTCCGATGACTCGTAAGACCACCAAGACGACGATAATTATGCTGGAAATGAGGACAGATAATGCGCTACTAAACGCTACATTTGCAGTCAGAGGCCCTCGTTACAATTCAACATGTGCTACCCACTGGCGGGCAAACAAAAAGTTCACGAAAGCAAAGTAAAAGATCCTTCCGCCCTCAAGAAAAGCAGATTTCGACTCGTCTACAATATCGTCCTTACTAATCATAACTTCCGAATCTACTAGCCAGGAAGGCATCTGAAATACATGAGTTACTCGACATTCCCACTTCCGTAACAACCTTTGGATGCTGGGCTAGGCTCCTTCACGACAGTCACTATCGACCAAGACTTTTCTGACATCTTTTCACGACCTTCGGTTTGTCCTGCGGCATGAATTAATGGAGGAGTAAGGAGGAGGCTAGGAAGGTTGAGAGACACTCTTACGAATACATGGATATACTGCACCCGGCTTGCCGGCCTGTTCGTCATGAGAGTGTCAGGGTAAAGGTTATAGGAGAGATTGAAGAGGTTTAATCTGGTGATTGAGACTGTCTACAAAGAGAAAAAGCGACTTCTATTGAGTCCTATAAATATACATACATCGTGAATCGCTCATCAGACGCTTAATGGCACGTGACCATACGATACTACAATCAACTCCATCCCTTGACAAGGAGAGCCCCGTACCCAGTGGTATTCGAGGCTTTTCCCTGCAGCTACACACCCGCAAATAGCCATCGTTTCGTTGGCTGGAGAGGGGAGATAATGACGTGACAATGGCTCCTCTTAATGTGTACTTGAATGAAGACCCGTGGGGGTATTGCTGCTGAAAGGTGTCGTGGAAGATGCGCAGGAGGGTGTTATGGTTATGAGCTGAGAGGTGTATGGCAATTATACCCCTGATATTCGTCGAGTAGAGTAGTACGGGCTCATGTGCAATGATGAGTCGCGGAGATAGCGTGCTCACGCTAGGTTAATAGCACGATAGATACTGAGTACGTATCATTGTAGCCAATGGGTATCAGTAGGTATCAAATATGAACTCTTACTGACAAGTGCGATCTCTGAAGGAGATACCTGAGGCGTATTCCAACGATTGATGACATCGTCTGATGGATGGTGTGAAGACTGTTTTTTTATATTTTTATATTTTTATATTTTTAAAATCATTTAACGTGTATCTAGCTGTTTCAAATAATCTATGCTATGTTTACTTTTTAGATGACTCTTTTAGCGTTAGAGACACTCACACTCTGGATTTCATTTGTAAATACAACTATGAGGTATGTTCGCTTATACAAATAATCCACTTTCCTCCGTAAGTACCGACCAAGGGACGTTTCAAAACCTTTGGTTATCCAAGCATGCCTTCGTCATCCATCCATACCAGGGCCGCGAGAAAAGTGGTTGTGTTTTGCCGGACGTGAACTAGCGATCTACTGTCTCGAGTGGGATAGGTGTGCAAGCTATCCAGACTTTACTTGGCAGACCGGCCAAGACGATGTGCCACCGCACCATCCAGCCATGGCGGTGTTTATAGTGTCGCCTGCACTCTCACAAAGTTCATTTTGTTAATCTCCTTACCAAAATTTGAATTTTAACAATCGTCAAGAATGTATCCATCCTTTGCATCATCTTGTGAACTTATCCTGACCCCTATCACGTCCATACCAAAGAACTGTCTCTCGGATTCAGCACGACATTCGAGAAGGAGCTTGAAGGAGGCTAGAAAGGCAGAGGGTGAATTTCAAGAGGTACACACAAGTCTGCAGCGCCCAGCTGGCCGGCCTCTCTGAACGCTTCAGAAGGATCCTTATGTCTTGGGATTTAGTCCTAACGTCGCTATTAGGAGAGCCCCGCATCCAGTTGTTTTTGCGATTTTTCCCGGCTGCCACACACCAGCAAATGGCCATCGTTTTGTTGGCTGGAGAGAGCAGATAATGAAGGGCAAAGGGCTCCTCTAAGCGTATGATCGAGTGAGGACTTGTGAGGTGTGGTACTGTTTGAGGGGAGCTGTATGGGAGGCATAAGAGGGGATATACTACTGGTATAGGTATCCTTGGCCTGTAGGCTGAGAGGACCTGCATGTCCTACATAGTCATAGACCCAGACAGGACAAAAATGAATTAAAAAAAAACTGTCTCCCGGATATGTGCGCCACGTTTTGCTTCCTCCGTCGGGTGTTTCTATAGTGGTCGTGTGTTTGGCGACCAGCTGAGGCCAGAGAAAGTCGACGAGAGTTGTGGTCAATGGAATGAGGGTGTAGTAGGTCGTACTTGTAGACTTTATGATGCTTAGGTATGAGTCGATCTCGTTAGGTGTGGAAAATTGACGTGGTGGAGTATTTTGAATCATTGCCTCGTGGGCCAACTTCTTTAGTATTGCGAAATTTGACTGAACTTGGCTCTGGGAGAATATTTCACTCCAAGGTTTGCAGAGAACACTGCTTACAGGTGTTCAGTCTTGCCCTCCTCTGTTTTTGTTAATATTCAGTGCACAGACACCTCAATCTTGTATGTATCAAAATTCTTCTCCTAATCAGACCAACACAGTCTTTAACACACAGCATTCAGTCCATAAGGTTATTACTACCTACGCATAATGCTAAACAGGAGCTTCGGCCTATATACTACCGTAAGCTTATAATCATAGCAGATCTCCATTATAGTTTGAGCAGGGTGAGTACCTACTTCACTTGGGAAGGCAACATCTTAGACCATATTTTACGCGGAGAAAATTCGGCGGATAATGGAGGCTCGTCTGGATAACTGAGGGTTTTGGGGACGTTCCCTAGGGTGGGTATTCACGGATGAGGGTCGACTTGGAGAGAAGAAAAAGCCGCCATTTCTTCGCATTAATACTTGTAAATGAAATCCAAGACATGAGTTCTCTTCAGTTACACTGAGTCATCTTTTCTGTGCATTTTCTCCGATATTGTATCATAGCTAGGTTGCTGCATATGCTGTTAAAATCTGAAGAAAAAAGATAAAAAAGAAGACAAGGTCACAAGTGCTACTAATTATTTCCAACCCAGAAAATAATCTTGATGAAATAGTTCTTTGATATTTATTTATTTCTCAAGGTCTACCGGGCTTCAGCTATGGCTAGGGCACCATCCCTTGGAAGATATGGTGACAAAATAGTACTGTTATATTCACATATATCCCACTACCAAAATACTTGACAGTCACAGGCACATTTTAGATTAACCTTGCCATCTGGCACGGGATGCTTTGGTCAACCGAGAAGCGGACAAGTCATCAATTAGTACGCCTTCTAGACGAGATAGCCAAACCTCAGTTCCCCTCACGATCTGGTATTCAGTGATTGTTAAACACAACACCTGAAAATTGGCGTTGTTAAGGTCAAGTCTGGCATTATGGAAGGTCCATCTACAAATTTGATCGAATTTATCGACTTGAGTCAGAAAAGTTTTGCCAGTAAGCTTTGAACTACACTTTCGTTACACTCCGACCAAACACTGACACTCTTGGTTTCTAGTTGCGGCTGGATCGATTTTGTTTAACCCAACATTCTGGAAGTAAGTCTTCAAATGTATCCATTATGCCAGTTCATCACTCGCTAAAATATATTCTAGTATCGTTGCGCGAAAAGGTAGCTCTCATGATGTCCTACAATTAGCCAACACTAAAATACAGACAGAATATCATGATAAGTCCCTAACTAAACTTGCTGGTGGCAATGCACGCCTCGGCTGTTATATACTCGCAGTTACCATCTTTTGCTTGGGGATATTCCGAGATTTTCTCTATGAGCGCGCCCTCCGTGATCAGCCTACCATGCCACTCTTGTTGACAACCCCCTTTCAGCTTCTAGCCCTTGTTTTAGTTATTTCAGGCAATATCCTAGTCATATCCTCAATGTGGGCCCTCGGAATAACTGGTACATACCTTGGTGATTATTTCGGAATTCTAATGGACGAAATGGTGACGGGCTTCCCGTTTAATGTTACCGACGCACCCATGTATTACGGAAGCACAATGAGTTTCCTAGGGACAGCACTATTCTTTGGAAAGCCTGCTGGAATAATCTTGACAACGGAGGTTTTAGTTACCTACATGATTGCATTGAGACTGGAAAATCCTTTCACAGCCAATATCTATGCCAAGAGAGGTAGCATTGCCACGAGGCCTTCTCACGAGAAAGAGCTATAGAAATTTAAGGTTGAATAATTTCTCATTAAACCTAGCCAAAATTAGAATTTCAATCTATAAATTCTAGCTCAATAATCAAAAAGTTTTCGATATGTCTCAATGTGAAACTTGTTCGTGGAAACAGTTTTACGGGAAATAACGAAAGCCCAAGTCGGAATAATTTCTCAAAAATCTTCATCCAGTCGTATGGAATAAAAAATATGATTCCTGCGACATGATAACATTGACTGTTCTGAAACCACAATACGAATGGTCTGGATGAAATCTAATGTCTTTCATTGGAATTTTTACTCCTGTATCCAAGGTGCAACACGAAAATCTTTCTGATTTGAAGCTGAAGGTGTGCACATCAAGTTTATATCCCATCGTTTAATCACAGTCCATGAACCACAATCAATTTTTTGCTCTCATTTAATTGTTTACTATGTATTCAGGGAGACAAGAACTCAACGAGCACTACCGGCGTCCTATACCATAAGAGCAAAAAGGTCGTGGAAAACAATGCTGATAGGCGTGGTCTCATTATCTTTATCATAAACGTCTTTAATTTATCCTTTGATGTGTATTTATTATCTTGCTATTACATATGACACGTGTTTTATGTACATGTTAGATGACTATTTCATTTCGGAGATACTAATACTATCTTTTAGTCGCAAATATCGGTTTGAACTTTTATTGCATAGCACCGCCAGTGAATTCCTGCAAACAAGTATCAACGAGAAATATCGAATAATTGATTTCTTTTGGCATCGCTTTAACATCCTGAGTCCCATCACCACGAGAAAAGTACTTAACTTATTTATCCTGCTTCGTTATCCATCCTCTCTGGTAGTAAAGAAATCCAAGCTATCCAGGTTGTAACTACTACTACAGAATAATGCATTATTTAGTTATAACCGCAATTAATCCAATTCATTTATTGAGAAATCTTTGAGTGTACGGCTTGGCCTGGTTAACGAGATTGTGTAATGGATAATATTTACATATATCTATATGCGACGCGCGATATTGAGTAAATAAGCATGAGGTCGACGTAGTTCACGCAGAATATCACTCAGTTTACAACACAATTTTGTGAATAGCTAATATAATCAGTCCCCGCAACAATTGCGACATAAGCTCAGACGACTAATCTTTTAAACGTCCATCCTACCTAGAGTTTAAATAATCCCTGATAGCACGAGCTTAGATGCTTTCTTGTCACAAACTCCTTATGTAAGGTAGTAGTGTTCGTCTAGCTTATTGCTTGCACGAACCTCTCTCGCAGCAATTTTTGTGTTCATCAGAAGCAAATCACGGAAGAGTCAATCAGCCACGAATATATGGTTTCTAGAGCTCCCAATCGTTGGAATAGCGAATCGACGCGCACTATAACTATGAGGCGAATACAAATGCACTGAGCCTGTACTGACAGTGAGCGGCGCCATCGAGTTAGTGTTTCTGTAGTGTAGCTTGTACAAAACGAAGGTCACGGTCGCTTCACGTAAGCAATGCCACAAAATAATCTAAAATTTCCTAAAAAGAGAACACCGTGGTGGGACTAGAGAACGAAGGCTGGACACCTGTAAGTGGTATCCTCTACGAGCCTGGAAGTGAAATTTTATCCCAAAGCCGAGTTTCAGTCACGACATAGGGTGAATATGAGGGTTTTCGTCGAGTTGGCGATCGGGAGGAGTGGTGTTGGCTCATTTTTGCTCGAAAATCCGACTTGCTGTGATTTCACGACCGCAAAACTCAACGAAATCAACTATCTACACCCCAGATACGAATCGTTGACAGGATATAACCTGTCTGATGTTCGTATTGCAACAACTGACACCTTCAAGATCTATTTTTTTTCTCTGCAAAATTACTCCCAGCCAAACTTATCTCGCAGCCCTCTTTTGTGACGGCTTGTAAGCCGGTAATTGCCTGTAGCCTACGCTGTCTAACGCAGCCTTAGCATGAAACTAGGAGGGCCTTCTAAGTGGCAATACTAATATTGTAACACGTCCGGGGATGGGGCACGAGAATGTGATACGAGTAGGGGATATGAGTAGGGAATACGAGTAGGGAATACGTATATACGGATAGAAATCTGTGTCATTGGCTGGGATAATAATCATGTATAAAGTAACTGTTATTATCCTCTTCAATCTGTAGTTCACCATAGGTTGAAATTAAAACTACCTCTGACCATAAGGTTGCCCAAGTGTCTATGCTTAGACTGTGACATCTTTACAATCATCTGTCACGAAATGGGTCGTGATTTAGTCAATCAAACGAGGGAAAGTAGTCTATTCAGATTCTCTATGAACTAAGAAAGGCAAATACAGAGGGAAAACACGTTCTACATATATGCTAAGTGCGTGCTTATACGCGAGGGATCGATATTAGTTGTGGACCCGTAACATCACCTCTCTCCTCTCGGCTCTGAAATTTCAAGTGGTTTTTTTCTTTCTAGATTTTCTCTTGTTTTTATTTTTGCCTCGGGATCCCATATAGCTACCTATATCTGGATCACCTGCATTATCACCCTCCCCGTACTGTTGGACGAAGTTGCGGAAAGCGTCTGTTAGAACGAGATTTTCTCGCGGCTCCCAGGATCTCAGGGATGAGGGTTTGATAGTGTTCCACGGGGTGCGTTGTATAGCCTAGTGAAGATCTAGGTGGTAAGTGAAGGTTATAAATGGGTCAAAGGAATGACAGGTCTTCTCTAGGAAGAGATGAATGGGCAACTAGTTGCAGTAGGTGTTACACGTGGGTCTTGCTGATAAAGAACTGGGAAATGGATAAATGGTCTTCCCGAAGAAGAGATGGGTAAACAAATTTATTGTAAAGGGTAGATAAAGAAGACGTTGCGTGAGGAGTAAATCTCTCTCACGCTGAACTATTATATACAAGAGTAGAAGCATTTGCCAGCCGGAATTAATCGTAATCAATTCTTGCCAATATCTTCGCATTGATGGTTGTGTTCTTGTCCTTCTCTTCATGACTCTCTTGTATATCCTTACATGACTTTTTACACAACTAATTGTATAGGGGAAGATATTATTAAATTGATGGTTTTAATTAATTACCCCTTCATCTTATCACGAATTAAAATTAGTATTAAAATTCTATTTACGGATCCGTGAAACAGGATGTTTCTATATAATCTGTGTATTTTACACATAGCAGCCTTTTACCATTAAATTTCTCAGCTCTTAAGATTTTGTCAACGGCGTAGAGAGGATGTTTTCAGTCAAGCAATGGCGGGGATTGGCTGTCGTCTGTAATTTGAAAAGGTAGGGGATCATCAGGATCCCGACGGAGGAGGTCCACAAAGAATCTCGGACGAATGCCGCTAGGGTCATCAAGTTTGTAAACATCTGGAGCCACAACTCTTGTAATTTAGTATTTGGCATTTTTCAAAGAGAACTTCTTTTAAAGTTGTGGAGTCGTACCGTTTTTTAGGTTCAGCCAGACTTTGTCCCCGACTTTTAAAATCTCAGCTGGTGTTCTTCCTATTGCGATTTATGCTAAACCTGGTGGTGTAGTTGATCACAGTTTGAGAGTATGCTCTGAGTTGCAATGGTGGCTTGTTATGGATGCGATTGCGACAATACAGTTGAGGGTGGTATGAAAGTTGGCACTTCAATGGGTCTCAATTGTGTGGGGATTAATTTAATCACTGATGATAATTATGTTATTGTTCTATCTACAAAGAATGTGTTACAGTTCTATGTGTGCCAGTAATCGCTTAGATCTGGCTAGTGGGTTGACCACTCTTTTACTTCACTCCCATGTTCTATCACGTGAGGTAGTATAACTGCTCACCACGAAGTCCGCAGATTTGAACAGCGTTAGATCACAACACTTCCCCTCGCTTTGCACATCTGATATGATCTGAAAGTCGGTGATGTATAGATTTAACGAGAGACTTGGTGAGTAGATCGGCAAGGTTATTAGCTGATTTCACGTGGAGAAGTTCAAATTCTCCTTCGTTAAACTTCTCACGAACGTAATGATAATGTACGTCGATATGTTTTGAACGACCGTGAATCCGCGGGTTTCTTGCAAGTTCTTGGGCTCCATTGTTATCAGTGTAGAGCATTGTGTCATACTCTTGGCGCAGTTGTTTTAACCCAAATTTTGTCCAGGTAGTCTGGCGTGCAGCTAGTGACATGGCCATATATTCGGCTTCTGTAGTTGATAATGCCACAGATCGCTGTTGTTTGCTGCTCCATGATATTGCAGCATTGCCTAGGCGAATTACATATCCTGATGTGGATCTTCGAGTATGAGGATCGTCAGCATAGGATGCGTCGGCATACACCTCGAGTACCCTGCTGGTTCCATGCGGGTAAAACAAATCCCAATCGGTTGTTCCAGCTAGATATCGAAGAGTTCGTTTGGCGGCTCGCAAATGACTTTCGTTTGGGCAAGATGAAAACTGGCTTAAGAGTGTGACAGTGTAGGCTAGATCAGGGCGACTCCCTATGACAAGATACATAAGGGATCCAACTATGGCTTGATATTCTTTTATATTTCCGAGACGTTCCTCTTCAGTGCCTTTGAAAAGGGTGACGTTTGGATCGAGAGGAGTACTTACTTTGTGAGCAAGTGTAAGGCCAAAGCGTTCTAGAATCTTCTTTGAGTAACCTTGTTGAGAGAGTCGGATACCTGTTTTTTCTAGTTTAATCTGTAGTCCAAGGATATAATGAGCATTTCCTAAGTCCTTGCAATCAAAATCTTTTCCGATACATGACTTGAGGTTTTGGCTAAATTTATTATCTGAACAAAAGATTAGTATGTCGTCAACGTATATCGCTACAAAGGCGTTTTCTGTTGGATGAACGAAGACGCATGGGTCGAAATCTGCTATTTCGAATCCTTTTTGTTGAAGTGATGTCGATATGCAGGCGTACCATTCACGGCCTGATTGTTTTAGACCGTAGATACATTTACGGAGTGCAGCACATTTTCCAGATTTTCGGTATCCCGGTGGAAGTTCCATGAATATTTCTTCCTTTAAAGAACCGTATAAGTAGGCCGAGTTTACGTCCATTTGTTGTGGTATCCATTTATTTTGGGCAGCGATGCGAATTAACATGCGAAGGCTTTCGTATCGAGCAACAGGGGCAAAGGTTTCATCAAAATCATAACCAGGAATTTGACTGAATCCTTGAGCTACTAGACGTGCTTTGTACCTGTCAATTGAACCATCAGCATGTCGCTTTATTTTAAATACCCATTTAGATCCAACAACATTGCGCTGTGACGGCCGGGCAGTTTCATCCCAGGTGTGCTTTTGTTCTAAGGAGTTAATTTCCTGATCGATCGCTTCACGCCAGTGGTTTGCATCAGACCTTTCGAGTGCCTCCTCGATTGTTGTTGGTTCCTCATTTGTTTCCGGTGCAGTTTGTGCTGCAAGAGCTACAGCATTATATTCAATTTCATCCTGAACATTTTCTACATGCACTAGCTGTCCATGCTCCAAGTCATGTTGTTCCCTCGAGCGTAGCTCAGGGCCATGAAATATAGGTGAACCGTATCTTTGAATAGGCTTTGATGACCTTTTGGGTCGACTATGTACTGATACTTGGTTTTCGCTAATTTCGGAGGTTTGGGGTTGTGCTTTTGTGTGCGTTTGTAATAGTGATTGTCCATGATGATCATGTATTTGCAGCAGATTGGATTGTAATGATCTTGAGGGATTTTCGAGGTTGGATGCTGTGTCTGAAGCTTCTGGTTGGTTTTCGCAAGATATTATTTCCTCCGGGGATATTTCTGTTTCTGCCACTATTGTCTGAAAATTGTTGCTTCGAGTATCAAGGGCGTTTCTTATATTTGCTTCCCCTGAATCGAGCGGCGCAAATTTGACGTTGGGAGATTCGATTACTTTATTTTTTGAAGGGATCCATATCCGAAATATTTTTGTGCTTTCCGTGTATCCCACAAATTTGCCTTCCATAGCTCTTGGTAGTAGCTTTGTTCCTGCGGGTCGCGAGTCCTTGTGAATATGAACAAAGCAGTTTTTGCCAAAAGATTGGAGATGGTGTATTGTGGGTTTAGTGCCAAGTAAGGCCTCATATGGCGTAGTGTTGGGAGGTAGCCGTGAATGAGGAAGGCGATTTTTGAGGTAGCAGGCGGCTGAGATTGCTTCTGCCCACAGCGTGGTGTTAAATCCAATTAACATTGCTCTAGCCATAGTGGTTAATGTTTGATTGTAACGTTCAGCTAATCCATTTCTCTCATGCTCATAGGCTGGCGACATTTCATGTACTATACCTTCATAATTAAAAAGAGAGTTGACGGCTTGATTGACGAATTCTCCTCCATGATCAGTTCTCCAACGTTTGATACTGGTACCGAATTGTGTTTTAACAAAGCGAATAAAATCGAGCATTGTTTGTGCGGTATCATTTTTTCTTCGTAGGAACTTGACCCAGGAGTATCGTGTTTTTCCATCAATAAAGGTAATATAGTATAGGCTTTGGCCAAGTGATGGTACAGAGAATTTTCCGGATAGATCTGAGTAGATAATATCAAATTTACTGGCTGGGATTTCATGGGTTGATTTTGGTACAATGTGTTTAGATTTAGCTTTCTCACATGTTGGACAGTAGAAGTTTGCAGGCGGTAAGGGAAGGTTGTTGCAATTTTTGTACAGTTCAGAAGAGTTTTTAATGGCCGTAGTGCTTGGATGCCCCAGCGCTTCATGGAGATTAAGATAAGTGGCAAAATTTGCATTATATTTCTTCGTCTGTATATAATATGCTTTGTTTCCCGACTTAGCCCACAATACTTCATGCCCAAAAGAATCAATTAAAAAAATATTATCTTTTTCTCCTCTCAGTTTGTATCCTTGCTCCCTTGCTTTATCCCATGAATAAAGTCTCGTCGTTTGAAATGATGGTACCAGCATGACATCGTGGAGGACAGTATTTAAAACTTCTCCCGTACTTGTCAAAAGGTTTAACCTTACCGTGCCTTTCCCAGTTATGGGGACGTATGTGTTGTTGGCGATTTTGACACTTTGACCTTGAACTTGAGTGAGACTTTCAAAATCGCTTTCACATCCAGTCATGTGTGTTGAAGCACCAGTATCAAAGATCCACTTTGTTGAAGTGACAGTCGAAGAATTAGAAATAAGTGCATGGTCTGAGAATTCACTTTCATGAGCTGCAGCACCCGCAATTTCGGTTGGTTTTGGTATTCTTCGCTGGTTTTTCTTTTCCTGGTGTTTTTTCAACTTTTGGCAGCTGGTGTATAGGTGACCCTGGTATTTCATCTTTTTGGATTTGCACCAAGAACATTCTTTTTCGTCTTTCTCTGTAGATTTATAGGCTGTATTATCTATTGAATAATTAGTTGTACTGCCTGTGAGATCTAAGAGCCTAGATTGGACGTCTTCAAAGCTTGTGAGCTCTTTGGTGGCAAGATTATCGACGAGATTATCCATGGTTTTTGGCAATGAACATAAAAGAAATGCACCTTTTATTTCATCATCGGAGGTGAGCGTTCGGAGGGTTCGGCCTAAAGACGACTTCGTTGTTTGCGAGCGTTGTTTTAGGCGATTCCAGGAGGATGTAAATTTCGAAAGGTGATCAGGGATGCTTTCCCCATCGTTTAAAGAGAGATTGATAAAGTATTTTAAAAGTGATATCGTTGTGTTTGTCGTGTCGCGATCATAACGAGCCTTGAACAGGTTCCATGCTTCGTGAGCTGTGTGGCTGTCAATCACCACTGTTTGTAGATCTTCATCTACAGCATTCAAGAGTATTTTGCGCAGTTTAACATTTTGTCGCTTCCATTGTCTCCATCCATCTGAATCTTTAGTCTCCGGTTCTGTGATCTCCCCCGTTATGAGTCCGAATAATTCGCTGTCTTCCAACACAATTTCCCAAGCTCCTGCCCATCTGCGGTAGTTTTCGCTTCCGGTGAGAATAGGCATCCGTTTAAGGCTGGCTTGGATTGTTGATGCAGCTGGGTTCGACTTGGGTTTGACATCATCGGACGAGGTAGACATTTTGTTAGAGAACTGAATTTTAGATGGAAGGGTAAATACAATAGAGGATAAATGTTGACTTGAGCTTCCGGGCTATAACCTATTGCGATTTATGCTAAACCTGGTGGTGTAGTTGATCACAGTTTGAGAGTATGCTCTGAGTTGCAATGGTGGCTTGTTATGGATGCGATTGCGACAATACAGTTGAGGGTGGTATGAAAGTTGGCACTTCAATGGGTCTCAATTGTGTGGGGATTAATTTAATCACTGATGATAATTATGTTATTGTTCTATCTACAAAGAATGTGTTACAGTTCTATGTGTGCCAGTAATCGCTTAGATCTGGCTAGTGGGTTGACCACTCTTTTACTTCACTCCCATGTTCTATCACGTGAGGTAGTATAACTGCTCACCACGAAGTCCGCAGATTTGAACAGCGTTAGATCACAACACTTCCTTCATTGGCATTGTGTTCCATAATTTGCTGTGCAGTTGCCATGGCTGCCTTAGCAAGTTCTTGACCATCGTAGAGTCGATTCACGAAAGCATTTGTTATGGCCAGGCACCCTTGAAGAGGTTTCAAGGAGAAGGTTCTGAGGAAAAGGTGATATGAGAAGGTTTTAAGAAAGGTTTTGGGAAATGGTTTACTGAGAAGGTTTCCGAGAAAACTCCGACGGTTAGAGATGGAGGGGCTGGCGTCATGACGGCATTTGTCATAGTCTTAGTTGAGTTCAAGTACTATCTCGAGTTAGACTTAAAGAAGCTGGAGCTGCCACATAGTAGCTCTCCAGCTTCTCAATCTTTCATTCTTTTGACCTTTGATCTTGCAATCTAGATTTACATAATGTTATAATCTTATATTCTCAAAGTCCGATATTCTCAGTCTTTCGTTATTCGTTACATTCTTCGTACTTCTGTTCACCCAGAGTTATCAGCCTTGATCGCCTGCTCGTCAACTCGACTTCGTGTCTTTCGACTATTCTGTAGTTCTACAACCTTTGACTACCCGGCACCTCGCCAATCGAATCATATCTAAGTATCCTTCGTTAGCAACTGTAATCCTAACAGTTATTACGACCTTACCTTCGGCAGACGGCGATCTCCAGTATCTTTAGCGTACGCCGTAACAGCATTAGCTCGAGATTTTGGGTCTTTGGTGTAGCCGGATTGAGGGTCTCGACGTTGGATAGGGTCGAGGTGGTATCCATGGGTCAAAAAGAAAGGACTAAAGCCGGTTTTGGAGCTGTCCGTATTGTTATTCGCCACCACAGCAGAAGGAAGAAGTTTAGCCTAGTCATTTTGGGCATATGAGATATAGGCACGTAGGTAAGTTAGAATTTCCTGGTTCATTCTTTCAGTCCAACCATCAGTTTATGTAACGGCTAGTGAGCCAATAATTGTCCGGTATCACGTGATGTTAATCACGTGCCTCAACGATTCTGTGAAAGGCGAAACTTCTCTCTAGTTTATTCTGAACATGACTAGAAGATTCTAGCAACTGGCATTGAGACTGTGAGCTGGTATCAGGGGAACATAACAGAAGCTAGTATCAGACAGGAAGGAAAATTCTAGATAGCCTAATAAGTGTATAAATAGTTGAGTTAGGACACACATATTGTGGTACAGAAAATAATCAACAACCCTTGTATATTTGATCGCCTCAGCATCTATACCTCGAACTGTGACATATTATTTTCTATTTTCAGACATTCAGAACCGCAGTTATTTTCAGATAATCAGATCTGCAGTCAGTTTTAGATATTCAGAACCGCAGAAATTTGTTCACAATGGCATCCGGGGGAAGTTTGCAAGTGGTACCAATAGAAGAATTCAGAGAGCTGCAATAACAGTTTAAAAAACTACTGGACACGCAGCCTTGTAAAATTACGCCAAAAAGATTGATCATCGAAAAAGATCCCACATGTCAGAGCAGCATGTAGACAGCAGGGCGGAGACATGGGTCAAAGAGGTGGTATTTAGGCTAAAGGGCGCCATCCTACATTATGCATGAGATAGGTGCATAACCGCTCGGCCGAAAGGCCAGACCAGAATCATAGAACACTAGATTCTGGTTATCTCTACATCTATAGATTATGGGAGGGGTAATGTCAGGATTGCCTTCTATATAATCTGTATATGTAGAGATAACCAGAATCTAGTGTTCTATGATTCTGGTCTGGCCTTTCGGCCGAGCGGTTATGCACCTATCTCATGCATAATGTAGGATGGCGCCCTTTAGCCTAAATACCACCTCTTTGACCCATGTCTCCGCCCTGCTGTCTACATGCTGCTCTGATACCCTACTTGGAGAGAACACTTGCTTGATGCCGACAAACCTTCCGGAGTTCGTTGGGAACAGAGCAGAATATCCAGTATGGCGTGCCGCTGTCCTGGACACACATCGTATGGATTGGTCTTTGTTTGGATACGACAACTCTCGTGCTTTTTTAATGATATATAACGCACTGAAAGGCACGGCAAGGACAAAAGCCAGTCCCTTCTACAAATTGGGGAGAGTCCACAACACTAGGGACCCAGAAGACTTCATCGAGTTTCTGGATAGACTGTTTCTAGATTCAACGAGAGTTTCAAGAGCGAAAACAGAGCTCCAGTCAATGAAAATGGAAGACAACGAACGGTGGTCGAATTTTTACGCATCTTGGTCTAACAAATTGATTGAGGCTCGGGGTGACTTTTGGCCCGACGATAACAAAATATCACTGCTTCAAAATACGTTGAACAAAAAGTTGACCATGGCATTAGCCTCGAATCATATGTTGCCCGAAGAAGATTTTAATGAATGGGTGAACATAGTGAATAAAGTGGCGCAACAATTCGAAATAGGAGAGTCCCGTTTCAAGGGTAGACGAGAGTATTTATGCCCCAACAGAGACTTCAGGCATGGAAGCAGTGGAAAAGATTACGCCAATGGAAGTGATTTAAATAATGGACCACCACAATGAAAAACTCCTGATAACTTCGGTAGCCAATACAGTGGTCGTGGGATGAATAACGATGTGGACAAGTCAGGTGATACTATCATGGGTGGCGTTAATGCGACGGGCGTAATAAGAGAAGAAAGCATACGAGCAAAATGGAAAACAAAATCTCAATTGGAAACACTAAAGCGGGAAGGTCGTTGCTTTAGGTGTGAGCGTAAAGGGTGTGTGACCAAAAGGTGCTCTTTACGGCCGGCCATAAAGCCCAAGGGTAATTCAGTATGGGATACCTCTACATCTTTGCCTGAAATAGATCCATCTATGTATTAAATTGAAGGAAAGGAATCGGATTCGGAAAACTTATAGCTCCTGAACCCAGTCGCGCTCAGGAGCCAGAAATAGTCAGCAGTTTTGAAGCAAGTTTAAATACAAAGCCTTTTCTTTTAAATGCATTATTAAATGATACAAGAATGGTCCAAGCACTAGTAGACAACGGTTGCTTGTGTTTTGGAATCATTGATGATGTATTAGCTGAAAAACTACGACTACCGCGCATTCCAATAACCCCTAGAATACTAGAAACCGCAGATAATTCGTCCACAAACAAACCGACCGTCAAAAATATTACCTATTTATCACTAGATCTTGATGGATTCGTTACGCCAAAACAATGGCTCTACGTTGTACCCAACAGCACTCATCAATTGATTTTGGGAAAAAATGGCTCGAAGATCAAGATGCAGTAATTCATTCAAAAGAGCAACGTCTTGAACTTCGCAAATGTGGTGGATCTATATGCAGCGTCGACCGCTGGAGACAAGACTTAAGAAATGTTGCCCGGCCGAAGAACGTCCCTATTAAGACCATGGCAACAATGGTTGAAACAGTTCCAGTTTGCAAGGCATCAATCGAAGACATAAATAAGGCATTACGTGGAAAAGCGTGCTTATCGTTAGAACAGGTGCAAAATCGACAACCTGATCAAGTCAAGGATTTTGCCCATTTATTTGCAGATAATACAGGGGCGAACGACTTGCCACCCCTACGCGGCAATCTAGATCATGCTATTGAGTTGCGAAAAGAGAAGGGTAAAACTCTGTTGCCGCCACGGGGTCCGCTTTATTGTATGTCAAGAGAGGAGTTGCTTGTTCTGAGAAAAACATTAACGGATCTCCTGGAAAAGGGTTAGATTCGACCAAGTAAATCAGCAGCAGCAGCACCAGTACTCTTTGCAAAGAAGCCGAATAGAGGCCTTCGATTTTGCGTGGACTATCGAGGGCTAAATGCGATAATTTTGCCTGACCAATATCCACTTCCATTATTTAAAGAAACGCTGCGTCAGCTATCTCGAGCAAATTGGTTTACAAAACTCGATGTAAAATCAGCTTTCCATAGAATACGTGTCAAGGAAGGCAACAAATGGATGTCGGCATTTCGCTGTCGGTTTGGTCTCTTCGAGTGGATGGTAACACCCTTCGGTCTTTCCAATGCACCAGCAACCTTTCAAAGATATATTGACGAATAATTACGCGAACACCTTGACGTTGATGCCACAGCTTACATGGACGATGTTCTGGCGTATACATCAGGGAGTGAGGAAGAACATTGGAAAGTTGTTAGAAGCATACTATCAAAACTCGAGAGAGCGGGACTATTCTCAAGGCGAGGTTAGGACAGTGTTCCACAGGGTGCGTATGTGGTCTAACGAAGATCTAGGTGGTAGACGAAGGTGATGAGTGGGTCGAATGGATGACTGGTCTTCTCTAGGAAGAGACAAATAGGTAGATAGTAGCGATAGAGGCTACACGTGGGTCTTGCCAATGAAGAGCTGGCAAGAGATAAATGGTCTTCCCGAAGAAGAGATGGGTAAACAAATGTATTGTTAAGGTAATTGAAGAAGACGTTGCGTGAAGAATAATGCTTCTTCATGCCGAGTATTTATATACATAAAATTACCAAATAGCACGTAGCACACAGCCCCTATGCCCAACAATCTGCTACACATCACCAAACGAAACTAGCCCATTCTTATCAGTCTTCCTTGCTGGGTTTACAAGTGCATTGAACTATTATTTGTGTTTTAACTTAGCCGTCCTTATGGCGTTTCATATTACGCTATGCCACAATGATCCATGAAATTGGTAGAGTGTCAAATTGGAGCGTAGGCGTTTGACCTGAAGCGGAATAGAAGGGCGAGAAGAGGTCGGATGGATTGCAAGGGATGACTAAAGATCTACTGGAGATAATTTGGAGAACTAAAGGTTTCAAAATGGGTAATATAAGTGTCTAAAGAGTCTAAAGGTACGAGCAAATACTAGTGGTGACTAAAGGTGCTAAAGGTGACTAGAGGTGATCCGAAGGTGGTGGTTGTGACAGAAGACTAAGCGTAAAGAACTGTTGTGATGGGCATGTTATACAGCTAGGATACTTGCATGTACATAACGTGATTAGATTTTTACGCTCTTTATGTAGTTTCTGTATTGTTTGGGATATCTGCAGGAGGAAGCCCATGTGGTCAGGAGCCGACTAACGGCCGCACATGAGTATAAGTAGCGAGTGCTCGGCACACGAGTAGCATAGTACAATTAAAAATACAGTGAACCTCAGATACACCTTCAATCACAACCTGAACTCATCGATATATATACTCGTACAAGGTCAGCATGCATAGTGACACTAACCTAAGCTCATAATCACAATAGGTTATGAGCCCGGGCAATTCTGCAGCACCAAAATCACGCCAACACGTACAAGTATTAAACAACTATGGCAAAAGACGACAACAAGATCATTCTCCAGCCTGGAGTTTCATTTACAAAGTGGAAGACAAGTCTCCAGGCAAAGCTCGCACGACGCAATGTTTTGGGACACGTATTCCACAACATGCCTGGACTACGACCAGTGCACGCCCCTGTTGACGCTAGCTCTAGTAATAAGAGCCCCGAAGATCTCCCTAACCTGTCTACCAAGCATGAAATTAAACTCGAGCAATGGTTACTGGGGGATATTGAGGCCAAGAATGTCATTACTAGTAGGCTTTCATCAACGTGCCATCAGAACTATGATCACATGACAGCAAAAGAGCTGTTTGATGCGATAGCTTGCATCTGTCAGGCAACTGCTACAGCACTGTGTGCCACAGCTCTCGAAAGTTTTTTACTGATCAGATTCATGACCACTGCTGATGAATATATTGACAGGTTTCTAGCGGGTATCCAGAGCGTAAATAACGCAGCGGACGCATTACCGTCGCATGCTGCGCCAAAGCGCTCTGGTTACTATATTGGAGATGGTTAGGCAGCAGCCATATTTGTGATGGGAACCAAGAGGATTGAATGGTTGAACAACTGGAAGGACACCAGAATATTCGAGCACAATAATGAATATGTTCCATTGCAGATAATGATGTCATCACTATGTTCTGTTGCAGGAAATTGGATGTTGCCAGTCCAAGTGGCGCATGCAATATCCCTTCCCATTACACGGAACATAGATCCTGAGGCAATCTGCAAGCAGTGTTGTCACAGACACTAGAACAAAGATTGTTTTAGACAACACCCCGAACTTGCATCTAGAAACAGTCGGGGTAGCACAAACTCTAGCCGAAGGAGAAATAGAGTAGCAGCCACTTATGATATTGAAGATAGTGATACAGACTTTATTATAGCTGCAACTGCTCAAGTTAATGAAAGCCGTACAATTTACGACACTGGTGCTTCGCACCATTTTGTGCCACATGAATCTTCTTTTGAAATTATCAACAAAACTACTAAGCCATTTAGATTTGATCCAGCAGTAGGAGCATCATCACTTGACCGTCTCGGAACTGCACGTATCAAGATTGGTAAACTCACACTAAAGCTACATGACACATTGTACTCACCAGATTCTTCATGCAATATTATATCTGCTGGTAGGCTAGAGAGAATACCTGGCATTCTACCAGATTACAAAAGAGTGATTAGGTGTTGCATTACCTGCCTGAGGCACGCAGATCAGTAGCCCGGCTTGTATGCAAAAATGACGTTTTCTACATTTTCCCAATTGAGACTAGCTAGCCTTCTAGTTCCATGATTGCTGCACCTGGCATTTCCAGAATTCCAACAACAACCAGTGCACAGCAGTGGTACGAGTGGCTAGGACATATGGGTCAGACAATTTTAAAGAAAACAGCCCAAGTCTCGAAAGGACTTGAGGGCATTGATTTAAGTGAACTCATGACCTGTGAAACATGTCATTTAAGTAAAGCCCAAAGGTTTATGTCTAGGGAACCTAGACCAACCCCAAATGAACCCCTAGACGAAATTCATATTAACACAGTGGGAAAGATCCAGTCCGCAATCAACAGGCATCAGTATGTCGTTATTATTACCGACGCAAAAACGCGAATGCGCTGGGCTATAACAACCGAGACCAAAGATCAAATTGCACCACTACTGATTCAGTGGATCGAAACCCAACAGCATCAATATGGTAAGAGAGTTTGCATAATCTTCAAAGACGGTGGGACTGAGTTCTCTTGCATCAAAGCACACTGCGAAAAATACGGCATCTGCACAGACCTATCAGCTCCATACACACCAGAACAAAATGGTGTTGCAGAATCTACAAATAAAGTATTGCTTAGGAAAGCTCGATCAATACTGATTGACGCCCGCATGCCAATGACATACTGGCCATGGGCAGTTGAACACGCTTGTTTCATTACCAATAGACTCTATTGTATGCGCACAAAGAATACTCCACTAATTAATTTCATGCAAGGTTAAGCCAACTGCACACTGGTCAAATAGATTTGTCTCTTGTCCCACAATTTGGGTGTAGAGCTTATAAATTAATCACTCCAAAGCCTGGCAAATTTACAGCTAGAGCTGAGAAGGGATGGTTTATTGGTTTCCAGAAAAACACTAACAAAAATTTCATCATTTACCATCCTCAAAAAACAAGTTCACCACATTGGAAATGGATTGAAAGTTTTACTCCTCATGCAACCTTTAATGAGGAAGTGATGTTTGGAGATGAGCTAGACCCTATTGTACAACAACATACCTTGAGCTATTGGACTAATGATCAATCATTTCCCATAGATATCGAAACGCCGCATCCTAGGTCAGATAGTCAAAATCTACCATCGTCTGAAAGGGAGCAATCTATACCCTCTTTAGCAGCCCAAAGAGCAACACCAGACAATGCTACGAGCAAACCATCAAGAGTAGAGCATATACCTCCTCCAACAAGTGATGAAATAGAAAATTACATATCACCTCCACCAAATGAGCAAAGGGGAGAGCATGTACCACCTCCTCCACCATTTGTGCAACAACACGAGCATTCATCCACTCAAATTGAAACCCTGCCTAGCCAGACGGACTTGGTAAATCATAGCCCAGCAACGAGGCTCAACATGCAAGAAATCACAGATGACTTTTCTGACACAGAATCCCAGCTCTCAGAAGCAGAGGATGAAGGGGAGTCAAATCTAGATGTTGTGCATAGCAAGACTGATGAGCATGAGCCTGAAGCCCTCGATAAAATCAGGACAGGCTGGGATCCGGTAGTTCCATTAGCAGGGCAGAAACGTGTACATTCCCCAGATCGAGAAGCCATGCATACAAGAAATAGTAGAGAGGTAGTGCGACATTACTACAAACAACTACATCATGGCAAAGTAGCGCTTGCATCAACCGACCCTAAGATATGGACTGAAGCATCACAATGGAAAAACGCTGCAAACAAAGAATTCCAATTACTACAAGAAAATGGTGCAATCAAATTAATACAGCGTGACAAACTCCCAGGAGGACGCAGACCAATGAAGTGCAAGTGGGTATTCAAAAAGAAGTTTAGAGCAGATGGTAGTCTTGAAAGATACAAAGCTTGATGTACAGCCAAGGGATATACTCAGCAAGAAGGAGTTGACTACCATGAAACTTTCGCACCTACACCCGGGTCCGAAACTGGACGAATCCTGCTAGCTTTAGCACACCAGTTTGGATGGCACAGAAAGCAAGGTGATGTTCCAACGGCCTTCCTGAACCCAGACATTGATATTTATTTGTATACAGCTGCCGCAAGGATTTGAAAGGGGTGGATGTCTCATACAACTCCGCAAGGGTCTATATGGATTCGAACAAGCGGCAGCACTATAGTATGATGACGCACAAGCCACCCTAGCCAAACACGGTCTCCTTCCAAAAATATCAGATATATGTCTCTATACAAATTAACAAAAGGACTTATCTGTTATGATGTACGTTGATGACTTCCAAGTTCTGGGACCTAATATCCAGAAAATAGACGACCTTGTGCTTACACTTCACAAAAAATACAAACTAAAAGCAGTCAACACTGATCTGTTTCTGGGAATCAATATATTGAATCCAAATACAGACACGCTATCACTTTCACAGGGTCGATATTGTTGTGCTCAGCTAAGGTAGCCCTGGCAGGTAGCGCATGGAGGGTGAGTGTGTCATCAAGGTAACTCAGGTATGGACAACTCACATGACATGTTTGGCGCATTTGTTCAGGCAAGGCACACTGCATGAGTAAGCATAATGGGCATATGATTCGCTGGTAAGCGAGTCCATGGGGTATAAAAGGGTAGTATTTCCCACTGTAAATTAGAATATATATCCATAGAGTCATCTACAATTCACTCTCAATAAAACATCATATCTTAGCCGTCAAACGTAAGTGTACGTTCCCCATTTCATATACCAAGTAAAACAGATATGCTCGCACATTAATAGAGAGGCACGGCTTATCAGATTCTAAGCCAGCATCCTCTGCACTCGAACGCCTCATGGGTCCTAATGAAACAACATGCAAAGAGCATCAAAAGACGGAATACAACTCCATTGTCGGCGGTCTGCAGTTTCTAGCAAACAACACACGCCCAGATATTGCGTTTGCAGTCAACCACCTTGCACGTTTCCTAACAAACCCACCATCCGAGCATTATCAAGCCGCGTGTCGCGTGATAAGGTATATTGCAAAAGATCCCGATCGAGGCCTTACATATACTAGAACAAGATCGAAACCACAACTTGAAGCATATACAGGTGCAGACTTTGCAGCCGAAACCTCTGGTAGTCGTTCAATGTCAGGCTCGCTTATCACGCTCGTAAACAGGCCAGTAAGCTGGCGCTCAAAGTTGCAGAGGGAGGTAGTTCTCTCAACAACAGAAGCTGAGTACTTAGCAGCCACTGAAACCTGCCATGAGCTCCAGTGGATAAGATCTCTACTTGAAGAGCTGGGCATTAGTGATCGCATTGATGGTTCTAAGTGCACGAAGCTTTACATAGATAACCAATTGGCAATATCTTTAATCAAGAATCATGACAACCATAAACAATCTAAGCATATTGCCCTTCGAAACTACTACTGCAGAGAACAATACGACAAAGGATACATGAAGCCTGTATATATACCTACATCAAGACAACTAGCTAACAGTCTCACAAAGGTTAAGTCACCGGTCCCAATACAGAAACCCTTTGCTGCAATCTAACAAATACCCTAAACAATAACACATCACTTAAGAGTTGTTACCGACAAGGGGAGTGTTGTGATGGGCATGTTATACAGCTAGGATACTTGCATGTACATAACGTGATAAGATGTTTACGCTGTTTGTGTAGTTCCTGTATTGTTTGGGATATCTGCAGGAGGAAGCCCATGTGGTCAGGAGCCGACTAGCGGCCGCACATGAGTATGAGTTGCGAGTGCTCGGCACACGATTAGTAGAGAACAATTAAGTACAGTGAACCTCAGATACACCTTCAACCACAACCTGAACTCATCAATCTACATACTTGTACAAGGTCAGCATGCATAGTGATACTAACCTAAGCTCATAACCACAATAAGAACTCTATCCCTACAGACCAAACCATTGTATATATACCTGCCTTCCTTTCACTAGCTCATCATAACATAGACCTTAACATAATATCAACATGATACCATGTGCCAAGAACTGTCCTGTTGTCATAGCAACATATGAAGAAAGGTAAAATTATATCCTAACAAAAGGATCAGAAGAGGAATCCTTACATAGAGTATGGAACAAGTGATGGATGGTATCTAGTTTGGATTTGGTCTATCAAGATTACATGTATATAAGCTGTCTAGGAATCACCAAGACAGATAATCCAAACCAATCAATTCAATTCATTCAACCAATCTTATATTTCTCCACAGTATATCACATATTCTCCTGATTCATATCATTATTATTATATTCATAAAATCGCGCCCATATTCTTTGAGCCGCCTTACTCATTGAATCCATACCAATTTTCCAACAGAATCCCATGCCTCCTTTATAATCTTGCGAAGACTATCTTGAGTTCGCAGCTTTCCGCAACCCAGATGTCACAAAATGGAGTCGTGATTGATCAATCAAATGAAGTTATCAAAGTCTATTCTGATTCTCTAAAATGATAATAACAAAAGTACTAAACATGACGCAGTTGCAAAGGATTTATGATACATGGATATTTTACAAAGGGGGACTTAGCGTCTCCTAAGATCAACATGAAATGTGGAACCCCTGAGTACTGTGTAGGGAATTCACACCCTTAGGCCCGTAACATCACCTCCCTCTGCAGTGAAGGTGTGCATACAATTAAAATTATATTGTTATTTTTTTGTTTTGTAGAGATGGCTTCTTTTTACCTCTAGAACCAGTGTAACTGCCTGTGTTGGGATCTCCAACGTTGTCTCCGTCATCTTATAGCTCGATGAAGCTTTTAAAAGCGTCAGTGAGGACAATATTTTCTCGAGGTTCCCAGGAGGTTTCCTTGTAATCTTTATATTTGACGCAGACAAATCTTTTTCCTCGAAATGATTCAGCTCTGAGAACTTTTTCTACAGCATATAACGGGTGCTTTCCGTCAAGAAGAGGTGGAGGTTGACTATCATCAGTAACTTGGGAGGGTAGTGGATCATCAGAGTCTCGACGGAGTAAGTCCACAAAGAATCTGGGGTGAATATTACTTGGCACATCTAGTTCATAGACATCAGGGCCTATCTCCCGCATTATTTTATATTTGGCATTTATCCAAGACAATTTTTTCTTGAGCTGCAGGGTGGTGACATTTCTCAAATTCAACCATAATTTATCTCCCACTTTTAGCTTTTCAGCCGGTCATTGTCCCTTGTTAGCATTGTGCTCCATGATTTGCTGTACTGTTACCATTGCTGCTTTTGCAAGTTCTTGACCTTCGTGTAGACAATTTATGAAGGCATTAGCTCTTGCTTTTGGGTTTATACCTGAGCTGGATGGTGAGTGGCGTCGTTTTGTAGGCTCGAGATGATAACCGTGAGTCAAAAAAAATGGACTGAAGCCGGTTTGTGAGCTGGTCCTATTATTCATAGCAACCATTGCGGACAGAAGTAGTGTCGCCCAGTCATTTTGGGTATAAGAGATGTAAGCTCTCAAGTAGGTTAGCACTTCTTGATTCATTCTCTCGGTACTTCCATCTGTTTGAGGATGAAATGCTGTTGACAATTGTTGTTGGATACCTACACACTGACAGAGCTTTTTCCAGAAGTGACCGACCCAGTTAGAGCCTCTATCTGATGTTAGAGAGTTTGGAAAACCATGGTAACGCCGGTGGCTTAGAACAAATTTTTCCGCACAAGCCTCCACTTCCATTGTTTCCATAGCCTCTAATGTAGCACTACCAAGTAGCCGATTGTATATGACCATCAGGAATCTTTCTTTTTTATTAGTTGACAGTAAATCGGTCATGAAGTCTATGGCCCAATTGCTGTGGAATCGTTCTGGTACTGTCAGTGGTTGCAGCAAACCACTCGAAGACTGACGCCAAACTTTTGATCTACCGCATATGTGGCAATTTCTCACAAACCTTTGAACATCTTTATATTGCTGAGGCCAAAGAAAACTTCGTGAAAGTATGGAAAGTGTTATTTCCCGTCCTGGATGAACTGTCACATGGGAATCATGTACTTTCTGGATTAAGGTAGTGCAAAGAGGTTCCCAATTTGGGATCCACAATGCTCCTCGATAAGCTAAAGCATGTTTCTCGTCAAAGGAACAGTCCGTCATTTGCGTTAAAGTTATGAGCTTGAGCGAAGATGGAGGTTGTAGCTGAATCAGTTTCGGCAGTTAGACCGATGCAGTAAGTCTTGTATGAGGTTGTGAGAGGAAGATCCAAGTGGAAACAATTGTATTTAGATGTATGGTTCAGAGTAAAAACCGAGATGATAAGAGTGAGATTGCGTGTTTGCATATCTTATCAACTGTGGTTTTTGACCAGTATTTATCAATCTCCATGTGTAACGGCTGTTAAGCCTAATTATCCCTGTAGCCTACGCTAGCTAGCGCAGGCAATGAGATCAATGGTGTAATCCAGAATCTTCTTGGAAGTTGTCGAAGAATCCAAACAATTCTGGTCATGGAGGGAATCCTATGGAAGGAGGAGTATTCTGGATTATATATATTTGTTGAGATGAAATAATTATTGATCTATTAATTAGAGTAAAATTGCATAAGGAAAACTATAACGAACTATTACTATCTTATATACATAATTAGCAGTCCACGAGTGATCTAGTTCTTCAACGACGGTGCAAGTGTCCTCTACTGGTACCCTGGTAGAAGTGAGTGATCTGTCTTCCTGCCTCCCGTTTAATGGCGGAAGGTCAGCATCATGTGACTGACATCTCTTTCAACCTAACACCACACAAATGTTCTACCTAGCTGGTAAACACTAACAGCCAGGTAAATGTATGACTCATTTGCTATTTAGCTTATACTAACATTGTATATTCTAGGTTTCAACACTCCTCCTGACTAACAAGTCTAGTAGCCTTGTTAGGGACCACAACTCGAATTACAAGTGTTTTTGAATTGATATGTCTGTTAAACATTTTCTGAGGGCTTCTCCAGCGTGTGCCATAGCTTTTTAAAATTCGCCTTAAAACTTATGAAATATTTTATTGCAAATTGGCACAGCTTTTGAGTGAGGTAGGGGCTTTGTAAGTATATCTGCCAGCATTTCACATGATGGTATGAACTCAACTTTGATAGTACCTTTTTGGACGCAGTCTCTTGCGAAGTGATAGGCTACATCAATATGTTTAGCTTTAGTTGAATTAGTACCATTGACTATGGCCAATGCACTCTGGTTATCTGTGTAAACCTTCATCCCGGAATTTCCGATAAGTTCCTTAGAAGCATTGAGTTCCTCCAGAAGTCTAGTGGCCCAGATAGCATGCTTTGATGCCTCGAATATTGCTATATACTCAGCTTCTGTTGTGGAAGTGGCAATTGACTTTTGTCTTTTAGATTGCCAGCTGACGGGTCCTCCACCCAGCATCATTAGGTACCCACTAACAGATCGACGAGTGACAACATCTGATGCATAATCGGAGTCTGAATATATTGTAGCCATTGATTCATCTGATAATTCGCAAGAAGGTATTCCAAAGCTATATGTAAGACTGGTATCATGGGAACCTTTCAAATATTTGTAAACTCTGCAAACGCCATTCCAATGACGAGTAACAGGTGATGCATTAAACCTTGCTAGCTGTGATGTTGCAAAGGTAATATCAGGCCTTGTGCTATTAGAGGCATACCCCAAACTACCAATTGCACTAGGATATGCTGAGTTGTCCGCAAGTGGCTCATCGTCATTAGCAGGTAAAATTGCCTCGTATCCATCCATTGGAGACTTGAAAACTTTGGCATTACTTAGCCCAAGAGAATCTACTTTACTGACAATATAACTAGCTTGAGAAATCCTCAGAGTTCTAGTTGGCCTATCACGAGTTATTTTCCATCCAATTACCGTGTCAATAAGGCCAATGTCTTTCACGGGAAAACATGAAGATAGCCAGCTTTTCGCTTCAATTATATCTTCAATGCCTTTTCCACATATAACGAGATCATCAACATAAGCCCCAATAATCAATTGTTTTATCTGGTGAATATAGATGCACTGATCGCTGATGGATTTCTTGAATTGAAACGAAGATAGTGTGCTGCTGAGTTTATCATTCCAAGCCTTTCCAGATTGTTTTAAGCCGTATAGCGCTTTATTAATTCTAACAAACTTTGATCCGGGAATCCCCTCTGGTGTCCTCATATATATTTCCTCAGACAAATCTCCTTCTAGATATGCTGTCTTGATATCAATTTGATGGATTTCCCAGTCACGGAAAGCCGAAATAGCTAGTAATATCCTGAGTGAGCCCATATGAAGTGTTGGTGAGTATGTATCAAAATAATCTATCCCTGGCACTTGACTGAATCCTTGCGCAACTAGCCTAGCCTTGTATCTACCATCGGACTTAATAGCAAAAACCCAGCGCGATCCAATAGGTCTCCTCCCATGAGGAACATGAGTTACTGGACTAAAAACATTTTTTGACCCGAGGGACTCAAGTTCATCATGAATAGCTCTCTCCCATTTCGATTTATCAAGTCCGCTTATGGCGTCTGTATATGATTGTGGAATTTTATTATCTCCTCCAATATAGTGAGCTCTTGGTTGCCATGCTGATCTTGGTTCAATTGGTTTTCGTACTCGGTTGCTTCTTCTAGGAACTTGAGTCGGTGAATCCACTTCGTTATTGAATGAACCTGGGATGGCTTGATCGACTGGGGGTTGTGATGTGACAACTTCCATATCAGTACTTTCAACTGGCAAATATGTAGGATGCTCGACTGATCGCTCATATGGTCGAAGGAAAGGAGAAGGGAGTGATTCTGATTCCGATTCTGCTGTAGAGTCTGTATCAGATTCCGAGTTAGACAAGCTGCTTATTTCTGATGATGAACTGCTATCCTTTTGATGTGTTGGATTCTCCAGTTGTTGAAGGTCAAGTTGATCCTTGGATGTTTTACTCCAATCCCAGAATGAATCTTCAAGAAAACGAACATTTGCGGATACAACTATTTTGTTTGGCCCTGTTCTTGAAGGAATGTAAACACGATATTGGGTTGGAGATTCACAATATCCAATAAAAATGCCTTTGTCAGAGGTCGGAAGCAATTTATATCTCCGTGGGTTCTGGCTATCAATCAGTACGTAACATATACAACCCCATACTTTAATATGCGAAATGATTGGTAATTTTCCATGCATAGTTTCGGACGGTGTTCTGTTACCGGGTAAAATTGGCATTCTATTCTTTAAATAGCAGGCAGTGGTAACAGCAAGATCCCAAAAACGCATTGGAAGTTTAGAATGATCGAGCATGCATCTAGCCATAGTAATGATAGTACGATTTAATCTTTCAGCAACCCCGTTCTGATGTTGTGTGTAGGGAGCACTCATTTGTTTTGTGATACCATTGAAATTAATCTTTTTGTACTCTGCTCCTCCGTCGAAACGCATAGCTTTTATCTTTAAACCAGTTTGAAGTTCCTTTTCATTTTTATATTCCAGGAATTTATCTCGGACATCTTTTGTAGTTTTTATGGGGTAAATCTTACTCTCGCGAGAAGCATCATCTGTAAAAGAAACGAAATAATTGCTTCCAAGGATCCCACTGACACGACATTTTCCCCAGACATCCGAGTGCACAAGATCAAGAAGATTTGCTGCTCTTGGTGTAGGATCTCTATTTATTCTTTCAACCTGCTTACATGAGTGACAAGTATGACAATCTTTAATTAAATCTGATGTTACATTAAGTTTTGACTTATCATTTCCTTTAGTTTTATGTAAGCAAAGGTCTGAGGAGTAAATTTTTTTCAATAGTCCTGTACCAACATGGGCAAAACGATTGTGAATCAATTTTGAAGTTAGTGCCTTCTCATCCTGCGAGATCAAAATTTGGCTTGGAGTAGAATGTGTTTTAGAGGCACCTTCTTTCGGGTTTATTGTATTAAATCGAAAAAGGCCATTTTCCATTCGAGCACTTGCGAGAAGTCTATTCTCAGGTGAGTGAATTCCCATGCCGTATTTATTTGTCCTCATCTGGAATCCTTTTTGAATGAGCTTTGAGCCGGAAACGAGGTTTCTGGTACATGTTGGTAGGTACCAGACGTTATCAATTCTAATAGTCCGATACTTGTTGCCACCTTCATATCCCGTGACGTGAAACTCCACAGTCCCAATTCCTGATACAGTTGACAAGTGTCCTGAGGCTGTTTGAATACTCTTTTCGGTGGGGGACATGGAGATGAACAGGGATTTGTCGTGAAACACATGGCAAGTAGCACCGGTATCGAGTATCACATCTGAGTTTTTGGAACTAGAGTAGTATAAATCAAATTGTTCTTCTAAGATCCATGCACCCTCATTTGATGAGCCTTCATTGTCTCTTTCTTTCCTCTTTTTATTATACGCTTCTTTGCGTCTCATCACACTTGCAGCCTTAGAAGGATTTTTGGCAGCCCACTTTGTACCATCAGGAGTCTCGATCCAATCAAAACAGTTTTCACGGACGTGATTGGCGCGCTTGCAGTGAGCACAATATCTTATTGCCCTGGTAGTGTTATTTCTAACTCCTTGGTTTATGTGTGCTACGGTCGCCGCTTCATGTTGTCTATTAAAGCTTGATTGCGTCTCCCTCAAAGTGTTAACCGTCTGACTAAAAGAGATTGATGCGTCTAATCGTAGATAAGCAACAACACCACCATAGTATCCGTTACATTCTGTTTCGAAATGTCGTAATAGGCGATTCTTTTTTGTCATATCGGAGGGACGTTTTAATGGATCAAGTGACGCTATTTGAGATTGCTTTTGGGTGAGTTCATTTGCATACTCATCAACATCTGTCCCTTCGGTCATTGAGAAACTCCAAAAATCTTCTAGGATGGTGTCCACCACTGCCTCACTTTGTGGCTGATAGTATAATTTCAGCGATATCCACATCTTACGTGCCGTAGGCAAGCTTTCTAGAATATAGTAAACCTCTTCGGGCACAATTTGGAGTAGGGCCGCTCGAATGTTATTGTCAGTTGTTTTTGCTGATTTTTGAGGAGTTCTTGTTGTCTTCAGATCATTTTCATCATTTAACTCGGACAAATCTTCAGAGACATACTTCTCAAGGTTAAGGCCGTACAAGCACATCGTGAATAACCTGCTCCATCTGGCATACGTTGATTTGCTCAGGACAGGTGCGTTTTTGATGCCTTTTAATATTTCGGCAGTCGACATAATTGAAAACTAACTGGTTACGGCTCCAGTTTTGGCTAGGTGGGATGAACAGGACTGGTGTTCAAGCTGTACGACACAAGTGGTACGGATGCTATCTTTGTCGACTCGGAAGATTACTAATTTAAATCAATGTTGTCTCAGCTGGTCAGAGTTTGGTCTCATAATCTGTTGAGATGAAATAATTATTGATCTATTAATTAGAGTAAAATTGCATAAGGAAAACTATAACGAACTATTACTATCTTATATACATAATTAGCAGTCCACGAGTGATCTAGTTCTTCAACGACGGTGCAAGTGTCCTCTACTGGTACCCTGGTAGAAGTGAGTGATCTGTCTTCCTGCCTCCCGTTTAATGGCGGAAGGTCAGCATCATGTGACTGACATCTCTTTCAACCTAACACCACACAAATGTTCTACCTAGCTGGTAAACACTAACAGCCAGGTAAATGTATGACTCATTTGCTATTTAGCTTATACTAACATTGTATATTCTAGGTTTCAACAATATTTGTAGTCACTAGCTGTTAGAATTCTCTCTCTAGAGAATTATAATTAATATACTGTACCTACAAGATTGCCCATGCATTTTGTTATGAAACCGTGACACCATGGATCGTAAGTTATGATCCATGTAGGTGTAGATCTATGTACATACACATATATGGGCCAGGAATATAAAGCTAAATACATGTGTGTCAGTAATAGATACAAGAAAACTATAACCTGCATTTGAGACATAGTCATCTGCTGGAATTCTAGCGTGAGATAAACGCTAATGCGCATTAAACTTTCGGTGAATGATGTACTGATAACAGTGATATAGAATGGGGAATTTGATAGTCAAATTAGCCGGACTTACTAATAAGTTATTCTTGGCACTACAAGATATATCACATTTCAACACCCCTCCTCACTTTGCATTGATAATAGATGCATAAGTTAAAAACTGTTAGTCTGATAATTGTCATTTCTCACCTAATGTTTGGATAGTAGACATGCTAGTAGATGCACCAGTACCGAAAACTTAAGTGCATAAATCGGAGTGCCTAGGTCTTGGTAAGCCTTTTGTACATATATCTACGAGATTTTTAGCTGAAGGAACATTTAATAGTGTGAGCGAGCCGTCTTCAATTCGTTCCCTTGTAAAATTATAGGCAATGTCGATGTACTTCAAGGCATCATTTAGTTTTGAATTGTGAGCAAGTTCGATGGCTGCCGCATTGTCAGTCGAGATGGCTGCCGGGATATTATCTCCAAGAAATTGGTGAAGTCCGCGCAAAATCCAGATGTATTGCTTGGACGCGAGCGCTATTGCCATGTACTCAGCTTCGCAAGTTGAATGTGCTACAGTGCGTTGTTTACGTGATCTCCAGGAGATAGTAGAACTACCAAGTTGAAAGATGTATCCAGAAAAACTTCTTTGCGTATCGAGACAGTTACCATATGACGCATCACAGAATCCATTCAGTACGAGGGGAGAATCAAACTTGTAGTGAAGCTTTAAATTTCTTGTACCCTTTAAGTATCGTATAACACGTTTTGCCATATTCAGATGCGCTTGAGTGGGATCCAAATTGAATTGAGAGAGATGGGTGATTGTATATGCGAGGTCTGGTCGAGTTCCAGAGACCAGATACATAATAGACCCAATTATTTGCTGGAATGTTGTTACATTTGTCCTAGGTTCCCCTTCTTCCGCAGTCATGAGCCGATGATTTGGATCGATGGGTGAGGACATAAGATTGCATTCTTGCATAGAAAATCGGTTCAATATCTTATCAATGTAGGCAGTCTGGGACAGAGAGATTTCTGATTCTGAATACTCTATTTAAATGCCAAGGAGCCAATGAAGTATTCCCATATTGTTAACTTTGAATTCAGATTTGAGTAGGCTGACTGTTTGTTCTATAAGGTCTCCTATTTCCCCGAATAGTATGATATTGTCTACATAAATTGCCATGATTAGATTTCCTGAGTCATGAACAAGTACATAGGGGTCAAAGAGGGCAGAGGTAAAGCCAGAAGGTTTAAGATATTCGACTAATCGAAAGTACCATTCTCGAGGTGACTGTTTTAGGCCATAGATACATCGCTTTAGTCGTGCAACGTGATCTTCTTTCCTAAATCCTTCTAGTAGCTGCATATATATTTCTTCGTTGAGTATACCATAGAGGAAAGCTGTTTTAATGTCAAGCTGTCTAGGTTTCCAACATTTGTTAGCTGAAATGGCTAAAAGTAATTGAAGTGAGTTGTATTGCACAACTGGAGCAAAGGTTTTGTCATAGTCTAGCCCTTGCACCTGAGAAAATCCTTTAGCTACATATCGTGCCTTGAAGCGTTCTAGATTTCCTTGAGCATCCCCTTTTACTTTATAGACCCATTTGCCATCAACTAATTTTCGTCCTTTTGGTCTAGGTACCACTTCCCATATGTTATTTTCGCGAAGGGAAGTAATCTTGTCATTGAAAGTGTTGGTACAACGGGGTTCACTTGGTTTAATGCCTTAAAAGTGCTAAAAACAAGTGATATATTCTGTCTATCTCTCTTCTGTATCCCTCCTCAAGCATTAATATCTAAAGTACAAAATGAAGCTTAGCGCCCTGATTATATCACGTGATGCGCTGACCAATACTTTTGGAAGTAAATGTTTAATACAAGCCCTTTATCCATACGCCATTCACCTGTGAACCGACAGAAAGCCTTTTCCCATTGATCCCAGTGCACAGATTGTTTAGCCATGTTATAAGATTTAGGGATAGGAATTTCTAGAATGTTGATAAGCGCCTCTTCATCCAGAAATTCAGTCGAGTTCTCAACTGGGGGTTGATGGGAGGAAATTTCATTTGATGTATTCCACCAATCACCTGCTATAGTGTCATTATATAACCGAGGTCGAACTTGACGGCCAGATTGAGTTCTTTGATAACGTATCAGATTTTCATCAGAATTACGAGAGTTTGTTAGGTTGGGTAAGCTTTGAGGTTCAAGGGTTGATAAGGGGTTCGAAACGGTCGATTCTGTTGAAGATTGTAAGGAGGTAGAGTCGAGAGTTTGCTGAAAATTATCAGGGCTTGGAAATTCATTATCATTATTTTGGATAGCAGGCCTATGTGAGTTCTCTCGTGCGGGAAGCTCATTGATAGGGACAGGTCCTATATTAATCTCTGAAGACGCATCGGGTAGACTTGAACAGTTATGTTCTTGAGATATAGTCATTGAGTTCATGATAGGTTGTTCCAAAGTGTATGGTAAAAATTCAACATTTGCTGACACATAGATTTGCTTTCTTTCTGGGATGAATATTCGATAATGATGATTTACTTTGGTGTATCTGACAAATATACCATTTTCTGCTCTTGGAAGAAGTTTTTTTCCAGTACAACACATCTCTTTAGGGATATGTACGTAGCATTTTCGCCCAAAGGGCTGGAGGTAGGAAAGTGAGGGTTTTTCGCTATAGAATGCCTCATGCGGAGTCATCCCATTGATTGCGCTGTGGGATTGGATACTTTTTACATGAACATATGTATTTACTGCCACTGCCCATAATCTTTTGTCTTTTATTGGTAGAAGCATTGCGCGTATACCTTCACCAATTGACCGATTTAACCTTTCAGCAATTCCATTCAATTCTGGAGAGTATGGTGGAGTGAGATCATGTTCTATCCCCTTCTGAGTAAAGAATCTGCTCAATTTGTCATTCAGATATTCTCTGCTATTATCAGTTCGGAAACGCTTAATTTTGACATCATGTTGAGTTTCCATTTTTGAGATGTAATCAATGATTGACTGAGATGCTTCTGATTTAAGTTTTAGAAATTGAACTGAAGAAAGCCGAGTTGCATCGTCAACAAAACTGATGTAATATAGAGCACCTCCATAAGAAGGTACTAGTAATGGTCCACACAAGTCAGAATGTATATATTCTCCTTTGGGTTTTGTCTTTCTTGAGACTGGTTTAGGTTTGTTGCGACTTGATTTAGCAATTATGCAGGCTTCACACTTGAAATTTTCCGGACATGGGGGGATAGTTTTGGTATCTAATATAAGTTTATTGGACTTGGTGATTGAAGATGGAGCTGAATGGCACAAGGCTTCGTGCCAGATTTCATAAGTCAAGCAGGCAATGTCTTCAATTTCGACTATGTATGGCAGAGGGCCATCAAACTTTGCTTCCAATAGTGTTTTGCCATTTTTTAAAATTTTCATTACATTCCCATCATCAAATAAAGTACAGCCTTTAGATCTTTCTCTCTTCCAAGAAAAGAGTGGACGTTGCAGTTGAGGTACATACAAAACATCATTTAGACGTAAGGTTGAAACAGAACCATTTGAGGCTTTACAATCCATCGTCACTGTTCCTCTACCTTTCACGGGCATAGCTTGACCAGAGCTTGAAGTTACAAGTCCGGTACAAGTCGAGAGATTCTCGAACCGATCTAGGTAAGGACACATGTGAGAAGTTGCACAAGTATCAAGGTAAAAGGGATGGTATCTGACCTCTTGGTTCTTCGAGTTTGTCATGTGAGCCTCATCTCTGCCTCCATCTTTCTTGGAAAGATTAGTCTTAGACTCCTATAATTTTTTGCATTTGTTCCACAGGTGTCCAATGTGCTGTCCTGGATTATTTTTCTTACACCAACTGCATTCATGTCTGTTCGAGTTCTTGGATACTCGATAAGATGAAGATATGTTGCCTTAAATTTCTTTTGTCATGAAGGCAGAATGGCGTGTAGTGATATTTTTATGATTCAGGTTCATCAGTTGCTGCTTAACTTCAGAGAAGGTGAGATCATCTTTTGTTGTTATATTATCAACAGCATTTTCGTGATGTTCGGAAAGGAGGGCTAGAAGAAAATCACGTTTTGCCTTGTCTTCTTCTACGAACTTCGATAGAAATTGCCGATAGGAATCAGTAGATGCTTTCGACATTCTATGGAGTGTAAGCCATTCAGATTCGAAATGTTGGATGTAATCTGAAATTGGGGTAGACGGGTCGTAGGCATTGATGAGGTTGATTAATTTTCGCATTTGCGAGACTAGAGCAAATGCAGTATCCCTATAGAACTGTTGCTTGAGATAAATCCACATTTCATGTGGGTCTTGGAGCTCGATAATCTGTTCGATGAGCTTTGGGGATACAACCTGTAGGTAAACTGTGAGGGCATAGTTTTTTAACGACTCGAATACCTTCAACTCTTCTGCGGACGAATTCTTTTCGGGTTTCTTTCCTTCAACAGCTAGGTCATATACTTTCAGGGCTTGCCAAATAATTGTCATGGTTGAGGCCCACACATTGTAATTGTCTTGGCCTGAAAGTTTGGTGATATCAGATAGTTTTACCATCCTAGTGGTATCATCGTTTATCTGTTGTAAGAAAAAAGAGCTGGAAGAAGCCATTTTTTGGATTTGAAGTCTTACTGATTAACTGAGAGCACCGGGCTCATAACCTGTTAAAGTTATGAGCTTGAGCGAAGATGGAGGTTGTAGCGGAATCAGTGTCGGCGGTTAGACCGATGCAGTAAGTCTCGTATGAGGCTGTGAGAGGAAGATCCAAGTAGAAACAATTGTATTTAGATGTATTGTTCAGAGTAAAAACCGAGATGATAAGAGTGAGATTGCGTGTTCGCATATCTTATCAACTGTGGTTTTTGACCAGTATTTATCAATCTCCATGGATCGTAAGTTATGATCCATGTAGGTGTAGATCTATGTACATACACATATATGGGCCAGGAATATAAAGCTAAATACATGTGTGTCAGTAATAGATACAAGAAAACTATAACCTGCATTTGAGACATAGTCATCTGCTGGAATTCTAGCGTGAGATAAACGCTAATGCGCATTAAACTTTCGGTGAATGATGTACTGATAACAGTGATATAGAATGGGGAATTTGATAGTCAAATTAGCCGGACTTACTAATAAGTTATTCTTGGCACTACAAGATATATCATATTTCAACAATGATGAGCCAAGGTACACTGTAGTACGTAAATATCCAAACGTATAGGCGACAGTAGGCGCGATTAGCGTACTAGGGACATTCGTAGAGAGAGTCGATCTAGCCGGGAACCTGAGACGAAACAGGTAATGGTTGAGTCCTAAATTCGAGAGTCAGAATTTCCAACACAACCCCACCATCTAATCTGATCGTGGTTAGCTTCATGATAATGTTGATATGGGGTTTAGTTGAGAGATGAAGACGATACAGATGGCGAAAGCGAATGGAAATTCTCATCAAAGGGAGGACTTTGTTACTCAATCTCGGCTCTATATACTCCACAGTGAGAGCTGGAGGTCCGTAGGGGACACCACTGACAGGTGTTGAAAATAGTGCCCCAGAAAGCAGTCATTCATTTGCAAAGATACTTGCAAGTAAAATCCGAAGTGTGAGCACTCTAGTTTTAATTGAGTCATCTATCATGTACTATTTCTCTGATATTGCCTCATAGCTAGATAGCCGTATACAAAATTGAAATCTGATTCAGGGGAGACTATAGATTGTCGTAGTTGGAGCCACGAGACACCCGTGAATCTCACAGTCCGCATCCACCATTTCATGTTAGAAATTGTCAAGGATTTCTAGGAGGAAATATCTCGAAGAACAAGTGTACAATTTCGGACAAGAATTTATTGATAATTGTGTATGATATCGAACTCTCTTCTCAATATGAATTAATAATATATAATACTCCGTTGACGTAGTATTACATGTATAGATGAGTCTATAGTTAAATACAGATCCCCGAGGCTCTCGTGATCCCGAACTCCCATTAATCTAGCAACAACCAGCCACTCAATTATCGCAAGGTAGCATTTCCTAGCCAATGCGTACCAGGTGCCACTGAGTCTTATTTCGCCCAACTGAGCTTAATTATATTCAATCGAATTAACTCAATTGATCTTGATGACCATACCTAGAAATCTAAACCTTCATATATACTGAGTCTAGATTTCCAACAGTGTATTCTTAATTATGCGCACAAGAAACCCCATTAACAGCAGTAACCAACCGCTAGCACAGGGTAAACGCAATCTCCATTCGCCAAACAACAGTTGGTCAGAACTACTTATTATTGAACCTAGTGGGATAGACAAGATGTATCCAAACGCATAAGCAATATGAAACCCAACAATCAAACCCTTCACAAATAATTGCCAAGGATTATGACCCAACTTATCTCTATGCTCCGTATTTTCAACAGATTGTAGCTATCTAGCTTTAACACAGTATCAGAGAAAAGTACAGGATAGATGATTCAACGTAAAGGAAGAGCACTCATGCCTCGGATTTCATTTTCTAGTGCCACTGACGAGTTGTGGTGGCTTTTTTTCTCCCCAAGTCAACCCTCATCCGTGAATACCCACTCAGGGGAACGTCTCAAAAACCCTGAGTTATCCAGATATGCCTCCATTATCTTTCAACTTTTCTCCGCGCGAAATATAATCTGAGATGTCTCTTTCCCAAGTGGAGGAGGTGCCCAGGCTACTCAAACTATACCGGAGAACACCACCAGGAGGCGGACCACAATACCTTCCATCGTTTGCTTGTGTTTATAGTGTCAGCTGCACTCTGTTATGCTAAGCTATGTAGTATGGTAGTTCTAGTAGCTGGTGCATTAACGAGATCCGGTCTCTACACAACGGAATTACGAGGAGTACTGTGTGCAGTATAAGAGATGATTTGTTGTTATATGACAAATAGCACAGTTGCTCTGTTAGGAGCACAATTTGGTGCGCTGCATTCTGAGTACATGGAGGACAAGACTGAACACCTGTACGCGGTGTCCTCTACGAACCTCGGAGTGAAATATTCTCCCAGAGCCGAGTTCAGTCAAATTTCGCAATACCAAACAAGTTGGCCCACGAGGCAAATTCAAATTACTCCACCATGTCAATCTTTCACTCCCAAAGATTCCGATTCTCAACTAAGCTTCATCAAGTCTACAAGTACGACCTAGTACATCCTTTTTTCAATGACTACACCTCTCGTCGACTTTCTCTGGCCTCAGTTGACCACCAAATACACGCCCACGCCGATATTTATACCCGACGAAGAAAGCAAAGCGTGGAGCACAAATCTGGGAGATAGCTCTTTGAGATGGGCGTGAGAGGGATTAGGACAAGCTTACAAGATGATGTGGAAGAGGGATACGTTTTCGACGGACGTGAAATTTCGAATTTTGGCATGAGTTTTACGAATTGGGCTTTGTGCGTGCCGAGACTTCGCTTGCGAGAGTGCAGCTCACACTATAAAAACAAGCAAGCGATGGAAGGTGTTTTGGTCCGCCTCCTGGTGGTGTTCTCCGGTATGGTTTGAGTAGCCTGGGCACCTACTCCACATGGGAAAGAGACATCTCAGATTACATTTCACGCGGAGAAAAGTTGAAAGATGATGGAGGCATATCTGGATAACTCAGGGTTTTTGAGACGTTCCCCTGAGTGGGTATTTACGGATGAGGGTTGACCTGGGGAGAAGAAAAAGCCACCACAACTCGTCAGTGGCACTAGAAAATGAAATCCGAGGCATGAGTGCTCTTCCTTTACGTTGAATCATCTATCCTGTACTTTTCTCTGATGTTATGTCATAGCTAGATAGCTGCATACGCAATTAAAATCTGATGCAAAAAAAAAAAGCTTAGCATAACACTCTCGTGTTCACTAACATAGCGTTGGGACGCTTTTTTTTCGGACAGGTGGCATGCTATAAATCCAAAATCCCCTTCACAATTTCATGAATATATGCGACAAGCTCGAGAGGGGGAAATTCGAATTTTCGATTTTCAAAAAGTTGAAGTATTTTTTAGTGGTGGTTGACCTGATCCAGCCCGACTCCACTCATACCAAAGCTTCCATAGTGGCGCGGAAAATGCCAATTGCCTAGCACGTAAGTTCCTGAACAAATTATATAAAATTAACAAGAAGAGGAAGTGGCAAAAAGGCAGCTCTAATGTTAAGATGAAAGAGGCAAATTGGCTATATGATGAGAGTGTCTAGAGGCGGACAGGGACTATATGCTAACGTGCACGTACCACATGTACTCACGCTATTACACCTAGGGCCAGGTCGAGGCGACGTCGTTACTGTAAACATCAAGTAATAATGAGAAAGTATTCGTAGGATGTGTACTTCAATCAGAATAATCGTAGCTTGTTGCACACAGTGCTTGAATCATGCCGAATATGGGGTTGAACTACATGTCCTACACGATGTCGTGTTGTAAAGTAACAAGAGGGGTGCAAAGACTCTAAATCTGCCCAATGTGTTCTCTCCGAATCTATGAGTAAAAGATCTCTCCTCCCCATACTTGGTCAAATTCCGCAATATCGAAGAAGTTGACTCTCGAGATAATGACTAAAGACTCTCTACCAAATTAATGCCTCTGTTCCAACGAGATCGGTTCCCGCCAATTCCGCATCAAGTCTTCAAGTAAGACCCAGTATATCCTCATATCTATGACCGTACCTCACGCCAAATCAGTATCAGGCCTTACGTGGCCCCTATATATATGCCCACTCTGTAACAGCTGCTAAGCCTAAGGATTCCTGTAGCCTACGCTGGCTAGCGCAGGCAATGACACCAAGGGAATCTTCGGGAAGGGTCTCGAATAACACGGAGCTTAGAAGATTCTCAGTGAATCTTTTGGAAGCATATTGAAGATTCATGAGGATGAGAGATGTATTGAGGATCTTCTATGAAATCGTCGAAGAGTCCATATTATTCTAGTTATAGTGGGAACCTTATTGAATGGAGGTTTTTCAAAGTGTATATATATATATATATATATTTTTAGCCTTGTTATAGGAATTTTCTCTTCAGAGAATTATAATTAATATGCTGTACTTACAAGATTGCCCATGCATTGTGTACTGAACCTGTGACACACACCGATGTTCATACCCGACTGAGAAATTAAACGTCGTGCACAGCCCTTGAAGTCAGGTTTTCGGAGTGGAAGTGAGTAATATCCGGTCAATCATACAAAGAAATCCAAACGGCGGATACAATCTTGGAAGGAACGAGACGTAGAATTCCGGCAAAAAGTTTCACAGATTGAAGAGGCGCCAAGCCTTGATTGTGAAAATTTGGTCGGCTCTCTAGACAAAGTCATAGTTTGATGGTGTAGTGGTATATCGTTTGGGCTGGTCTCCCAGCAAATTCTGGAAAGTTGGAACCAATATCCCACTCGTGACATAAGATACCTGGTTCAAATCAAGCATGAACCGAACATATTTGTAGCGGCACTTAAATGCCTGGCTAACGAAGGTTTAATTCGGTAAGCAAAGGTTTTGAGATGTCCCTTTTCTATGTACTGACAGAGGAAACTCGTCTTTTTGTAAAAGCAAACATATCTCGTAATGTTATCTGCGAAAGAGACCCAGAGTATCAGTCTGCCGTCAAAAGAGTCACATAGCGTGTAAACATTGCACTGATTATATGCCTTAGCTAAGTAGCTGAAAACACGTTATATGGTATTCAAAAAATATTATTTTTGCAACAATCCAGATGCACACCTTGCGTGTTTTTCAATCTCGACCTCGGAGACATACTTAGCTGTAAACTGAACCATAAGTTACCGCTAGTATTTATAATTCATAGCTACCATTAGAACTATCTTGTTCCAACATGGTTAATTGCTACCCCGGATCAGGAGATATGTTGATATTAGATTTACTAGTTGTTACGGAAGTCGATGGCTAGATAATGACTTTATCATTTTAAGAGTTGCGACTTAACAGATATCTAATGAAACTACTTATAATGGTACTCGGCTCTTCTTATGACCTCTTCATAAAGGGTCCATGCCAAAGCTGAGCTCAAGGTCTTGCGACCCATACGAAGGAGCAAACCATCTGACAAAGACTTTAGACCATCTTTCCGTATGATTTTGTGGAAAGCGCTGAACACATTGTGGTAGATTTTGGGTTGCAACTGTATTCTTGTTTTGATAACGTCGAAGGGATTGGTGATGGCCGTAGCTAGTCCAGCCGCGATCATACTAGAGCTAAAGTTTATAAATGCTGACTTTGGCCCGTTCATGCCGGCCAAGGACTCGTCATTGTAAATCTGACTGGTAAATATACTGAATCTTCTCTTGAGTTGCTCGTAAAGTAAAACGTAGAGGCCAGCATATGGTGCATCTCGAGCAGCCGTTGCACCAAATCCAGAAAAAAACCCTTTGAATCCTTCCCTTTTTAATATATCCTGCCCTGCACATGCTAAGGATCGATAAGCGTACATATTTGATTCAAAGCGAACTTTAAGAACTGTCATGGGCATAAGAACAAACCCAGCTGTTGCCCGTGCAACCGCTCCAGTCGCAAGATTGGAAAGGTTTGAGAGCTCGGGCAATGATGAAGAGTGATTTCCAACGCTATTGTGGCCTGACATCTGAAGTAAACGAAACCGCGATACATTCTGTCGCAAAGCATTCAAACTAGTAAAGTATATAGCAGACCCAAATCCAGTTCGTAGGGCTGAGGGAAGGGTACCCCTCCAAAATGATAAAATAGACTGAGGGGCATGAGAAATCTCGCGGATAGTGGCAATTAATGAGCTGCTTCCTGATTGTTGCATTCGGGTTTTCAGGAGGTCGACTGGCTGCAGCAGAACCGCAGATAGAACACCGGATCCCAGTCCAGCCAGGAAGCTATCAAGAATTAGTCTTCATGCGAATAGCAAGATTATTTGATCATAAATCGCGCAAATTTCAGCGTGTATCAAATTAAGTACGTGGAAACCTGAAATACGGACTGGAAGTCTTGAAAATCGTCAGTTAGACTTAGAATGGATTAATTGTGAATGTACTCACATATTGAGGAATTTGGGACTCGGCCATCGGGAGACATATCGCTAATTTTCTCAATCTTGCATCGTGACTAAATAGTTGTGTTTACAATGAAGACTGCAAGAGTAAAATATGTAATGTTCGAAATGTGCGGAGCAGGCTTATTCAGGCTCCCAGTTTGCCTAGGTATCTGACGTATTTTTGATATTATGTGATCAAGAATATAGGGTATGTCTCATTATTGTAGCGAATGATTGAAATGAAGACTTAAGAACTTTACGCTGTGCTCTGTACGAACATCGGACTCAAATACCACATTTCAACGAAGTTTAGAGGTGTTTTGAATTACCGGTCAGGTAGGCCCACTACGTAAAGATACAAGGCTCCTCACGTTTTCAAAATTTCGCTGTAAATGAGATCGGCTTCCAATAAGGCCTCATCAAGTCTGCAATTACGACTTAGTACATTCTTATTCTCTTTCTCATTTCTATAATCATACTTCATAAAGACCGAGGTCGGCCTCCAATAACGCGCTCACGACAATCGTGATACTCGCACGAGGTAAGAGAGAGAGTTGTGTGTTTATAGTACTACATGAGTCATAGACAATCTAGCACATTGGCCTCCTCTCTGGCCTTGGCCACAACTTGTACAGTGCTTCTTGCTCCTCATATTCCTTGAAAGATCATTGATATAGAGTCCGTGATGAATGGCCATACAGCTTAGTATTCAACCGTGGAATTAGGCCACCTTTTCCATGTCAGAGAATCAAATTTAAGGAGGCCAAGACTGAACACCTGTACGCGGTGTCCTCTACGAACCTCGGAGTGAAATATTCTCCCAGAGCCGAGTTCAGTCAAATTTCGCAATACCAAACAAGTTGGCCCACGAGGCAAATTCAAATTACTCCACCATGTCAATCTTTCACTCCCAAAGATTCCGATTCTCAACTAAGCTTCATCAAGTCTACAAGTACGACCTAGTACATCCTTTTTTCAATGACTACACCTCTCGTCGACTTTCTCTGGCCTCAGTTGACCACCAAATACACGCCCACGCCGATATTTATACCCGACGAAGAAAGCAAAGCGTGGAGCACAAATCTGGGAGATAGCTCTTTGAGATGGGCGTGAGAGGGATTAGGACAAGCTTACAAGATGATGTGGAAGAGGGATACGTTTTCGACGGACGTGAAATTTCGAATTTTGGCATGAGTTTTACGAATTGGGCTTTGTGCGTGCCGAGACTTCGCTTGCGAGAGTGCAGCTCACACTATAAAAACAAGCAAGCGATGGAAGGTGTTTTGGTCCGCCTCCTGGTGGTGTTCTCCGGTATGGTTTGAGTAGCCTGGGCACCTACTCCACATGGGAAAGAGACATCTCAGATTACATTTCACGCGGAGAAAAGTTGAAAGATGATGGAGGCATATCTGGATAACTCAGGGTTTTTGAGACGTTCCCCTGAGTGGGTATTTACGGATGAGGGTTGACCTGGGGAGAAGAAAAAGCCACCACAACTTCGCAGCGGTACTTGCAAATGAAATCTGAGGCATGAGTGCTCCTCCTGTAAATTGAGTCATCTTTTCTGTACTTTTCTTTGATATTGTGTCATAGCTAGATAGCTGCATACGCAATTAAAATCTGATGCAAAAAAAAAAGAATCAAATTTAAGTCACTATTGAATCTATGACCATGACGTTGGCCCCGCCTGGAGCCAAGGAGATGAATGGGGAGAAGGGATGGCAGAAGTTTTTCTATTCCCTAACTGTAAGCAGATGTTACAGTCTGCCGAAGAGTGAACAGGGTGGGAGGTGACCACGCTGAGACGGATCCCAACTCGGGAGGGAATGTGCTTGGAACAAAATGATGCAGCGCAGGGTAAGGTAGCTTAGGCACTTATTGTCCCTTTTTATTTATTTTTATCGCTTCTGGCTTTAATGCCGGTCATGTAGATAGCATTGAGTTCTCAGAGCCCATCTACCCGTGTCACGTCTAAATAGATTTTAGGCCCATCCTGTCACGTTAAAGGTTTCGAATTCAAATTCAAATTCTATGACTATTACGGCCGGCCCAAACGAAGTCTTCACCTTCCAGTGGTGCCGGTGTAATTGCTCAGTATGCTCTGCATATCTGGGATAGCCAAGAAGTATTGCATCCGAATCGAAGTTGAAAGCAACCTCAAGCATATCTAAAGTCGACGACTTCTCGTCAATGTCGGACCTATCATTCTTATGCGAGTCCTCTACCTCAATCTTGCTACACCACGTCGCCTCAACTACCGATAAAGCTATTACTCCAGTTGCAATCGGGCATCAGTCTTATAAAAAACCAGCCATCTCACACTAAAAAGTTACAATTTTATGTACCCCGCGAAGAGGAAACTAACTCATAACATACAAAGCTCGAGTATTGGTCTATGGGGGGCTGTTGCTCTAATGGGGTTTCGCATCTTGAGGGAGGACAGGCAGCAGTGACGTGAGATGAACGAGTGAAGAGGTCACAAATGGGCATGCCGGGACGCATATTATTTTGAATGTTTTCAACTTACGAGTGTCTATGGGCGCAGAGGTAACAATTTCGGATATTTCAACCAACACTCTAAAAACAGGCAACGATGGAAGGTATTTTGGTACGCCTCCTGGTCATCATCTCTCCGAGTTAAGGTCTAGGTGGCCTGGATACTTACCTCACTAGAGAAAAGGAAGACCTTGAGGCCATATCTCGCACGGCGGCTGAATACAAGATGACAGAGGCATGGTAGGATAGCCAAAGGCTTTTCCTGATTTTCATTTGGTGGATATTTACGTTTAAGGGAAGGGTGAAAGTCCCTAGCACCAAGGTCTCGAGTGGTGTCAACGAATTCACCCACTATATGAGTAGTCCAAATGTCAAACTGAGTTATTGTTGTATGTATTCGTTGGGGAAGCTATTCTTCTCCGTGTCATGCTCTTTCAGTGCAGGGCTTGTGCCCGTCACGAATAAACTTATATTCATTCTAGGATAATGAAGGATCTTTTCACGGAACCTTCTACCCAAAAAAATAATAATGGTAGCAATGGAAATTGCGTTCGCGGGAAAAAGCCTGCAGTCTCAGCCGGGCGATGCCCAGACACCGGGACCACATGAGGTGCGCATATTTATCTACATATCCCATCTTCGTAACAATCGAGACCGACTTGATCTAATCCACCATCTCCATATCGGGTGCTGGGTACGCTCCGGAAACTGATTGGATGGCTTCTCCTCCATGATCAAGGATGGGGGTGTGTGTTATGAGAACAAGATGCAGACCGCAAAAGCGATTTGGAATCCCCATTGAAGTAAGGACGTTGTCACTCAAACTTAGATTTGCAGACTCTACTGTGAGAGGTGGGGGCTCGTAGGGCACGCCACTGATAGGTGTTGAGTTAGTCTCCCTCTTGATACCATAAAAACCCTATCTAAGAGGATATAAGGAAATGGTTAAACTGTTCTTTGCAGCTATTGATGGTGACATGAATTAAGATGATGATTGTGATTGAGATAGATTTCTATATAGTTTATTATATATGATATGCTCAGGTTCATATACCTCGAGCCAAGCAACCAGAGTATGTTCCTCCAGATCTAGATTCATCAGAATAATTACTTACTCAGTAAAATTCTCCTAGTCTCAGTTATATGTTTGGGATCTTGACTAGGTTTCTAGTGACTAGTTAATGATGTTTTTCCTATCACCGAGACATAGTCATGGTTGATACAACAGGTACAAACAATGAATCGTGTCTATACATGACGTTGTGATATAGTCATGATCGTCTGAACAATATCGATTCATGAATGAATCATGTCTTTACATGACAAAGGACATCCTCCACAGCATTCCTTCTTTCCAGGGAAGGTCTGACGGCTGTCAAGCCTGAGGGTTCCTGTAGCCTACGCTGCCTAGCACAGGCAATTATACGAAGAGAGCTTCCTGGGAAGATCTCGGATGACAGGGAACCTAGATGATTCACATTGACCCTTGTTGAAACCTTCTGAGAGTTCATGAGTTTCCAGAAGTATCAAGGATCTTCTATATGATTATTGCAGAGTCTGTGTTGTGATGGGCATGTTATACAGCTAGGATACTTGCATGGACATAACTTGATTAGATGTTCACGCTGTTTGTGTAGTTCCTGTATTGTTTGGGAATCTGCAGGAGGAAGCTCATGTGGTTTCACGGATCCGTAATTAGAATTTTAATACTAATTTTAATTCGTGATAAGATGAAGGGGTAGTTAATTAAAGACATCAATTTAATAATAGCTTCCCCTATACAATTAGTCGTGTAAAAAGTCATGTAAGGATATGCAAGAGAGTCATGAAGAGAAGGACAAGAACACAGCCATTAATGCGAAGATATTGGCAAGAATTGATTACGATTAATTCCGGTTGGCAAAGGCTTCTACTCTTGTATATAATAGTTCGGCGTGAGAGAGATTTACTCCTCACGCAACGTCTTCTTTACTCATCCTTTACAATAAATTTGTTTACCCATCTCTTCTTCGGGAAGACCATATGTCCATTGCCCAGTTCTTCATCAGCAAGACCCACGTGTAACATCTACTGCAACAAGTTGCCCATTCATCTCTTCCTAGAGAAGACCTGTCATCCCTTTGACCCATTTATAATCTTCACTTACCACCTAGATCTTCACTAGGCTATACAACGCACCCCGTGGAACACCGTCAAACCCTCATCCCTGAGATGTGGTCAGGAGCCGACTAGCGGCCGCACATGACTATGAGAAGCGAGTGCTCGGTACACAATTAGTAGAGAACAATTAAGTACAGTGAACCTCAGATACACCTTCAACCACAACCTGAACTCATCAATCTACATGCTCGTTCAAGGTCAGCAAGCATAGTGACACTAACTTAAGCTCATAACCAGAATATTCCGAGTTGTCAAGTCACAGAGAGAACCTTATTGAAGAGTGTCGGACTACTTCAAGTGGACGGGTTTTGTGACAAGCTTGTTGTAACAATATTGGTATCAATTAACTACTGTCTAACTCCCTCCCTCCCAAGTAACAACTAATAATTACATTGGGGAGCCAATTTCTTATTCCCAGCGCTATTCTATATAAGGAAATGTCACGAAAATAAGTCACGTGATATAATACAGAACTATAATCAGACACTGGAAACAAAAATAAAAAAATAGAGGCTATGTAGGCAGATGTTTGCTTCATTTTGACTGGCTACTTCGCTCCACCCATCCGTTGCTCTCAATTTTCAGGTAGTTAGAATTGACAAGTTCTTTTAAGTCATGGCAACATTTAGATTTGGTCATGGCATCTGCTGGGTTAGTTTCCCTATCAATCCAACAGATCTCGGCAATTTCTCGTCTCTCGTACGACTGACAAAGAGACATTAAGTCTACCATAAGTCTCTTTTCTTGAGTTGTTCCAAGTTTTACAAGGCAATCATATAAAGATTTTGGATTGGTACATAAAATTAATGGTAATTGTGTTTGTAAGATCTTGTTGAGAGTTGACTTAATTGATGCGGCAATATCGAAGCCATGGACCATTCCATAGAGTTCTGCTGCTAAAACACTCCGTGTAATTCTTTTACATTTGATGGATGACCAGTGGATTATATTTGCCTTGTTATCATCGTCTGCAGGAACCATGACAAATCCGATTTGAGAGGAATAGTCATGATTATTTGCAAATGATGAGTCGGTAAATGCAATTACCTTTAAAGAATTCCTATTGAGCCTTACATACTTTAGTCCTCTGAGAGGGTTATCAGATTGCCACTTGAACCTTTTATTCAGTAAATTTATGTCGACTTGGCTCGGGCAGGTTGTTTGAGCAGCAAAAGACAAGTCAAAAGTTGCTTCTGGCTGACAAACGCTTGCAATATATGCTCCCCGTGCTCTCTGGGCAATGTACTGATATTTTACTTGGTATATGAAATGGGAATGTACACTTGCGCTGGAACAGCTAAGACAGTATGTGGAGAGATGTCTTCATTAATGTGCAGAAGTGAAGTGACTATGATAATTATTGTGTTACAGATTAGGAGAAGCTCGTCCCTTATCCCCTAGCTTGTTCGCTTGTAGATCAATCACGTTACCAGTATGCAGCTCACCAAAATGTGCAACCAACTAAGCAGCCATGCCATTTGTCCTATATCAACAACCCATCTCTCGTAATGCACACATTACTACATGTAATGTTGTTATGTAGAGACTGGATCTCCTCCATGCTGCCATAATAACTACCTATGCACCAGCTACTAGATCTACCATCCTACATAGCTGAGCATAACAACTGATCCATTGTTGACAAATTTCTTTTAATACTACCTCTGGAGCTAACAATATCAATTTCATTTGAATCAACAATTTTAAGGTTCTTGCATTGTGATTCCTGTGTCAGTGTAATTGAGTTTGTTGTGGCTTCCCTCTTGATGTAACCTCCATTAAACTTAATTGGGGTTAAAACAGTCAGTTTTTCTCGATCTTTAACAATAAAACCGGCCTTAATAAGCTGACTTTCTTCACTGGAAGCAAATACGTCATTTGCTAGGAATAGTGTGTCATCTGTTTGAAGGCCAACTATACCGAAATTTTGGTTATTGTTGAGGTATAAGAGGCAAGGGTCATAGGTTGACTGTTCCATTGACAAGCTTTCAGTATGATGTCAATGATAAGTATTGAACCAATGATTTCCAGCTTCTGGTACACCATAGAGAGGTTTTATAACTTTTAGAAAAGTTTCTTTATCACCAATCTCAGCCGGCAGACAAACATAGAAATCCCAATTCAGTTTTGTTGTGGACTGAACATAGGCTTGTGAGATATCGCGCAAGTATAAATCTAGCAGCAATATTGAGGCAAGGGCGAGAATTATTCTTTGGCTAGGTCTCTGAATTGTGGGCGATTGTGTTAGAACGATTCCTTTTTCTTTATTGTTATATACCTGTACCACCAGTCGTGACTTTTCAAAAGCTTTATCTGTCCCTCTATGCTTTATCTCATCCACAAATCTTTAATTGAAGATTCTGGCTCCCGGTGGGACCATTGACAAGGTGATAAACTCAAACACCCCTTTTTCTAGCAATCTATTTATTTCTCTTTGCCTGGATTCTTTAAATGCCGGAACTAAGGGGACTTCAGTCTCTTCGATGAAGGTTCTAGCTACTGCTTGATCAATGTATCTTGCGGGGGGCCGGCGGGATCTTTCTGCATTTCTTCTGAGATTTACTGATGCTAAAGAGTCAGGGAAGGGTGGATTATTGAGAAGGCCTCCGGTCTATAAACTAACATTGTCATTATCCTGATAACATGGCCTAACAACAGTAGACCTGACTTCACTTGATCCTGAAGGTAACTCAATCTTGCAGGTTTCATTTTCTACATCAAGTAATCTGAAAGGGCCTGTCCATTGACCTGATTGTCTAGAGATACCTTCACGCCATACAAGGACTTCAGAGTTGATTTGCAAGTTGTGAACACTTGTGGTATCTGGGCCGTTTTGTTGGCTTAAAGCTGTATTTAATAGGTTTTCAGCTTTAATCTTTTTGACTTAACTCATTGACTTTTTGAGGGCGATAGCTCGTTGGGAAATGGAAGGAGCTGGAGTATCTGTGTGTACCATCCGCGGACATACACCGAAAACAAGCAATGTAGGGACTAATCTGTCGGGCCCAGCGCTATCATTAATTGCTTTAATTGACATTAGGAGTTTTGATTCTTTGGTGGCATTATCTCCTTTCAGTTCTGCATTAATTATATTATAAACGCGCCGTAGTGTGGAATGGTAGCGCTCGACCATTCCTACTGACCAATGTGCAACAATTGGGATGTTCTTTACAGAAGTTGCCATAGATGTTGCGTTTTGGTGAAATTCCCTACTGGTAAAGTTTTAACCGGCGTCAGTTACAATATGGCCGGGCGAGCGGATATAGACATCAATCCAACAAGTTTGTATGGCATCCCAGGTATCTGTGGCAGTCATGCTCCGTAGCCATTGTGCTGCTTGGAATCTTGTTGCTACATCAACTATATGGAGAATTGGATTTCTGTTAATATACATGATATCAACTACTATGGAGCTATTGAAATCTAAATCTTCAACTTGGAGACAAAATTTAAATTGGCTCAGGGGTCCTCTATGTTTCTGACAGAACTCGCAAATTTTTGTTAGGTGGTCAATTGTTTTCTTCTCAACCATTTCATGACCTGATTGTTGTAATATCCTAAGCAATCTTTCTGCTGAAGGATGACCAAATCTCCAATGAAGTCTTTTCAATTCAGTTTCTGCTAAAAAGCACAGATTAGAATAGAAAGAATTTGTTATAAAAGAGTGTTGGAATTTTCCCCAAAGTAAGAAAGCATGACCAAAACGCCTTATAACTGGAAACAATTGTAAGTTCTTCACTAGTAAATTATTGAGGTTATCAAAAGTAACGCCTAGGGTATCCATATCAGAAAGACAAATTAAAAATGGTGTAGAGGCATTCACAATGTGAAATTCAATCTGTCCAATAGGTGTATTTAAATTGACAGAGCCGATCGAGGTACTACTTCCAATGCCAAATTGGACATTGATTGCACCAGATTTCGCGGTATTAATTGGCAAGGGCTGAACTTTGTAAAGTGCATTATATTGATCAATGCCAGCATTAGAGTGCTTTGAAGCGCCTGTATCAATTATTATACTGTAGAATATGTTGCTGTTATACCTTCCGGATGTGATAAATGAAAAAGGGTCATTATCCACTTCGCTATTAGCAGTTGATAAATCGAGACTGGTGATTGCATTCTCGAAGGATTTATTTGCCAGCGTTATTGCAATATCTTCTGGCTGTTCTATGGGTCCAAAGGAAGTGTAGAATATGTTATTAACCTCATCTTTAGTCTCTAATGGGGCAATATCTAGTGTTAGGCTTTCAATTTGAATATTGAGTGGATTATCTGTGGAATTATTGTCATACTCAGCCTCATATTCTGCAATGTAGTGGTCCGGATTCCGATCAAAGCGTTTTGCAATCTGTTCCTTAAACCTCTTTCTTGCTTCTTGTTGTTGATCTTCTGGGTGATTTTTAGACCAACAACCATGAAGATTGCAAACATAACATTTTCTTTTGCCAAAGTCGGACGATGCTTGGTTGTTTATTGAGCGAGGTCTAGCTGTTGGATGTACGTTTAAACGAGAGCTAGAGCCTTGTTTATAATATTGCCTATCTATGAAAAAATCGGATGATATTGGCCCATCAGATTTTTCAGAAGTTGCAATTGAAGCTCGGAGATCATTAATTAGGCCAGATAGGGTTTCACTGGGCTTGAATTGGGTGTAGCTACAGGCTGGAATGTTGCGGCACGCGACCACAAGTTTCATGTGGAGAAAAGAATCTGTTCGAAATTCGGGATCCATACTCAACTGTAGTTGACGCAGCTCTGTTAGAAGAAGGTTTAAACAGTTTTCTATTGATTTTCCAGTTGATTCATTCTCTTGTATTACGAGGCTTAGACTCAGGGCTTCCCACCTTGCATATTTTCCTCTTTTGTACACAATATTTTCAAAGTAACGCTTTGTGGCATCACACATCTCATCAAATGTGGCGTGTTTGTAAACACTTAAATTTGAGTAGTAATGGCTTAGAGCAGGTCCTTTTAGCATTGTAGGATATGCCTTTGCAAAGAGCTGACTAGGTATGTCGGTTCTGTCACACAGGTCACGGAAAATGGTGAGCTTATAATCAAAACTATCATTTTCACCATTGTATTTCTGTGACAGAAATCGAGTTGGTAATGAATAAATTGATTTATTAAACTATATGAAGAGGAAAGAAATCTCTAGCTACTACTAAGAGGTACTTATAACGTTTGGTCCGCTTCGTGAATCTGCTGACTGATAACTTCTCCCTAGGCCTAATACTTGCTACCGAGCCAAGTATTATCAGGAGCCATTACGCTATGATGTTGCTTCGACCTCCTGGCTAGTAGTGCTATTTCATCTCTATTTGCCCATCCTTCCTCTTTCAGTCTTATCGCAATTATTCCTAATTAAACGCTTAGGTTTCCTCCTAAGCTAAAACAACGGTCAAACCGTAGCAGATACTAAGTGGGTTTAATCAACAACTCTCCACTACAGTTTTCAGACTCTTCAATCTGCCAACTCGCTTCACTAGGTGATATTAAATACAAGCCTAACAGCTTACGCTACTCTATACAACTTCCATTACAACAAAGTGCGACTGAAGCCTCGTATTAGGCTTTGAATTCCCTTCTTGCCCTCGCAATAGAGAATACCAAGTGTAGAGCTAAAGCCGCACAAGCGGCTTTGGCAAGCGCGTCGGCTACTTCGTCTCCCAGAATACCTGCGTGGCCCGGGCACCATCAGATGGCCACTTCCCCGGGCGTTGTGTTTTGGCCACGTAAACTTCTTTTCCAGTTTGCTGCAAGCTTACGAAAGAGAAAGATTTTCGCTGAGCTAGGCGCTGTGGAAACATCAGAGAGAAGACGTAGGGCAGCCTCCTGGTTGTCAAGGCAAACGGTGATGTTAGAGGCATAGAAAGCAAGTGGGTTGAGGAGTGCTGCAGTGAGGTCTTCCGTGGCCCCGACAATTTCAGCATCATAGACCTCTGCCGAGTTTCCTAGAGAGAGTGATCCTCGCCCAATCTCCTGCGTAAGGCCTCGATAGATGACATACCCCGCGCCTGTTCGGTCTGCTATGAGAGCTCCATTTGAAAATATGAATAAGTCTAGAATGGATCGAGCAGCCTGCTACTATTTGAAGGAATTTAATCTCGAGAGTCTACCTACTGCCCCAATTTCGATTAGCTTTACCTCAAGGGGTGCCAACCATGGTGGGGGATGGTATCTTCGGCAAGTTCTAGTGAAATTCTCTGGCAGATCCAGCACATGCGGCTAGTGTTCCAACGCCTACGAAGAGCGTGATAGGAATCAGCTGCAGCAATTCGAAGCGCCAGACGGCTGTGAATTTGGGTGAGCCACGTCTGAGCAGAGCCCGAGCCAGCCTCACGTAGAAGTGCTGCTATTGGTGTTGTACAGTAAACTGGGAGAGCTGCCCGTGCCGCGTTGTTCATACTATGTCGGACTTGCAAGATGATGTTTTGAGGAGTCTATTTAGAGTATCAGATCTCGGACCTGTAGAAAAGGGTCGCAAAAGCAGCACCTTGTAGAGATTCTCTTAGAAAAATAGAGCTAATTCCCCGAGTGGTTGTGAACAGTCTTTTCATATGGCTCGTGATAGCTAGAGACTGCTTTCAAGCCTGTATAGTATGATATTGGAACAGAACAGCACGTTCGAAAATGATTACAAGCCAGAGGGTGTTATCATTGGGCGTTATAGATGTCCTTCCAATACTAAGAGTAGGCTCTAGTGATGAGCCTCGCTTCCGGTGAAAGTATTTGTATTGTGGTTATGAGCTTAGGTTAGTATCACTATGCATGCTGACCTTGTGCAAGTATGTAGATTGATGAGATCAGGTTGTGGTTGACGGTGTATCTGAGGTTCACTGTACTTAATTGTTCTCTACTAATCGTGTGCCGAGCACTCGCTACTCATACTAATGTGTGGCTACTAGTCGGCTCCTGACCACATGAGCTTCCTCCTGCAGATATCCCAAACAATACAGGAACTACACAAATAGCGTAAACATCTTATCACGTTATGTACATGCAAGTATCCTAGCTGTATAACATGCCCATCACAACACTCCCCTTGTCGGTAACAACTCTTAAGTGATGTGTTATTGTTTAGGGTATTTGTTAGATTGCAGCAAAGGGTTTCTGTATTGGGACCGGTGACTTAACCTTTGTGAGACTGTTAGCTAGTTGTCTTGATGTAGGTATATATACAGGCTTCATGTATCCTTTGTCGTATTGTTCTCTGCAGTAGTAGTTTCGAAGGGCAATATGCTTAGATTGTTTATGGTTGTCATGATTCTTGATTAAAGATATTGCCAATTGGTTATCTATGTAAAGCTTCGTGCACTTAGAACCATCAATGCGATCACTAATGCCCAGCTCTTCAAGTAGAGATCTTATCCACTGGAGCTCATGGCAGGTTTCAGTGGCTGCTAAGTACTCAGCTTCTGTTGTTGAGAGAACTACCTCCCTCTGCAACTTTGAGCGCCAGCTTACTGGCCTGTTTACGAGCGTGATAAGCGAGCCTGACATTGAACGACTACCAGAGGTTTCGGCTGCAAAGTCTGCATCTGTATATGCTTCAAGTTGTGGTTTCGATCTTGTTCTAGTATATGTAAGGCCTCGATCGGGATCTTTTGCAATATACCTTATCATGCGACACGCGGCTTGATAATGCTCGGATGGTGGGTTTGTTAGGAAACGTGCAAGGTGGTTGACTGCAAACGCGATATCTGGGCGTGTGTTGTTTGCTAGAAACTGCAGACCGCCGACAATGGAGTTGTATTCCGTCTTTTGATGCTCTTTGCATGTTGTTTCATTAGGACCCATGAGGCGTTCGAGTGCAGAGGATGCTGGCTTAGAATCTGATAAGCCGTGCCTCTCTATTAATGCGCGAGCATTTTGGCCCTGTAAAAGTGATAGCATGTCTGTATTTGGATTCAATATATTGATTCCCAGAAACAGATCAGTGTTGACTGCTTTTAGTTTGTATTTTTTGTGAAGTGTAAGCACAAGGTCGTCTATTTTCTGGATATTAGGGCCCAGAACTTGGAAGTCATCAACGTACATCATAACAGATAAGTCCTTTTGTTTATTTGTATAGGGATATATATCTGATATTGTTGGAAGAAGACCGTGTTTAGCTAGGGTGGCTCGTGCGTCATCATACCATAGTGCTGCCGCTTGTTTGAGTCCATATAGACCCTTGCGGAGTTGTATGAGACATCCACCCCTTTCAAATCCTTGCGGCAGCTCCGTATACAGATCAATATCAATGTCTGGGTTCAGGAAGGCCGTTGGAACATCACCTTGCTTTCTGTGCCATCCAAACTGGTGTGCTAAAGCTAGCAGGATTCGTCCAGTTTCGGACCCGGGTGTAGGTGCGAAAGTTTCATGGTAGTCAACTCCTTCTTGCTGAGTATATCCCTTGGCTGTACATCAAGCTTTGTATCTTTCAAGACTACCATCTGCTCTAAACTACTTTTTGAATACCCACTTGCACTTCATTGGTCTGCGTCCTCCTGGGAGTTTGTCACGCTGTATTAATTTGATTGCACCATTTTCTTGTAGTAATTGGAATTCTTTGTTTGCAGCGTTTTTCCATTGTGATGCTTCAGTCCATATCTTAGGGTCGGTTGATGCAAGCGCTACTTTGCCATGATGTAGTTGTTTGTAGTAATGTCGCACTACCTCTCTACTATTTCTTGTATGCATGGCTTCTCGATCTGGGGAATGTACACGTTTCTGCCCTGCTAATGGAACTACCGGATCCCAGCCTGTCCTGATTTTATCGAGGGCTTCAGGCTCATGCTCATCAGTCTTGCTATGCACAACATCTAGATTTGACTCCCCTTCATCCTCTGCTTCTGAGAGCTGGGATTCTGTGTCAGAAAAGTCATCTGTGATTTCTTGCATGTTGAGCCTCGTTGCTGGGCTATGATTTACCAAGTCCGTCTGGCTAGGCAGGGTTTCAATTTGAGTGGATGAATGCTCGTGTTGTTGCACAAATGGTGGAGGAGGTGGTACATGCTCTCCCCTTTGCTCATTTGGTGGAGGTGATATGTAATTTTCTATTTCTTCACTTGTTGGAGGAGGTATATGCTCTACTCTTGATGGTTTGCTCGTAGCATTGTCTGGTGTTGCTCTTTGGGCTGCTAAAGAGGGTATAGATTGCTCCCTTTCAGACGATGGTAGATTTTGACTATCTGACCTAGGATGCGGCGTTTCGATATCTATGGGAAATGATTGATCATTAGTCCAATAGCTCAAGGTATGTTGTTGTACAATAGGGTCTAGCTCATCTCCAAACATCACTTCCTCATTAAAGGTTGCATGAGGAGTAAAACTTTCAATCCATTTCCAATGTGGTGAACTTGTTTTTTGAGGATGGTAAATGATGAAATTTTTGTTAGTGTTTTTCTGGAAACCAATAAACCATCCCTTCTCAGCTCTAGCTGTAAATTTGCCAGGCTTTGGAGTGATTAATTTATAAGCTCTACACCCAAATTGTGGGACAAGAGACAAATCTATTTGACCAGTGTGCAGTTGGCTTAACCTTGCATGAAATTAATTAGTGGAGTATTCTTTGTGCGCATACAATAGAGTCTATTGGTAATGAAACAAGCGCATTCAACTGCCCATGGCCAGTATGTCATTGGCATGCGGGCGTCAATCAGTATTGATCGAGCTTTCCTAAGCAATACTTTATTTGTAGATTCTACAACACCATTTTGTTCTGGTGTGTATGGAGCTGATAGGTCTGTGCAGATGCCATATTTTTCGCAGTGTGCATGTTGATACTGTTGGGTTTTGATCCACTGACTCAATAGTGGTGAGATTTGATCTTTGGTGTCGGTTGTTATAGCCCAGCGCATTCGCGTTTTTGCGTCGGTAATAATAACGACATACTGATGCCTGTTGATTGCGGACTGGATCTTTCCCACTGTGTAAATGTGAATTTCGTCTAGGGGTTCATTTGGGGTTGGTCTAGGTTCCCTAGACACAAACCTTTGGGCTTTACTTAAATGACATGTCTCACAGGTCATGAGTTCACTTAAATCAATGCCCTCAAGTCCTTTCGAGACTTGGGCTGTTTTCTTTAAAATTGTCTGACCCGTATGTCCTAGCCACTCGTACCACTGCTGTGCACTGGTTGTTGTTGGAATTCTGGAAATGCCAGGTGCAGCAATCATGGAACTAGAAGGCTAGCTAGTCTCAATTGGGAAAATGTAGAAAACGTCATTTTTGCATACAAGCCGGGCTACTGATCTGCGTGCCTCAGGCAGGTAATGCAACACCTAATCACTCTTTTGTAATCTGGTAGAATGCCAGGTATTCTCTCTAGCCTACCAGCAGATATAATATTGCATGAAGAATCTGGTGAGTACAATGTGTCATGTAGCTTTAGTGTGAGTTTACCAATCTTGATACGTGCAGTTCTGAGACGGTCAAGTGATGATGCTCCTACTGCTGGATCAAATCTAAATGGCTATGTAGTTTTGTTGATAATTTCAAAAGAAGATTCATGTGGCACAAAATGGTGCGAAGCACCAGTGTCGTAAATTGTACGGCTTTCATTAACTTGAGTAGTTGCAGCTATAATAAAGTCTGTATCACTATCTTCAATATCATAAGTTGCCGCTACTCTATTTCTCCTTCGGCTAGAGTTTGTGCTACCCCGACTGTTTCTAGATGCAAGTTCGGGGTGTTGTCTAAAACAATCTTTGTTCTAGTGTCTGTGACAACACTGCTTGCAGATTGCCTCAGGATCTATGTTCCGTGTAATGGGAAGGGATATTGCATGCGCCACTTGGACTGGCAACATCCAATTTCCTGCAACAGAACATAGTGATGACATCATAATCTGCAATGGAACATATTCATTATTGGGCTCGAATATTCTGGTGTCCTTCCAGTTGTTCAACCAATCAATCCTCTTGGTTCCCATCACAAATATGGCTGCTGCCTAACCATCTCCAATATAGTAACCAGAGCGCTTTGGCGCAGCATGCGACGGTAATGCGTCCGTTGCGTTATTTAGGCTCTGGATACCCGCCAGAAACCTGTCAATATAATCATCAGCAGTGGTCATGAATCTGATCAGTAAAAAACTTTCGAGAGCTGTTGCATACAGTGCTGTGGCAGTTTATTGTGCTGGTGATGCCTAGGATTATGATGCACAAGGGTAATGATCACTGAGGGTGAAGATAGAACTTTCCAGGTGGCTCCATGATGAGTAGAGGAACAATAGAGCACTGTATAGAAAGTGTTTCTAGATTGTACTGCCAGATGGAGGAGACTAGAATATTCCGTGATACTATTTTGGGTAAATGAGGCAAGAGTCAAGCCATCTCAGATGTGTATATAATTAGCGCTTTAAACCTCCTAAATCCTCATAGTTCTGAATATCAAATACATCAGCAGCTCATATCGATTCTGTGACAGTCTTAAAGTGGCGTTTTATTCAAACTGAACTCAGAGCTAGATACAAATGAAAATCTTAAAGTAACGAGCAGGGACATGACTGAAAGCCTCCTATTTATTTACAAGACTATGATCTCGTTCCCTCATTTCATACCATTCTCAAAATAGATCATGACCTGTCCTCCGACAAACACCAGCATCTCCGTCTATTTTAATTCAGCTTCATTTTAATGTTAGTAATTTTAGTTATTAAAATAGTTATGATGCATGTGGCTTAGATGACTCACGACTGATGTTCGAGTCGTCCTGTCTGCAATCTAAATTTGTCATTTAAGAATAGATTTGCATGAACTGGGCCAAGGCCTATACTTGGGTCTAATGAGTCGTGGAGGGGTTCATGACATGTATGATGTTTAATATGGTTGGAAGAGTTCAAGCCTTATTTGTTAGGCAGCAGCCTAATGATAACCAGGTATGAGCCTGTGACAGATTCATCGATAATCGCCAGTAAACCTCCTGCCAATTAACCTCTGTAAGCTCTCACCTTTACAACACAGTTTCCTGCCGGGTGCAAGCTACTGCATCAAACAACTCTTTTGCTGCCATGTGATCATAGTTCTGATGGCACGTTGATGAAAGCCTACTAGTAATGACGTTCTTGGCCTCAATCTCCCCCAGCAATTATTGCTCGAGTTTAATTCCATGCTTGGTAGACAAGTTAAGGAGATCTTCGGGGCTCGTAGTACTAGAGCTAGCGTCGACAGGGGCGTGCACTGGTCGTAGTCCAGGCATGTTGTGGAATACGTGTCCCAAGTACTCGCTACTTATACTCTTGTGCAGCTGCGAGTCGGCTCCTGACCACATGAGCTTCCTCCTGCAGATATCCCAAACAATACAGGAACTACACAAAGAGCTTAAACATCTAATCTCGTTATGTACATGCAAGTATTCTAGCTGTATAATATGCCCATCACAACAATTTGTTTGGATTAAACCAGGGTCAGGAATATACAGAGATGCTCGGGTTTATTTCAGGATACTGTTTCTCCTCGGAGTATAATCCGAAGGTCTATGATTAAAAGTGTGAGAGATTCAGTTTTGATCCATGTGTGTTAAGCTGTTACATCAGTGCATGTTTACCAGTTGCATAGCTCAGGGGTATAGATGCATGGAACATGTTTAGCATAGGAAAAACACCACCATTGCAAACATTAATGTAACATTCTGTAAACAGGACTGTAACTAGTGTTAAATTTATGAGCTTGAGCGAAGATGGAGGTTGTAGCTGAATCAGTTTCGGCAGTTAGACCGATGCAGTAAGTCTTGTATGAGGTTGTGAGAGGAAGATCCAAGTGGAAACAATTGTATTTAGATGTATGGTTCAGAGTAAAAACCGAGATGATAAGAGTGAGATTGCGTGTTTGCATATCTTATCAACTGTGGTTTTTGACCAGTATTTATCAATCTCCATGGATCGTAAGTTATGATCCATGTAGGTGTAGATCTATGTACATACACATATATGGGCCAGGAATATAAAGCTAAATACATGTGTGTCAGTAATAGATACAAGAAAACTATAACCTGCATTTGAGACATAGTCATCTGCTGGAATTCTAGCGTGAGATAAACGCTAATGCGCATTAAACTTTCGGTGAATGATGTACTGATAACAGTGATATAGAATGGGGAATTTGATAGTCAAATTAGCCGGACTTACTAATAAGTTATTCTTGGCATTCTAAGATATATCATATTTCAACAACTAGATCTAACTTAAAGATTAAGTGTTGATGTGTTGCTAAGTGGATGGATGACGTATGAATTCTTTGGATAGATAGGTTTTAAGTGACCTGGACTGGAGGTGAAGACGGGCAGGCTCTATGATAAGCACATCTTTTAATATAATCAATTATCTTTCATTTAAATTTACATCTCCACTTTTATATTTTCTTTGCAATACCTAACGTATATTTACACATATTGACACCTGACAATCCATAATTATTTGATGCCTGTAGTTCGAGATTACAAAGTCCATAAGTATTGCAGCTCAGTCTTAGGAATTTCGAAACTAATTCCGTTAGTCAGACCCCATGCTATAGTGCTATCTTGTTTCTCCTGGAGTTTATGTGCACAATTGTTTAAGGAGGGCGCAGATGCAAAAATGGCAATGTCATTTGCATAGCCAAAGCGGCCAGTGGAAAGACGTAGTGCCTCTTCCATAGCCAGAAGAAATACAATTGGCTATACTGGTGAGTCCTGTGTGAGACCATAGTGAGTTTGGAAGGGCGGGGAGGTAGTATCTTCAATTCTTTGGAGTATATTTGTAGAAATGGCTTAATCATGTGTAATTCTAGTGTTAATTATGTAATAATATAGATAGAGCATCAAAATTACTCAAATTAGGAGCATCAATCTTTTCTGGCATATTGGGAAGGATTGTCTGGATTTGATAGCGATCTAGAAGAAGCCGAGCAGCTACTCATGGAGATGCAGCTTGAATATGACAGTAATTATTGAATTAAAAGATTTTTGGTCAAACATAATTATTCCTGTACCTGAACATAATGGAGTTATGGTTGTATTTATTATTTAGGAGTATAGAGGGTAAGGCGTTTGGAGATCTTAGATACCCTGTATTAGTAGTTCCGTATTAGCGTATAGAAGAGGCTGGCAGACACATATTAATAGGAGTATGGTCCCAGCATTGAAGGATGCGGCAATTGCGAGAATCATACACTATAGTGTAACTCAATACTTTATCAATTCTACTTCCAGTACTTACGTACCACTTGTAGACAAGAATCTTATTCTAAAAGTAATGTTGAATTTGATACAAAAACTGGTGAAGCTTTTATCTTAGAATGAAGCCGCAATGAAGATGCCCAAGAAACTATTTGATATCTGGTCAATCAAGCCGCCATGCACGCCATTACAAAATGCGATGTCTTTAATAACAATTGTTTTGAGCCAGTTTTTGATGATAATAACTTGTGTGATGAAGTAGAAAACCGCGTGTTTACCTTCTCAAATTGATACTCAGAGAAGGTATTTCAAGGCATTATGCCTGACACAGGCGCTGCAGGAACATCAACAGCTGGAGAGCCACAGTTTCGTGCACTATACCTACTAGACCCATCAATTACTCTCGACAAGTCAAGCGCGGGCAATCATTGCATACAAATTGGTAAAGGCGAGACTGTATCACTTGGAACTGCACGAGTTGATACCCCTACAGGAATAATTAAGTTCCAAATACTCCCAACTAACTCTTCCTTTTTATTATGTATCAAGGACATGGATAACCTAAATGTCAAATTGGATAATATACAGAATGTTTTGATCAAGGGTAATGGAGAAACAGCTCCTGTAGTGCGAAAATGGGGCCATCTATTAGAATATGATTACTCTGGACGGGTAATACAGTAGTACTGTAACAGGAATACTTGAAAGTAGATTTGATAAAGTATGGGGTTGAATTGTTGCGTGTTTCTTCGTCTCTATGTCTACTTACTTAATAGAAGTATTGCAACCTCGCGCCCACTGATGTATTGCTCCTAGTCTCATCCACACGCTAATATGAAACTACTAATACAGGGTATATAAAATCAACAAACGCCTTACCCTTTTCAACGCCTAGGCAACCAATAACCACAACCCTAACTCCATTGTGTTAAATTGTAGGGATGATTATGTTTGACCAACCCTTCTTATAATTTAACACAATCCCTGGATGCTCTTACATCATCCACCTGAGAAAACATTAGCATGGTGCCACCTCACTGAGTGTCACAGTTTGAGTACAAAATGCTTGGGCAGTCTTGTAAGTACAGTATATTAATTATAATTCTCTGGAGAGATAATTTTTATAGCTAGACTACAAACATATATACACTCTGAGATACTCCGCTACTATTAGGTTCCCCCTATGACTAAAATAATATGGAATCTTCGAAGATTCCCTAGAAGATTCTCAATATGTCTGTCATCCTTATGAACCTTCAGTATGCTTCCAGAAGGTTCATGAAGAATCTTCTAAGCTTTGTGTATCCCGAGATCCTTCCCGAAGATTCCCGAAGATTCCTTTGGTATCATTGCCTGCACTAGCCAGTGTAGGCTAAATGTCAGAAACGGCATGTAGATGGCAGAGCAGAGACAAGGGTCAATACAAGACGGTCAGGCAAGAGTTTACCATCCTACATTCTGCATGAGATAGGTGCATAACCACTCAGCCAAAAGGCCAGACCAGAATCATAGAACACCAGATACTGGTTATCTCCACATATATAGATTATATAGTAGGGATTCCTGACACTACAACAATTCTTAGGCTTATCAGCTGTTACACCAAGTCTCAATTACGCCGCCTACATCAACGCTTTAGCCACCCTTCAGCCCAAAGATTAATTGATGTCACAGATCAACTATAGAAAGCAGGGAGCATTTGTATGGATGATGGTATATTAACAATTCAACTATGTAGAACTAAGCTACAGATACTTAGCCAGGTATTTATACAGATTACTACACTCCAAGCCCTTCCATCTAAGGTCAGTTCATTTCTAGATAATTCCAGTTGCAACTCTGAGAATATGGTTTCTATTAGCTTCTCCAAGTCTCAGTTACAGTCTTGTTCATGTCGAATCTTATCTAGTACCTTCGACAGTGGTTCTGGTATGTTCTGCAAGGCTATTGCGCCGGCCCAACCCCTGGTGGTTATACGCCAGTACTTGCCATTACTGGCTACAGGAAAAAACCGGCTTCTTAGCCGTTACAATTGAAATCTGTTAAATGACAAGGTGTGTCTGGTTGGTGTAGGAACTTGCCGAGCCAGTCAAGGTCAAGCTTAGGAGTCGCGTCAATAACGCTACTCATGCAGATCAGTCGCGTGGAAGAAATTTGTACTTAGTAGTGATTGTCTGTCACTGTTATGTAAATAGCACATTATCGCTTCTCATTCTATCTGACCTCCTTCCACTGTGATAATTCTTGTTGGAATTTGCCACATTCCTTACGATAATTGGCATTCCTTGCAAATATGAACAACTTTCCTGCATGCTGCACAATACATCCTGTATTCCACATTTTAGTTTCTTTTCGCTGTTGAGATATTCTCTCATACATCTGCATGTGCGGGGTAATATGATACTATATGTAAATGCAGTGAGAGATATGGTCACGTTTACTGTGCAACAAATAGGATGGCGTTAATGGTGCGGGGTCAGTACTATTTTATTCCCCGCACAATGGTTTCGTGATCAGCTGTGCTGAAGAATTTTCACTGTAATAATTGTTGTTCGCATACCCACTTTAACTCTAGGATATGCGCACATAAATTCGCGTTTTACATGTAACTTAGAACTTTAATGGAAACAATATTCTTTGAGCTATACTTTCTGCTCCTCTTACTTTGAAATCGCAACAATTCTATTGTCTTCTCTACAGCTATACAGCTATAGAAGGCCTCCTAATTTAATAGGTTATGACCACCGGTTTGCCACAGGTATAGATAGGATCAAAATCGACTCCAAAGCCTCGAAGGCTTCGTCTAAGATTCGAGCAAGGAATCCCCCAGCCTAAGATTCGAGAGGAATCTAATTGTCTACAATTCGAGCAAAGAATCGAAATTACGCCCTACATCAAACCTCACAAGAATGGAGGACAATGAAGTCATGGGTAGAATTGTTGTGGTTATGAGCTGTGAGGTATATAGCAATTATGTCTCTGCTGTCCGTCGGTGGAGTTACACGGGCTCATGTGCAATGGTGAGTCGCGGAGATGGCGCGCTCACGCTGGGTGATGGCACAATGGACACTGAGTGCGTATCACTGTGGCCAAATGGGTGTCAGTAGGTATCAAATGTGAACTCTTACTGACAATGGTGATCTATGAAGGTGATGCTAGATGTGCATCCCGACAATTGATAATATCATCTAATGGATGATGTGAAGTATGATATTATATGGATAGATTAATTCACTAAACTCGGCAGGTGAAGAGATTGTAGAGTACATGAACAGCGTCTGTGCACCAGCATGTATTTTCCACCCTTTCCTAATCCAGCAGCCCATCCTCCGTTCCCCTGTCTCCTAACAACTCAACCGAGCCAGCACAACAAGAATCCCCTCGCTCTCGAGGGATAACTATGAGAGCTGGTTCAGAGAGATGAGGCTCAAGCTAAAAGCCAGGTCAGTATTCTTCACTGTTGAGACAACATTGGAAGAATATGCCACCACATCAGAGAGGAAGACCAAAAATATACCTTCTTTGTCTAGTATTGATGGAGGATCTATAAAAGTCGAGGTACTAAGCGCGAGTTTGGACGAGACAAAGGTTGAAAAATATGAGAAAGCTGAAGCAATGTCACTGCTACTCATACTTCAGGCTCTAAGTGCGGAGGATGTTGACATGATCGATGAGCACCAGACAGCCCTCAGGGTTTGGAACGCACTTAAAGGCAAGTATTTCAGAACTAACGAGTATTCTGCAAATACATATCTAACTAAAATTGCAACATTTCAATTCCGCGAAGAAATGGGCTTGGACAATTCTTGGGCTAAGCTTAAAGAGTTTTGCCGAAAACTCATCAGTGCGGATCCCATAATGAAGAACGCCTATCCAGATGCGGCTTTATTCTTGATTCTGACAAAGACACTTCCACCAGCTTTTAAGGCGACGACAGATGGATTCAGAATCCAAGTTACGCTCTCTGTCGAGGACAAACTCAAGATTTTGAACGAAGTGGAAGAAGATCTAAGGCTTCAAAACGAATGATCCCTCGTTGCTAGACACAAACCATCTAAGTATTCACAGAAATTGCGACAGAATCAGGATCGAGATTCTGATTCAGATAGCCCTGGATATAGGTGTTATTTATGTAAAAGACCACATACTGTCGCTCGATATCCTAGAATGGAGACAGCTGCGAGACTTTTGAAAGAGCATGATTACAGGAAAAAGATGCAGGCATCGAAAAACAAATCAAGGCCACAAGAAAAAGACATTCCTAAAAATTCTCGGTCAACCCAGAAGCTTCCGAAGTATCATAGCTTGTACGCCGCTGACACTTTTCCGTCAAGAAACAAACAAAAAGCTACATTAGAATCATTGGAATCAAACGAAGATTGCGAGGAATGTCACCTATCAAAAGAAGAAATATGTAAGGTTTCCCCATCCGATTGGCCTGTTGATACTGGTGCTACGTCTCACATGTCTGACCAACCTCTTCTATTCAGGAAGCTTATACCGATTGTTCCAAAACGAGTAAAGGTTGGAGGGGGCGAATTGAAGTCGGAATTTTCTGGCGATGTTCAAATGAGGTGTAAAGATGGTTCTTCAATGTTACTATCCAATGTTTTGTTTGTTCCAAATCTTGGAGTAAATCTTCTATCAGTGAGAAGGCTGTGTCAAGCTGGGTTGAACTTTGTTGGGAACCAAAATGAATTGTTCCTTAAGCTAGGAAATAAAGTAATTATTGAAGCTATAATGAGTAAAGGACTCTATATTGTGACACACGTTGCCCAAGGATATGAAGAGACCGCATTTAATTCTGTGGAAAACAATAGTCCAATTGATAATACTTCATCTGTGAACCCGGGTCAAATCTCACATGAAGAAGTCATCCGCAAAAACGAAAGGGAAAGATATCTAAAGTATCATCGTCGCTTTGCTCATCTAGGACCTGAAAAAATTCGAAACTTACATCTGGTTACTACACTCAAGAAAAGGATCAAGATTCCACGAGATCTTGACGTCTGCGAGGTATGTGCATTAACTAAGATGAAAAATAGAATCCCAAAAGTCCTTAGCCCTTGGAGCAAAGAAATACTGGGACAAGTCCAGTTTGATGTCGCCGGCCCATTCCCAACAAGTATCAGAGGTAATAGATGGTTCCTCCTCATTATTGATATTTTTAGCAGAAGAAATTGGGTAATTCCAATAAAGGCCAAAAGCGATGCATATGAGACCTTAAAAACTTGGAAAACTATAACTGAACATCAATCTGGCAAGAAAGTTAAATGCGCAAGATCAGACAACGCACCTGAACTACTCAAAGCCATCCATGATTGGAGAATAGAGGATGGAATTCTGGCACAATCGACCACTATTGCTTCTTCGCATCAGAATGGTCCTGCAGAACGTTCTATTCAAACCGTTGAGTTCAATATGAGGGCAATGCTAGAAGAAGCTCAGCTTCCAATTGAGTTCTGGGATGAAGCAGTAGAGGCAGATTGCTACATACGCAACCGAACTGACTCTAGGCCTATTATTTTAAATCTAAAAACTAGTCCTATCAAGGCCTTCACAGGTGAAACCCCTTCAATTGATTATATACGAAAATGGGGGAGTAAATGTTTCTACTATGTAGATAAGAAGACACTACCTGCAAATGAAAGACACGATAAACTTGTTAACCCAGCGAGAGTAGGCGTATTTGTGGGATATTCTGAAAATACGACAAAACACTTCAAGCTTTACTCACCAGAACGAGGATATACCATTTTATCAAGTCGTGTTGTGATAAATGAGAACGAAAAAGGAGGAACAGTTGATCTAAAGATCCGAAACGCAAAAAGCGGACCTCAAGGAACACCGAATGTGACCATGGACAGAAGGCCAAGGGGAAGACCAAGGAATGCGGAAATTGAGTATGAGTCAAGTATTCCTCAAGTCATTAAAAATATAGATACGCTTAAGGAAAATGAAGAGCAGAGGCATCATTTCAACTCAACAATCAATACCCCCACTAAACCAAGTTTAGTCCATCAGAAATTAGATACTAATGAAGAATCTGTAAGCATAGTAACCAATGATGAACTCCCCAAAATCACCCAGACTACTGTCCACAGGGCAAGCCGCAGCAGTGAAAACGTTCACCAAAACCCGGAGAAGACTCTAAGCATCGATCAGCACTCAGTAAATCTAAGCACGCCTGATATGGATTTGGACTTAGAACGTGACAGTGACAATTTGGCGTCAGAGACAGATATAGATACAGACTATGACTCCGACAATTCAGATGCGGAATATAAAATTGATGGCAATTGTGAAGACCAAAAAACAGATCGAAAATCTTGCAAGGGTATAATTTTACAAGACATAGAAGAAAATATGAATGATGACAAGGCAGAGAAAATAGATGCAGAGAAATCTCCAACGGAAAATTATTCAAATGAATTAGAGGGAAAATATATAGTTGACGCTTATCAATCAACAGTAATATCATCGTCGAATTCCGCAACAAGGAATTCAGATGTAGATACCTCATTGGTTACTACTAATTCTGAGCATAATATTCCTACTTAAACAAAATTATTCCCAGTGCAAAGGCATAGATACTTTACACGTTCTACTCTTCAGAAACGTACCTCTCAGCAGGAACCAGAGTCGCTTCGAGCTTCAAAACGTGTCAAGGCGCTCATTGCATAATTGATTCAAAGCCAAAGAAATGATCTAACTAACAGCTCACTATTGGATCAACTAAATGAGAAAGATATAGAAACTGCACTTCCAGCAGATGTAATTGCGGGCATAAAAATTCCTTCTAGCTTTGCAGAAGCAACAGAAGACCCATCTTACTCAGAACAATGGAAAAATGCAATGAATGAAGAAATGGTTTCACTCCGCAAAAATAATACATTTATGGAAGTCATACCACCAGAAGGCGCAAATCTTGTATCTTGTAAATGGGTATACACAATCAAGACTCGCACCGACGGCTCAATTGAACGTTTTAAAGCCCGACTTGTAGCACGTGGATTCAGCCAGATTCATGGTCTTGACTACAATCAAACATTTGCCCCAACAGTAAGAATGGATACACTTCGATTATTCCTTGCTGTGGTTGCTGCCGAAGATTTAGAATGTTATCATTATGATATAAAGAATGCATTTACAGAATCCCATCTTAAAGAAGATATTTTTCTCCAGCCAACTAAAGGAACCTCAATTAAAAAAGGCTACGTCTGGAAAGCACTTCGAAGTTTATACGGGCTAAAACAAGCTGCAAGGGACTGGAACTGCTTAATCAAAGATTCTTTACTGACATGGTGTCACAGTCTAAGCATAGGCACTTGAGCAACCTTGTGGTCAGAGGTAGTTTATTTTCAATCTATGGTGAACTACAGATTGAAGAGGATAATAACAGTTACTTTATACATGATTATTATCCAGGCCAATGACACAGTTTTCTATCCGTATATCCGTATCCCATCTCGTATCCCATCTCGTATCCCTTCTCGTGCCCTATTCTTAGAGGTGTTTGCCAAGTTATAAGACCCTGCTTCCAAGAATAGTCCCTGCCTAGTTTCATGCTAAGCCTGCGTTTGACAGCGCAGGCTACAGGCAATTACCGGCTTAAAAGCTGTCACACATGGGGATTCACACAAAGTCTTGCCGATCCATGCTTGTTTACCCACAACAATGGTACAAGTATATTGGTTTATGTTGATGACATTGCTACATCGGCTAAGTCTAAAAAGCATCTGGATTGGTTCTATAAAAAGTTATCTACAAGATTCAGCGCCAAGAATCTGGGGGAGATAGAGAAGATCCTTGGAGCTAGGGTTACGCGAGACAGAAAGAGCCGCACTTTACATCTAGACCAAGAACAATACATTCAAAGCCTATTGGAAAAGTTTGGATTCAGAAAAGGTACTCACAAGCCAAAGACAGTGCCACTCATAGGATATGAACATTTACGACCAGCAACAAATGATGACAAGAGAATCAACGTAACCGAATACCAGCAAGCAATTGGCAGCCTAATGTATGCTGCAACCTTCACAAGGCCAGATATTGCTTTTGCGGTTGGAAAACTTAGTCAATTCATGAGTGACCCTGCAGAACATCATGGATATGCACTCAAGACAATTTTTCGATACCTAAAATCAACAGTAAAATTTCGGATCTGTTACGGCCTTGGAGGAGAATACAATAACTTTAAGGTTTATTCAGATGCCGACTGGGCAAGTGATAAGAATGACCGCAAAAGTACCTCTGGGAGCGTCACCATGTTCTATGGTGGACCAATCTCTTGGTCAAGTAAAAAGCAGCGCTCGGTATCAACATCAAGCTGTGAGGCTGAGTATATAGCTCTTTCAATGTGTGCAAAACATGGACAATGGATTGCTCAAATATTTAGAGACCTCGGACTTCCAAAATATATTGGGAAGAACCCGGCACTCGTTCAAATGCTCGGAGACAATCAAGGATCAATTGCATTGACAGAAAATGCATATCTTAATGAAAGGTCAAAACATATCGACATTTGTTATCACTTTATCTGTGATCTTGCCGAAAAAGGGAGATTAGTAGTTGATTATATTTCAACTGATGACATGATAGCAGATGGCATGACCAAACTGTTGGCAAGGGTGAAGTTCCAGAAATTCATTGAACAGCTTGGTCTTAGCTTCACACAAGTTCCCGTGACAGGATCAAAAATAAAATTGACTAGAGACCAGAACCAGGACAACTCTTGAGGGGGAGTGTTAAATGACAAGGTGTGTCTGGTTGGTGTAGGAACTTGCCGAGCCAGTCAAGGTCAAGCTTAGGAGTCGCGTCAATAACGCTACTCATGCAGATCAGTCGCGTGGAAGAAATTTGTACTTAGTAGTGATTGTCTGTCACTGTTATGTAAATAGCACATTATCGCTTCTCATTCTATCTGACCTCCTTCCACTGTGATAATTCTATTGTCTTCTCTACAGCTATACAGCTATAGAAGGCCTCCTAATTTAATAGATAATGTCTAGAAATAGCTTCCTTATATCACAGGATACACTCCAAACATGTTGTAGCCAAGATGTAATCCTAAACCAACTCAATACCAGTCCACCACGTCTGTTAGTTTGATTTTTTTTTTATTTTTTATATACATTTGGTCCTAAGCTAAAGCTATGTTTTCCACATTGGGTCAAGGACCGGCGGATCCGGCAGGGTTCCTGGTAACTTTTCCTACAGCCTAACTCGTTCCAACCTCGTGAATCGCTACCAAAAGTGCAGCTGATTGAACAAGAACGAAAAGTCACAAAAATCAAAACAACTCCAAATACCAGAAAATTCCTCCACATTGGACCCAGTAAATGCGCTCCTCACACATTCCCTCGTCTGTCACACCTTCCAAATGACAAAATTTATTCAATCTCTGCTGAGAGCAAGAGATAAGTTAGCAGGCACCTTTGATCCAGGCGGTATCCTGCTATTGGTTAGTAGATGCCCCAAAAGGGGACATCGTCGAGGTTGCTGTGTCCTCAAACTTCTTCTTCAGATCCCAGAGCTACGAAACCTGTTGCCTCGGCCATCGAGACATCCTTCGCCGCGGCGATGATCGCCTCTTCGGCCTTTTTTGCTGCAGCCCTGGCTCGTGCCACCTTCGCGAATTCCCCTTGTTCGATGTGGCGAATCCACGCAAGCTGCTCTTTGGTCACCGGTCCGGATTTTTTTGGTCTGACTTGGCAGGCCCGAGAATCCGATCGGTGGGGTCCCCCACAGTTGCGACAGCGTGTGAGGGCCTTGCTCTCTGTTTCGGAGTGCATGTTTGATCCGCAGTTCCAGCAAGCCGGAGCGCGGGAGCAACCACGAGTGGCGTGGAAGCCCAAACAGCGTTTGCACTGTTCAATTGATCGACGAGGCTTATGGATGGTAGCCATACCCGAATCGTCGAAAAGGCGGAAGCCCGCACGAGGGGCTTCGTCCCGGTGAAAAAGAGCATGCCAGTTTCGATAAGGCGATCCAGGCCGACATGTCCCATGAGGTCGGACCTGGATTGGATACGCGCTGGTCGTAAGGAAGATCTCAGCGGTGACACTTGCAGCATCGGTCGCTACGGGGCCGTACTGTGAAACGATACTTACAGGTACGTTTGATATCTGTAAGGCGACAAGATCCGAAGATGCTTCGAGTTTGGCGTTTTCACTTGCCAGCTTCGGAGAGACATCTAGGATCTCTTGTCGTATTTTTTCGTTCTTTGCTATAATGGCAAAGCCGGTCTTTACTCGATGAATCGAGGTCATATCATTGTAAGAGAGATTAAGCGTGTCCGCTACCTTACTTTTCACGATGTTGTTTGAAAGATTCCGCCATGTGTGCTCCTTTTCCAGGCGAAGGAACAGTCGCTTATCGACTTTCGCCTTGGGAGCTTCTTTCTTTTGGGCTCTCGCCGCAGGTCGCGGCACAGCCTTTGCTATAGGAGCTGCATTTTGTCGCAGTCCATTTTTGGCCACCGTGGCCCAGGTGCTTTTTACAGGCAGCACTGGGACGGCGGGAGTTGTATTGCTCCTGGCTTCTGGAGCCCTTGGGGTCGAGTTCGCAGGGCGAGGAGGGAGGACGGGTGGCGTGATGGCCGGGCCCGTGGCCATGTATTGCGCAATGGCGGCGCGTAAGTAGACTCTCATCGAGTCTACGAATTGTCTATTTGACCCGTTGGTCAAAGGGAGGAGGGTGGCTTCGACACCAGAGATGGCGGCGGAACAGAGGGCCAGATTTGCCGCTGTTTCGGCGGCGCGTCGTTGTTCAGCTTCGACAATTGGTCGAAGCTCTAGGGGACACTCTGCTTTTGTGGCAGCTTTTGGCTGCGACGTTGATTTTGGCGCTGCTTTGACTGCAGCGTTTTCCGACGGTTTTGACGCTGTCGGAGGAGATTTTGATGATTCTCCTGTCCCGTGGGGGACGGAGGATGGTTGGGGAAATTCCTCAACAATTTCAACTGACCCGATCATGTCAGTATCGGGCTCAGTGACGGCGGGGAGGGCTTTTTCCTTCCCTTTAGTTGAGACCTTGCTCATCTCGGCGCATTTCGGAGACTGGGCAAGGTCAGGTAATTTTTCGAGAGCCCACGGGCGGACTCGCGTGTTGTCCAACTTGGCGTTGGGACGCTTTTTGCGAACTGGAGGCATGGTGAAAATGCCTGAGCTCAATCACAATTCAGAGATGGATGCGACGAGATCGAGAAGGGAGGAAAGGGTGAAGATTCGAAAATTCGAATTTCAAAAAATTGTTTGTTTGTTCATTAACGTGCTAGGTGAAGTACCTTCCGTCGCACTCCTACTGGAGCTTGAGCACGAGTGAGGTCGGGCCGGATCAGGTTAACTACCGTAAAGTACAAGTGCCTCGTCCCACCTCAGTGACCGGAACCATGCCGAAACGCATCTATGTGTTGAAGCATGACGAGTACAGCAGCCCAGAGTTGAAAACAAAACAAAACAAAACAAAAACTTTCCCGCGAAATCCCGCATTACAAAAGAAAAACTTATACAATCTCCCTTCCATCGTTCCGCCTCGGCCACCACGCGCCTGAGCCTCGATTCCTATCCCTACTTCCATGCCAGATCATCTAGGCTTTCGTTCATCACCTCCGAGTCACAGGTATCCCTGCCATCCCCCGGCTAGCCTCCGCATATATTCCGCTCTCCTGGACGTAGCCCCTGAACAGTTGCCACCCACTTGATCCGAGCATTGTTTCTATAGCTGGCGCCCTTCGCTTTCCGCTTTTCAGCCGCCATGTTGCCAGTGCTTTTCGACACTAAACAGGGTGACCGATTGATTTTTCCCTCCCACACTCGCAGTGAAGTGTAGCGTCAGTGTGGTTGAAGAGGCGATGATAAGCCGCGAAGTCTCCATGTCCGGTTCGAGCGGCTATTAAGCGAGCGTAGACTGCCCTTAGTAGTGCTAGTTCTGGCGGTTTCTTGCGTCGCATCTCGAGGTTCGAGGTCGGCATAATGTCTGGGGCGATTCGAATGCCACCAGTCTGTAACCATCTGCCTGGCCAGTTCGCGAGCTTTCCTTCCGGAAGAGGCGAGGGTCATCACCCCATGTGTCGTCCTCGTATCGTCCGACGAGTTAAGCTCTCTTCGAGCGAGCTCATCAGCCATTTCATTTCCTACCAGCCCTTCATGGCCCGGAATCCATCCTACTTTAACAGGTGCTGCTGCTCTAGCGACCATTTTGCAGAACTTTTGAATCCTCCAGGATGATGAGCCTGTTGTTCCCGTTAGTAAGGCCTGGACTGCCGCAGAATTGTCGACACCACGTCTGTTACACGGACGCCAAGTATTCTCTAGCTGAAAATTACCCAAAACGCCAAGGTTTTCCTGAGGCAATCACAAAGTATGTCAGGTACCAGCTTGGCATATTATTCTGACAATAATGTTACGATCATGTTAGAAGAATGGAATTTACATGAATCACGATACATTAATTCAGGAATACGAATTCCACCGGGTTCTGATACTGGCCTGACGAGCACATGTTGTGATACAACGAGGGCTTCTCTGACTACCGTTGTTGCGTTTGCTCCCGCATTATCCTTCCTCAGAGTGCGGGCGACACTATAAAAACTGCCATTGTTGGATGGTGCGGTGGTACATCGTCTTGATCGGTCTGCCAAGTAAGGTCTGGATAGCTTGGACACAAATCCCACTCGAGACAGTAGATCGCTGGTTCAAATCCGGCAAAACACAACCACATTTCTCGCGGCGCTGGTATGCATGGATGACGAAGGCATGCTTGGATAACCAAAGATTTCGAAATTCCCTTTTTTTTTTTTTTATATCATATTGTATTCAGCTATCTAGCTATGACAATGCGAAATTCCCATTGGTGGGTACTTGCGGAGGAGAGTCGACTGTTTGTGTAAGCGAACATACCTCATGGTGGTATTTGCAAATGAAATCCAGAGTATGAGTGTCTCTAACGTCAAAAGAGTCATCCCATATGTATACATAGCACCGGTCATGTGTCATAGCTAGATAACTGAATACACATTAAATTATTTAAAAAAAAAATCTTTCCTCATTCCCAGCATAATTATCGTCGTCTTGGTCTTCTTGAGTGTTATCGGAAGCGTATCTTTGACGGAGGGGGAGATAACTCAGCTCAAAGTTGATATGGTGTTACTCAATCTCGCCTCTGCAGACTCTACAGTGAGAGCTAGAGGTTCGTAGGGGACACCACCAGGACGTAGAGTATTTGAGTGTAATAGTCTTTCAACTTGTCACACATTCTCAGTGTCCGATTATCTCTTTCTGCTCATTTGCTGTTATCCCTAGCTTATACACCATTCTTGATCTGCTCACAACCTTGTCATAATAGACGCGGATTCATTTTTTATTTCTAATTAGCATGCAAGCGTGTGGAAACTTTTTAATTAAACTAATGTTACTCTTCAAGCCTATTATTTAAATTTCATCTTATTATACAGATTTGGCGCCCTATGAGCCCATGCAGGTGTCCATCATACCTTCATATTTACATGGGAGGAAAAATTTTGGTGAAAATCCCCCAAACCTCCTTTTTTAGTTTCTTTGTTTATCTAATGTATCCTTTAGGAAGTGCAGTTGCACTTTAGTGCCATCCATGTAACCCAATCACAAAAGCTTTATCGACCTCAAGAAAGGCATGATATGTTCCCTTCCCACAGCAGTATTTTTCCGCCTTTGTCGTTTGAAATTGTTCTATCCAACCGTGATTTATGAACCACTGTGTTATCCTTTTGATATCTCCAGGGTTTTTTAGCATAGCTTCAAGGGACCGATCTTTGGCTTGTCTCCAAGTATCTACTGTATCATTTGACCAACGAGAGGAGGACATAATCATGTGCTTGGGGTTCTGCGATTGACAGCCACATGGACAGCTTGTCCTGTGAAGTCCGGTACTTTTCTTCTACATAAATACGAATTGAGCCCCATTTGCTCGCTTCGTATTTGTATCTCTAGACTGCTTTGGGTCCTTGTTACGTTTCAATTGAGTGGAAATGGCGATTCCTGGAGACTTATTTTCTATCGATCTGACTTTCAGTTCTGATAAAATTTAGCTGCTCTCCGGGTTTCGGGATCGGCGATTGCTTTATGTCAAGGTAATAGGAGTAGCCTTTGATTTTTCCAGGATATAGCTCAGTCTTGATGTGTGATACGGTTTGACCGTAGGTTGAGCTTAGATGAATACCTTAACGTGTTGTTAGGAATATTTATAACAAGGCTGCATGGAGAGGATAGATGAAGCTGAACAAGGCGGCACTACTAGTCAAGAGGTCTAAGCGTCACTACAACTAAGTAACACCTAGCGATGCGTGGCTGGGTAGCAAGTATTGTGCCTAAGGATAAATCATCAGTCTGGAGATTGACGAAGGGTCCATCTCTTACAAATATCTATTAGTCGTAGCTAGTGTTCTCTTTTCTCCTCATATAGTCTAGTAAATCGATTTATTCATCATCAACTCGGTTTCTGTCACAGTATGCTGCGACTTTTCCTGACTCTTTCTGCTGTTTTCTAGACTGTTCTTCCCCACAAATTTCCACCCAGTTTACCAGATCTATATGTCCGGTATTGTGACGGAAGAAAGCTATAGCTCAAAGGCGGAGTTGAGTGTTTTTTAGGTAGCTGTAATTATTATTTAGCAGTTGGAACACTCACTACAGTGCCTCTAGGTTCCAAAAGGTAAAACTTCAAACTGGGTCGTTGAAGGGATTAGCCCTGTAGGTGCAGTTTGGCTAGCTTGTAATAGGTTAGTATGTCTCTCCTCCTTACCCCGCTCGCCATGAAGTATGATCCAATCGTCTTCTTCTAATAATCGCTTAGTAAAACATATTTTCAACGACATTTTTGGCTGCCTAACCTAAACAGTCACTGAAACCTCTCACCACTATCAATTCATCCTCTATTCTAGCAAACAATGTCTCTCGAAAAGTCTGCTTCAGAAACTAAAGCTCCCAAGCATCTAACTCGCGATCAATGTATTGAAATAAGAGCATTAAGAAGACTTGGCTTGACACTTCAAAATATATCCAACAAACATGGCTTCACAATAAGACAAGTACAACTTGCGTGTGCTCGAGAGACTGAGAATCCTATGTCTCGCAAAGAACCCTTACCAAATTAAGCGCGGAACAAGTTGATGAGCTTGAGGCTTTCGTCCGGGAGTCTCTAGAAAATCGACAGATGTGCTATTTGGAACTAGCTATGGAGCCCTTCAGCCACTGGAGATGCAGTGAACGTCTAATTTCTAATGCACTCAAAAAAAGAGGTTACAGCAGATGCATTGCTCGGAAGAAGCCTCCGTTAAGCGCGGTGAACAAGCAGAAAAGATTGGAGTTCGCCCAATTACATTTAGATTGGAGCGATGAACAATGGAGTCGCATATTATGGACTGATGAAACCTGGGTATCGGGTGATTGTCATATGAAACCTCGTGTCACAAGAAAAGTACATTTAAATTCTATCTAAATCTTCCTTGTATTAACAGCAGAGTTTAGCCTGATGATGAGTTTGATGAGACTTGTATTGTGGCTCGCCATACTCATGGGAACAGCTGGATGTTTTGGGGATTATATAACGGATCATAAAAAGGCCCATTCCTAGTCTGGGAGAAGGATTGGGGATCAATGAGGTCCTCATCCTTTTGTGAAAGGATTTTGCCACTTTTGAATCAATTTCACTCGGAAAATCCAGAAATTTTATACATGCACGACAACGCACCATGTCACAAAGCGTACTCAACAATTGAGGCGCTGCGTGAAGTTGGAATAACGCCTATGAGATGGCCACCCTACTCTCCGGACCGGAACCCGATCGAGTCATTGTGGAATACCTTAAAAAACCACATTCAGGTAAATAGTCCTGAGATAAATGGGGTCAGGCTTGTGCGCTCTGCCACGATGAAGACATTGCTACAGGATGCATGGGACTCTATACCTTCTGAGGAGCTATTGTTACTAGTTGGCAGCATTCACGAAAGATGTGTAGCAGTGATAAAGGCAAATGGAGGGTACACAAAGTATTAGGATGGAGAAGACACACAAAACATGTAGTACGCTTTCATTTTAGTTGCGAGCCATACTGAGGGCTTCGATGTAGACTTTTGTAATACAGAGCAATAATTTTTGAAATAGATGTGCATTTTTTAGAGAATATTAACTGACCTTTTTCAATTTTGAATTTCAACTGAGGACTATTGTACTTTTCCCATTGAGTTCAAAACCATCCCCATAATTTAGACTTTCACGGAATGTCATTGGATAGTACCCCTTGCTTGCATAACTAGTCGAATAACTCTACATGGGCCTGCATGAAGATCATACCAATTAAGGCAGTATTAACAGGGATCTTACCCCAGTCATTTTGACAAATTTACCTTTGCCATCCATAAGAGACTGTAAGATCATGAGCAAAAGCGCATGGACCCCGATTTATCCTGTAAATGCAAGTTGTATTTGGGTCTTCTCCGCCATGAACCACTTTTAAGATCCGTATTAAGTCCTTTCATCCTATGATTTATGACCACGATCATTTATCCCTTGATGGGTGTGTGCAAGGCTGCTTCAACCCAGTAGTCAAGTTTTTGAACCAACAGTGGGTTTGTAAGTGATTGATATCACTCTATCGATTTGAAGTGGGGAGGGATGTGCTCCAGGTACTTATGGACGCAACAAGTCAGAGAGCGCGACTGCATTTTAATTTTGGAGTCTTCTGAAATAATTTTTAAGTGTGCAGTTACCTACACCTGGTCTATAATTAGTATCTATTGTACACTTAAATTATTTATTTAAGAAATACTCAAGCTCTACGTTGTATTCCGACTTACCACTTAATAATTTACATATTTAGATGCAATCGTCAGTTTTTGTCCATGGATATCTTATTGTTGAGAGATTTAAATACTGGAGATTTCAAATCCCGTGATGCTCCGGGTGACTATTTTCAACACTTGTCAGTAGTGGCCCCTACGAACCTCCAGCTCTCACTGTGGAGTCTCCAGAGCCGAAATTGAGTAACAAAGTCCTCACTTCGACGAGGATTCCCAATCGCTTTCGCCGTCTGTATCATCTTCATCTCTCAACCAAACCCCATATCAACATTGTCATGAAGCTAACCACGATCAGATTAGATGGTAGGGTCGAAGCCCTCAGCATCAGAAACACTTGATTAGGGAAGAAATGCCATTCGATCAGTTTCCGGAGCGTAGGCAGCACCCGATATCGCGATGGTGGATTGGGTAAAGATGGTATCGAATGTCACAAAGAGGGGAGATGTAGATAGGTATGCACACCTCATAAGTTCCCGGTATCTAGTCGTCGCCTGGCTAAGACTGCAGATTTTTTGAGACTTTTTCCCGCGCATGCACTATTTATCGCTGCCATTTTTCATTCTTGTTTTTGGGTAGAAGGTTCCGTGGAAGAGATGGTTGACTTATTTATTTTATTTATTTATTTATTTATTTATTTATTTATTTATTTATTTATTTATTTATTTATTTATTTATTTATTTATTTATTTATTTATTTATTTATTTATTTATTTATTTATTTATTTATTTATTTATTTATTTATTTATATTAACGTCGTGCCTGCGCACAACACAGTGCTTTAAAGCCCCATGCCGGTTAGCTCAGCCTATAAAGGGCTACCCGACGCACCGGCATTCCCATAACAAAAACCCGATAAAGACCCCACTGCTCCCGGTCCGCATAGTCGCCAGATCAGTGAGACTCTTCTTAAATTGATATAAATTATATAATTAAAAGCGGAACTTAAACTACATGTGGATATTCGTATTTAGATAGCGTTGGTGTCTAAGTAATCAGGGCTGTCCTACAAATGTAGGTGCAAACAGAGCTTCCCCAATAAATGGTACCTTTGAAACTCTTCGAAAAAATAGAGTGGACTTAAGCCAGTCTCGGAACAAGATAGCTCCTTCTGGTGAGCTTAAAATCCAGCGAGCGTCTGGAGGACGGGGGCGATTGGCTCCACGAAGCCGCGCCTGTAGTAGGCCATGTTGACAGGTCATGAAATGCTCCGGCGATTTATCATGTCCACAGGAGCATGTTAAAAGTGAGCTATTGTGTGCGAAACGACGGTGGTATCCTGCAAAATCACCTTGGCCAGACCGCGCAGCGAGAAGAAGGCCAAGGGACCGGCGATCCATACTAGCGAGCTCTGGGGTGATGCGGGAGCTTGGCCCGATTCTAAGCGCTCTATACCGGTCAGGGGCATTTCGCGACCAGTATTCCGACGCAGAGGCCTCGAGATGGTTGACTTCCATAGGTAAATAATAAGCTGAATGGCTATTGATCACGGGCAATATATTAATAATCTTTCAAGTGACAAAAGAGGCAAGGTGCATTACACAAAGTGTGGCCTGGGCCAGATAGGAGCCCCATGCGATAGACAGTCCGTGACTCAAGCAGTACAATCAACATGCCTTTCTCTCTCCCGCGATGCTTGCCGTAGATACGAGAACCTTAATTGATGCGGTTTGAGCTGTCATTGTAGGGACTTGCGACTGTGTGTGTTATGTTGGACATAATACTAGCAAACTCAGAATCGTCTATATAGATTAGTTCGCAAGGGGTACTATTGCACCATCCGGCCCAAAGTACAGTCCCGAATCTCAAAAACAATTATTCAATCTCTACGCGCTCCCTAACCTTACGATTTCGTCGTCGACGTCTTGGGAAGCTACGCGCAACCAAACCAAACATAACGTACCACGATTCTTCCAAAACTTAGGACCCGGAAAACTCATTTAATACCATAGGCAGTCACATTCATCAGCCCTGATCTCTTTTACAACAGGAAAGAATTCAAAAACTGTGTAATATGTCGCAAGATACTGGTCTCTTCTCGGTGCGGCGACCTCGGGAGGCATGTGTACATTCTCAATCTTTGATTCCACAGTTACTCTAGTTTAATTCGCTCCCATCTAGTAACTAGACTGACGTTTACAGACGATCGGAGGTGCTAATTACAACTCAAGTCTTCCCCAACCTGCATCAACTTTAAAACGATCAAATTCAATATCAGGCATCAATGCAACACACACAGCTGGATACGTCCGCTCTTTATCAAGCTCTCGACAATCTCTTGCCCCTCAAAGACCGAGTCAGCCACAATTTCAACGTGCAACTTCTGGGACAAATCTACAGGATTTAGGACTCTCGTCGGTAAAGCGTACATCTTTTCAAAATAGTAGTGGGCGTAAGAGCTATGCTCCGGCTCAAGTTGGACGTCCATCAGATGAAATTACTGAAAGAAGGAGTAGTGTCTATCGCTCTAGGCTATCTACGAATGGTTCCGTAGGACATCAAAGCTTTTTCCAGCAGGCACCCCAACCGGCTGGTGTGCCCAGAGATCCCCGACCTCTGCGAGATCGTTCTTATCAAGCAAAAATTGGCCAGGAACTTCTCGATTACATGGCGGCAAATAACTTTGAAATGGAGATGAAGTATCAGCTCACCCAGAACAGTATTAAGTCGCCTACTGCCAAAGATTTCAGCTATATGTTTCAATGGCTTTACCATAGAATCGACCCCAGTTATCGCTTCCAAAAAAGTATTGATCAAGAAGTACCACCGATTCTCATACAGCTGCGATATCCCATGCAAAAAAGCATCACTAAAAGCTCTCTGGCTGCTGTAGGCTCTGCAAATTCGTGGCATATCTTCCTTGGCCTCTTACATTGGATGATGCAATTGGCACAAATGTTAGATGGATATGGAGATAATAAATATGATGATGCTTGTACTGAAGCGGGCGTTGACGTTAGTGGGGATAGAATAATTTTTGACTTTCTTAGCAGAGCCTATCGAGACTGGCTTTCAATGGACGAAGATGCCAATGATGACGACCAAGATCAAGTTCTGGCCCCTCACATAGAGGCCATGGCTAAAAATTTTGAGAATTCGAATCTCAGAAACTTAGAAGAGCTTCGTGCTCTTGAATCTGAAAACCAGCGCCTTCGCAAGGAACTCCAAGCTCTCGAGAAGTCTGAGTCCGATGCAGCAACTCTAGATCGAAACTATAAAATCATGGAGGAAGACAAGGTTAAATTTGAAGAGTTTGATACACGAATGAATCAAAAGTCCGAAAAGTACGAGACTCGCATTCAATTCCTCCAAGATGAGATTGAGAAGCTGGCTTTGGAGTGGAAAGAGATAGACGAGGAACGCGCAAACCTTCAGAAAGCTTTGGATGACCAAGGAATCAGCATGTGTGATATTGATAGAATGACAACTGAGCATGAACGTTTGCAAAAGGGAATCGAGTCAACAAACCAAAGGCTTGATGAGGCGAAAAGAAAGGTTGTTGAGAAAGAAATTGAAGCAAACGAACGGCTTGAAGACCTTGAAAGAATGGTCGACAAGTATAATAGTCTAGCATACCAAATTGGTCTCATTCCAGCGGCCGCAACTAATAAGAAAGAAAATAAATATGAGCTACAGGTTGTTGTCAATGAAGGACCTAATTTCTCTTCATCTCAGATGGGTCAGTCGACTAGCATGGGCATAGAAAATGACCGACTATTAGTTGATGGTGTCGTCGGGTATCAACCAGCTCATATTCTTAATCTTGATCTCCGTGGCCAAGTCAAGAGCAGTTTCGTGGATCTAAGAAAAGAAATATCAGAACGACGAAGTGTTGCGATGGATGAGGTTGTGCGGCAACATGATTTGTTGGATGGTTTAAAGGAATCACTTGAAGATAAGCGTGGTGAAGTTGAAGCACTTGAACATCGGGTCCGGAGTGCTGAGGAAGAATACGAAAAGACAAGGGAGGTCAGCACGACACAGAAGCTTGCATCCGACGCTCAGATCGAAAGGATGGAGAAGGAGCTTGCAAAGATGCGCTCAGGTTTAACTGAGTCTGTGCAACTCATGGAACAACGAGAGATGAATTCTAACATCGAGTATGTTAGATATTCCGAGCTACACTCGCTATCGACTAACAATTTACAGATATGAGCAGCTGATACTCAGTGCGAATGCGCTTCGTGAAAAGTTGCACACTGACATTGAGAAAATGCTCAATGATATTATCAAGTTCAAAGTGCACATTCAGAAGAATCTTGAAGACCTCGAAGAATTTGTAGTTGACGAAGTTGAGCATGAACTAGCGGTTGATGAAGACGACAAGGAACCATCTGTGGATCTTGAGTAATGAAAGCTATACTCTGGGGTACAAGCACCCATCTAATCTCTTCATCATAGTTTTTACCAAACTTGTTTAGTGAGTTAAAGCTTATCTTTAGCGTTTTGAGTACCCATTCCAAAACTAAGATCACGCTAGAAAATATATATTTACGTGAGGCTAGGATCTTCTGCACATTTGTTTACGCAAAGACGCTACTGCAGACAAACGATTTTCAAAGAACTTACCTCTAGTTGCAATATAAGTAAGACTAGTATCTAGAGAAGTAAACCTTTATCGAAAAATCTTCGATAAAAATTTAGCTGTTTTTAAAGAAGAAAATAACCAGAGATTGCCAAGTCACTGGAGATTATCTAATCTACTGACTAATTAGCTTCTAAATTCGTAACCAGTGACCTAATATTGGTCAATAAGGTTACAACAGCTCCAATTCGAAACCACCGCAATGGTCTTTCGAAAATATAGACAGGATACAAAGTATAACAAGTATAAATACAAGCCGCCATTGTTATGGCCAGGCATCCTTGAAGAAGGTTCAAGGAGAAAGTTCGAGGAGAAGGTTCGAGGAGAAAGTTCTCAGGAAACGTTCAATGAGAAGATATCCGAGAAAACTCTGATAATTAGAGTTGGAGGGGCTTATCATGACATAATCTTTCAAAGCCTCACTTAAATCTAGCACGTAGTTAGTCATACTTAGGGAAGCTAGAGTTACTCTAAAGTAGTTCTTCAGCTTCTAAATCTTATATCCTCATAGTCTCTAGAATCCTACTACTCGTCTCGATCTCTCAATCTCTCGTTCTGCTGTCCTAACCTTTTGCGCCTCGCCCGTTCAGTCCAACACCACTAACTTTGCCCGTCTATATCGTCTCGTATTTACTCGCCTAGTCATGACTAGGATATCTTCAGCCGACGGCAAATCCCACTTCGTTCACCACACGCCGTAACAGCCATGACCCCTTATTCGACGTCTCTATGTTGGTATCTTGACCTTTTGGATAAATACGAATAGAGTTTATTAACTTAGTCTTTGTTAAGAATGAATGAAATATGCTAGTAATAGTCAACTATTAAGATTGGAGGCTCTTAATAACTATGGCTAAAACTTCAGCTAGGATAGTAGGGTTGATTTGAAGTATATACTAGCTTTCTATCTCCTCATAAGCGATTAAGATCAATAGATCTTACACTTATCTTTCAAGAAATTTCAACAGCCGACCATGCAGATCACGAGGATTAATGGCGGCATTAGGTTCAAGTTATTTTTTCAATAAGAATGTACTTCTACTGCCCAGTCAATGAGGTTTCAGCCAAATTTGATACTGGTAAACTCTTCGTCCACTCTTTCTTTAATCTCGCATAGGTCATCTTTACATTTTTCGGCATACAGGCTTATAACTAAGAGCATGATGCGATCCATATGATTTGTAGTTTCAAATGACTCTTTTATTACTACTATTTCTAGATGAATTTGATTACTCTACACCAGTATAGTGTAGAAATTAGCAAACACTTTACCGGAATTAAAGCACAATAGAATAGACGAGGACTACCCATCTTTGATTGCTACTAGTGCCGGTTGAGTATCAGCTGGTAATGATCTCCGAAGTGGGACCGTAATTCCATTACATAATAAATATTACATCACAAAACCACTCTACTTTAGCGGAGTAGAATATTCAGAGATAGTATGTATCAAATAACAATACTTGGAGATTGGACTATCAGAAGGACTACCTGTCAGGAGATCGATACTATCTGCGTGCAGCAAAGTCAAGCAGACTACAAGGGGAACAGAGAACAGACACGCCAAGAATCGAAAGCAAGACATTGAAGAATGGATGAGAATTTGCGGCCTGGAGAGTGCGAAAGGGAGACAAAAAGAAGCCGGTAAGGTGGCCGCGTTCCAGGAGTGGAAAAACTCATGGACACGTCCAGTAAACGAGATACTATCTGGTCATCGAGCTTCGGCAGACCCTGAACATTGGAAAGCCGCAAATATTATTACAGATGAGACATCAGGTAGAAAAAGGATTACATATAGAAACACACCCTCAAATATCCACCGAAACCTTAGAAGGGCCCAAAGCAGTATTGCAGTTCAGATAAGAAGTGAGAACATTGGTCTCAATTCTTATCTGTATCGAAGGAAAGTCCCCGGAGTGATTAATCCAAAATGTCAAACATATGGTCTTGGAGTTTCCTCAGTGGGCAATGGGAAGAGGAGAGGTGCTTCAAAAGGCAAAAGACAGGTCATTTGCGGCAATGATGAACAGCTCAGATGACATAGAGAGAATTACAAAATGGATCCTGGCAAAAGGCTGGTTTGAACAATTCCGCCTTGCAGGAGAAGTAGAAATAGCATTGGACGAAATGATGAGACGATGTGGACAAGGATAAGACGGAATTCACACTGTATAAATAGTGTAATCGCACTTCCTGTAGGAAACCTCAGAAAAAAAAATAGACACGAGACAGACAGTTGTAGGGGGTTTTTACTGAATTTGGTTTCCTCCTGTGTAAATATTATAGCTAGTTATTGTTGTAATTAAGGCAGCAACATGACTGCAGTAGACAAATAGTACATATTAGAATAATATGCACTGGCACCTTGAGATATGATTAACCCATATCATCACTCACTGGCATGAATAGTAATTAGCCAATAGATGCCTGACAGCATACATTGGCTTCAGGATCTCCAACAACCTTCCCGTTTAGGTTAGATTAGGGAGTATGTTGGAGCTCACACTAGTGTGCGGAAAACCCCGCTTTCATGTATATAGAGGGACTTCTCGCCACACATATAGAATTACAGCAATTTCTTTACAATTAACTATCCATTAAACATCAGTAGACTTCGTCGTACATTAAACAAACTCATCATAACTCTAACTTATCCTCATACTTGGTATATCATTCTTACAATTTCCGGAACCATTCTAATTGTTATACCTGCATGGGTCCATAGGGTACCTGAATGGGCTAAATGAAAACTAAAAAAAAACAAGAAAAAAACAACACTTGGAGATTAATTTTTTTTTATTAAAATCACACATTCCCAATCTCCTATCTCTTATCAATAAATCTCCAATATCTCAAAGTTCCAGTCATATTGACTTAATAGTTAGCGTTCGCTTCTCTCATTATGCAATATCTCCAGTTCTAGCATGTAGCATGCTACTCCCGACGAGAAAGTTCTATCCATAAAATTTGGGCATTACAATGTCAGATATTGAAGAAGAATAAATTAGCAATTTGGGCAACAAACTCAGAATAATTGCTAGTGTCCATTGGACTTAATTTAGATATACGTAAGGTTAGTTCAATGCAAAACGAAAGTGTCGGTTTATCACTGGTTCTAGTTAATGTGCTAGCACAGAGATTGGGTGTCACGGACGAGGACGGAGACGAGGACGAATACGAAGACGGAGACAAGGACGAGGACGAAGACGAAGACAGAAGCTGATAATGAGGACGAGATATTTAGATTAATAATTAGATTCTAAAACATGAGTAATTCACAAGACAAAAAGCTACAGTACACATCCAGTACTAGAGCTTCCTTAAGTACACGAGCTTCAATACTATAACCAAGGGTGTAGTAGTTTACAGCCATAACACAGTAACTAACTAGTACTCTGAATGGCAACTGTTGCTATCACAACACTGTAACCATTACAATACCTAAATTGTGTTATTGTATGTGTTGTAATTCTAACAGTCCTGCATCTGTTACACTAGTCATGTACTATCTCGTTTTCGTTTCCGTTATTCGTATCATTTAATACTGCGCCACATCTATTTTCTGTAACATTAATTAGTCTTGGCGCTTAACACAAGATATGTTGGAAATTATGGTATATGCATGATTCTGTCTTACACTCACCTAGCTTGGGGGTCTACTGGTGGTCAAGACATACCATCACCATGATAATGTCGCCAAACTGGGACATGGGCGCATATCCTGGCTTATTTCTAAATTCGTCTCAGTAGGACTAATTCCTGTATATATATGTAGTGTTCTCCTCCTTCAGAAATCCTCAGTTCATTACATTTACTGAATATCTCTGAAGGTAAGACCTCTTACAGTAGTTACTCCAATTTAAGTTCATTACATTTACTGAATATCTCTGAAGGTCTATTCATACCCTCTTCGTGTCACCCTACCAAGCTTCACCCTTAAGCTCTATTCAACTGCTTCGTTGTTCGGCATATATCCTTCACCTCCCTATACCATTCCAGCATTCCTCTACGATCCATAACCTCACAATAGGTTCTGAGCCCGGATTTAGCTCTTCCTGCAACCATGTCCGTCGAAGTCGCCCCAATTTCCGTTGGTAACCTCAAAGCCAACCTCCCAGTACTGTCCTCGCAATCCCAATATCGGACATGGGCACAAACTTGGCAAGTTGTGCTTATGGGGTGTAACTACTGGCGCGTCATCACGGATCATGATTACAACAAGGAATCTCGACCATCAAATGCTGGCAAAGGTGTCATAGGAAATGCAAAGAATAACCCTACAAACGAACAGGAAGAATATGACATGAAGAACAACGCAGCACACGCTGCTATCCTCTCTGGAGTATCCACTGATCTCCAAAGGATCGTAGCTGGCTTCGTTGGCCAACCTGAATCTGCTCGGCTCGCGTGGAAAGCTTTGAAAGATAAGTTTGATCACGAAACTCCAATATCTACCCTCGAATTATTCAAATCTCTAGTGACGCTAGAAATGAAAGAAGGTGATATTATCTCCGATCACATATCTAACTTTGAAACTACCTACGCCCACATCTTCAACCGATGTTCTGAATCATCTCGGGAGGAAGCACATTATTACAAGTGCTTCCTTGACTCCGACTCTATTAAAACAATGACCTTCCTTTACACTCTCCCTCGCTCCTTCGAAAATGTCGTGGACAACCTTATGTCCAAGGAACGCCTCACCTTTGCTGATGTCAACAAGCGATTACTTGACATCCAAGCATCCCGTTCCGCCTCTTCATCTAGTGATTCGAAAGCTTATTTCGTTGACAACAAAGATTCACTAACAAGAGAAGATAAAAAGAAAGGAAAAGAGTGCTCCTGGTGTAAGGCTAGGAATAAGAAATACAAGGGTCATTTACATTCAGAATGTCGCCAGTTGAAGATTTTTCAAGAGAAAGAACGCAACACTAAAGGCAAAGAAAAGGCACACACTGCTACTACAACTGAAAATACCGAATCAAGTTCATTTCAAGAACTTGATTTTTCAGCAGAAAAAGCCTTTGTGTCGCGTCCCCTTTACTCCTCTCACCCATGGATTCTTGACTCTGGTGCCACAGCCCACATGACGCCATTCCGGGAAGATTTTTCGTCACTTTCTCCCAAGCATGGCTCTGTATCATCGGTATCAGGTTCGCTTACACCTATCCACGGCTTTGGAAAGATAGAATTTAACATACGTCTTAGTAATCGACGAATAATTACCGCTAAGTTTGATAATGTTTTATTCGTTCCAGGCCTGGGAGCTAGGTTATTGTCAGAATCAAAATTGGATGAAAATGGGTTTCAAATAGTTTCAAGTGATGGTGAACGGCGTGTTTTGAAAAATGGCGAAGAATGGTTGTATGCGAGAAACGATTCGGGACAATTTATCGTCCAAACAGTTATAGAAAAATCAGCTTTTGCCTCCTATCTTGACGCTCATGAAGCTCTCGGTCATGCCGGAACCTCTGTCTTGTCTCAAATGCGTAAAGTTGATTCCTCTATTCCTCCAAAGCCCGACTCATTCACATGCAATGCATGTCTTTGTTGTAAATCAAAACACCAAACTCCAAAGTCTACGCATAAGCGCGCCTCCAAGAAATTTGACCTTATACACTCTGATTTATCTGGACGCTTTTCTGTCAGGTCTCTTGGCGGGAAAGAGTATTACATCACGTTCATTGACGACTACTCTCGATATGCCTGGATTTATTTTATCAAACATAAATCTGTTGCTTCAAAGGCTATCCAAGATTTCGTCCGCATGATTAAAACACAGTTTGGCACAACAATCAAAAGTTTCCAAACTGATAATGGTGGTGAATACGTAAATTCAGATGTTGAGAATTTTCTTGCAGAAGCTGGTATCATCTTGCGAAACTCTCCTGCATACTCGCATGAGTCAAACGGTATTGCAGAAAGATTTAACCAAACAGTTGTTACCAAGGCTCGCATAATGCTCATGGACCACGGAAAATTCCTCTGGGCCGAAGCAATCTCCATGGCAGTCTACCTTTATAATCGACTCCCTCATCGAAGCATTAATGGTCAATCTCCGATTGAGGCTCTGACTGGCCATCCCTTCACCTCGACCAACCACCTCCGCCCTTTCGGCTCAATTGCGTTTGTTCATATCCCTGAAGAAACTAGACCGGCTGGGTCAAAATTGATGCCCAGGGCCATGGACAGTATACTCGTAGGATACACAGACTCTACTAAAATTTTTCGTATATATGTTCCGTCTAAACGTTCTGTTATTATATCAAGGCAAGTCGTCTTCCCCCCTGCCACGCAAGGGGAAGTATCCCTTGATATCAACATCCCTGAGCAAGTGAGACCAAGCTGTTTCTCTCCCTCATCAAAAGCTATTGCACCTCCTGCTTCTCGAAGAACTGAACTCGATCCTGAGTGTAAAGCTGAAGCGGAACCACCAACTTTTGAAAGCCAATTGCCTTCCTCTCCAACACATCTCCCCGCAACTCCTTCAAAAGCTACCAGCATGCCTGGTGGATATTTTGATTCTCCTAACACCCTGAATGCTCCTGCTGTTTCCACTCCCCCTGGTAAACAAATTCAGCAGATTACTCCTGCTGCTCCTCGTCGGAGCACTCGGGATAGACGAAAACCTGACCGATATGGAAACTTTAAAGCACACGCAGTTACTATGGAGCCAAATACTCACAAGCAAGCTATGGCAGCTGATGACGCTGAGAGATGGAAGGAGGCTATTGATGAAGAGATGAACGCACTTCGGCGTAACGAGACCTGGACAGTTGTTCCCAGGCCCAATGATCGCTCCATTGTAGGATCACGCTGGGTTTTCAAAGTCAAACATAATGCAGACAGTTCCATCGAGAGATATAAAGCTCGAGTTGTTGCCAAGGGATTCTCTCAAATTCCTGGCACCGATTTCGAAGAAACCTATGCACCAGTTGTACGCTTTGATTCCCTACGTCTCCTACTCGCCCTAGCTGCTCACAATAATTGGGATGTTGTACAAATGGACGTTAAATCAGCATTTCTATACGGAAAATTAGACCGCGACATCTATATGGAGATTCCAGATGGGTTTAAGGAATCTAATATGGTTTATAAGTTGCAAAAATGTATCTACGGTTTGAAACAATCCCCCCTTGTCTGGCATCTTACTTTAAAAACTGCCCTGACCAAGTATGGATTCGTTCCAACTTCTTTTGACCCATGGGTCTTCGTCCACAACAAGACCACCGTCTATGTTGCTGTCTACGTTGATGACATTTTGATCTCTGGTTCTGACTCCAAAGTTATTAATGGAACCCGTCAATTCCTTCATTCCGAATTTGAATGTACGGACCTCGGAAAAGCCCATTACATTCTTGGAATAGAAATAGAAATCACACCGCAAGGCATTTCGCTCAGTCAACATTCATACTTTCTCAAAGTCCTCAAACGATTCGGTATGCTAGATTGTCATCCTGTTGGCACTCCACTCGAACCGAACGGCCACCTTCAACGAGTCGACCCAGCGGATCAAATCGACCATGTCAGCACTTACCAATCTCTTGTAGGCTCACTGATGTATGGACATATTGGCACACGACCTGACCTCGCATTCCCGGTTACACACCTCTCTCAATTCTCTTCCTGTCCCGGCTCAACGCATCTCGCTGCCGCTAAACGAGTCCTTCGATACCTCAAAGGCACAATCCACCAAAAGCTTTTCTTTCCTAGCAAGCATGACTCTATGATTCACGGCTATGCAGATGCATCTTGGGGTAATAATCTTGATGATCGCAAGTCTTATTCTGGATATGTTTTCAGGCTAGGGGAAGCCTCTATATCCTGGTGCTCTCAGAAACAGAAAGCTGTCGCCCTCTCTACAGTTGAGGCCGAATATATGGCTATCTGTCTATCTTCCCGCCATTTAATCTGGCTCTGCCGAGCTATCAAAGAACTTCAGCAAAGCTACGGTGCCATCCTCCACGCGGACTCGAATGGAGCAATAGATCTCTCCGGAAATAACAAAGTAACTCAACGCTCAAAACACATCGACATTCAATACCATTTCATTCGGGATCATGTCGGTAAAGATTTCGAGCTTGAATACGTTCCTTCTTCTGAGAATTTGGCCGATCTATTTACCAAGGCTTTGCCTAAAATAACTCACGAAATTCTTACTCAACGGATTTTGACGCAGTTCTGAGGGGAAGTGTTGTAATTCTAACAGTCCTGCATCTGTTACACTAGTCATGTACTATCTCGTTTTCGTTTCCGTTATTCGTATCATTTAATACTGCGCCACATCTATTTTCTGTAACATTAATTAGTCTTGGCGCTTAACACAAGATATGTTGGAAATTATGGTATATGCATGATTCTGTCTTACACTCACCTAGCTTGGGGGTCTACTGGTGGTCAAGACATACCATCACCATGATAATGTCGCCAAACTGGGACATGGGCGCATATCCTGGCTTATTTCTAAATTCGTCTCAGTAGGACTAATTCCTGTATATATATGTAGTGTTCTCCTCCTTCAGAAATCCTCAGTTCATTACATTTACTGAATATCTCTGAAGGTAAGACCTCTTACAGTAGTTACTCCAATTTAAGTTCATTACATTTACTGAATATCTCTGAAGGTCTATTCATACCCTCTTCGTGTCACCCTACCAAGCTTCACCCTTAAGCTCTATTCAACTGCTTCGTTGTTCGGCATATATCCTTCACCTCCCTATACCATTCCAGCATTCCTCTACGATCCATAACCTCACAATAGTATGCACGTCATAACTCGGTTGCATGGGTGAGACACGACATCCCAGTGATGGTTTGTGACATTGGGTAAAATGGTTATTGATCAAAACATGTATCTATATCTATATCTCTAACATGAATGAGGAACGGAAGTAAGCCCCAACGCCGCACTGACACCACGTGACTAGTATCCGTAAATTTCCCCATAGCTTCTCTACCAACGCCAATATTCACACAGGAAGGCACCTGGAAGACTTTTTATCTATTCCAATTTGTAGATTGAACTGTAAAGACCCTTTCTCTCTGGCTCCAATCAGAAATAACCACAAAAACATCAAACCCCCCTCTACCACCTTTCACAAGTCGCGTCCAAAACCGACAACTGTAGCCAAACCGACATCAGAATCAAGCCGCGTCTCGCGCTTAGCGCGCGTGAGAGCAGCCCTCCCGATCATGGAGGGTCTTAACCAATCTCAGGCGGTAGAAGCCACTCCATTCTATAATCCAGCCCTTCGCAATTGGGACACACCCGGAAGCAGCCAGCAGCATGACATGGAGATCGATCCAATTAATTACGACGATCAAATCGAATACAACAACCCCGATGACAACCCATTTTCAGAGCCAGCCCCCGCGGGCCTGATGCAAGATACTCTGACAAAGAGCGTAAACTCTATGACAACCCGAGCAAAAGAAGCAGAGACCCTTTTTGGAGGTATTTCGGCACTAATCGACAAGCATAGCAGCGCACCAAACTACGCTACACTACCCGCCAAGCAAGCTGAAGCATTCAGAAGCCTCTGTAATGATCTAGCTAAAGTCGCAGCACGGCATTTCGATGCTTACCTCTGCAATAAGCCTGTGACCGTCACTGACAACCCCTCCCCGCCCAGCCGCAATGCCTAAAAACCCGCGCAGACCTACGCAAATGCAGCTTCACAGGCACCCAATAAGCAATTTGCCGGTCGCCATATCCCAGCCCTTCCGACACCCGCTAAAGCACGGTTTCAGCCTAAGCCCACCCGCACCAATGACCGACTATTTGTTCGTATTCCGGAAGGTAGCACACTCCAAGATCACTCAGCATTTGCAATACAATCCCACATGAAAGCTAAGCTTGGCAATGAGGGTCAGATTCTAACAAATGTGCAGTCAACGAAGACTGGTTTCGCTCTCTGCCCCAAAGACAGAGACTCAGAAAATCTCACGGAAAAAATAAAGTCCGTAAGTTTCTTCGGGGACGCACCAGTAGAGAAAGCAACACAATGGACTTCCTACCGCATAAAAAATGTTCCCCAGACATATGGAGCCCTGGAACACATCAACGTAGAATGGAAGTATTGCCTTAAGCCCGTCACAGCTGAGGTGTTGAAGGATGCCCTAGCCACTGCAGCTGGGGTGGCCCCTGTAGCTATTGCGGCTTCACGCAATAATGATGCTAATCCAACGTCCTCGTCAACAACATGGATCGTGCGCTTCCCAGAATCTCATCAGCGCCTGCCACGCACCCTCTTCCTCTTTGGCTGCCGCACACAGACCAGAATTCTACCCAAGCGTCAGATAGCTGTCCAGTGCACCTGATGCTGGCTTTGGCACAATACATGCACATGTGCCTCCGACCTCAGATGCTGCCTGTGAGGATCCTCCAGACACTCCGAAAAAGATCATGCCAATCAATGCGGCGCCACGGGCCAACATGTATGACCCAACAGATGCATCCATTGTCATAGACCCCTTCCTGCGGACGATGTTAGCTGCGACCTCCGGCCTAAGCCCTCCGGTCCTCTGTAGACCAAGAATCAAGTAAGTGCCATCCGTCAAATCAACGCAGACGCTCGCCTACGGAAACAAGCAGAAGCTGGCTGTATCAAGGCTACGGCTAGCCCCAAAACCACGCATACTTCGGCCGCAACCCCTGCTGAAATAGGCCAATCCCAGCCAGTTTCAGTAAAATCCATCAACCCATGTGAAGTCCTACTCACAGAGGATCAGAGCAACGGCCAAGCGCAATCAAAATGACTCCTTATCGGCGCCGCAAACAAAATAATTGCCCATTAAAAATAATCTCTGCAAATGTCGGCCGCGGAGCCCAATCACACGAGCTAGCTCTCAACAAAGCCAGCCTAGCCTCTGCTGATATTGTACTAATACAAGAACCGTACATTTACAGCGACCGCGCCAGGCGTATCACCAAACGTCACCCATCCTTCGAGACCTTCTCACCTATTGACGACTGGACATCCTCACGACCCAGGGTGATGTCCTATGTGCGGAAAAATGCCTGTCTCTGTTCAGAACAGGGTCATACGGCATTTTCAAGCGATATGCTTCTCCTTAGAGTTGTCTCGTCCTCGGGTAAGTCCATAAGTATTGTCAACGTCTACAACGCTCCTGCAGGACCCGCCGGCAATAGTGTTCTCGATTCCCTTTACTCTCTCACCCTCCCTTTCGAAGGTAACTTGCTTATCTCTGGAGATTTTAATTTACACCACACCAGATGGCAGCCATCATGGACCCGCAGTCCCTCCCCCGGCGCCGAAAAGTTCAAAGAATGGGCAGATAAAAACAATCTCTCTCTTCTATCACCTGCAGATATTGCAACGCATGACCGTGGCAATGTACTCGATTTAGTTCTCGGATCCAGCCCTCTAGTTCAAAAGACAAAGTGCACCCTAGCCCCACATCTAGACACGACGTCAGACCATGCTACAATACTAACTTTAGTTGATTGGGAAGGCTATACTGAACCCCTCCGCAGGCTCAGACTCGACATGTTGGACAAGGAACTGTTCCTCCGTCTCCTATCCATCAATATTGATGGTCTTAGTCCAATTCCACGAACTCCCACCAGGGAGGCGCTGGACGGGTGCGCTACAGAGCTAACAGAAGCTATCTGTACAGCATATATGGGCGCAGCCCCCCGCTCACTGGGTCATGGTAAAGGGAATGCATGGTGGGATACATCATGCAAACAGGCCCGCCAAAGGTACAAGAAGGTTCGAAGCGGACCCACAACAGAGGAAGATGTTGCCATAGAGTGAAAGGAGTATTGGGGAACGATCGCAAGGGCAAAGAAGGCCTACTTCACTAACAAGATTGCCGCAGCCAGTACGGGCAAGGATATCTTCGCTCTGACAAAATGGCATAAGTCCACGGGTAACTTCTGTTGTAATCCTAGTCCGTGCTAACATAACGTAGAGACGTGCATGGTCTAGGTCATGGATTAATATAGTCGCTGTGCCTACACAATTGAGGTAAGCTACGTAGTGGTTGTAGAGATCTGTTGAGGATCAGGATGTTGAGAAGTGATAGCAGTGCACGGACCAGCTTCTCATGTATTTAGACAGGTGGTCAGGCACTAGCCCCAAAAGTGTCCAACACAGATCACACACTTTATCCATTATACTTTAGCAAATAATAATCCCTTCTAAAGTCTACAACTCAGTTCTCTAGCATTATATCACAACTGTCTCTAAGTCTATCCCAAGAATATCTCCAGTGCTCATCATTCATAACAGGTTATGACCCCGGCGTTTTCCTCTGCACAAGAGTTAAACATGTCCAAAAACACTTCACTCGTTATCCTCGGCGAAACAGATTCTTTCAGCCGATGGGACGCATCACTTCGGGCACGATTGGCCAAACGCGACCTCACCGGCCACGTCATCCACGATGATCCCGACGTCGATCCCATCTTTCGACCAAGCGAACCAAAACGTGAAGACCAAATAACAAATGATGCCTGGGAGGAGATATGGAGGACTCACCGAAGAGCAGTCTTGACATGGAAGAACCATGAGACAGAGGCGAGGAATATAATCCTCGAACGTCTCAGCGAGAAAGTCTGGCCCAGGGACCACATAAGACTTTCCGCCAAAGCCCTGTACGACAGCGTCTCTTCGCCTAGAAGAGAAACGTCCTCGGCCACCTACATCGATGCGCTCCGACAATTCCAAGCAGTCAAGTTCACCGACTCAATAGAGCGGTACTGCCACGAATTCCAGACTGCTTACCAGAATATAATCACCGCAGCTGAAGCCCTTAGTATGTCCGAAGACAAACCAACCGAATGGGCCATTTCTGAGGCCGCAGCTGCGGGATTCTTTTTAGTCGGGACTATTCACGTCCCCTGGTTAAGCTCCTGGAGAGACAACAAAGCCATCAATGCTTCAGACAGACCGACATCCCTAAGGTCAATGATTTCATCACTTCGCACTGTCGCTGCAAACAATCATAGGCAAATCAACACCTATGAACCCATCCACAGCGATTCCGCAGCCAAACCAAAATCATCACCAAATCCCGACGCCAGGTGCAAGAGATGTAAGCATATACATACTAACAAAAAATGCTTCAAGCAACATCCAGAACTTGCAACTGGTCAGAAAGGGCAGAAATGGAAGGAGAATATCCAAAAATATGGTGAAAGATCGGGAAAAGGGAAGGCAATCGCTGAGGCCAGCGACAGTGAAGATGAGGAGTATTATAGGAGTCAAATGGAAGCGCTGCTCAGCGAGCCCCGCGACGGAAAAATATCAAGCGGAATAGCTGCATCAGCATCCAGATACAATAAACTACCTATAATCTATGACACGGGTGCTTCGCACCACTTTTTGCCTGATAGATCCGTGTTTGCTGAAATATACAATCGACAAAATCCCTTTCGATTTGACCAAGCCGTAGGCAGATCATCGCTAACTGAACAAGGAAGCGCAACTATAAAGATCGGGCAACAACAATTGATTTTAAATGACTGCCTATACTCACCCAGATCGGCCTCTGGTATTGTCTCCGCAGGTAGACTACAAAGAATAGCAGGGGTGTTCCCTGACTTTGCCAAAATGCTCCTAGTAAAACATTATCATGAACAGAGTGACGTGCCCATTGCCCGACTAATTCTCCACAACGACGTCTACTACATTCATCCACTGTTACATGACAAGCGCATCAAAGATAAATCCATTGCAGCACCTGGGGTAGCGAGGATTCAGAAGACCAGCAATGCGCAACGCTGGCATCAAAGACTAGGACACATTGCACAAAAAATTCTCAAGAAGACAAAAGATCACTCTTTAGGACTTGAAGGCATTGACACAAGTGATCTTAAAATATGCGAAACATGCCATCTAAGCAAGGCTCAACGACATGTGTCGCGGGACCCAAGGCCAACACCGTATGAGCCATTGGACGAAGTATTTGTGGACACCGTAGGTAAACTAGTCCCATCTGTCGATGAAAAGCAGTACGCCGTAATAATCACTGACGCGAAAACTCGCATGCATTGGGTACTCACCAGCCAAACAAAAGACGAAATCGCCTCATCATTAGTGCAATGGGTTAAAATCATGCACCATATTTATGACAAACGAGTGCGAACTATCTTTAGAGACGGAGGATCCGAATTCTCTAAGACAAAAGTCTTTTGTGAACAACATGGAATACGTACCCATACGTCAGCTCCCTACACACCAGAACAGAATGGAGCATCAGAAGCTGCCAACAAAGTAGTTCTCAGAGTAATGAGGTCCATCCTTATAGATGCAAATATGCCTCCATGTTACTGGTCCTACGCGTTGCAACATGCATGCTTCATTCTCAATAGGTTATACTGCTTACGAACAAAAAAGATCCCCATCATCGACTTCTTACAAAGCCTACGACAACCGCACATGGATAAAATTGATCTCAGGAATCTACCACAATTCGGCTGTCGAGCATACAAATTAATCAGTCCTAAACCAAGCAAATTTGAACCAAGGGCAGAAAAAGGGTGGTTCCTAGGCTTCGAAGTAAACACTTCCAAGAACTTCCTCATACTCCATCCACACAAAACTCCAACCAAAGGATGGAAGTGGATTGTCAGTTTCACTCCACACGCAACATTTAATGAAGATGTTCTATTGGGAGATGAACTAGACCAAATAAATAAGGAAAGAGCCACAAACTACTGGAACAACAATCAACCAATCACACCCACATTAGGCACAGACCAAAGTCCTTCATTGCCGCACAACAAACTGCCCAACCAAGATGCGTCAACATCAGATCCTAACAATCTGCCATTAAACGCATCACTGCCAGATCTGAGTCAATACCCAGGAAACATACCTCAATCTGAGCTAAATAACGACCCAATACCTGCAAATAAACCTCCGCCACCTAACAATACATTTATGACGCTACCTTCTCTTGAAAAGAATGACAAAACTTACGTTGATCAGCCTCCAAAAACCCCTCCGGTGCCTCAATCAACCTGGCAGCATATGAGTCCCAATCCCTTGGCATTAATCAATCCGCAACCGGACCCATCGGAGTCAGATATAAACTCAAACCCTGACATAAGCGATCCAATCGAGCTCAACTCTCCTGAAAGTGATTCGGAACAATATCCAAACATAAAATCACCAGAAAATCAGAAAGCCCAGAAATACGATCGTATTATGACAGGTTGGGACCCAATACCATCAATAGCTGGGCACAAAAGGCCACATTCACCGGAGACTGGGTTAATACAACAGAAAGGTAGCTCAGAAATAATCAATATAAACAATGGGGCAGATATTGGAAAAGTTGACATATCAAATATCTCTCGCAACCAAACAGATAACGCAGAAAGTTCCGAATCAGAACTACAACCAAATGATTCCATCATGACTGGTTGGGATCCAGTCAAATCCCTAGCTGGCCAAAAGAGAGCCTACTCGCCAGAGGGAGACATGATGCGTACAAAACGTGGACGAGCAGTAAAACGAGTTGACTATTATCGCCTCCATCATGGAAAGTCAGCACTTGAATCAAGTGACCCAAAGACCTGGGAAGAAGCGATGTCCAGCCCAGAGGCTCAAAAATGGAAAAAGGCTGCAAATGAGGAAATAAAATCACTCATTGACACAGGAACATTCGACATAATTAAACGCGAAGAATTACCAAAAGGTCGAAAGCCAATGAAATGCAAATGGGTCTTCAAAAAGAAGTACAATGCGGATGGAAGTGTTGATAAATGGAAGGCACGATGCACCGCAAAAGGATTTACTCAAAGACCCGGCATCGACTATCAGGAAACCTTCGCCCCTACCCCGAGGCCTGAAACAGGTAGGATTATGTTAGTAATAGCCCATTACCTTAAATGGTACAGATGTCAAGGTGATGTTCCAACAGCCTTCCTCAATCCAGACCTCAAAATCGATCTATACATGGAGTTACCAAAAGGATTTAAAGAGGGAAATCATGTCATCCGCCTAAGGAAAGGCCTTTACGGCCTCAAACAAGCAGCAGCCCTCTGGTACGATGACGCAAGAGCAACCCTAGCAACACTTGGCCTTCATCCAACAACATCAGACGTGTGCTTATATTCAAATGCGCAAAATGATCTATTTGTACTCCTACATGTAGATGACTTTCAAGTCATAGGACCAAACAATACAAAAATAGAATTATTAATGCGAGCATTAAACAAAAATATAACCTCAAACGCGTCAACACAAACTTATTTCTTGGCATACACATCAAGGAAAATGAAAATAAACTCGAACTTTCTCAGGGCCAATACGTCCGCACCCTTCTAAAGCGACATGGATTAGATGACTGTAAGCCAGCAAATACACCAATAGAAAGGCTAATTGAACCCAACGGTTCTCAATGTTCAAGGCAATCACAGCTAGAGTACAATTCGATCATCGGAGGTCTCCAATACCTAGCAAATAACACACGTCCTGACATTGCCTTCGCTGTAAATCACCTTGCAAGATTCTTAAACAATCCATCCGCAGAGCACATCTCAGCTGCCCGCTGCATCCTTTGCTACATAGCCAAACATCCGGATAAAGGCATCACATTTACCAGAAGCAACGAGAAACCAATCCTCGAGGCATACTCAGATGCAGATTTTGCAGCCGATCCCTCGACCAGTCGGTCGACATCCGGGACATTAATCAGGCTTGCATCTGGACCCATCTTCTGGAAATCACATTTGCAGCGAGAAGTAGTTCTCTCAACAACAGAAGCAGAGTATCTTGCAGCCACAGAGACCTGTCGACAACTGCAATGGATCAAATCTCTATTTGAAGAACTCAAACTCACAAAGCTCATAGAAGGAACGGAATGTACCAACCTGTACGTCGACAACCAATCAGCACTGTCTCTGATCAAAAACCATGATAACCATAAGCGATACAAACACATAGCACTGAGGAACCACTACTGCAGAGAACAGTACAAAAATGGTCTCATAAAAGTCACATATATTCCATCATTAGACCAACTAGCAGATCCACTAACAAAAGCCAAAACCCAAACACAAATCCACTGAGAAACAGTCCCTTCCGTGTCACAATCGCTCTGAGCCAGCACATCGACAGAGGGAGTGTTGTAATCCTAGTCCGTGCTAACATAACGTAGAGACGTGCATGGTCTAGGTCATGGATTAATATAGTCGCTGTGCCTACACAATTGAGGTAAGCTACGTAGTGGTTGTAGAGATCTGTTGAGGATCAGGATGTTGAGAAGTGATAGCAGTGCACGGACCAGCTTCTCATGTATTTAGACAGGTAGTCAGGCACTGCCCCCAAAAGTGTCCAACATAGATCACACACTTTATCCATTATACTTCAGCAAATAATAATCCCTTCTAAAGTCTACAACTCAGTTCTCTAGCATTATATCACAACTGTCTCTAAGTCTATCCCAAGAATATCTCCAGTGCTCATCATTCATAACAACTTCCGATCCACTCCACTCAAAGACCCCAGGTCCCCTCAGCGCCCCCTGCAACATTGTTGCCTGAAAAAAGGGAAATTCTACTCGGTAATTTACTCACAAACCTGGCTGAAGTGGATGATATCCCTTTGGATACCCCGACACTTGCAAAACGCACCATTTCGTTTCCACCACTCTACCAGGACGAAGTTCAGGATGCGATTCTTAGAGTAGGAAATACAGCCCCTGGGGCTGACGAGATCCCGACTGCCATATTACGTATAGCTTGGCCCCCCATCAGAGAATTTATCTTCTCACTCTTCAAAAGCTGTCTCTCTCTCGGCCATAATCCTGTCTGCTTCCAGCAAGCTGTTTTAATCATGCTTCAGAAGCCAAACAAGGCAGACCTATCTTCCCCTCGCTCATACCGCCCGATAGCACTTCTCTCCGCACTTGGGAAGGGGTTGGAGCGGCTGATAGCCAGACGTCTAGCTTGGATCGCGACCCGTAATACGATACTAACTACCCAGCAGTTTGGATCCCTCCCAGGGAGGCCAGCCGTCGATCTTTCACCTGTCTTACACATGATGTTGAAAGAGCTTTGAGCGAGGGTCGCACAGCCAGCATGCTTACACTCGACGTGATAGGAGCTTTTGATGCCGTCCTCCCAGGCCGGCTTGTCCGGCGCATGTGGAAGCAAGGCTGGCCAGAGTTCCTTGTCAACTGGGTAGCCTCTTTTGCTACTAACCGTTCAATACAAATCCTTCTCGATGGCGAGCTTGGCCCTCTTCAGTCAGTCAACTATGGTCTCCCACAAGGCTCACCTGCCTCTCCTATCCTTTTCATGCTCTATATATCCCCTCTGTTTAAGCTGGGAAATTTCTCTAGGAGGTTTGGGTATGCTGACAATGTTGCAATCCTTGAGACCCAAAAATCACTTCACGACAATTGCATCTCTTTAAATAATGCACTGAAAGAAGCTTTAGAATAGGGGACAAAGGAGGGCATCACTTTCGACCCAGCTAAGGCAGAGCTTCAGCATTTTTCACGAAAACGAGCTGATAAGAATCCGGGTAACACCCCTTCGGTCAAGCACGGCAATTTCTCTGTATCTGAGAAGACAAATCGCCTATACACCAGATGGTTGGGAGTCTATTTTGATAAAACACTTCCTTTTAAATGGCACGTCCGCATCCTTGCAAATAAAGCTCTAGTAGTGGCAAACGTGCTCCGCAGTCTTGGTAACACATTAAGTGGTGCCCCCCCTAAACTCCTACGCCAAGCAGTCACTGCTTGCGTACTACCTATAGCTTATTACGGAGCTGAAACATGGTGGCCAGGCCTGACACGTGCTATCTCCCCAACTCGAACCGTCTCAAACTTGGTGAAGGGACATCTTTCCCTCCTCCAAAAGGTTGTTAGAACTAGCGCAAGAGCAATTCTTCCCGTCTACCGAACAACACCAGTTAGCGCGCTATATAGAGAAGTAGGTCTCTTCCCCCCAGAAATCGCGCTGGACTCAAAACTTTATCAAGCATCCCTCCGCATACACGGCCTCGATCCACAGCACCCTCTCTGCCGCCGGAAAATTTGGATCCTTAGCCAACAAAGACGTGTCTCACGCCTTTCTGGGTGGGCCCTAAGCCTCCCGCCTACAGAGTATTTGGACCCTCTGATCAACCCTCCTTGGTTAGCAAAGGAGATGTCGGTTTATCACCGGTTCAAGATTATGTGCTAGCACAAAGAATGGGTAACAGAGTTATTGATCTAAAAAACGTATATCTATCTATCTCTATCATGAGTACAGAACTGAAGTAAACTCCAACGCTGCACTGACACCACGTGACTAATATCCGTATACTTCTCTCATAGGTACCCTACCAACGCCAATATTCATACAGGAGATTTGGTTCTCAAGGACTAGACGGGTCACTGCTGCCTCATATCAACTTCCTGAGGGGATCCCCTCACAAGACTGAGTTGTATATTCTGATGGCAGCCGCCTAGAATCAGCTTTAGGACCTTGTGTCGGAGGTGGTTTTGTAATCTTCCAAGCAGGTCACATGATCTGCCAGAAAATAATACCTCTAAGCCCATCACTAGAGATATTTGATGCAGAAGCTGCAGCCGCTCTCAGCGCTGTAGAGACAGCAATAAATCTTCCTTCTAAACAATTTGCAAACAACTTATGGGTCCTACTAGATAACCTAGAAGTAGCCCGACAGCTTTTATCAACCCCAAACTGCTCTTCTCAAGACGTATTCAACAAATTCGCGTTGAAAGCTCAAGAATGGCCACGCTGCACGCGTCTACCCCATACTATTCCAGGTGAAGTCCGGGTTCAGTGGATCCCAAGCCACTCTGGACTCTTAGGTAACGTACTAGCAGACAAAGCAGCGAAAGATGCTTTGGCCATGCCGTACCCGTCCCCATCTCCACTTACAATTGCCTCGGCAAAAGCATGGGTCAAGAACATACTAATAAAAGCTCACAAAGAGTATTGGGCAAAGCATGCCCCTCAGTCATATCAAAACTTGGAAATTGAGTATCCTGTGGGCTGCCCTGTAGAGCTATCACTCGCTCGACATCATACTGCACATATATACGCTGCTCGCTCTGGACATGGAGATTTCGCAGCCTATCATAATCGCTTCAATCACGACCCCGCCAACAATACCTGCAGCTGCAGCAAACTCAAGTCTCCTGCACATTTCCTAAACTGTAGACTGATCACATCAAGCCCCCTCAAACCGCCCAGGGGCTGTCCAGACAAATGGAAGTTCTTTCTTGGGACCCCCACAGGAGCATCAAAACTTGCACAATGGCTTGAAAAATCACAGTTCTTCACCAAAATCTGTCCCCGGATTCCTCTTGAGACATCAATAAACAAGGACTAGCAGCAGTTCAAAGAAAGATAAAATAAAAGAATTCTCATGGGCTAATTTTCTTTCCTTTCCTTTTTTCTCATTTAATTTAATTTAGAATATTGGGAAGATATTCTTCCCACTATAACTGGGTCTCATCCACTCTAGGAGGCATAAATTTCAGTAGACAGCGTGACGTATTAAGTCATCTGACACTGTTTTTTTTCATCTTGGGCCCCTTCTTCTTTGTTTGGGGAAGCTGGGTGCCCCCAGTTCTAGAGCAGTAAGTTCTGGCGTCCTTTTCCAACCCGGGACTTATGTATTATAATCATTAGCTAGACGTTAAATACTAAGCAAACAAACAAACGCACAATCTTTTGAAATTCGAAAATTCGAAAATTCCCTTTTTCCCGATTTCCCCCTCCAATCACTCGTTGTATATCGAAAGATCAATTTCTCGTGGTACCGCGCCACTCAGCCTTGAAATGGCACCGGTACCCTCAAAGTCCGCGAAAATCGCGAAATCTGTGTTAACCTCCAAAATAGGGAAACACAACCACCAGACAAGTCTGGATACCCTGAAATCCATGCGTGAAATATTTAGAAGCGTGGCAGGTCAGAGAATGAAAGGCTCTGGACTGGTAGCTAACGCCTCCGATCTCGACCAGATGGAAGTCGACATTATCTCACAATTGGAGGAACGCGGCCAAACCGACACTGTGATGTTGGAAGCCGAAAAAATAATCAATGAATTGATAAACAAGGGTCTAAAAGACTCACGATGGGCAAGCGCAGGAGCTGAGAGCTCCCTAGAGGCGGTAAAGACCCCGGAAATTGTCGTCGAGAAAGCAGTCTCGACGAAACCAACGACCGAGCCCGCACGCCGTGCGGCTAGAAAAATTGCTGTTCCCGTAGTAAAGCAGACATCAATCAAAAGCATACCGACGGGAACGGAAGTCCCCACTTGCACAGAGGTAGCAAATGCCTCAAGACCTCAGCCACCCCCGGCCTCGATTCCAGGGACGGCTGAGTGCCACAACCACTATTCTGGTGGTGCTCCCACCGGCACCACGCCAATTCACCCGCCGGAAATAGAGGCTTTACTCGAAGCCGAAAGAAAGCGGGCTGCAAACACCTCAGCCAGGCTCGAGATAGGGTCCACAGTGTTAAAAACATTGGAAAGTGTTATCCTGTCCATGAAAACAACAGATAACAAAGAATACTTGGACGCGATGAACGTGTGTCTGAGGGGCGCCCTCGCCCACTTCCTGCGCACTGGAACCACACCAGTGCCGACAAGCCTTCCCCCCCGCCCCATCGGCCAGCAGGCCAGCAACAGCGGGCCCTCACCACCATCGACCACCAGGACAGCAAATCCTGCCGTCGCGGTGCCCCAGGTCACTTCAACCTGGGCAACTGTAGCCCGGAATGGGCTACCCAAACAGCCAACGCCAGTGATGACAAGTCATGCCCCGAAAATGCCGACTCCGCCGACCAAGAAATCGGCCAAGACGGCTCCTTCGTCCTCGCCGGACAACCGACTGTTCCTCCGGCTAAAATCAAAACATCAGTGGCGAAATCTTTCGCCAGCTGGCATCAGAGAAGCGGTGGCGCAGCTGACCAACGCGCCTCAGGCAGCAATTGAACACGTCTACCATGTCCCAACTGGCTTCGCACTCAGAGCGAAGAACCTGGAATCTCGCAAGCTCCTATTGAGCGCGGCGGAATCTTTCCTCCCAATCGAGGTAAGGCTAGAGGAGGCCTCGGACCTTGTCGCGCTCCGGATCTCGACGGTCCCTATTGCCATCCACACCCTCCTCGGAAAGGTGCATGTGACGGAGGAGATGGTGATCGAGGAGATCACGCGAGTCACAAAGGCCGTGCCAGTCAAGGTACGGCCCCACAGAAAAACTCGCCTTGACGCTCCATACCAGTCATGGCTTGCCCATTTCAGGAAGGGAGCAGCACCAAGACAAGGATTCCGCCTGTTCGACGACTCGGGCGTCGCAGTCCCACACAAGCCGCGACAGACTGTGCAGCAATGCAAACGCTGCCTGCAGTTCCATGGAACGCGCGGTTGCTCTCGCGCTCAAGCCTGTGGGAACTGCACCTCCACAATGCACTCGACAGACGAGTGCCGTGCTCACACCAAGTGCCGCAACTGCGGAGGACAGCACAGGTCCGACAGTCGAACCTGCCTGGCGCGCCCAACTAAGGCCGGACCCGTTAGCAAGGAGCAACTGGCCAATATTCGCATCGCGAGCCAACGCGAGCTAGCGGCCGTGGTGAGGGCTAAAGCTGCAGCCCGTCGCGCTGAGGCAGCAGTACAAGCGGCTGCCAAGCAAAAGCAAGCCTCACCCGAAGTGGTGAAATCAAACAATAGTTTCGAAGTTCTGATGACCGACGTCGCCTCCGACGCCACGGCCACAGGAACGACGAATCCTGTTGAGTCTTCCTGAAGGGCCCCTCATGGGTCCCTTCCAGCCTCCCACCTACGATAAGTTTTATGTCGATCAACGTAGGTAGGGGAGGCTCATCACACGACATCGCGCTTTCCCGAGCTTACGAGCTAGGCGTCGATGTAGTGTTAATACGAGAACCTTCGTGGAAAAAAGCCACAAAGGAAACAAAGTCACACCCTGGATACGACTGTCATATACCACATGGCGGCGTAAACATTCGACCCAGGGCTGTGACTTATACAAGAATCAATACAGGGAACCTTTCGGCAAGACAAATCTTTCCATGCAATCCCCCGACGGCGGATTACTGCTGGGTTGTGGTAAACGGAGTCACGTTTCTCAACGTGTACAAGGACCCGAACGACCCGACGGCCATTCGACCACTCCTCAGCTGGGACCCACCACCACGATCCGTCGCGGCTGGCGATTTCAACGCGGTGCACCGCGCATGGCAACCAGATGCTGCCCGCCCACGCAGACAAGGAATCGAAATCGAGAGATGGGCGGAACGTCACAATCTAACTTGTCTGATTGTGGGCGAGCCAACGCATCGAGCCGGAAACACGCTGGATCTTGCCTGGACCAACATCAACGGGGCCCAAGCATGGGTGGGTCGCAGCGAGTGTATAACCAGCGACCATCTTCCGATTCGAGGACAAGTCCCCACCGGATGCGGAAAATGGAACCATGAGCCATCGCCGATTAGGGTAACGCGCGGAAACTTTCCGAGTTTCTCCCTTGCTGTGGCGCAATTCACTTAACCACGAAGGGAAGGTGTACTCCGATCCGGCCGAGCGAGCAGCGGTACTCCGGGATGCTCTTTTGGCACGACACCAAGCGACGGACGACCTACCGCCACTCGATGCGCCGAGTACCGACCGAATCCCCTGGAACGACCATGTCTCGGACGAAGAGATTCGCATGTGCACCGTAGGCTGCGCCAACACAGCGCCTGGAGCAGACGGGATCTCTGTGGAGCTTCTGCAAACATGTTGGAAGACGATTGGACCATTTGTCGGCACTCTCTTCCGCGCCTGCATCAGACTCGGCACCCACCCATCCTGCTTCAAGCTGTCTGAAGTGGTGCTCCTACGTAAGACGAACCGAGATCCAACGACTGTCAAGGGCTGGAGACCGATCGCACTTCTGTCATGTTTGGGTAAGGGGTTGGAACGACTCTTGGCGAAGCGGATGGCCCATCTCGCAGTAACGTTCGACGTTGTCGGATACCAACAATTCGGAGCGCTCCCTAAGAGGTCGGCAAACGACCTTGTCAACTGCGTAGTCCACGACATCGAAGAGGCAAGCACCCAGGGATGGGCGGCCACATTCACGACTCTCGATGTCCAAGGCGCATTTGACGCAGTACTCCACAACCGCTTGGTGAGGAGGATGCAAGAGCAGGGATGGCCAGACTCGATTCTTCGATGAACGGCTTCATTTCTTGCACATCGAAAGGTACAAGTCCGATACTCCGGAGGGGTAACCGGGCAGAGAGAGCTGGTTTGTGGGGTTCCGCAGGGATCACCAATATCGCCACTTCTCTTCCTTTTATACATGGCAGAGCCTATGCGAAGCGGCAACCCAGGAATGAGGTTCAGCTACGCAGACGATGTCGGGATCCTAGGGTTCGGGCGCAACATTGCTGAGTCGGCCGCTTCTGTACAGAAGGAAGTCGATCATCTTCTGGAGTGGGCAAGTAACAATGCAGTCTCCTTCGATACTAACAAGTCGGAGATAGTCCAGTTTCCCGGCAGGAAACGCGAGAATCCGGTGGCTATTTGTGTGAACGGCGTGACTATCGAGCCAGCAGACCAAGTACGCTGGCTTGGAATACACCTAGACCCGCGACTGGACTTCAAACACCACGTCACAACTTGGTGTGTAAAGGCATTGAAGGTTGCCCAGCACATGCGCCGTTTCAACTCAGCGTATCGAGGAGCCGCTCCTGCGGCACTGGTTCGAGCAGTGGATACTTGTATTGTCCCAATAGCAACTTTTGGATCAGATGTTTGGTGGCCCGGCCTCAAACGTCCGACCATTAGGGGAATCATCACACCTCGAACCAGCATCTTCTGCGAGATGATCGACAAGGCAATCTTGACAGGACTGCGCGCTGCCCTTCCGGTAATGAGAACGACATCGAATCTTGTTCTCCATCGCGAAGGAGGTATCCCAACTGGAAAGATCATTCTGGAAGGGAACCGCTTACGGTTTTCGGCTCGACTGCACTCACTAGACAACCGACATCCGCTCCGGACTCGTGCCGCCGTGTGTCCAAACATTGGAACACGGAAGTACAAGAAGTCTGCTCGGGTACCCAAGAATCCGGGGATCCAGATGTCACGAGTACAGCGGGCCTACCGTCAACTCCCGGACGCGGAAGACGCCGAGCCTCTGCCGCCGCCATGCTATTTTTCGAGCTCTGGCCCAAGGAAAGAGGAGAAGGAAAAGGCTACTCGGTTCCTTGGAGATGTACTAGCATCGGATATTTGTGCTTACCCGGATGGATCGTCGGAGGGACATGGTCGCTCAGCATGGGGGTTCGTCTTGAAGAGAGATGGAAAAACTCTGTTGAAGGGATGTGGTATCAAGCATGGTGGTGAAGTGCTCGATGCGGAAATTGTAGGGGCGAGGAAGGCCCTGGAAGCTGCGCTGGGATTGTTGGAGAGGGAGAATAGTGGAAGCGACGGCAGGCGGCGGATCAACGTGTTGACGGATAGTCAGTCTACAGTGAAGGCACTGCTGACGGGAACTGCCACAACAAGTTTCGACGACGTGCGCCAATTTAGAGCGTTATCAGAAAAGGCTCGAGTCTCGGTCCAGTGGATACCAGCCCACTCCGGGATACAGGGAAACGAAGAGGCCGATAGAGCTGCACGCTCCGGCCTCCGACAACTGCCAAGTAAAGAGAGCCAGCCTGGCTCCGTCACGTTGGCGTACGTTCGTCGGCTCATGAACCGGAACAGGCAAATGCTTCTTGACGACTGGTGGGAAGAAGCGTGTCCACCTAGATTGCGTAACCTGGGTCTTCTCATGCGACGACGCAGGCCACGCGAGCTGGCACTTTCCCGGCGGCTACTTCGTAAACTGATCTCAGCCCGAACGGGACACGGAAACTTCGCTGCATGCCATCGTCGTTTCAACAACTTCGCCGCTTCCATGGAGTGTGCGTGTGGAGAGGAAACAACGCCTCTCCACTTCATTCACTGTCGACTGCAGGCACGCCAGACGCGTCGACTACGAGGTACAATGTCACATCACGACTTTGTCCACAAGCTTCTCGGGCCTAAGTGTCTCGAGAACTTTACAAAATTTGCGCAGGAAACCGGCTGCTTCGGGTGCCCACCTGCGACTCCGTCTCCAGCTCTCAGCGGAGACGGTGGTAATTAGTCATATCACGATGTATGGCAGGTAGGAAAATGAGACCAGAAGTGTCATTTCCAACCACAAACAGGAGTATGGGATTTGGAATTTTGGTTATGGGAGTCTGTGTGGGCATTTATTTTCTTTATTATAACTAGCTACTTGTTGTGTAGTGAGTCACGCGGTGAGACCGAGTCGGGTATGTGGGAAGCATGATCTCGGCCGTGTACACCGGTCTTTGACTCCTAGGAGATATAGAGCTTAGCTTAGGACCTAAAAATAAAATCAATCAATCAATCAATTCGAGAAATTCGAAAATTCCCATTTTCCCATTTTCCATTCCTATGATCACCTCTTTGCTTGACTTCTTGAATTGTTAACCGTCGCGAGGTATTTAAAATGCCTCCGGTGAGAAAAAATCGCCCAAAGCCGACAACTTCAGCGGGCTTTGAACGGACACCATTGTGTCCAAAACCTACTGGCCTCGCGCAAAAATTATCAAGCCTACTTGCGAGTGAGGCCTTTGTCCCAGGGAAGTCCACAAATCTTCCCGATCAAGAGATGACTAATTCTGAACCGATCAGAGCAGAAAACAATGGTCCCAAGATCAAAACCCCCGCCGAGCTGGCCCTCGAGGCAAGCAACTCCAGGAAAAGAAAGGAAGTTGTTCGAGAAAAGACAACCGAACGTGTAGAATCATCTGTAGGAAACAATGCTGTGCCAGCCTCTAAAGGCGTAGCATCTACATCAGCAATGGAATTTCCACCAGAGCTGCAAACCGTGATGGAGGCCGAAAAGCGACGTACGACGCAAATAAACGCCCGACTCGCAATCTGCTCGACTGCAATCAGCGGTGTCGAAGTAGCACTTTCGCCTCTTTCGATTGGCGATAATAAAGAATTTGTAGACGGAATCAAAGTCTATCTTCGAGCAGCCATCCGCCAGTTCGTACAATCTGGCCCAGGGAGCACACCACCAGTTCTCCCTGCTCGCCCCGGCAACCCTCTTCCGCCGAGGGCTCCAGAAATTAGGGCACCTAACTCTACAAAAACCCAGGCTCCGGCCCCAAAGACAACTTGGGCCACCGTAGCTCGGGTAGGCCTAGCCCGCAGCGCTGGGCAGTTGACAAAAAAGGCAGCATCGCCCGCCCCCAAAGCAAAGAGTGTCAACCCGAGGACAAAAGTCGATTCACGACTTTTTCTGCGCCTCGACTACTTCCACCCCCACCATCTCCTCTCCCCAGCTGGCATTAGGTCAGCTGTGTCTCAGGCGCTGGGAACCGCTGCTAACAATATCACGTTGGTTCAGCGGGTAAAGACCGGCTTTGCAATAACCGCAAAGGATGAACTCGCTCGAACAGAGCTCCTAGATTCCTCCACATCATGGAGCGAATCTGGAATCAAACTGGAACCAGCATCAAATCTGGTTGCCATGCAAATTGCCACCGTCCCGGAGACAATTCGAACTCTTGCTGGCCCAATTGCCGTGACGGCAAAGATGGTTGCCGACGAAGTCACGCGAGTGACTCAGTTGGTTCCCTTTCTGGTTCGTCCTCATGGGACTAGCAAACCAGGGGCGCCCTACTCAAATTGGCAAGCGCTATTTCCACGAGAATCCGCTCCTCGACCTGGATTCCGCCTTTTCGACGACTCTGGAGCTGCAAAGCTCTTCCGACCTCGTCGCAAAATCGAACAATGCAAACGGTGTCTTGGCTTCCATGTCTCACGTGGTTGTTCCCGCGCTCCAGCTTGCTGGAAATGCGGATCTAATATGCACTCTGACTCTGAGTGCAAGGCCCTCACCCGGTGTCGAAACTGTGGGGGACCTCACCGATCGGATTCCCGGGCCTGCTTAGCCAGACCCAGCAAGTCCGGACCGGTGACAAAAGAGCAGCTCGCACGGATCCGACAGATCCAGCAAGGGGAGTTCGCGAAAGTGGCTCGATTCAGGGCTGCAGCCAAAAGGGCCGAAGAGGCAACAATAGCCTCAACAAAGGATGTCTCAATGGCCGAGGGATCCGGTTTCGGAATCCTGGGATCCGAAGAAGAAGTTTGAGGGTACAGCAACCCTCGGTGAAGTCTACAGATAGCTTCAAAATATATGGCAGGATACCAGCTGAATTCAGGGTATCTGTAAACGTATCTTTCGCTCTCAGCGGAGATAAGAAAAAGTCACCTGGAAGATGTGGCAGGAAAGGGAACGGGCGAGAAGCGCGGGATCCGGACCAAACAGTATTTCTTCCAAATTTGATTTCAGTTTTTGTTTTATGTTTTTGATTTTAGTTTTGCTGTTAACTTCTACAATTTCAGCAGAAGTTCATGCGGTTGGAATGAGTTGGGCCTGTACGCAGTGATCCTTGCCGGCTCCACCGGTCCTTGACCCAATGTGGAAAAGATAGCTTTAGCTTAGGACCAAAAGTAAAAAAAAAATAAAATAAAATAAAACGCACAATTCGAGAAATTCCAAGTTGCCCATTCCTACCCTATTATCCATCTCACCCATCATCTATTGAATCGAATTGTAATTGTTTGCCATCGGCAGCATTTTAAAATGCCTCCGACACGTAGAACGCACCAAAACGCAATCAACGAAATCACCAAAGATCGCGTCATCAAATCCTACAAATTGCATGAATCTATACTAACTCTTGCAAGACAAAAACTTACAGAGAAAGGATTAGAGGCCTCCGAGAAAAATTTAGACTACATCGAGGCTGCGCTCGAAGCTAACGTTCGCAATATACCCGAGGTAGAGATGTTGGACGTCGAAGTCCAGAAGTTGAAATCTTTATCAGATTCAAGATGGGCCTCCTCCAGCCCAGAAGACGCAGAAAAAGCCCCAGGGCCCGCAATAACTCCAAGAGAAACCGTCGCAGCACCCGAAAAGCGCGCTACGGTTCCAGCACTACCGCGATTTAAGGAAGTAAGGCCCGCAAAAAGGGCCGACGTACCTTCAACCAACGCAGCAGGAGCCGAAAATTCTTCGCTGGCCCCACTGCCTACAGAAATAGAAGCAGCGGGCAAAGAAAAAACATACCCTCCAGAATTGCTTGCAGCGATGGAAGCGGAGGAGCGCAGGGCAAGGCAAAAAGCCGCGCAATTTAATATCTGCTCGACGGCGATTAGCAGTGTCGAGGCAGCTCTTCTACCGCTCTCCACCAGTGAAGATAAAAATTTTGTAGACTCGATCAAAGTCTACCTAAGGGCAGCAATCGCACTATTCGTGGCGGCCGGGCCAAGCACTGCTCTGCCAGTACTACCCCAACGACCAAATGTCCCGATTCCCCCTGCGACCGTCATCCCAGTAGCCGTTCCCCGTAATATTTCAAAGGCTACTGCAGCTCTCCCGCTCAGAAGCACCTGGGCCACTGTCACCAGAGTAGGACACCAAAAGTCAGGAGCACAGGCTCCTGCAAACATCACCTCGGTTCCGGCTGTTCCATCTGCCAGGAAACCGGAGAAGCCAGCAGCAACAACAGCGTCGAAAGATGACCGACTCTTCCTGCGTCTCGATGCAAACCACGAGTGGAGACAGCTCTCTCCGGCTGGCGTTCGCGAAGCCGTGGCTAAACATACGCAATGCACCCCTTCCGATGTCGACCAGGTGTAACGCGTTCCCACTGGCTTTGCCATCCGTACCAAAAACCCGGACGCAAAAACTCGACTGCTGGAGGCCTCCAGTACCTTTACACAAGTAGAGGCAAAACTAGAACCACCAAGTGATCTAGTTTCCCTCCGGATTGCAACGGTTCCAGTCGCCGTTTTCGGCTTGGAAGGACGAATCGAAGTCACTGCCAAAATGGTGGCCGCCGAAATCCTCCGGGTAACAAACTGCACTCCAGACCGAGTAAGGATACACGGAAATACTAAGCTCGGCGCTCCTTACTGATCCTGGGCGGCCTTGTTTCCCAGGAATGCTAGCCCAAAGCCTGGATTCCGACTCTTTGACGACTCAGGAGTAGCGACAATCCAACGAAACCGCCCTGCCATACATCAATGTAGGCGATGTCTCGGCTTCCATGCCACCCGTGGGTGCACTCGCGCGCCAGCCTGCTGGAACTGCGGATCCACCATGCACTCGGCATTCGAGTGTAAAGCGGCCTCTAAATGTCGAAACTGCGGAGGCACCCGTCAATCTGGCAGTCGAGACTCTTTAGCTCGTCCCAACAGGTCTGGCCCAGCTACCAGGGAGCAACTTGTGACAATTCGACAAGCTGGCCGACGCGAGTACCAGGCCGTTGCTCGAGCCAAAGCTGCTACCAAGGCCGCAGAGGTGGCTACAGCTGCCGCTAGATTGACAAGACCAACATCTCCTGCTGCTGTTAAGGACAACCTATCGACAGACACAGCAATGGCTGAGGGTTCGGGCTTTGGGGCCTTGAACCCTGAAGAAGCTTTGTGAAGGGCGCCCTACGGGCCCCTTCCGGCCCCCCTCCTACACTAAGTTTTATGTCAATAAACGTAGGCAGGGGTGGCCCAACCCCTAACATTGCGCTCTCTAGAGATTACAAGCTAGGCGTGGATGTTGTGTTGATTCAAGAACTGCGATGGAACTTAAGATCAAAAGAAACCATATCACACCCAGGGTATATCTGTCATATACCGCACGGAGGTGTAGATGTCAGACCGAGGGCTGTGACATACACCCGAAAGAACAAAAATGTGATATCAGCAGAGCAGTTATTTCCTTGTCCCACACCCACTGGTGATTACTGCTGGGTAAAGGTCAATGAAATCACGTTCCTCAACGTGTATAAAGCTCCTAACAACCCGACTGCTATCCTGCCACTGATAAACTGGAATCCGACCCCGAGGGTGATTGCAGCTGGGGACTTCAACTCGGTGCACGCTGCCTGGCAACCAGGCGCTACTAAGCCGCATGGACAAGGTGATGAGATAGAAAAGTGGGCGGAAAACTTCCATCTCTCTTGCCTTATCATTGGAGAGCCCACTCACAAAGCCGGCAATACCTTGGACCTCGCTTGGACCAATATTTCTGGAGCCCGGGCCTGGGTCGATCGTGAGGAGTGTATTACCAGCGACCATCTTCCAATCCGAGGAATCGTACCTGCGGCAACCGCCACCAGGGACCTAGTGCCAGCAAAGATCAGAGTACCGAAGGAAAATCTACCAAAGTTTGCGCGGGCCATTGCAAAATGGGTACATCCAGCTTTAGATCTGAGTACAACAGAGAAAGTGGATGAGTACGCCCAAGAGAACTGCTTCCATCACTCGGAAGCCATCAAAGCGACTGGAACAAGGGTCAGAAAGGGGAGCGGAAAATCTACACTGTGGTGGACTCCTGGATGCAAATCCGCACACGTCGAATACCGAGCCGCGACATCACTCTCACAGCGGGATATCTGTGCGAAGAAGCTTCGTGCGACTATCACAGCCGCTAAGAAGGAACATCAGACATGTCAAGTCGAAGCGATGACAACTCCGGCAGACATATTCAAGCTGATGCGCTCGGCCAACCACAGGCAGGTCAGACCTCCTCCGCCGCTCAACTATAACGGATCCTATATCACCGACCCATCTGAGCGAGCCACAGTTCTCCGTGATGGTCTCCTTGCACGTCACCAAGCATCGGACGATCTTCCTGTCGTAATCTAACGCTTTTCATCCTCGGACTTCATGGTGAGCAGTAGTTGTATAGCACGTGATACCATGCGGGGGAGAAGGAAGAGGATGGCGAAAGCCGCTAGCCAGATCTAAGCGATCTGGCCCACTTGTAGATGGAGAAATCCTTTTTGTATATAGACAATACAACCCTAACTAGTACAACAACAATAGTAAGGAACTCATACATCCACACCTCAGTTATCTCATACATCGTGACCCATAAACCTCACTCTCGTATCTATCACTCCACGACAAAGCGTCAACAGGTTATAGCCCCGTTAGCACAAAAACCACCGCCAAAATGTCACTCTCATCAACTCAGGCAAACATTGGACAAACCCCAATCTCACTCAAGCTCGACCGACTTCCGATACTGACTGGTGGTGAAAACTATCGCAGATGGGTTGGCAGTTGGGAGATAACTTTTGATGCAATGGGATTGCTTGACTTCTTGACAAAGGAGACACCAATAAAATCTGAAATACAATCAGATGAGTTTCAAAAGTGGCACAATGCTAATAAACAGCTTCGGGGCCTCCTCCTGAACGCTGTTGATGAATCGTTGCAGACCGTGGTGATAGTGTTATGAATCTACTTATTGGCAGATTTTCGAAGCTGTTAAGCTGCAGAGGTCGAGTCGATTTCGACGAAGACAAATTATCGAAGGGTCGAGGTTACAAAGTTACGAAGGTCGAAGGTCAAAGGTGCGAAGGTCGAAGGTGCGAAGGTACAAATGAAGGTAATCGAGGCTCGGATTATCAAAGTTACGAGGTCATATGTTCAGATTATCATATTATCAATATATCGAGTTCCCAATAAGCAAATTATACCATAATTGTAAAAGTAACAAAATTGTTAGAACTAAAGAACCAATTCAAATTTCCAGCCTGAACAAATCCAAATCCCGTAACCTCAGACCTAACCGAATTAAGAAGATAACCCCTGCATCACCACATCCAGACTAAGTATAACAAATTCATAACAGATAGACTGCAAAACAGCAAAAGAGGCATGGGAACAATTCAAAGCACGATTCGATCGAGAAACTGCAAGTTCCACTATTTCCCTGCTCAAGGCCGTCACTGATCTCACATTACGTGACAGAGATAACATATCGGAATACCTTTCAACCTTCAATGATACCTGGAACCGCCTCCGAAATCGCTCCCTACACTCGACTACGTCTCTCACCAAGGCATTCAAAGACCTGACCTCGTCGGAGGACGCAAAAGGTGCCTTTCTGCTGTCCTCCTTGCCCAAGTCCATGGAAAAAGTCATCGATAACCTCGTGACAAAAAAAATCACCACTTACGACGGTGTATCCTCTAAACTTCTAGAAATTTCGGCAAATCGAAAAGCCACCAACTTAGATGACAAGGCTTATCAAGCCGCGAGACAGGAGATTGAAGAATGTTCATGGTGTAAGAGTCGCAAGTATAAATACGAGGGGCATAATTTCAAGGAGTGTCGGAAGCTAAAAGCGCACAAGCAGAAGAAGACAGACAGGAAAAACGCTGCCCAAATCGCCCACTCGTCGGCCACCGCTGAATCAGAACATCAAATATACAATACGGCATTTGCGGTACAGTTTCAGACATCCTCGTCTCATCCAGAATGGATCTTCGACACTGGCGCATCGGCTCATATGACTGGATGTAAACGTGATTTTGAAACACTGATACCTCTAAAAAACCACAGTGTCAAAATTGCAGACAATTCCCATGTCCCTGTAACCGGAAAAGAAACTGTTCGTCTTAACCTTAGGAACCGACAAGGAGAGGTCTACTCTACCATCTTAACCGATGTCCTATTTGTACCTTCTTTTGGAAAGATACGACTTTTTTCTTGGGACGCTGTGAGTCGTAAAGGTTACACATTGATAGGCAAAGAAAAAGATATAACACTACGGGACAAAAATGGGCGTGAAGTATTGTGGGCAAAGGCAGGAGTTAAGGCGCACTTAATACAGCTAGAGGAATATAATGCTTGCTTCTCCTCTTACATTGAATTCTATCAGGCGTTGGGACATCCCGGAGTAACCACCATTAAAAACCCTTCAAAGCGGTATTCACAGGCCAACCTTCCCTCACCAACCCCAAACTTCCATTGCCCTACATGCGAGAAAACTAAATCAAAAAACATCTCTCCCAAACAGACTCGTGAAAATGCTACAAAACCATTTGAATTAATTCATTCTGATATCTCTGGAAAGTTCTCCGTTCCCTCATCAGGTGGAAAATTTTACTACATAACTTTTATTGATGAATATACCCGACATTCATGGGTCAAGTTCCTGCGAACCAAAGACAAAGCAGCCCAACAAATGGTTGACTTTGTACACTTTGTACAAACGCAATTCAGCGCTAAAATTAAGCGTTGGAGAACAGACAACGGGGGGGAGTTTATCAATCAAACAGTATCAACATTCTTCCGAAAGAAAGGAATTGTTCACGAAAAAACTCCACCATATGAACATGAGAGAAACGGAACTGCAGAGAGGTTTAATCAGACCCTGACAACAATGGCCCGAGCATTAATCATGAACCTTGGACTCTCGCTGTGGGCAGAGGCTATAGCCACTTCCTGCTACCTTAAAAATCGCCTCCCTCATACACGGCTACCCGAAAACATTACGCCATATGAGGCACTACACGGCAATAAACCTACAATACACCATCTTCAACCCTTCGGTAGGAACTGCTTTGTTCACATTCACGAGGATTCGCGGCCTCCTGGCTCAAAACTCCTACCTAGGGCACTGGATGGCAAGTTTGTAGGATACACAAGTAGCACAAAAATCTTTCAGATATGGATCCCATCCAAGAACAAGGTTATGGAATCAACCAACGTCAAGTTTGCGCCGCTCGATTCAGGGGAAGTCACAATTAACCTTGAAAACCGAAGCAACCTGCCACAAGCAATAAATGACGAAGCAGAACAACCACCACACCAGGACAACCCATCAATAGCCAAACCGCAGCTTTCCACAGATGACAAACCCAATGACCCCTCAAAGCAAATCCAAAGGAAATTGAAACAATGCACCAGCAAAAAGAATTATCTATCCCAGATTTAGAACCAGAAACGTCTGATATCCCAGGATCATTCCTCAAATCACCAAAATCTCGACCTAAAAGGACAACCAGACCTATTCAACGCTATGGGTTCCCCGCAAGTTATGGGCAGACCTTTCAGACACGAGGAGAGCATGATAACCAGCGAAGACATCTGATTATTGCTGAGGAAATACAAGATGAAACTGGATGCATTGCAATGACTCTAGCGGCAAAAACCGCAACGGAAATTAACGAGGATCCGAGAAACATCGACGAGGCTCTCTCAGGGTCTGATGGACATTATTGGCGTGATGCAGTAAATAAGGAGCTACAATCCTTTAGACAAAATCACACCTGGGATGAAACTGCTCGACCATTAAATCGCAACATCGTTGGATCCAAATGGGTATTTAAAATCAAGCGAAAAGCGGATGGATCTATCGACCGGTACAAAGCTCGATTAGTGGCTCAAGGATTCAGTCAACTTCTTGGTCATGATTTCGACGAAACATTTGCTCCCGTAGCTCGGTATGACAGCCTCCGTATCCTTCTACGGATAGCTTCTCAAAACCAATGGATTCCCCAACAAATGGACGTAAACTCTGCATACCTTTACGGAAACTTGGAGGAAGAAATTTACATGGAACTACCCCCTGGATTCCGCACATCCGGAAAATGTGTTAAACTTCGTAAGTGTATCTACGGACTTAAACAATCAGGTTGTGAATGGTATGCTTGTATCTCGAACTCCCTTCGACAAAAAGGATTCGAGATAACCAACTTTGATCCATGCGTCTTCGTTCACCCGACAGAAAATGCCTGTGTCGCGGTATACGTTGACGACATTCTAATCTTCGGTCCAGACAACATGTTCCGCCAAGCCCTGAAATCGTCAATTGGAAACGACTTTGACTGCAAAAATTTGGGAAACGCGAGTTATTTCCTGGGCCTAGAGATTAAGCTAGAGAAATCTGGCATCCGGCTCTCTCAACAAGGCTACTCACTAAAGATACTAAAACGATTCGGCTTTGAAAACTCACATAAAGTTAGTACACCTCTTGATCCGAACGTAACCCTCTTCAAAGGATGTGAAGAGGATCGTCTCGAGAACATTAAGGAATATCAAGCCATTGTCGGATCTTTAATGTACCTTGTCATAGGAAGCCGACCAGACCTAGCCTACACAGTCACACTTTTAAGCCAGTTTGCATCTTGTCCAAATGAAAGTCACTTGCGAGCCGCCAAACGTACCCTTCGATATCTAGCGGGAACCGCCGATTGGGATCTAAACTATCCTTTCGGATCGAACGAGCTTCTCGAAGTTTATGCTGATGCCTCCTATGCTGGTGATCCCCATTCTCGGAAGTCGACATCAGGATACGTAATCAGACTTGGTGATGCCGCAATCGCCTGGAGCAGCAAACAACAGCGATCTGTAGCACTATCAACTACAGAAGCCGAATACATGGCCATGTCGCAAGCTGCACGCCAACTCACCTGGACGAAATTTGGACTTGACCAACTGCGCCAAAAGTACGTGTCAGATTGGAGTCTAGACGTTTGAGCTGGAGCGAATTCGAAGGGCTAGAAGATGTTAAATGTACGGCGAAAGATGACTGAAGGTATACTAGAGATAATATGGAGGAAATTGAGGGTTGAAAGATGGTTAATCTAAGTATTTAAAAGGTCTAAAGGTTCGAGAGGGTACTAATGATAACTAAAGGTACTAGAGGTAACTAGAGGTGACTAGAGGTGCTAAAGGTAACTAGAGGCGACTATAGGTGACCAGAGGTGATCCGAAGGTGGTGGTTATGACAGAGGACTAAGCGTAAAGAACTCTATGCCTACAGACCAAACCATTGTATATATACCTGCCCTCCTTTCACTAGCTCATCCTAACATAAACCTTAACATAATATCAACATGATACCATGTGCCAAGAACTGTCCTGTTGTCATAGCAACATATGAAGAAAGGTAAAATTATATCCTAAAGAAAGGATCGGAAGAGGAATCCTTACATTACCCCTCCCGTTTTTAAGTCTGCGAGCTCCGTCGAGCCAGCCGCGCTAGGGTAAAGGCCGTGAAATTCTTTTAAGAGATCTCCGCAGCCTGTTAGATTGCTAAGAGGCTCCCATGTAGTATCATCATATCCTGTCCATCGAACCAAGTATTGAACTTTTTTCCGACGAATTCTCGAGTCCAAAATAGCCTCTACTTCATATGTATCTAAATTTTCGTCTGATAGTTCGACTGCAGGGGGTTGACTTTGCTGCTGGCTCTTGAATCCAATAAATGCTAGTTTTAAAAGATTTACGTGAAAGTTGTTATCAATTTTCCATTGAGGCGGTAGGTCTAGTTTTACGACGAGAGGTGATTTAATTTTAATGATCCGCCAAGGGCCAGCTCTGACATGATCCAATTTTTTTGTTGGTCTAGACAAACGAATGTTTTTCAGAGATAAATATACCAGGTCTCCGATCTTATATCTCGGTGCAGGAAGGCGTTTTTCATTTGCGTATGTGGCCTGAAATTCTTGAGCCAAAGTGATGTTTTCGTGGCATTTTTGCGAAATTTTCTGCATTCTTGAAATAAACTCGGGGGTATCACGTGCTACATTAATTTCTGATTCCGGAAGAAAGTTAAGCCGAAGATGGTGACCAAAGGAAGCGAAGAACGGCGACATTCCTGTGGATGCATTAACGTGGTTATTGCAACAAAATTCAGCCAAGGCTAGATGCTTAGACCAATCATCTTGTCGATAATTTACATAGTGCCTTAGATATACTTCTAATGTTTTGTTGGCCCTTTCTGTCTGGCCATCTGATTCTGGATGGTAGGAGGTGGAGAGTTTGTGATTTATTGTCAGCCTTGCGCAAATCTCTTTCCAGGTACTATCAACAAATGCCTTTCCTTGATCAGATACTAATGAGTCAGGCAACCCCGCAAATCGAACGACATTATTTAAGAATGCTTCAGCGGTGTCTCGCGCTGTGGGTCGCTCCAAGGCTATAATCCACACCCTTTTTGTCAGTCGATCAACGACTTGCAAGATATATTGATAATTAAAATTCCTAATGTTACAAGTTGGTAAAGGTCCTACAAAATCAAGAGTTAAGTGGCGAAATGCGGCTGAGGGTGCTGGTAAGGGTTTTAAGAATCCGTAAGGCTTTAGTACTGATGGATTATTTCTCTGGCAGGCTTCGCAACCTTTCGCATACTTGATACACTCTTTATGACACTTAGGCCACCAATAGGTTCTACTGAGTAAGGTATACAGAGCAGCGGCTCCACGATGGCCATATAGTGGGTTTTCATGAAGTAGTTTGAGTAATTGCTCTCGGAGCGTTAAAGGTACGTACTCCCTACCATTGAGACAAAATGAATGTTTAGTAGTTGTGCAGCTGGCTAATTCGACATCGGTACGATTAGATTCTGAATTTTTTAAGGCTGCCCGAATTTCTTGACAATACTTATCCTCCTCACAATGTCTACTCCAATCGTCTGGCAGCAATTCATCGGTATGTAACTGCTCCATCGGGCTAAGATCTATTTGTTTTGATGTTTCTACACGTCGAAGAATCTGCTGTGGTTTGAGTAAAATCTGCTGCTGGTGCCTTGTTCGTTCATCGTTTTCATTTGATGGTTTATCCCCACTAATTCTAGTTAGGGCATCGGGTTTTACTCCTTGTTTCCCAGGTCTAAAGATAATCTTGAAATTAAAGTCTGCGAGAAGTTCGTTCCATCTAGCCTGATGCCGATTTAACTTCTTGGTGGTGGTGAAATATTCAAGGTTCTTGTGATCAGATAAGATTATAGTTGGATTCTCAACAGAGCCAAGCTCACTTTTCCATGTCTCGAACGCATATACAATAGCAAGCAATTCTTTATCAAATATCTCATAATTGCACTCAGCTGGTAACATTTTCTTGGACATAAATGCCACTGGCCGTAAGACGTTCTCATCATCATATTGCGACAGTATAGCTGCAGTAACATAATCTGAGGCATCGGTTTCCAGCACGGTTTTTCTACGAGGATCGAAATGGGCAAGCATGGCCCCGTCTCTAAAGGCGCGCTTAATATTTGTAAATGACTCTTCACACTTGTGATCCCAGGTAAATTTGATATCTTTCTTTGTCAAGTGAGTCAGAGGGGAGGCTAACCTTGAGAACTCAGGAATAAAGCGACGGTAGAAATTAGCAAACCCTAAGAATCCTTGAATATCTCTGACAGAGCGAGGTGTCGGCCATTCTTGAACACAGGCTACCTTTTTAGGGTCCATGGAAATACCTTTGGTTGAGACTATGAGCCCGAGGTAAGTTACACTAGTTGTTTCGAAGGAACACTTAGATATATCGACTTGCAAGCCATGTTCGCGAAGTCGTTGTAAGACAGCTTTAACATGGTTTTGATGGTCAACAAGGTTTTCTGAGTAGATCAATATATCGTCCATGTAAGCTGTGCAAAAATCGTCCAAGAGACCCCGAAGGGCATAGTTGATGTAAGTCTGAAACGAAGCAGGCCCATTACACAGACCGAAAGGGAGAACTAAGGGTTCAAATAGTCCGTACCGGCAAGTAAATGCGGCTTTCCACTCATCACCTTCTTTGATGCGGAGCTTATTAAAGGCGGATATGACATCAAGCTTAGTGTAGAACTTGGCACGAGAGAGTTGGCAGAGGGTTTCTGTTATTAAAGGAAGAGAGCACCGATTTCTAACGGAGATTGCATTAAGTCCTCTGTAATCAATACAGAAACGGAGATCTCCATTTGATTTCTTGACGAACAAAACTGGAGCTGCTGCTGGTGACTTGGAAATCCTGATAAATCCCTTCGAAAGTTCTTTGTCCAAATAATCTCGTAGAGCCTCCAGCTCTTTTTGGTTCATTGCGTATGGACGAGCGACAGGGGGTTGTTTTCCGGGCTGAAGATCAATTGAATGATCCCAGGGGCGATGAGGGGGCAGGAGATTGGCTTGTTTTCGATCGAACACATCAAGGAACGAATGATACTGGGCAGGAAGGTATTTTTTGGGGTCAGCGTCTTTTGGTATTGCAATGTTGGTGTTATTTATTCGGACTATGGGTTGTCTTTGCATACTAGAATCAAGATGGAGGTCTAGATCTCTTATGCTAAGCGCAAAAAATTGATTTCCGGGGTTTTGGCTGAGGTTAAAAAACTCATGGGCAGATGCTTTAGTTGGCCGGATTTCTTGTAATTCAGATGCCCTTTTAGATGTAGTTTCAGGAGCGAGTTGGGCCTTACATTTACCTGTAGAGATTAAATCTGTAGAGTTGACATATGGGATGGTTGTCTCGAATTTGCAACAGGCCTTATCCAAGCAATTTTCGCCAAAGGTCAGTGTATGCTCGGCCCAATTAATAAAAGGGTTGTGCTTTTCGAGCCAAGGCAGTCCCAAGACCAGGTCATATTTGATATTTGGGGTAACAAAAGCGGACATCTCTTCCTGGTGTGTACCAATGGCGAGATTAAAACTGGTTGTTTTCGTAATTTGGGCTCCGGGCTTGCCCTCAAAACCTACTAGGGCGAGAGGAGTCTTGAGATCACTAGAGGTTATATTCAATTTATGGCATAGTTTTTCCGATATAAATGCAAAGCCAGATGCGCCGGAGTCAACAAGAGTGATTAAAGTTATATTTCTTATATTTGTCTTTATATACATGTGACGAGATGATGATAACTCCTTTAAACTCACTTGTCCTACCGAAACTGACTCCAATAGGCGACTTCCTATTGGAGTTGATCTTTTAGCGTTTCCACAGCTTGAGGAATTTCCTCTATGTTAGCGGCCGCAACACTTCGAGTTCCTAACGGGCAGTCTCTTGCAATATGACCAATTCTATTGCACCATACACATCTACCTAAAGTGCGACGTGCATCCTTTGCCTTTTGAGTTAGGCGTCCGCTAGAGTCCTTTTGTCTGGAAATAAGGTCAAGATCCATTGCTGAGCCCCCTTGTGATACTGGAATCTCGTGGTGGTGGGGTCGGAACTGGGGTCGAGATATCATAGGCGCTGGTACTGGTGTGTAGCTATTTAATGGGATCGGTCGGGACGATCTTGCGCGTGATGAAGCTAAAATTTCTTGTAATCCAGCATCCTTTTGTCGAAGGTAAGCTACAAAAGCGTGGTATTCTACCGGGACATCTGAAGATGAGAGGATCAGACTTCTTAGTTGAACTGACAGGCGTCTTTCAAGCATTAACTTCCAGCTGGTTTTATCCACAGCCGAGTAAATCGAATCGACCATGTTGTCTTCGAAGGCCGTGATGAAGTCATGGAATTTACTGTCATTTTGGTACAATTTCTCCACCCTTGTGGTGGCTTGGTCCTGCAAAGATGGGTCTTCGCATCTCTGCCTTAAGGCCAGAAGAAAGCCTTCCAGTGTGGTTATTTCAGTCGGAATTGATGGGTCTTCAAGACAGCGGAAAGATGATCTCATCTTAACTAGAGCTCCGGGCCCAAGACACTGGTATCCAAACCTAACTTTTTCGGATTCGGCAACAAAACTCTCTGTCTGGATCTGATTGACAAGCTGAGAGCAGAAAGAGCGCAAGTTCTCTGGCGTCCCGTCATAGGGTGTAATAGGCTGGAGTGGAAGGTGAAGTCTGGGCTGAGGTGATACGGTGGGTTTGGAGGAAGTCGGTGTAGTGGAAGAGACTGATGATGCAAACAATTAGCTTACTCGTTCTCCATCGATTTGGGATGCTGCCTCTAGAATATCAGGTGAATATGTTATATAGGGCAGATTCCAGAGATGTGGCGGTAAAAGCCTTGTACTTGACACAGAGTGATTTTCATGTGCGGGTGGAGTCGGAGTGATCTGGATATCGGGCATATTGCTGTTCATTGTAATGGCAAGTTGACAATCTGTGATACTAAAAAAGGAACCTTCGCTGATTGTTGAATGAGACAGAGTATCTGGTGATTCAGGTACTCTATAGCTCATGTAATTTTGACGCTTAGTAATGTCAGATTGGAGTCTAGACGTTTGAGCTGGAGCGAATTCGAAGGGCTAGAAGATGTTAAATGTACGGCGAAAGATGACTGAAGGTATACTAGAGATAATATGGAGGAAATTGAGGGTTGAAAGATGGTTAATCTAAGTATTTAAAAGGTCTAAAGGTTCGAGAGGGTACTAATGATAACTAAAGGTACTAGAGGTAACTAGAGGTGACTATAGGTGACCAGAGGTGATCCGAAGGTGGTGGTTATGACAGAGGACTAAGCGTAAAGAACTCTATGCCTACAGACCAAACCATTGTATATATACCTGCCCTCCTTTCACTAGCTCATCCTAACATAAACCTTAACATAATATCAACATGATACCATGTGCCAAGAACTGTCCTGTTGTCATAGCAACATATGAAGAAAGGTAAAATTATATCCTAAAGAAAGGATCGGAAGAGGAATCCTTACAGTACGACACTGTGCTCTACACAGACAACAATGGAGCACAAGAACTGGCAAGAAATCCACGGATTCATAATCGCTCAAAGCACATTGATGTACATTACCACTACGTCCGCGATAAATACAACGAAGGAGATTTTGAACTTCTCCACGTAAAATCCACGAACAATCTTGCCGACCTTTTAACCAAAGCCCTTGCAAAGGCATCTCACCATAGACTATCTAACCACATCAGATGTGCAAAGCGAGGGGAAGTGTCGTAATCTTACGCTTTTCATCCTCGGACTTCATGGTGAGCAGTAGTTGTATAGCACGTGATACCATGCGGGGGAGAAGGAAGAGGATGGCGAAAGCCGCTAGCCAGATCTAAGCGATCTGGCCCACTTGTAGATGGAGAAATCCTTTTTGTATATAGACAATACAACCCTAACTAGTACAACAACAATAGTAAGGAACTCATACATCCCCACCTCAGTTATTTCATACATCTTGACCCATAAACCTCACTCTCGTATCTGTCACTCCACGACAAAGCTTCAACACTTCCTACGTGCACTGCTCCCAGCAATAACCGGATACCCTGGGAAGACGAAATAACAGAAAATGAAGTGCGAACTTGCACCATCGGCTGCACCGAGGCGGCCCCAGGAGCAGACGGAGTCACAGTCGAGCTTCTTGAGGCCTGCTGGAAGACGATCGGACCGCGTGTTACGCAGCTCTTTAGAGCTTGCATACGGCTCGGCGCCCACCCATCCTGCTTCAAACTTGCAGAAGTGGTACTATTGGAAAAGCCAAATCGGGATCCAACTTCAATCAAAGGTTGGAGACCAATCGCTCTACTCTCGTGCCTAGGCAAAGGATTAGAAAGACTCCTGGCCAAGCGGATGGCACACCTCGCAATCATTTACGATGTGGTGGGCCACCAACAATTCGGCGCGCTCCCAAAGCGATCTGCAACGGATCTGGTCTCCTGCGTAGTCCATGACGTCGAAGAAGCACGCTCCCAGGGATGGGCCTCGACATTCGTCACTTTAGACGTCCAAGGAGCGTTCGATGCAGTGCTCCACAATCGCTTGGTTAGGCGCATGCAAGCCCAGGGATGGCCAGACTCAATCCTCCGATGGACGACTTCATTCCTCACACACCGGAAAGTTCAAGTTCGTTTTTCCGGCGGAGTCACCACCAAGAGAGAGTTGGTCTGTGGAGTCCCGCAGGGCTCACCAATTTCGCCTTTACTATTCCTTCTGTACATGGCGGAGCCAATGAAAAGCGGCAACCCAGGATCGAGGTTTAGCTACGCCGATGATATTGGAATTCTAGGGTTTGGACGCACAGTTGCTGAATCTGCCGGCGCTGCACAAAGGGAGGTAGACCATCTTCTCGAGTGGGCAGGGTCAAATGCCGTTGCCTTCGAAACGGAAAAGTCTGAAGTCATCCAATTCTCAGGACGACGCCGAGAAGAAGCAGTTGGGGTTCATGTGAATGGAAATCTCATCGAGCCCGCTGATCATATTCGATGGCTGGGCGTACATTTGGATCCTCGACTCAATTTCAAACACCACGTAACTACGTGGTGCGGGAAAGCGATAAAAGCTGCACAGCATATGCGCCGTTTCAATTCTGCCTTTCGGGGAGCAGCTCCTGGGCCATTATTTAAGGCAGTAGACATGTGCGTTGTCTCACTAGCAAACTTTGGATCTGATGTCTGGTGGCCAGGGTCTAAACGCCCAACTATACGAGGAACGGTCACGTCATCTACGTCTAACCTATGCAGCATGATTGATAGAGCGAACCTAATGGGACTACGGGCTGCGCTTCCAGCAGTGAGGACAACACCAAACGTGGTCCTTCACAGAGAAGGAGGAATCCCGCCAGCAAAAGTCATACTTGAGGGAAACCGACTTCGACTATCGGCAAGGCTTAAGACCCTTGACGATCGACACCCTCTGAGAATCCGCGCTTCCGTGTGCCCAAATGTCGGCACCCAAAAATATAAAAAGACCGCTAAAACATCAGCCAGACCAGAAATCCAGATGTCACGGTTACAGCGTGCCTACCGAGAGCTTCCGGAAGCAGAAGCCCCTGAAAGTCTGACGCCGGTGGTTTACTCTAGGAAATCAGGCTCAAAGTCGATGGAACGCGAAGGTTGCGTTAGACGGATTAGCGAGGTACCGGGAATGGAAATTTGCGCATACTCGGATGGTTCATCGGAAGGACATGGACGTTCCGCCTGGGGTTTCGTTCCGAGGAAGGATGGGAAACTCATCGGCAAAGGAAGTGGTATCAAGCACGGGGGAGAGATGCTGGATACAGAGATAGTAGGAGCAAGGAAGGCTCTGGAGGCTGCACTGGAATTTAGGGAGGAAGAGCAGTGCAGGAAAGTAGGAGTGACGCAGCAAATCTACGTGTTTCTAGACAGCCAGCAGGCTGTAAGCGCACTAACGACAGGCTCGTCCCCAACTAGTCTAGAAGATGTACGCAGATTCCGTGCATTAAGTAATGTGGCAAAAGTATTGGTAAAATGGGTGCCAGGGCACGCAGGGATTCAAGGGAACGAGGAGGCAGACACCATTGCCCGTGCCGCACTTCGAGAGTTACCTAGCCAGGAGACACCACCAGGATCATGTACTCTGGCATATCTACGTGTTCTCATGAATCGCAGACGACAGAGGCTGCTAGACGACTGGTGGGAAGAGGCCTGTCTGCCTCAATACCGCCAACTCGACCTACAGGTGCGGAGACGCAAACCACCCGAACTAGCTCTCTCTAGGCACCTCCTCCGGGCACTAATCGCAGCACGAACAGGTCACGGCAATTTTGCGGCATACCATCGCCATTTTAATAATCCATACGCTCCCATGGATTGCTCTTGCGGGAAGGAAACTACTCCAACCCACTTTATCCACTGTAACCGCCACGCACAACAAACGCGTAACCTCAGAAAGTCAATGTCCCAAGCTGACTTTATCAAAAAGCTTCTCGGGCCCAAGTGCCACGATAGCTTCAAAAGTTTTGCGCAGGAAACCGGCTGTTTTGATATACGACCTGCTCACTCATCCACTGCTCTCAGTGGGGATCAGATAAACTAGTCATTGCCACAACGCATGACACGAAAGGGATCGATGCGAGAAGTGTCGTTTCTCTGAGGAAATATTTTATGTACTTGAATTTAGGGTTGAAGGATGGTGTCTCGATTTCAGAGTCGGAGTGGATGGTGTCTTCTGAGTTATAATTTACCTCCTACGTTTTCTGTAGCGGGTCTCGCGGTTGGAATGAGTTGGGCCTGTTAGCAGTGATCCTCGCCGGCTCCACCAGTCTTGTACCGATAGTGGATCTAGAGCTTTAGCTTAGGACTTTAATATAATAATAATAATAAAAAAAAAACATTCACACAGGAAGGTACAAAAGTGAGGTATGGATTCTTGTAGTTCTGTTGTATCTATCTATGAACATTGCGAACATGTAGTTCGTGGTATTGGCTGAGTCATCAAGACAATGACTCAGCAACTGAGAGATGCACTACGCTCAGTGCAGAGCAAATTGAACTACTTTCCGACAGCAGGAGTATATGGCAATTCCTGATAAAATAAAAACTTTAATGTTTATGGGGTAGAGAGTTGCTCATCCGCGCTATTCGAATTTTCAAGGGGTCTATCATGACTGAGTAAGGATTGAAACCGTTTGAAGCCTGGTAATTCGATAGTAGGCCGGTTTTATGAGATGCTCACGGAGCTTATGATCACGGGTGATTATTAGCACAGTCTATCCCTGGTGTATCCTAGCTATTGAATGCCTACCGGTCGGCAATATGAAAATCGGTAACATGAGGTTTAGTATTGTAATGTTGTGTATTCTTTATTACTCTCATGATTTCCTAAATGAGTGTTGTGGTCCCGGTGTCTAGGCCTCGCCTGGCTAGGGCTGCATCTTTCTTGAGACTTTTTCCAGCGCACGTAGTTTCCATTGCTACCATTTTTATTTTTTTTTGGGTAGAAGGTTCCGTGGAAAAGGCGGCTGAATTCGACGGGTAAATACTGAGCTAAATGGCTATTCATCACGGGCAATATATCAATGATCTTTCAAGTAACTAAAGAGGATAGGCGTTCTGTACAAGGTGTGGTCTAGGTCAGATGGAAGCCCAATGTGCTAAATAGTCATTGACTCGTGCTGTACAATAAAGTAAACATTTTAGTCCCAAACATGTTATCCAAACACCTTCTCACAACTATCTACTGGCTTGCAGATCTTGAGCCAATGTAGGCTCCGGCGACTAGCCACTCGGGCCCTTGTTTGGGTGCCTCATGTTATGAAACTGGGTTCTAAGTGGATAGAGATACACCTGTACTATTGGTTGATCAAACCAGTGTGCTGTTGGGCTCTATCTATAGGTGAGTCGAGACTGTAGTGAATGAATGATTAGAATGGTTGGTTGATCATGTCTACTTGCAGAGTTATTACTCTGTTATATACATATTTCTCCCACATGTCCTCACTCTACATGAAAACACCAGTCTTTCTCTAATTCCGACGGAGAATTCCTTGACTCATCTGCGTCCCTCATCAATTGTGTGCCACTACATGCTAGACGTATATTCATGACGCAGAAGCCCGGACACACTATGTTCCCTAGTGGTGGCTCCTTGACTCAGCTGTGTCATCCACTGACCACGTAGGAGGACGATGGCAGAACACCTATCAATGGCGTGCCCTATGAGCCTGGGAGTGGAATATTCTCCCAGAGTCGAGATTCAGTCACGACAAAGGGTGGATTTGAGAGTTTTCGTCGAGTTGGCGATCGGAAGGAATGGTGTTGGCTCAATTTTGGTCGAAAATCCGGCTTGCAAAGATTTCACGACCGCACAACTCCATGAAATCAACCATCTACACCCCAGATACGAACCGTTGACAGGATATAACCTGTCTGATGTTCGTATTTCAACAACCGCCACCTTCAAGATCTATTTTTATTTCTCTGCAAAATCACTCGCACCCAAACTTATCTCGCGGCCCTCTTCAAAATCATCTCACCACCTACCAAGGCAATCCCATACCTCCAAAAGTCAGATCCCCAACAAAGAAGCAAGAGGATATGCGACCCTCGGCAACTGCCAGTCGCTGTGAAGGCATGTTCGAAATACCGGCCTTAAATGCATCCTCACCTCGGCCAAGGGTACCAACAACTCGGCCTGCAACGAAATACGTACGACATCCCGCCGGCACATCAACTAGAGCGTTCGACAAAGGCTGGGGCACTGGCGCCTCGGTCTTGAGCTCTCAGTCGCGATTTTGACCTCCACGGTTAGGGGTACGACAACGACGGGGCAAGGTCGGAGGAGTGAACATTCTAAGTTTCTAAGATGACGAGATCGGTTGAAGGACAGAGGGATGCTACATGAAGTAACCAAAAGGGAATACAAACTGAGGAGGCCCCCAGTCAAGAAAACGACCCCTGTATGAGATGAGCCAAAGCTGGGAATGAATCGAAGGGAAAAGCTGTTATGCTCAGCTATGTAGTATGGTAGATCTAGTAGCTGGTGCATAGGTAGTTATTATGGCATTATGGCGCATGAAGGAGATCCAGTCTCTACATAACGACATTACAAGTAGTAATGTGTGCAATACGAGAGATGGGTTGTTGATTTAGTATAAATGGCATAGCTGCTCAGCTGGGAGCACACTTTGGTGAGCTGCATACTGGTAACATGATCGGTCCACAAGCGAATGAGCTAGGGAATAAGGGACGAGCTTCCCCCAATCTGTAACATAACAATTATTGTAGACACTTCATTTCTGCATATTAATGAAGAAATCTCTCCACAAACTATCTTAGCTGTTCCAGCGCAAGTGTACATTCCTAAATCATATACCAATCATAATAAAAGCTACAGACGGCGAAGGTGTCAAGGGCTCGGGCGCGTCGTAGCCGAGGCTGAGGAGGAAATTGCGCTACGGCGTGTATACAGCGGTTCTCTGGACGGTCGGCCTTGACATGATTCAACACATGGGTGAAGTCTGAGGTGGTCCGGTCATTCAGGTGGGACGGGGTAGATGTGATTGATGGTAGTTAACCTGATCCTGCTCGGCACCACTCGTGCTTAAGCTCCAGTAGGATTCTAACGGTAGCCACTTTACCTAGTGTTGAAATATGATATATCTTGGAATGCCAAGAATAACTTATTAGTAAGTCCGGCTAATCTGACAATCGAATTCCCCATTCTATATCACTGTTATCAATATATCCTTCACCGAAAGTTTAATGCGCATTAGCGTTTATCTCACGCTAGAATTCCAGCAGATGACTATGTCTTAAATGCAGGTTATAGTTTTCTCGTATCTATTACAGACACACATGTATTTAGCTTTATATTCCTGATCCATATATGTGTATGTACATAGATCTACATCTACATGGATCATAACCCACAATCCATGGAGATTGAAAAATACTGGTCAAAAACCACAGTTGATGAGACATGCGAACACGCAATCTCACTCTTTTCATCTCGGTTTTTACTCAGAATTATACTTCTAAATACAATTATTTCCACTCGGATCTTCCTCTCACAAACTCATACAAGACTTGCTGCATCGGTCTAACTGCCGACACTGATTCAGCTATAACCTGTTGTGAATACCTCGGGTCAGCTCCGATCGAGCCTCATTGGGCTCCCACCATTGCGGCACTCGGACACTCGGCCGCAGTAAGCTAGATGAGATTAGGGCACTGACAGCACAGCTAAGTACCTAATCACTCTGGCAACATCCCTACATCCGAGCGTTGCCTGGTGGACCAATGCGTTGAGACTGAGGCGCACATCACTCTGATGGCTACCGAGGGGCAACAACATATAATGTGACGACGGTGTATAGCTCTGCAATCCCGGGAGTTCCACACTAGCAACCAGTGTCAATAGTATGTTATGACAGGAGATATTGGTAGGGGCTATAGAAGCGGTTACTGTGACAGAAGTAGGAAGCACCTGTGGTGAGTGCGTGATCAGGACTGGGGTACTGAATGTATATATAAGGAAGCAATACTTCCGCAGATCGATTGTAAATTAACCATCTCACTACTGTCCATTCCAACGCTTCTTCTCACTACAGCCATGTCAATTATATCCGCGCATCCATAATCATTTGCATCCATTTCAGGTATTCCTCTTTCCCCTTATGACCTCGTTATTATAACATAACCTCCATCTTTGCTCAAGCTCATAACTTCAACACCTAGCACGTTAGTGGACAAACCAAATCCACCAAATAAGGATGGGCCCTACAGGCTTAAACAGCCGAGCCAAAATCAACAGGGCCTGGCCCGTAACACACTCATAGAGCTTGAAACGTGGTGGACTAGTCTTCCCATCAACGACTACATGTTTTTTTTTCAATTTTTCGTCCGAAGGCGCGCCAAGCTTGGCCTAGGTACCTACTACCCACTAAACTAACTAGAGGCATGGATGCCAGTGCTTACTACCCTGGTAGCTTCACCTTTGCTACTTCCTTACTAGATTTGCAGGGCAACTCTCTAATTACACAATTGCGTGTAGTGTAGCACCTGCACTTTTACAGTCAGTCCCCAAGGCTCTTAAATCCTTTGATGTATCACAACCACTCTCGGGATGCTACTAATAGATCCATTCAGAAATACCACACCATCCGTCCATAATGCAAGGCTCAAAGTTGAGGCAGGGTTTAAGACCTATTTATTTCTTCTCTAAGATAATGACTACATTAATAATGTTTAATGTCTTGCCCACGCGCAGCACGTGGGCTCCTCACGTACCGGTCAGCCCGGTCTAAATTAAACTGCCCGACGTGTTGGCGCCTACATAGACCCAACAAAGCAAATGATAGTCAGGATCTTATCATCCCGCGCTCGAAGATTATAGTTTACATGGAGGTCGTCCGTCCACCAAATCTCATGCTATGCAGCTGGTACAAAATCAAGAAATGATTTTACAAACCAGAATAAAAAATCAGAGAAGATTGTTTACATCAAATTATGATTTCGTTCGAATCAGACTTTTCGTTGTGCCCTTTGTTCGGATTAGGTCCTGGTCAACGATGCCTAGCCTAATTGTGCTATGTTGCAAGCTACTGTTTCAATTATTCATGGGGTCGTCGTCAGAGTTGTGAGTAGTTTCGGTTTTGGTGTGGGTTGTTAGATTGATAGCTGAGCGGGTCGCATAGTAGTCAGATATGCGACTCGAGTAGCATATGTGTTGTGATGTGATTATTGCATTTACTCTAAATTTATCTCTACCAAGTGCCAGGGATACAACACATCTATGCGAGTACTGCACAGCCCTATAAGGCTATCATTACGATGGACTATTGAGGCGCAGCTCTATACAATGGCATAGAGTAATATGGGATATTGTTGCATGAAATTAAGATTGTAGTACTTCATGCATAGACGGTGATGTACTGTATAGCAGGTACCAAATATGTGTATATAAGTCCTATCTACTACTGAGATATGTAGAATAGTATAACCAAGCTATTCATCATATCATCAAGCTCTGATAATCGTTATCCACACTCTGCACTATCCCTAGAATATTCAACATCTCATACCTACTCAAACCTTAATCACAACAATATTCACGGTAAACCCCAACCCCAAAATGATGATACGAATCAGGTTTTACATACTACGTCCTGTATGGCTAGCGTGGTTGGAATATGGGGAGCTTACCTGTAGAAAGATAAAGACGTTGTAGCCCTCTGATAGTTGGGACAAGTCTTCTATAATATTATATCGGAATCAATGCTAGCCTCTCATCAGGCAATCTCATGAATTATTTCCAATGTCTGTGATAACAGACATTGATATACAAAGTCGATGATCAAGTTTAAAAGTCGATAACCTTTCGAAGAAATCTATGACACGCAACCACTTATTGAATGCATCATCTTCCTCCGCTGAAGCAAGAGCCTAAGATACACTGGAATTAGAATTCTGTGCCCTGTTGAGCTGAGCTTGGTATGGCACGAGTTGGCAATAGAAAAAGTGGTTAGGGGACTTCTATTCTCGGCATGTGCAGGTTAGAATGGCGTTTTCATGCTGAAACCGTCGGTGGTAGTCCGCGAAGTCGCCATGACTTGACCGTAAAGCTAGTAGATATCCTAATACACGTCGCCCCAGACCAGCGAGCTCAATGGTGATTTTAGTATTATGGCCAATTCCTAATTCTTTGTATCTAGAAGGTGCATTTTCTGCCCAATAAAGTGCAACAGAAGCCTCGTATTGGGCTTTGACTTCTCTCCTTGCCCTCGCAATGGAGAGTTCTGAGTGTAGAGCTGGAGCCGCACAGGCAGCTTTGGCTAGAGCGTTGGCAACTTCGTTTCCAAGAATACCTGCGTGGCCTGGGCACCATCGAACAGCTACTTCCCAAGGCGACGTATTTTGGCCGCATGGCCTCCTTCTCCAGTTCACTGCGAGCTTGCGGAAGGTAAAGATTTTTGCCAAGCTAGACGCTGCGGGCGTATCCAAGAGCAGACGGATGGCAGCCTCCTGGTTATCGAGGCAGACAGTAACGTTAGAGGTACAATAGGCCAGTGGGTTGCGAAGAGCTGCGGCAAGACCTTCCGTGGCCCCGGCAATTTCTGCATCATAGACTTCCGACAAGTCTCTGAGCGGGAGTGATCCTCGCCCAATCTCCTGCGTGAGATCTCGGTAGATGACATAACCCGCACCTGCTCGGTCTTCCATTAGAGCTCCATCTGAAAATACGAATAAGTCTAGAATGGGTCGAGCAGCCTGCCACTGTTTGAAGGAATTTGATCCCGAGAGTCTACCTACTGCTCCAATTTCGATTAGCTTTTCCTCACGGGGTGCGGACTATGGTGAGGGTATGGTGTCATCGGAAAGTTCTAACGGGATCCTCTGGCGGATCCAGCGCATGCGACTAGTATTCCAACGCCGACAAAGAGGGTGGTGCGGTTCTGCTGCTGCAATTCGAACCGCTAGACGACAGTGAATTCGGGAGAGCCACGTCTGAGCTGGGCCCCAGCCAGTTTCTCGTAGGAGTGCTGCTATTGGGGTGGTGCAATAGAACGGGAGGGCTGCCCGAGCTGCGTCGTTCATCCTGTGTTGGAGTCGCGATATTGTCTTTTGAGATGTCTCTTTGGAGTACCAGGTCTCGGCCCCATAGAAGAGGGTCGCAAATTCGGCACCTTGTAGAGCTTGTCTTAGAAAAAGAGGGCTTATTCCTCGAGTAGTTGTGGACAGTCTTTTCATATGGCTCGTGATAGCTAGAGACTTCCGGCAAGCCTGTATAGTATGATATTGGAACCGAAGAGCACGGTCGAAAAAGATTCCAAGCCAGCGAGTGTGGTCATTGGGCGTTATAGTTGTCCCTCCAATACTAAGAGTAGGCTCTAGTGGTGAGCCTCGCTTCCGATGAAAGTATTGCAGCTCAGTCTTAGGAAGTTCGAAACTAATTCCGTTAGTCGGTCCCCATGCTATGGTGCTGTCTAATTTCTCCTGGAGCATATCAACGACTAAATGTTTTAACGGCTTGTGAGCCGAATGTTGTGTGGCACGCGATTGTATTCACTTACTTCTATAATTCTACAGTAGTCTAGCTTTATTCCCCATCTCTCCCCAAAGCGTTTCGGCTATGCAGACGACGTTGCAATTACAGCGTCCGCACCGACTCTCGCCCGCTGCGGAGAGTTACTTTAGACGCAGTTATCTATGACCCTCGCCTAGGGACGTGAGAACAGTATTGCCCTTGAAGTCTCGAAAACAGAGCCACAATACTTCCACCGAAAGCACAGATCTCCACTTGAACCTAGTGTATATGCAGATGGAGTTGAGATCACACCAAACGCCCACACTCGCTGGCTTGGGGTCATCTTCGATCGGAGCCTCCGATTTAGAGAACATGTCAGACAAGCATGTGGAAGATCCTTGGCTGTTACAAGCCACATTAAAAGTCTTTCGAGAGTCACCCGAGGAATGAGCCCGCTACTTTTGAGACAAGCGCTCCAAGGTGCAGCTTTCGCGACTTTGCTCTACGGGGCTGAGACATGGTATTCTAAAGGAGCTCCTAAAGGACTGGTCCTTCGGATCCAACAACGGATGAACGATACTGCTCGCGCAGCACTTCCTGTATTCCGTACTACACCAATAGCTGTTCTTCTTCGGGAAACAGGTTGGGGGCCCGCAAAAGCCCGGCTTGAGCGCATACACGATCGCGTCTCCCTCTGCACTGCGGCAGTAGATCTTAGACACCCTCTTCGTAGACGTTGGTTCATCGACAATATGCGAGATCTGAGAAAGGATTTCCTCGGAGCTCTCAGAGGATGACATCTCTTCCCCTTGGGAAGTTGGACGCGATGAATGTCTGGAAAAGATAGGCGCTGTTGGCCGAACAGCGGGAGTCAATTCCTTCACTGAATGGTACGCCCAACAATCCATGATGGACCTCTTTGTTTTCTCCGACGGCGCTATGATAGAGAATCAAGCAGGAGCCGGATACTCAATTCGACGCGGTGCAACCCATGAGATTGCCTGCGGAACCATTCCTCCAGGCGCTTCTGCAGAAGTATACGACGCAGAAATATCTGGAGCAACAGAGGGTCTAGCAGCTGCCCTCCACAATCCCATGGCCTTTTACGCAACCAACGTAACTATCTGCCTAGATTACCAAAAAGCGGATCTTCGACTTCTCTTGTTAACACCAACTGCAACAAGCTCTTGCCAAATTGCAAAATTTCGGCAGCTAGCAGCTAGTTGGACAAACAGGACACGAGCATCCTGTACTAGAGCAGGAGCAGTCAGTGTTAGATGGTGCCCCGGACATTCTGTAATCCCTGGAAATGAAGCAGCTGATGTTCTAGCAAAGTCGGCTTGTCTAATGACTGCGCCACTCCTATCTCTATCCATAGCACGAGCAAAAAGAGAAATTTTTCTATTGTACAACGATTCCACCACCGCCTTCTGGGTTCAGGAAGGCCCCACTAGATACAAGGAACTCGGAATTGGTCCTAGTATAGGAATAACGTCAGAAATGAAAGGTTTAAACCGACGTGCACTTGGGGCGTTAATTGCGGCTCGTTCCGGTCACGGAAATTTCGCCCAATATCATCGTCGCTTCGCACACGAAGATGTCCTAATGACTTGCTCCTGTTGCGAGGAAAAAAGCCCAGATCAATTCTTCTACTGCAGTATAGGAAGCAACTGTGCCCGTATTTGCGGTGGACCTCGACACCCCCACCCTGGCATCAGATGGGTACTCGGCACGCCCGAAGGCGCCCTTGCCTTCGGAAAATGGGTCGAGCTCACGAAGTTCTACGACGAAACCCAAAGAGCCCATTAGATATTCCCTTACGATCTGGTATGGGGTTAATGATAGATGGAAGGATTTATTCTTATTTTCTTGTTCTGCGGGTATAATTAAAAATTATTAGGTAAAAAAAAAAAAAAAAGTGAAGTTCCTGGTAGAAAGAAATTTGCTACATTTAAATTGGAAAGCAGAGTGGCGGACAGCTGGTCGGACACTTTTGTAATTTCTAGGTGTTGTAGTGCGCGCTAGAGCGTCGGGTGGTTCTGTAGGGACTGGGCCGTCCAGTACGTGATAATAGTCACGAGCTGTAGATAGGCACGACGTTAAATTCAATCAAAATCAAAATCAAATCTAGCTTTATTCCAGATAAGTTCAGCTGTAACTAGAACATTCTCATAGTTGGTAGCAAGATTGGGAAATACTATGAGAGGAATGTGCGAGAAGCAGATGTCAGCCAAGAACGAGTATTCTACATATTTTCATAAATGTACAAAAAGTTGAAGTAATACTATGGTAGTTAGCCACAGAGATAATTATAAACTACCTTCGTACATCTGATTGCTCCAGCATCGACACTCGAACTGTGACACACGTGACCATATCTCAGTTTAACTATCGCACCACTCAAGACCCTGGTACGAGGGACTCTCGCCCTTCCCTCCACCGTAGTATCCCTCAAAGGGAAAACAGGAAAGAGCTCTGGCTACGCTAACATGCCTCTATCCTCTTAAGTGTAGGCAGCGCGTGAGGTATGGCCTCACAGTCCTCCCTTTGCCGCAAGGGCTAGGAGTCCAGGCTATGCAGGCTTTATTTCGGGGAGATGACGACCAAGAGGCGGACCACAACACCTTCCGTCGCTGTCTATTTTTAGCGTACCGCTTCCACTACGTTGCCGATATGTGAGTTCCTTACTGATACTGTGCTTCTGGCTCGGCTTAATTCTCTGCATCCAAGAGGGAAGCTTTCATCCACACATGCGCCAAATTGCTTGGGTTTGGATAGCGGCTTGCGCCATTCGGTTCCTTCTCGCCCGCATGGCAGCAAGCGCAATGCAACCACTGGCCACCATGAAGACCAAGGCTGAAACGCGAGAGATTACCACACCATCCTGCGAACTAAGACCTCAAAATTTTGCTGCCTGCTGAATCACCATATTATCAATCCTATCGGAGTGATCCGCTTCTCGTGCTGCACACAGTACTGCTTGTAACGTCATTGTGGAGGGACTGAATCTCCTCTATGCGTCACAAGGTCATAATAATCACCCATGCTTTTTCCCGGCTGCCATACATCCGCAAATGGCCATCGTTTCGTTGGCTGAAGAGGGGAGATAATGAAGGGCAAAGGGCTCCTCTAAGAGTACGATCGAGTGAGGGCCTGTGAGGGGAGCTGTATGGGAGGCATAGGAGGGGATATGCTACTGGCATAGATATGCTTGGCCTATAGGCCGAGAGGACCTGCATGTCCTACATAGTCATAGACTCAGAAAGGACAATAAAATGAAGTAAAAAACACCCCCCCCCCCCATTGCACCCGCTACCAGATCTACCATACGACACAGCTGAGCATAAAACTGTGAGTGCTTCAGTTTTTTGATCGTTGATGGCGCAATGAGCTGTAGGGCTATGAAATATGAACAGTCTCCTGTGAACATGTTGAGCGACCCCTCTCACATTGGAGTCTCTCATACTCTGGATTTCACTCGCAAATACTACCATCACTTGCACCTGCTCACGCAGAAAGTCGAACGCTAACATTGGTGACTTTTGATTGGCGTGCCGCTATCAGTTCCAGTTGAATTGTGCAGTAGTGAAACCACTGCGGCTCAGTCTTTACACTAATAACTAGCCTACGGCTCTCCTCCCGCCCCCCTCACTAGCAGTTTCAACTAAACTCATCAGATACCATCTTATCTTGGTTATGGCTCGTAATCACAACAAGTTACCCCGAGGCTTTCCGTTGAAACCACCGATTGGTGGTGTTGATTCTTGAATGGGTTATTTCCCATCCATTATGTAATATTACTGTAGATAAACCCAAATGAGGTATAACTCAATGGAAAGTTTATACCAGATATTGACGGCTCACAGACCTTGAAGCTTGTTCTAAACCGTACCCGCTCAGTATCCTTTTGCCATGAAACCTGGCTATTAACCCCATGCCGGGTTAAGAGAATCTTTAGGCATCAACAGCTCAGTAGATGACCAACTTGATTTCTTCATTCTGGAATGGAGCTATCTACTTATACTTTGATCAAGGAAAATTACATGAAAACTGAGGTTATGAGCTTGAGCTCGCCCTTCAGATTGAACATTGATGCTGCTAGCCAGGGACAACCAACTACACTACTAAGACTGTTCCTTAATTTTGGCCAAAGAATTTATCAGCTCAATTGATCGGTGACAGTAGCTAGCAGTAGATTACTGTTTCTAGTCCTATTGAGTCTATGACTACATTAAGACAAGTAGAGTAGCTAGTACTCAGAATCTATGTCTATCTTGTTGACTGGCATGATTTCATACTAGCTTTTTATAACCGACTTAGACCTGGCCTTCAATATCATCCTAATACTGATGCAGGCGCATATCACTGTAAGCTAGATCAACACGAGTCACATAGGCCTGTTGGATAAAAAGCGCGTCGCTAGCGGCTATTGACCAGCAGCTTCTATCATAGAAGAGCAAGATAATAACTCACAAACTGGCATTAACGAAACCAGAGTCTTCACTAACAATTTTGCACTCACTCATCCGGCATCGAAATCTGTACAGATTCTGGTTCGTTGGATTCTTAGAAATATCCTTGTACCAAGCTGCCCGCGCAGGTCTAGAAGAATAGTAAGTGTACTCATTTTGTAACTTTTACCCGTAACCTAGATATCAGTATCCCTTCTTAATAACCGATTCAAAGGAACTTTATTCGTTCATCAAGCACTAGATAAAAGGTGGCTTCGTCGTATGTTGGGTTCGGACTAGAGAAGTAAATCCTAAACTTCATGAGTTTCGGTTTAGCTCACACTGAAGATTTTCAGCGCTAGTGTTAAGGGATCATAATATCGTGATTTGCACGCATGCATGAAACGGAGAAAATTATTTTGATTGTGGATTTCCCGACGAAACTACCGTTATCATTCCTCCATCTTCGCCCCCTATACCCGGTTGAAACACAATATTGTAATAAAGCCCGGATGTAGGAAGCCCAACAGTCGGAAAAAACACGCAAATAAAATGAAAATTAAGACACGGACGGTGAGAATCCAGCTACATGCAATGCAACTACCCATCACGCAGAGGAAGCTTCAGTTTCCGTGTAATAACCACCCTTACGCCTCATCAAATTCATCTGCTGAACTAGTTGTGATTTTTCATGGGCTGTATAGTCAGTGTTCGATACGCGAGATTGAGATATAGACATTCAATAGTCATGACATTGACAATGTTATTGATCAAAGGAAATTAGAGGTTGCGTTTATTGATGACCAGCCTTTCTCAATGACTGAGCAAGCCACTCTAAGCCCTCATAGAGACCGTCTCCGGATGTGGCGCAGGTGGATTGTATGTACTACAGACGTGAGAATCGTGTAGAAAGACAATCAATTTAACTTACCCAGGCTCGTTGTCTCAATCCGTGAAGACCCAATTTGTCAGTAATTTCGGCTGCGTTCATGGCATTCTAAAATGTTGTTAGGTGTGCCTAAAATATAAAAGTAATCAATACTCACTGGCAGATCTTGTTTGTTAGCGAAAACTAAAAGGATAGCATCTCGAAGTTCATCTTCATTTAACATCCGTTGAAGTTCTTCTCGTGCTTCGACAACTCGATCACGATCATTGCTGTCAACCACAAAAATGATTCCTTGAGTATTTTGAAAGTAATGCCTCCAAAGAGGTCGTATTTTATCCTGTCCGCCAACATCCCACACGGTAAATTGAATGTTCTTATATTCAACTGTCTCAACGTTGAAGCCTCAGAAATGAGTTAGTGCCACACGAGCTATTTAGCAGTGGTTTCATACCTATTGTGGGAATAGTCGTAACAATTTCTCCAAGTTTGAGCTTGTACAGAATCGTTGTCTTTCCAGCGGCATCAAGCCCGACCATCAGAATCCTCATCTCTTTTTTTCCCCATAACTTGTCAAAGATTTTTGAAAATGCAAGTCCCATGATTGCAAGAAAATGTGATTAAAGTATACGTGACGAGTTATATTCTCAGCAGTGTGTCTATGAAGAGGTCAGGGATTAGCAGGATGATGATTAGCGTGCTTTAAACAAGGCTTAATTTAGAGACATTCGAACTGAGCAGACCATGAATACAATCGACTGGAGTGTGATTCTGGCAATCGACAATCCTCTTCTGCTGAATCGATTCGACGCGCCTTGCGCTTGGGCTTCTAATAGCCTTGCAAGCTGAGGAGACCATCACAAAATGAATTGTTTCTTACTTTAACTGGGGATCGTAGACAACCAAGCAGAGTCCGGAAAGATGTTATTAGCGAGGTTGAGGTTGTAGATAGGTAGAGACACACGTAGGGAGGTTAGAGATGTGTTGAAGTGGCTCGTTCAAGAATTTGGCACTACCACAGATGGCGCTAAGCCCATCACAGCCGACACCCTGGCCTCAACTTTAATGCCTAGTGTTCAAATCCTGCAATTCGGAGAGATAGTAAACATACGGCAATAACTCGACACACAACCAAGTGAAGACAACGGAATCAGCATGCATTTATTGGGATATATTTTCACAGTTTGTAGCTTATTTTCAGTCGCCATCTCGCACAGTATTAATTTGGCAGCTCATGGGAGGGAATGCTTCTATGAGGATCTTCATCGCGATGATAAAATGGCTGTCACGTTTCAAGTAGGCGATAGAGAATTTGGTGGTGCAGGCAGTCTTCACATTGACTTTTGGGTAAGTGTATTCTGGGGGCCTATGATTTCAAAAGTAAACATTTCTCTGATGTGATCTAGATTGAAAATCCAGTGGGAGGCTATCAGACACATCAAAAATCTGTTGCAAACGGTGACTATTCATTTCGTGCCGAACATGACGGTAGGTACCCTTACTGCTTTAGCAATGAGCATTGGTCGGCGGCAAGCAAAGAGGTTTCATTCAATGTACATGGTGTCGTGTATGTATCGGAGCCAGAGCACCCATCTGATCCACTTGAAGCTGAAGGTAATCCGCACATGATCTTAAGAGAATCATTACATCAACAGTGGCTAATCGTATGCAGTACGCGAACTATCGAGTCTCTTATCGCAAGTGAAAGACGAACAATCATACATTGTTCTTCGCGAAAGGACCCACAGGAATACTGCTGAAAGCACCAACTCGAGAGTCAAATGGTGGAGTATATTTCAGATGGCGGTATTACTCGGAGAAGGTATATTTCAAGTATGGTGGCTTAAGAGATTTTTTGAGGTGAGCAGAAACCTAATCTACCCCAGCTCTTGTTCAATTCTCTGACATTTTGCTCTCAACAGGTAAAAAGAGTAGTTTGAGAACACTTTTTGTACAATAATTCATCTAGGAATGCATTTGCCATTCTGAAGTAACACTTAACCGTTGTACAACCCGATCAGGATATGCAATTCTCGGTAACGTTTCTCAAAAATTTAAAGCATTAATAAGCTTTCAAATTTTTGCAGCATCAGTCAAATTGAACCAAGTATCACGGATGGACTGATATTTCGGCCTAAGGCCCCATGGCCGATAAAGACTCCCAACAAGGGCACGAATACAAGGTAGTGTAAGAACACTACAGGTCTTATCCACTTACCTAGGTCTATTCCTATCAACGAAATCCATACTACTTCTGAATGTCTGACCTCATACTGCTATAAATCTAAAAGAAATATGGATTTACAAGACTATGGTATCTTTCGGATTTCAACAAGGGCCTCTCAGACCTCAGTTCATCATTCAATTTTTAAAGGCACAAGGTACTGATTATTGCTGAAATAATACCAGAAACATGGGAAGTAGAAGAGTACAAGGTAACTAAATTAACCTGTAATTTTATTAGGCAGCCGACAATGAACATCTTTCTCACAATGTCAAGCAAATTCCTCCGTTCAACAGAATTCATGTGAGAAGATTTAGTCTGTCCAGCTCTTCTGTAGCACTAGTAGCGCAAGAAATGAAAAGATCGGTCATTTGAATAAAACTGACCATTTTCTGAAATCTGCATCTCTTGATTCGGGTTAGTTATTATATCATTATTGGGTCAAGACCACGTAGCACGTTGGGCTCTCAAACTCAGGCCATGCGTTATAAAATGCTCCTATCCTCCTTTGTTGCTTAAAGATCCCATAGATAGACCATGATGAAATTTTATTTGGCTTCGTGTTTACTCTCAGAATTCGGTCTATTTTCCCTCTGAACCTTCTACTCGAAAAAATAACTAGGTAGCACCTGAAACTGCTTGCGCTGGAAAAAGTCTCAAAAGACGTGCAGCCTCAGCTAGGTCTGGCCTAGGCATAGGGATCAGATGAGGTGCGTATACCCATGCGAATTTCCCGTTGTCGTAACTAAAGTGGCAAAATTGACTTAATCTAGTATCGCCATATCGGGTGCTGGGTACGCTACAGAAACTCATCGGATTGCGTCTCTATGATCAAGTGTGGGTGATGAGTAGGGCCTCAACCCTACAATCCAAGATGATAATGGATAGCCTCATGATAATGGCTCCGAGGGGTTATGCGGAGAGAAGAAGATACAAACCACAAAGGCGATCGGGAATCTCCGAAGTGAGGACTTTGTGTAGTGAAGGGGCATGAAGTTTTCAATGTGTTCCGACAAGCTAATTATTATGTACTGTGGAGGGCAAGACTAAACACCTGTACGCGGTGTCCTCTACGAACCTGAGAGTGAAATATTCTCCCAGAGCCAATTTCAGTCAAATTTCGCAATATCAAAGAAGTTGGCCCACGGGGCAAAAATTCGAATTACTCCACCATGTCAATCTTTCACTCCCAAAGAGTCCGATTCTCAACTAAGCTTCATCAAGTCTACAAGTACGACATAGTACAACCTCGTTTCAATGACCACACCTCTCGTCGACTTTCTCTGGCCTCATCCGGTCACCAAATATACGCCCACGCCGATATTTATACCCGACGGAGGAAGCAAAGCGTGGAGCACAAATCTGGGAGATAGCTCTTTGGGATGGACGTGAGAGGGATCAGGACAATTTACAAGATGATGCAGAAGAGGGATACGTTTTCGACGGGCGTGAAATTTCGAATCTTGGCATGGAGTTTTACGAATTGAGCTTTGTACGTGCCAAGGCTTTGCTTGCGAGAGTGCAGCTCACACTATAAAAACAAGCAGACGATGGAAGGTGTAGTGATCTGCCTCCTGGTGGTGTTCTCTGGTATGGTTTGAGTAGCCTGGGCACCTACTCCACTTGGGAAGGAGACGCCTAAGACAATATTTCGCGCGGAGAAAATTTGATGGATGACGGAGGCATGTCTGGATAACTCAGGGTTTTTGAGATGTTTCCCTGGGTGGGTATTCACGGATGAGGGTTGACTTGGGGCGAAGAAAAAGCCACCATAACCTCGCAGTGGTACTTGCAAATGAAATCCGAGGCATGATTGCTCTTCCTTTACGTTGAATCATCTCTTCTGTACTTTTATTTGATATTGTGTCATAGCTAGATAGCTGCATACGCAATTAAAATCTGATGCAAAAAAAAAATATTATGTGTTGAAATTTATGGAGAACAGAGATAAGTCAGGTGATGGTTAATGGAAGTAATTGATGAAGGGTTTTTTTTATATTAAAGTCCTAAGCTAAAGCTCTAGGTCCACTATCGGTACAAGACTGGTGGAGCCGGCGGGGATCACTGCTTACAGGCCCAACTCATTCCAACCGCGTGACCCGCTACAGAAAAAGTAGCAGGTAAATTATAACTCAGAAACTGTAATCAAAAACTAAAATCAAAACTAAAAGCCAAAGACTGAAATCAAATTTACAAGATCTTTCATGTGGTCCGGATCCCGCGCTTCTCGCCCGTTCCCTTTCCTGCCACATCTTTCAAATGACAAATTTACTCAATCTCCGCTGAGAGCAAGAGATGAGATAGCAGGCACTTTTTATCCAGCCGGTATCCTGCTATTGGTTAGAATATGCCCCAAAAGGGACATTGTCGAGGCTGCTGTGTCCTCAAACTTCTTCTTCAAATTCCAGAACTCCGAAACCTGTAGCCTCGGCCATCGAGACGTCCTTTGCAGCGGCGGTGATTGCCTCTTCAGCCTTCTTTGCTGTTGCTCGTGCTCGTGCCACCTTCGCGAACTCCCCTTGTTCGATGTGGCGGATCCACGCGAGCTGCTCTTTGGTCACCGGTCCAGACTTTCTGGGTCTGACTTTGCAGTCCCGAGAATCCGATCGGTGGGGTCCCCCACAGTTGCGACATTTTGTGAGGGCCTTGCACTCGGCTTCCGAGTGCATGTTTGATCCGCAGCTCCAGCACGCTGGGGCGCGGGAGCAACCACGGGTGGCGTGGAAGCCCAAACAGCGTTTGCACTGTTCAATTTGGCGACGAGGCTGGATCTTTGTAGCCGCTCCGGACTCGTCGAGTATTCGGAAGCCCGCACGAGGGGCGGAGTCCCGGTTGAAAAGGGCATACCAGTTTCTGTATGGCGCTCCAGGACGACATGTCCCTTGCGGTCGCACCTGGCATGGACGTCGTTGTGTTTTGCGGTAAATCTCCAGTGAGATCCTACCGGCATCGACCGTCTCAATACGGTTGATTAATTTTATAGTCGCTGGAACATTCGCGATCCGAAAGGCGACAAGGTTGGAGGCTTCCTCGATTTTGGCCTTGAAGTCCGACAACTTCGGTGAGGCATCTAAGAGCTCTTCCCTTTCATTTTCATCCGCTGTCAGAATCGCAAATCCGGTTCTGACACGGTGTATAGAGCTTTTTTCACTCAAGGTGTACAGTAGCCTACAACATAATTGATGCCGTATGCCGTCAGGCGAAAGCTGGCGCCATGGGTGATCGCTCTCTAAGCGAAGGAACAGTCGTTTGTCGACTTTAGCCTTCGGAGCTTCTTTATTATGGGCTTTTGCCGCAGGTCGCGGAACAGCCTTTACAGTTGGGACTGCTTTTTGTTGCAGTCCATTTCTGGCTACCGTGGCCCGGGTGCTTTTTATAGGCAGCGCTGGGACGGCGGAAATCGTTGTGCTCCTGACGTCGGGAGCCCTTGGGATCGGGTTCGCCGGGCGAGGAGGGAGGACGGGTGGCGTGGAGGCCGGGCCCGTGGCCATGTATTGCGCGATGGCTGCGCGTAGGTAGACTCTCATCGAGTCTACAAATTGTCTGTTTGACCCGTTGGTCAAAGGAAGAAGGGTGACTTCGACGCCAGAGATGGCGGCGGAGCAGAGGGCCAGATTTGCCGCTGTTTCGGCGGCACGTCGTTGCTCGGCTTCGATAATGGGTCGAAGTTCCGGAGGGCAGTCTGCTTTCGTGGCAGCTTTGGGCTGCGACGTTGATTTTGACGCTGCTTTGGGTGCAGCGTTCTCCGACAGCTTTGGCGCGGTCGGGGGAGATTTTGACGATTCTCCAATCCCGTGGGGGACGGAGGATGGTTGAGGAATTTCCTCAATAATTTCGACTGACCCGATCATGTCAGTATCGGGTTCAGCGACGGCGGGGAGGGCTTTTTCCTTCCCTTTGGTTGAGACCTTGCTCATCTCCGCGCATTTCGGAGACTGGGCAAGGCCAGGTAATTGTTGGAGAGCCCTCGGGTGGACTCTCGTGTTGTCCAACTTGACGTTGGGGCGCTTTTTGCGAACTGGAGGCATGGTGAAATGCCTGAGCTCGATCACAATTCAGAGATAGATGCGACGAGGTCGAGAAGGGAGGAAAGAGGGAAAAAATGAATTTTCGAATTTTCGAATTTCTCGAATTGATGAAGGGTTTTTTTTTTTTTTTTTTAATTATATTAAAGTCCTAAGCTAAAGCTCTAGGTCCACTATAGGTACAAGACTGGTGGAGCCGGCGGGGATCACTGCTTACAGGCCCAACTCATTCCAACCGCTGGACTTGCTACAGAAATAGTAGGAAGTAAATTACGACGCGGATACCACCTACTCCAACTCCTAGATCAAAAATCAATCCTTTTCCCTAAATCCAAATAGCTACAATCTTTCCTCAGAGAAACGACACTTCTCGCCTCGTTCCCTTTCTTGTCATGTGTTGTGGCAATGACTAGTTAATCTGATACCCGCTGAGAGCAGTGGATGAGTGAGCAGGTCGTCTATCAAAACAGCCGGTTTCCTGCGCAAATATTTTGAAGCTTTCGTGGCACTTGGGCCCGAGAAGCTTTTTGACAAAGTCAGCGTGGGACATTGACTTTCTGAGCCTACGCGTGTGTTGTGCGTGGCGGCTACAGTGGATGAAGTGGGTTGGAGTAGTTTCCTTCCCGCAAGAGCACTCCATAGGAGCGTGTAGGTTATTAAAACGGCGATTGTATGCCGCAAAATTGCCGTGACCCGTTCGGGCTGCAATTTATTCTCGGAGCAGGTGCCTAGAGAGAGCTAGTTCGGGTGGTTTGCGTCGCCGAACCTGTAGGTTGAGTTGGCGGTATTTAGGCGGACAAGCCTCTATCCACCAGTCTTCCAGCAATTTTTGCCGCCGGTGATTCATGTGACCACGAAGATATGCCAGAGTACATGATCCTGGTGGTGTTTCCTGGCTAGGTAACTCTCGGAGTGCGGCACGGGCAATGGTGTCTGCCTCTTCGTTCCCTTGTATCCCTGCGTGCCCTGGCACCCATTTCACTGATATTTTTGCCTTATTGGATGACGCACGGAATTTGCGTACATCTTCAAGGCTAGTTGAGGATGAGCCCGTCGTTAGAGCGCTTACAGCCTGCTGGCTGTCTAGAAACAAGTGGATTTGCTGCGACCCTCCTACTTTCCTAGATTTTCCGTTATCCAAGAACTCCAGTGCGGCTTCTAGAGCCTTCCTTGCTCCTATTATCTCTGCATCCAGCACCTCTCCCCCGTGCTTGATGCCACTTCCTTTGCCTATGTCTTTCCCATCCTTTTTCAGAACGAAACCCCAGGCAGAGCGTCCGTGTCCTTCCGATGAACCATCTGAGTATGCGCAGATGTCCGTTCCTGTCACGTTATTGATCCATCCAACGCAGTCATTGCGTTCCGTCAGCCTTGAGCCTAACTTTTTAGGGTAGACTACCGGCGCCAGGGCCTCGGGGGCCTCTGCTTCCGGGAGCTCTCGATAAGCACGCTGTAACCGTGACATTTGGATCTCTGGTCTGGCAGAGAGTTTGGCGGTCTTTTTGTACTTTCGAGTGCCGACATTCGGGCACACGGAAGCGCGGATCCTCAACGGGTGTCTATCATCAAGGGTCTTAAGCCTTGCCGAAAGTCGGAGTCGGTTTCCCTCAAGTATGACCTTTGCCGGCGGGATTCCTCCTTCTCTGTGAACGGCTACGTTTGGCGTTGTCCTCATCACTGGCAGTGCAGCCCGCAATCCCACCAGGTTAGCTTTGTCAATCATGCTGCAGAGGTTAGAGGTAGATGACGTGACCATTCCTCGTGTGGTTGGGCGTTTGGACCCTGGCCACCAGACATCAGATCCAAAAGTTGCTAGAGAGACAATGCACATGTCTACTGCGCCGACTAACGGCCCGGGGGCTGCTCCCCGAGAGGTAGAGTTGAAGCGGCGCATATGCTGTGCAGCTTTCATCGCTTTGCCGCACCAGGTGGTTACGTGGTGTTTGAAATTGAGTCGCGGATCCAAATGTACGCCAAGCCAGCGAATGTGATCAGCGGGCTCGATGAGATTTCCATTTACGTGAACCACAACTGCTTCTTCTCGGCGTCGTCCTGGGAATTGGATGACTTCAGACTTTTGCGTTTCGAAGGCAACAGCATTTTTCCCTGCCCACTCGAGAAGATGGTCTACCTCTCTTTGTGCAGCGCCGGCAGATTCAGCAACTGTGCGTCCAAACCCCAGAATTCCAATATCGTCGGCGTAGCTAAACCTCGATCCTGGGTTGCCTCTTTGCATCGGCTCCGCCATGTACAGAAGGAATAGTAATGGCGAAATTGGTGATCCCTGGGGGACTCCGCAGACCAGCTCTTTCTGTGTGGTGACTCCACCGGAGAAACGCACTTGTACCTTCCGATGTGTGAGGAATGAAGTCGTCCATTGGAGGATCGAGTCTGGCCATCCCTGGGCTTGCATGCGTCTAACCAAGCGATTGTGGAGCACTGCATCGAACGCTCCTTGGACGTCTAAGGTCACGAATGTCGAGGCCCATCCCTGGGAGCGTGCTTCTTCGACGTCATGGACTACGCAGGAGACCAAATCCGTTGCAGATCGCTTTGGGAGCGCGCCGAATTGTTGGTGGCCCACCACATCGTAAATGATTGCGAGGTGTGCCATTCGCTTGGCCAGGAGTCTTTCTAATCCTTTGCCTAGGCACGAGAGTAGAGCGATTGGTCTCCAACCTTTGATTGAAGTTGGATCCCGATTTGGCTTGTCCAATAGTACCACTTCTGCAAGTTTGAAGCAAGATGGATGCGTGCCGAGCCGTATGCAAGCTATAAAGAGCTGCGTAACATACGGTCCGATTGTCTTCCAGCAGGCCTCAAGAAGTTCAACTGTGACTCCATCTGCTCCTGGTGCTGCCTTAGTACAGCCAATAGTACAAGTTCGCACCTCGTTGTCCGATATGTCGTCTTCCCAGGGTATCCGGTTATTACTGGGAGCAGTGCACGTAGGAAGATCGTCCGATGCTTGGTGACGTGTAAGAAGAGCATCACGGAGAACTGTGGCTCGCTCATACGGGTCGGTGATAACGGAACCGTTATAATTGAGCGGCGGAGGAGGTCTGACCTGTCTATGGTTGGCCGAGCGCATCAGCTTGAATATGTCTGCCGGAGATGTCATCTCTTCGACTTGGCGTGTCTGGTGCTCCTTCTTGGCGGCTGTGATAGTCTCACGTAATTTCTTCGCACAGATAGCCCGCTGTGAGAGTGATGTTGAGGCTCGGTATTCGGCGTGTGCGGATTTGCACCTAGGAGTCCACCATGGTGCAGATTTTCCGCTTTCCTTTCTGACCCGGGTTCCAGTTGCTTTAATGGCCTCCGTGAGATGGAAGCATATCTCCTGAGCGTATGCATCCACTTTCTCTATTGTACTCAAATCTGAGGGCGGATGTACCCATTTTGCAATGGCCCGCGCAAACTTTGGCAGATTTCCCTTGGGTACCTTGATCTTTGCTGGAGCCTTGTCACTTGTAACATTTGCTGCAGGTACGATTCCGCGGATCGGAAGATGGTCGCTGGTCATACACTCCTCCCGATCGACCCAAGCGCGGGCTCCAGATATGTTCGTCCAGGCGAGATCCAGAGTATTGCCAGCTTTATGGGTCGGCTCTCCAATTATAAGGCAAGAGAGATTGTGGTTTTCTGCCCACCTCTCTATCTCATCACCCTGTCCATACGGCCGAGTTACTCCTGGCTGCCAGGCAGCATGCACTGAGTTGAAGTCCCCGGCTGCAATGGATTTCGCAGAAGTTTTCCAGTCGAAAAGCGGGCGAGCAGCAGTCGAGTCTTTAGGGGCCTTATAAACGTTGAGAAAAGTGATTCCATTGACCTTTACCCAGCAGTAATCACCAGTAGGTGTGGAACTAGGAAACAATTGTTCCGCTAATATTACATTTTTGGACTTTCGAGTGTATGTCACAGCCCTCGGTCTGACATCTACACCTCCGTGCGGTATATGACAGATATACCCTGGGTGTGATATGGTTTCTTTTGATCTCAAATTCCATCGCGGTTCTTGAATTAGCACTACATCTACGCCTAGCTCATAAGCTCGAGAAAGCGCAATGTTGTGGGTTGTGCCACCCCTGCCTACGTTTATTGACATAAAACTTAGTGTTGAAGGGGGGCGAGAAGGGGCCCGAAGGGCGCCCTTCGCAAAGCTTCTTCAGGGTTCAATGCCCCAAAGCCCGAACCCTCAGCCATTGCTGTGTCTGTCGAAGATGTGTCCTTACCAACAGCTGGAGAAGCTGGTCGGGTCGCTCTTGCGGCAGCTGTAGCAGCCTCTGCGGCCTTAGTTGCAGCTTTGGCCCTGGCGATGGCCTGATATTCCCGTTGGCCAGCTTGTCGGATCGTCACAAGTTGGTCCTTAGTGGCTGGGCCAGACCTGTTGGGACGCGCCAGGCAGTCTCGACTGCCAGATTGGTGGGGCCCTCCGCAGTTTCGGCACTTGGTTGGAGCTTTACACTCGAAGGCTGAATGCATGGTGGATCCACAGTTCCAGCAGGCGGGTGCACGAGAGCATCCGCGGGTGGCGTGGAAACCGAGACATCGCCTACACTGCTGTATGGGAGGGCGGTTTCGTTGGATTGTAGCGACTCCCGAGTCGTCGAAGAGCCTGAAGCCCGGCTTTGGGCTAGCTTCTTTTGGGAAGAGAGCCGCCCAGGATCTGTAGGGGGCCCCGAGCTTGGTTATACCGTGAACTCTTACTCGGTCTGGAGTGTAGTTAGTTACCCTGAAGATCTCTGCGGCAACCATTTCGGGAGTGACTTCGATTCGTCCTTCTAGGCCGAACACGGCGACTGGAACCGTAGCAATCCGAAGGGAAACTAGATCACTTGGTGGTTCTAGTTTTGCCTCTACTTGTGTAAAGGTACTGGAGGCCTCCAGCAGTCGAGTTTTTGCGTCCGGGTTTTTGGTACGGATGGCAAAGCCAGTGGGAACGCGTTACACCTGGTCGACATCGGAAGGGGTGCATTGCGTATGTTTAGCCACGGCTTCGCGAACGCCAGCCGGAGAGAGCTGTCTCCACTCGTGGTTTGCATCGAGACGCAGGAAGAGTCGGTCATCTTTCGACGCTGTTGTTGCTGCTGGCTTCTCCGGTTTCCTGGCAGATGGAACAGCCGGAACCGAGGTGATGTTTGCAGGAGCCTGTGCTCCTGACTTTTGGTGTCCTGCTCTGGTGACAGTGGCCCAGGTGCTTCTGGGCTGAAGAGGTGCAGTAGCCTTTGTAATATTACGGGGAACGGCTACTGGGATGACGGTCGCAGGGGGAGTCGCGACATTTGGTCGTTGGGGTAGGACTGGCGGAGCAGTGTTTGGCCCGGCCGCCACGAATAGCGCGATTGCTGCCCTTAGGTAGACCTTTATGGAGTCTACAAAATTTTTGTCTTCACCGGTGGAGAGCGGTTGAAGAGCTGCCTCGACACCGCTAATAGCTGTCGAGCATATTGTGAATAGCGCGGCTTTTTTTCTTGCCCTGCGCTCCTCTGCTTCGATCGCTGCAAGCAATTCTGGAGGGTATGTATTTTTTCCGCCTGCTGCTTCTAGTGCTGGAGGCTGCGGGGCCAGTGGAGGGTTTTCGGCTCCTGCTGCCTTAGTGGATTGTATTTCAGCCATTTTCGCGGGCCTCACTTCTGCAGGACGCGGTAGTGCTGGAACCGTGATGCGCTTCTCGGGTGCGACGACGGTTTTTCTGGGGGATCCGGTGGGATCCAAGACTTGTTCTGCGTCTTCTGGGCTGGAGGATGCCCAAACTGAATTGGCGAGGGTTTTTAACTTCTCGACTTCTGCGTCCACCATCTCTACCTCGGGGACATCGTTCTCCTTCGCTTGGAGCGCAGCCGCAATAGTGTTCATGTTTTGAAGATTTGACTCGAGTCCTCGCCTTGATAGCATGTTCTTTGCGTGGTTTTGAATGGCGGTATGCCATTGATAAGGTTTGTTGGCGCGATCTTTGGTGATGCCGCTGATCGCGTTTTGGTGCGTTTTACGCGTCGGAGGCATTTTAAAATGCCGCCGATGGCAAACAATTGCGATTCGATTCCTTCGTCAGAGGGTGAGATGGATAACAGGGTGGGAATGGGCAAATTGGGGGCTTCTCGAATTGTTTTGATGAAGGGTTTGGTTGTTGAGTTTTCTATTATTTCTGTGTTGGGATACACTTTGTCGATCCTACTAGGCTCAATAATTAGTAGTCCCGACCAACTGGTGTTTGGCGAATGGAGATTGCGTATACCCTGTGCTAGCGTTGTTTACTGCTGTTAATAGGAGATCCCGCACGGGCTATCTATTGGGATTAAAAGGAGTCTGTTACCTGTGTTTAGTAGAGTAGTCGAATTGACAGCCTTTTATTCTTCATTATTGCATAAGCTTCCCTTTACCAATAAAGTCCACAAACTAAGTAGTGGGTTATACATTTCAATTAAATAGAGATAATGTATGTGAAGACATAGGAGCATTTATAGGACGTAAAAAAGTCACAAAGCGCACCTTTCTTAATTGATTGAAGAAAAAAATTTATAATTACGCAGTCTTAATCCTCAAAATAGGGAAGAGAGGTAGTGTTACAGGCCAGCGCCTTGTTTTGTTATAACTGGAGTCTATCCATTTCATTTATCAAGAAGTCTTAGAATACATGGCTTGGCTGGATTAAGGAGTTGTGGAAAGGATAACTGCTGCATAAATCCATACGCAACTTGCGGTATCGAGTAGATAAGCATGTAGTCTTTGTAGTACTTCTTTCTTTGTACATAATATAAATTAATTTATATTATGCACATTCATGCAAATAGCTAATATGATTAGTCCTTTCACACTTCCCAACACGCTCTTGTGTGTATTTAAGAGGTTGGAATGGGCAATATGGTAGCGCTTCAGGCTACCTATTGGAGATATGAGCGGCTGTATGGCGTGGGCGCGAGGAGGTTATTGGGGGTTTTCTATGCCTAGATGGCGCCACACTCGTTTATGTCAGGGAACACATCTGGATCAACATCATCACCTGCCAAATACTAGTATTAGCGTATAGCATATGTGTTGGTGGGCCATGTAATGGGTTGGTTACCACATAGGTTTAGTTCAGGGTTTATCTCATGTAACGTTGGGCTATTGTATGAGTTGGGAGGAAGCTCCAGTTCACTTTTACCTAGAGTATAACTAGTCGCTTTACTGCTGGTAGGATTGGGCATACGACGTTCTTGTATCTTAATTACCTGTTGGAGACTACTTACTTATTCGAGCTATCTGTATATCATAACTCCTACCCAGTGATATTACCTATCTGAGACGTCTCCTTACATTACGTCGTATCCTAATAATTTTTATGTCAGTAATGTCGTCATCTGTATCCAGCGCTGAAGATTTTGTTGCACTCATCAATGCGCATCAACGCGCAACCATAGAAGCTCGTGACCAACTTCTCGTTCAGGTTTTCTCATCAGGAAAGGAATTGCAAGACATCGTAAGTAACCTCAAAAAAGAGGTGTCAAATGGGAGGAAAGAACTATCCGAATCCAGAGGTATGGTTCTAGAGCTACAAAAGACACTACACACCCAGCAAGAAAATCTTTCCCAGTCATTGCAATCCTCGGCAGTAAATGCCTTTAAATTATCCGAAGCTGGGCGACCTATCGAGTCTTTCCAATCTAATTCCGAGCAAAACGCTCCTACCCGAACCCCCCCAAGTCTGAGCTTTTTATGATCAACAATAAGTTCACGGGGGAAGACACATCAAGATACCCGGCCTTCCAGAGGCAAATTCGCTTGGCATTAGCTCAGAATTCCGACAGATTCGTGACACTACAATTGCGTATCTCCTTAATCTACCAGAACTTGGGCTCAGGGCCAAAATCCTTTCTAGATAGATATTTATCAGATGACGGGGTTTTTTCCTTCGATTCCCTCAAAGCAGTATGGGAAGTCCTAGATGTTTCTTTCCGAAATCCAAACAAGGAAGAGGATGCTCGCTCCGCCCTTGCACAACTTAACCAGGGTAGCCGACCGTTTGGCGCTTACCTATCCAAATTCCAATGACTTCAGAAATTATCTGGCATTGTGGACCACAAGACCTTGATCTCATACATGCAGGACGGCATTGCATCCGATTTGAAAAAGTGCATTAGCCAGCAAAGGGTCATAAACAAAAGATATTCCTTCGATGACTTTGTGGCCCTCTGCAAGGAATGCGTTGTGCGGCTCAACTGGGAACGCTTTGCATCAACAAAGCGTACTCCATATCTGGAACCTCGGGGAAATTACCCGACCCCTGTTCAGTTTGGCGTAAGTAACCAAGGCCCAAGCTTTGGTATTCCTAACAACTCTACCAAAATTCCTCTAGGAGGTGATCCAATGATATTAGACAAGGCTGAAATGTCCCACATTGGTGCTGACGGCCATATTACTGCTGAAGAACGGTTAAGACGATCGCGTTTAAGGCTATGTATGAGATGTGGAAAGCCTGGTCATCGAGCAAATAATTGTAGAACGGGTAGCAAGTTTAATGTTATACAACAATTGGAATTAGACACCCTAAAAGATGGATTAGAGCTCGACAACATCAATTTAAAAGAATAGGCCTTAGTCAAAGTCACGACTATAGGCATGAGAAACTTGCTTCCTTTCATCCTCTTTCCATACTTTCGGTATCACAATCTAGTATACAAACTATAAATTCATTGGTTTTACCTTCTCACCTGGATTTTAAAAATAATTGCTACAAAACTTGTGCCTTTATCGACTCTGGCGGAAATGGATTTGGATTTATTGATGCGAATTTCGTGCAAAAAAATTCACTTGGTCTTATCCCCCTAGACAAACCTAGAATTCTCCGCGTAGTCGACGGTAGAAAATCTTCTGCCGGGCTTGTAACTCACGCTGTAAATGTTAAACTAACCATCAAGGGTCACTCTGAGATGGTCTACCTATTTGTTACCCAGTTGGGTCAATACCCCATAATATTGGGACATGGCTGGCTGGTTCAGCATAACCCTACCATAGACTGGTCCACCAATTCTATTTCTTTCGAATCTCTGTACTGTAGTCAAAAATGCCTTTCTGACAATCCGCTCCTTAGACCCAATCAAATACGTGGATTAAATTCCAAAAATATATCCTCTTTCATAAACACTCATCCTGAATCACGTCCGCTTGATGCAAAGGTGATAGAAGCGGCGCCGTTTCAAGCACTTGCAAACCAGAACTCGAACCAAGTTTTTACCCTAACAGTTTATGCAATCGATCAGGCACTCGCAGACGAAGAGAACAGAGAATTAAAAGAAAAGCTCCCTGATTGGCTTCGCCATCAAGCCTCCGCTTTTTCCAAACTTGAGTCTCGGGAACTACCTCCACATTGTTTGATTGATCACAAAATTGTCCTAAATGAGAGAAGCCAGCCTCCATTGGGCAAACTATACAGGATGACTCGGGAAGAACTTTTTGCCCTCCGAGAATGGCTCCACAATAATCTGTCAAAAGGCTTTATTCGAGCTAGCTCTTTGCCAGCTGCTTCTCCTGTCCTCTTTGTTAAAAAATCTGATGGGAGCTTACGGCTCTGTATGGACTATTGAGCTTTAAACGCAATAACTATAAAGAATTGCTATCCTATACCCTTGATATCCGAAACCTTGGATTGCCTTTCCAAGGCCAATTTCTTTACTAAGTTAGATTTTATTTCTGCTTTCAACCAAATAAGGATTACTAAAGGTGACGAATGGAAGACAGCTTTCCGAACCCGATATGGCCTATTTGAATCCTTAGTAATGCCATTTGGTCTATCTAACGCACCCAGCACGTTCCAGAATTATATAAACAATACCCTGCAGGAGCATCTTGATATTTTCTGTACAGCCTACCTCGACGATGTTCTTGTCTACAGTAATTCTCTTAATGAGCACCGAATGCACGTAAACCTGGTTCTAGACAAGCTTCGTAAAGCGGGACTCCAATTAGATATTAAAAAATGCAAATTCGAAGCAGCAGAAGTTAGTTATCTTGGCATGATTATTTCCCACAAGGGTGTCGAGATGGATCCAATGAAAGTTGAATGAATTAAATCATGGAAAACCCCAAAATGTATCAAAGATATCCAGGCTTTTCTAGGGTTCGCAAATTTTTATCGCCGATTTATCAAATCATTTTCTGCATTGGCTAGACCCCTCACTGAACTTACAAGAAAAGAAACTCCTTGGATATGGTCGACAGATTGCCAAAGGGCTTTTTCATCCATTAAAACCGCATTCACACAAGCCCCAATACTTCGACATTTCGATCCTGATTGTTGTTGCTATGTGGAGGTAGACTCGAGCAACTGGGCTCATGGAGGAATTTTATCTCAGTTTGACGATCACAACGTACTTCACCCAGTGGCATACTTCTCCGGGCGCCTAAATATAGCTCAAGTTAATTACGAAATTTATGATAAGGAGTTGTTGGCTGTGGTCACAACCTTCGAACACTGGCGTCCCGAGTTGGAGGGAACTATCAAGCCAGTCTCTGTTATAACAGATCATAAAAATCTCGAGTACTTCATGACTACCAAGATCCTGAAGTGGCGCCAAGCAAGATGGTCGGAGTTCCTTTCAAGGTTTAACTTTGTGATAACTTATTGACCAGGCAAATTAGGCATTAAGCCAGACGCGTTAACTAGAAGATCAGAAGATCTCCCAGCTGGAGAAAAGGACGAACGTCTTTGCCATCAGCATCAGACAGTAATAAAATCTCATAATCTTGACCCAAAAATCATACTCGGCCGTGACCTTCAACTTGAGCAAACTACAGTCGAGCCTTTGAAAGAAGCTATTGCCACCTCTGAAAAAATCGAAAAATTATTGATCCAGGGCTATGGTGAGGACGCTAGCATCCAGAATTATATAAAAATCCTCAAAGGGTCTGAACCTCATCAATCTAAGCATCTTGACCTATCTCGCTGTAGTGTGAAAGATAATCGGCTGTATTACAATAACATGATATTTGTTCCAAATAATTTGGAGTTAAAACTCCTACTGATTAAGAGTTGTCATGATCACCCAAGTGGTGGCCATCATGGGCGAAACAAGGTATTTGCCGAAATTTCACGCAATTTTTACTGGCCTAATATGCTTCAAACTATCTCCCATTACACCAGTAACTGTCACACTTGTAAGAGGATTACCCCATCTAGATTAAAATATCAAGGTTTATTGAAACAACTCCCGGTTCCCCAACGTTGCTGGAGAGACACATCTGTAGACTTTATTGGTCCTTTACCTGAATCAGAGGGATACAACTGTATAATGGTCGTGGGATGTAGGCTCTCAAAAGCCCGACATTTCATTCCCTGCCACACAAAAATTGACGCAGCAGAAACAGCTAGGCTATTCTACAGACATATCTGGAAGCTTCATGGATTCCCAGAATTGGGAGTGTTGCACCGGGGACCTCAATTTGTTTCTTGTTTTTGGCACCAAATATGTGAGCAGACTGGCACAAAAATCCTCCTTTCTACAGCTTGGCACCCACAAACAGATGGCCAAACCGAAAGATTCAATGCAATTTTGGAGAGTTACCTTAGAGCCTACTGCAGTTACCAACAAGATGACTGGGTTAGCTGGCTTCCATCAGCAGAATTCAATGCTAATAATACTGAGTCTGAGACTACAAAAGTCACACCATTTTTTGCCAACTAAGCACAGCACCCAAGGACGGAAATAACACCACCTAGACAACCAAAAATCCCTTCAAGGTCTACTTATCAAACTGCCCAAAAGAAATTAGCGAACGACTTTATTAATCAGATGACCGAATTAAACGAGTTTTTGCGTGAAAATATGAAGGTATCTCAAGCGTTCTATGAAAAATATGCGAATCGCAATAGAGCCATTCCTCCATCATATCAGATCGGCGATCAAGTTTTCGTTAACGAAAAAAATATTAAAACAAAACGACCGTGCAAAAAACTAGACTGGAAAAATATAGGTCCTTTTGAAGTCGTCCAGGTTGTGGGTAGTTGTAACTACAAATTGAACCTTCCCGAAAACTTAAACTCTATCCACTGTGCTAATTCCATTGTCTTCTATTCAGTCATACTGCGATAGAAGTCCTCCCAATTAATAGGTTATGACCACTGTTACAACCGACCTCAGGTTGACACTAGAAGACTCCCTCGAAATATAAAAGAGTAAATGCTTTGTATTTGGACCTAAAGCTACGCACGATAACTAAAAGAAAAGACAAGGAGAGAAAGAGGTCTGCAGCCTCGCTGGGCTGAAAACTCTACCAGCTCGCTTCCGGGACCAACGCTTACTCAACCACACTCCACGTCACGTGATACCATAAACCTATCATCTGTAAACTCAAGCCGTAACATTACCCCCCCCCTTTGAAAAACTGCGTCCGCGCAGTTTGGGTCATTGGTCTATTGTCCTCCAAGTTGCTGTAGTCGTCAATTCCAGCATTGTAAGCTTCTATCCATTTCGGCAGGGCCCTTGGAGGCCCTTTAGCTTGTGGGTGACTGGTATGGAATTCTTTGATCTTGTGTGGGCCAGTCATTGCATCCGAGCAGGGGTACCATTCCAGATCCTCGTCCGCACCTTGCCACTGAATCCTGTATTCCAGTTTGTTGTTCTGCACCCGTGACCCCAAAATGCTAGTAATCTCCCACTCGTCCTGGTTCGCTATTATTTGCATAGGCGCTTGTGCAGGGCGCAATTGACCAGGTAGAGGGTTACTAATGTATTTTCGTAGGGAATGAGAATGAAACACGGGATGAATTTTCCAATGAACTGGCAAATCGACTCTCCAGCTCTCTCCCTCTTTCGCCAGAACTTTGACTGGGCCGTACCACTTGTCGGAGAGTTTTCTTGAAGGACGATCCAGCTTCCAGTTCCTAGTGTCAATGACTACTAGGTCCCCCACTGCCCAATCTACCTCGCGGCGGGTACGATCGGCCAGTCTCTTCATCTTATCTTGTTGCGACTGTAAGGATGACTGAGCGAAGGCTATTGCTTTCTCCTGGCGGCTTGCGACATCCAAGGCGTTCTGACGACTGAGCTGTTCGGTAGCTGATCTGGGAGGTTCAGGGTTGTGAAGGTCGAACGAGGTTCTTGGTTCGTACCCATTCAGCACCCGGAAGGGGTTGATATTTCCGAGCGACTCGTGGGGCAAGATCAGCTGTGCTATATTCATAAGTGGCAATAGGGAGCTCCAATTATCTTGATAGTACGTGCAAAAAGGGCGTAATCTCTGCTTAATGTACTGATTCATGACCTCGGTTTGTCCGTCAACGTTAGGGTTATAGGCCGTAGTGAGTTTGACTTTAGTGCCTAAGATCCGGCAGTATTCTTTCCAGAAAGTTGAGACAAACTGTGGTCCACAATCGGAGACTATAGAGTCGGGCATTCCGAAGTGACGTGCCCAATGCACAAGGAATAGCCCGGCCATTTCCTTAGCTGTGATCGTTTTATGGCACGGAATCGAAAGGGGTTTTTTTGTCAATCTGTCCATGATGACAAATGCAGTGTTGTAACCAACTTCATCAAGAGGAAGCTCAGTGAAGTCCATTGTCAGGTGTTGGTACGGTCGAGCAGGGATTGGCAGAGGGTGTAATAGGCCAGGTGTCTTGTCCCGTCGGGCCTTCTGGCGGGCACAGCTACAGTTGGCGATATAACAAGCAACATCATTCCCTAATCTAGACCAGTGGTACTTCTGACCGAGCAGTAACTTGACCTTGTTGACTCCGGCATGTGCCACACATGGCTGGGCATGCACGTGGCGGATCAAGGCGGTGCGCAGCTCTGGAGGTTCCATGGGTATCTCCAGGCGTCCTTGGAAGTAGAGTTTCCCTTGGTTAAGCTCATAATCCATATGGTGCGCTCTAGCCTTTGCACGAAGGGGTTCCAAGTCAGGGGAGGTTTTATTGGCTTCAATAACCTGATCAATAATGTTGTATCCATTGATGTCGTATGCCACTACAGAGGCCGGGTCCGGTGGCTTACCATCAACAATCAGGTGGTCTAAAGATGATGTAGCTTCGTCATTGACTGTTAATCCGGGATTATCAGTCGCAACCTCGTTGTCCGCATCCACTGAGGTTCTATGAATGTAAGAGTCGACGTCATTGAGGCAGTCAATTTTTGCCATACGCAGTTCTTCCAGGATCTTAGGGTCTATCTTGTCGTCCGGAATCATCTGTTGGTTCCGGCATGCCCGTTTCTTAGCCTCAATGGGTGTGAGTTCCTGATCGCGACGGGAGAGGGTGTCTGCAAGAGTATTTGTAATACCTGTCCAATACATAATCGTGAAATGGAACTCGGCGAAGAACTCTGCCCAGCAAGCTTGGCGGGCCGTGAGTTCCTTTGTTGACATGAAGTACTCCAAAGCCTTATGGTCTGTATACACATGGACGTTTTTCTGGGCACCCAATAGCTCAGGCTTGTACTGCTTGAAGGATCGGAAAATTGCCAAGAGTTCCTTATCATGGATTGGGTAATTGAGCTCGGCGTCAATCATTGTTTTTGAGAAATAGCCCACAGGGTGAAAAAGACCATCATCCTGCAGTTGGGAGAGGACGCCAGCAACAACTCCATCCGAGGAGTCTGTCTCTAGACGCGTTTGCTTATTTGGGTCATAATGGCAGAGGATTGGGGCGGACTTCAATGCTGATCTCAACGTTTCCCAGGCTACTTCGCATTTTTTGTCAAATTTAAATACAACATCCTTGCCCGTTAAGCATGTGAGAGGACGACAGATGGTACTATAATCCTTGATAAAACGTCGGTAGAAATTGCAAAATCCCAAGTAGCTTTGCACACCCCTAACGTTAGCAGCGTACTCCCAGTTTTGAAAAACCGAGATCTTGTCAGGGTCGACTTTGATACCTTCAACCCCAATAATAAACCCCAAAAACTTTGTCTTTGTAACATGAAACTCGGATTTTTTAATGTCAGTCTGGAGCCCGTGGTCCATGAGAATCTGCATTATCTTTTTGACGTGGGTCTCATGCTCTTCGGGATTGCTAGAGTATATTAAAATGTCATCCATGTAAGCTGAGCAGAAATTGTCTAAATGTTCCATGAGAATATTGTTGATGAAGCGCTGGAAGGTGGCTGGTCCGTTCGTCAGACCAAAGGGCAGCACCTTATATTTGTAAGTGCCATATCGGGTGCGGAAGGTCGTATAGTCTTCAGAATCTTCAGTCATTCTAATGCGGTAGAAGGCTTGTTGGATATCCAACTTCGTGAAGATCTTTGCCTTCGAAATACGTGCCATTATTTCGTCAATCAAGGGAATTGGGTACGGATCCTTGGCGGTTAGCTCGTTGAGCTTTCGATAGTCAATACACAGACGTAGACTACCGTCGGCTTTCTTCGCAAAGAGGATCGGTGCAGCATGCGGAGCGCTCGAAGGGGCAATGAAACCTTTATGGAGGTTCTCTAGGATATACCGCTTGGTTTCTGAGAGTTGTTCATCCGTCATCCGGTGCAGTGGCTCCATAGACAAGTTGTTTCCAGCTTGTAAGTCGATTTTGTGATCGACATTGGGCCTATGGGAAGGGAGCTCATCTGAGGCTCTCCGAGAGAAGAGGTGTTGGAAAGCTTGGTATTGAGACATGAGTTTGTCTTTCACCATATCCTCGTCTGATTGGTATTTGGCCTCCAAAGCCATCTTAGGTGATAGTTTACTATCAAGGGCCGCGATCTCAACTTCGTTTTGGAAGTTTAATTCATCCTGTCTTCGCTTGATCTCTATGTCAATTTCGTTAACCGAAGCAACAAAGGTATAATTTTCCTTTCTATGGGAGTCCCGGGAACTTTGGGCTGGGCTTCTTAGATGGAACCGATGCATTGATGACGCTGAGATCATGGAAATGTTGGTCGAGTACTTGCTGTGTAGTTTCGACCTTGGAGACTGGGTGGGCAATTCGGTTGGTAGTTCTGGCCCATGGCTCTGATCACTCGTGGAATGACCGTAGGGACTTGATCTCTGGAGCGACTCCTCCATCCTAGATAGACGGTTCCGCATGTCTCTCAAGAAGCATGATGGTCTTCCAGGCTGGGGTTGCATGCGAAACTTTTTGGCTCTCGGTGTCTTACCATTGGCGTAACTGATTAGTGATCTGGGGTCACTGGTAAGCTGCACCCCCGAGAGTTCTGCTTCCTCGGCGGCTTACATCTGGCTGTCTCGTCGGGCGACGTCTGCTTGATGTTCGGTGTTGGTCTTGCGAGGTGCCTTGTCAATGCAGAGAAGCAATCGGCGATCATAGTAATTAATAACTGGCATGTCATCTGGCCAGTGTATCCGATTCTTTGATCCAGCGTAGTCCAGCTTGAGATCGTATTATTCTAAAAACTTTCGACCAATAAGAATGTCGGTACCACCTAGGTCCGTAACCAGGAAAGGGAAGTTGATACGGCGTTTATCTATGGTAAGTGTGAGGAGGACGGCCGAAGTGATCGGTTCCCCAGAATGGCCGTCATAGCCAGTGGGGACGATTGGCTTAGGAAGGGTGAGAAATGAGGTTCGGAACAATGAGAGAAGTTGAGAGGCCAAAGAGGTACTAATAGCACCAAAGATATTTGCTCCACCATCGATATGTGCACTTGTTTTGATATAATTTCCATTTCTAGCTAGTTCTATATTAGCCAGAAACTGGCGTCCTCCAAATAGAGAACAATAATCAAATTCCAAGTCCTTCCACAAATCATGGCCTTTACCGTAGTGGGAGTCTTTACAACGGCTTAACAGTTTTTTGAAAGATCTTCTGATCTTTCGTCCTCGTCCAACTGTAGGGCTGCGATCCTCTTTTCCATTTGTCGATGCCTCAGAACATCCGGACAGTCTCGCATCCAGTGCCCGGACTTGTGACAAAGTCGGCAATCACCAGCTGGGGTCGAGAGGGCAGGGCTCACATTTGCGGAAACGAGCGGAGACGGGGAACGGAGACGGACATTGGAAAGGCCAGTGCCGGAAGTCGAGGGACCGACAAGTGAGCTCGGTCGCCAATTGTCCTTCTTGAGAATTCCGGCGTAGCGGTTACGTCCTCGATCTTCGGCAGGAATAACAACCGCCTTGCGGGCCAGCTGGCTCTCCTCGAAAGCGATGTTGCGAGATTCGCGATCAGCGATGGCTAGGAATTCGTCCAAGATCGCGTAGTTACCATTCATCTTGTACTTCTCGATCCTGACATCTCGTTTCAAGGCCGGGGAGATTTTCTCACAGACATCCTCAAACCAACGGGATCGCGCAATCTTAGCAGTACTTGCATAGTTTGTGAACTTTTTGCGGAACTCGTCGTATGTCATGTTGCCCATGATAAGTTGTTGGTACTTAGATTTTGCAGCTTGCACATGATTATAGTCAAAAAAACGTTGATCCAATGCTTTGAGGACATCTTCTGCTCCATCAAATACTCCTCCGAAGTCGGGATCCATATGCTGCAAGATGATTGTCTTCGCTTCTCCTCCTGTACACTTAAAGTATACCCTAACTTGGGCATGCCCTTGTCGGAAGTTCCCCAAAAACTCTTCGAAGAAAAGCTTCATTTCCATCTTCCAAGCATTGTATCCAATGTCGCCTAGATGGTCGGTGAACACACTTCGCGGGTACTTGACTCGGTGTGACTCTACAGCGGCGATTAAGGGATCAAGTACAGGCAGATAGTAATCAACCGAAGGTTGAAGATCAGTCGTGAGGACGCGAGGGGTCGTTCGAGCCTCGGTGATTGGCGACTTGCTTGACTGAGAATTGGTGAGCGCTGCGGCAACGATCTGACCTATTGTCGCTTGCTGAGCTAAGGTGAAGTCAGACATTTCTTCAACTTCCCTATCTTCTTTCAGTGTATCCTCAGTGGTCTGTAAAGGCAGATCAGTGCTGCTAGGAAAACCGTAACGCGCAGGTGTAGTAGTTTCTCGTGCGCTTCGACGCGTTGACATGTGTGGAAGATGGAATATGGAGACCGTTTTTTATGTATGGCAATCGAGTTAGCGAAGTTCCGAGGCAGAGAAAGAACGCTACAGAGGTAGGCGCAACTTTAATAATTTTCCGGCTTGCTCCGGAGACACTCCAATCAGCGAACTGACTAGAAGGCACCTACTTGGAATGGTAGGCAAGAAGTCGTTGGTTAAGTCGTGCAGCAGAGGTGCGACGACGCAGTTAATGACTGGCAGATAATATGCTTCTCAGCAAAGGTTGTATTGGTCTTTTCTTATATTACGACCGACCTCAGGTTGACACTAGAAGACTCCCTCGAAATATAAAAGAGTAATTGCTTTGTATTTGGACCTAAAGCTACGCACGATAACTAAAAGAAAAGACAAGGAGAGAAAGAGGTCTGCAGCCTCGCTGGGCTGAAAACTCTACCAGCTCGCTTCCGGGACCAACGCTTACTCAACCACACTCCACGTCACGTGATACCATAAACCTATCATCTGTAAACTCAAGCCGTAACAACCACCGGTTTGCCACAGGTATAAATATAATCAAAATCGACTCCAAAGCCTTGACGGTTAGCCTAAGATTCGAGAAAGGAATCTACAAATGTCTACAATTCGAGCAAGGAATCGAAATTTCGCCTTGGACTAAACCTCACAAGAATGGAGGATAATGAAGCCCTTGACCGCATCCCCTCGCTCTCAAGGGATAACTATGAGAGCTGGTTTAGAGAAATGAAGCTAAAACTTAAATCTAGGTCAGTATTTTTCACTGTTGAAACAACATTGGAAGAATAAGCGACCACAAAACAAAACAGAAGTAAAACAATACCTTCGACATCTGGTATCAATGAAGGATCAATCAAAGTTCAAGCGCTAAGTACGAGTTTGGACGAAACAAAAGTTGAAAAGTATGAGAAAGCTGAAGCAACGTTTCATGGATCATTGTGGCATAGCGTATTATGAAACGCCATGCGGACAGCTAAGTTAAAACACAAATAATAGTTCAATGCACTTCTAAAACCAGCAAGGAAGACTGATAAGAATGGGCTGGTTTCATTAGGTGATGTGTAGCAGATTGTTGGGCATAGGGGCTGTGTGCTATGTGCTATTTGGTAATTTTATGTATATAAATACTCGGCATGAAGAAGCATTATTCTTCACGCAACTTCTTCAATTACCTTAACAATACATTTGTTTACCCATCTCTTCTTAGGGAAGACCATTTATCTCTTTCCAGCTCTTCATCAGCAAGACCCACGTGTAGCCTCTATCGCTACTATCTACCTATTTGTCTCTTCCTAGATAAGACCAGTCATCCCTTCGACCCACTTTTCACCTTCATCTACTACCTAGATCTTTGTTAGACCACATACGCACCCTGTGGAACACTGTCCTAACCTCGCCTTGTATAAGGAAATGGTTAAACTGTCCTTTGCAGCTATTGATGGTGACATGAATTAAGATGATGATTGTGATTGAGATAGATTTGTATATAGTTTATAATACATGATATGCTCAGGTTCATATACCTCGAGCCAAGCAACCAGATTATGTTCCTCTAGATCTAGATTCATCAGAATAATTACTTACTCAGTAAAATTCTCCTTGTCTCAGTTGTGTGTTTAGGATCTTGACTAGGTTTCTAGTAACTAGTCAATGATGTTTCTCATATCACTGAGACATAGTCATGGTTGATACAACAGGTACAAACAATGAATCGTGTCTGTGCATGACGTTGTGATATAGTCATGATCGTCTGAACAATATCAACTCATGAATGAATCATGTCTCTACATGACACCTTGAGACAACGTCACTTTTCCTCATACTCCAGGCTCTCAGCGCAGAAAATTTTGATATGATTGATGAGCACGAGACAGCACTCAGAACCTGGAATGCAATCAAAGGCAAGTATTTTAGAACGAACGAGTATTCTGCAAGTACGTATCTAACTAGAATTGCAATGTTTGAATTCCGTCAAGAAATGGGCTTGGACAATTCTTGGGCTAAGCTAAAAGAGTTTCACCGAAAACTCATCAGTGCAGATCCTATCATGAAGAACGTTTATCCAGATTCGGCGTTATTCTTAATTCTGATAAAGACACTCCCAGCGGCCTTTAAGGCGACAACAGATGGATTCAGAATACAGCTTACTCTTTCTGTTGAGGACAAGCTGAAGATTTTGAACGAAGTCGAAGAAGATCTACGACTTCAGAATGAAAAAGCCCTCGTTGCTAGGCAAAAGTCGTCTAAGTTTCCACAGAAAATGCGACAAAATCAAAACTCTGATTCTGATAGCCCTGCTTATAGGTGCTATTTATGTAAACAGTCACACATTGTCGCTCGATATCCTAGGTTAGAAACAGCTGCGAGACTTTTGAAAGAGCACAACAGGAAGAAGAAAGTGCAGGAATCAACTAAACCACGCCTGCAAGATAAAGATAAAACCAAAACTTCTCGATCAGCACAAAAGCAGTCCAGATACAACAATGCCTTCTCTGCTGAAACATTAGCTTCAGAAAATGAAGATTGCGAAGAATGTCACCTGTCAAAAGAAGAAATATATAAGGCTACTCCATCCGATTGGCCCGTTGATACTGGCGCCACGTCTCACATGTCTGACCAACCTCTTCTATTCAGGAAACTTATACCAATTGTTCCCAAAAGAGTAAAGGCTGGAGGGGGCAAATTAAAGTCTGAATTTTCTGGCGATGTTCAAATGAGGTGTAAAGACGGATCTTCAATGCTTCTTTCTGATGTTTTATTTGTTCCAAATCTGGGAGTTAATCTTCTAACAGTGAGAAGGCTGTGTCAAGCAGGTTTGAACTTTGCGGGTAATCAAAATGAATTGTTCCTTAAGCTAGGCAATAAAGTTATCATTGAAGCTAGAATGAATCAAGGATTCTATACTATGACGCATATTGCTGAAGGATATGAAGAGACTGCGTTTAATTCTGTGGAAAACAACAGGTCAAATAATAACACTTCATATGTAAGCCCGAGTCAAATCTCACATCAAGAAACTATCCGGAAAAACGAAAGGGAAAGATACCTCAAGTACCACCGTCGCTTTGCTCACTTAGGACCTGAAAAAATTCGAAACTTACATCTGGTTACTACACTCAAAAAGCAGATCAAGATTCCATGAGATCTCGACATCTGTGAGGTATGTGCACTTACTAAGATGAAAAACAGGATCCCAAAGGTCCTAAGCCCTTGAATCAATGAAATACTGGGACAAGTTCAATTTGATGTCGCTGGCCCATTCCCAACAAGTATCAGAGGCAACAGATGGTTCCTCCTCATCATTGACATTTGCAGCAGAATGAATTGGGTGATTCCAATAAAGACCAAAAGTGATGCATATGAGGCATTAAAAACCTGGAAAACAGTAACTGAACATCAATCGGGCAAGAAAGTTAAATGTGCAAGATCAGACAACGCACCCGAACTCCTCAAAGCCATCCACGATTGGAAAATAGAAGATGGAGTTCTTGCACAATCAACCACTATTGCCTCTTCGCATCAGAGCGGCCCTGCAGAACGTTCGATCCAAACTGTTGAGTTTGATATGAGGGCAATGCTAGAAGAAGCCCAGCTTCCAATTGAGTTCTGGGATGAAGCAGCAGAAACTGACTGCTACATACGCAACCGAACTGACTCTGGCCCAATAATTTCGAATATGAAAACCAGTCCAATCAAAGCCTTTACAGGTGAAACCCCTTCAATTGATCATATACAGAAATGGGGGAGTAAATGTTTCTACTATGTAGATAAAAAGACACTGCCTGCTCATGAAAGACACGATAAACTTGTTAACCCAGCGAGAGTAGGCGTATTTGTAGTATATTCTGAGAATACAACAAAACACTTGAAGGATTATTCACCGGAACGAGGATACACTATTTTATCAAGTTGTCTAGTGATTAACGAGAACGAAAAAGGAGGAACAGTTGATCTAAAGATACAAAATGCAAAGATCGGGCCTCAAGGAACACCGAATGTGACCATGGATAGAAGAGCAAGAGGTAGACCAAGAAATGTGGAGATTGAACAAAAGTTAAGTCTTCCTCAAGCTAGTACAGAGAAGGATAAACCAAAAGAAACTGAGGAGCATAACTTTAACTCAGAAGCCATCACACTCACTGATCCACGTCCAGCTCATAATAAAGGAGATGCCAGTCGAGAACATGTAAGTATAGTGGGCAGTAGTGAACTCCCCACAATGATTCAGCCCACTCTCCACAAAGCAGCTCGTAGCAGTGAAAACGTTTGTCAAGGCTTAGAGAAGACCTTAATCAATGATCAGCACTTAGAAAATCTGAGCGCGCCTGATATGGATCTGGAAAAAGAACCTGAAAGTGATAACTTGGCTTCAGAAACAGACATTGATACAGACTCTGATTCACGAGAAGTATATGAGAGATATGAGATAGATGGAAATTATGAACACCAAAATACAAATTGTCAACCTTACCAGGAGATAATTTCACAAGACAACAAAGAAAACATGAGTGATGGCGAAGCAGAAAAAATTGATGTTGAGAAACTTGCTATGGACAATGATTCAGATGAATTAGAGGAAGAATATCCAGTTGATGCTAATCATTCAACAGAAACATTGTCATTAAATTCTCAGACAAAGAATTCAAACGTAGATACCTCATTAGCTAACACTAATCTTGAGCACAATTTTTCGACCTCAAAACATTTATTCCCACTGCAAAGGCACAGATACTTCACACGCTCTACCGCTCAGAAACGTACCTCTCAGCAAGAAACTGAGTCGCTTCGAGATTCCAAACGTGTCAAGGTATTCATTGCACAATTGATTCAAAGTCAAAGGAATGATCTAACAAACAGTTCACTATTGCATCAGCTACATGATAAAGATGTAGAATCTGCAATTCCAGCCGAGGTAATTGCGGGTATAAAAATTCCCTCTAGTTTTGCAGAAGCAACAAAAGATCCATCCTACTCAGAAGAATGGAAAAAGGCAATGAATGAAGAAATGGCGTCACTCCGGAAAAATAATACATTTGTGGAAGTCATACCACCAAAAGACGTAAATCTTGTATCCTGCAAATGGGTATACACAATCAAGACTCATACTGACGGCTCAATTGAACGTTTTAAAGCCCGACTGGTAGCGCGTGGATTCAGTCAGATTCATGGTCTTGACTATAATCAAACATTTGCTCCAACAGTAAGAATGGACACACTTCAATTATTTCTTGCTGTAGTTGCTGCCGAAGATTTAGAATGTTTCCATTATGATATCAAGAATACGTTTACAGAATCTCATCTTGAAGAGGACATTTTTCTTCAGCCACCTAAAGGAATTTCAATTAAAAGAGGCTACGTCTGGAAAGCACTTTGAAGTTTATATGGGCTAAAACAAGCTGCAAGAGACTGGAACTGTCTGATCAAAGATTTGTTACTGACATGGGGATTCACACAAAGCCTTGCCAATCCGTGCATGTTTACTCACGACAATGGTACAAGTCTATTGGTTTATGTTGATGACATTGTGGCATCAGCTAGGTCTCAAAAACATTTGGATTGGTTCTATAAAAAGTTATTGACAAGATTCAGTGCCAAGAATCTGGGGGAGATAGAAAAGATACTTGGAGCTAGGGTCATGCGAGATAGAAAGAACTGGACCCTATATCTTGGCCAAGAACAATACATTCAAAATGTGTTGGAAAAGTTTGGATTCAGAAAAGGTGCTCACAAGCCAAAAACAGTGCCACTCACTGGATATGAACACTTACGGCCTGCCACAAGTGATGACAAAATAATCGACGTTACAGAATACCAGCAAGCAATTGGAAGCCTTATGTATGCCACAACTGTCACGAGGCCGGATATTGCTTTTGCAGTTGGAAACTCAGTCAATTCATGAGTGATCCCGCAGAACATCATGGATATGCACTCAAAACAGTTTTCCAATACTTGAAGTTGACAATAAAATTTCGGATCTGTTACGGTCTCGGGGGAGAATATAGTAGCTTTAAGGCCTATTTGGATGCCGACTGGGCAAGTGATAAAAATGACCATAAAAGTACCTCAGGAAGCGTCACCATGTTCTATGGTGGTCCAATATCTTGGTCCAGTAAAAAGCAGCGCTCGGTATCAACATCAAGCTGTGAAGCTGAGTATATTGCTCTATCAATGTGTGCAAAACATGTACAATGGATTGCTCAAATAAGTCGAGACCTCGGACTACCGAAGTATATTGGGAAAAACCCTGCACTAGTCCAAATGCTCGGAGACAACCAAGGATCAATTGCGCTAACTGAAAACGCATATCTGAACAAAAGGTCAAAACATATTGATATTTGCTATCACTTTATTTGTGATCTCGCCGGAAAGGGGAGGTTGGCAGTTGATTACATTCCTACTGATGATATGGTAGCAGACAACATGACCAAACTGTTGGCAAGAGTGAAGTTCCAGAAATTCATTGAACAGCTTGGTATTAACTGTACACAAGTCCCCGTGATAGTATCTACTAAACAACAATTGATAGGAGACTAGAGTCAGGAAAACCTTTGAGGGGGAGTGTTAAATGACAAGGTGTGTCTAGCTGCTACAAGGGCAATCCGAGTCAGGCAGAGTCAATTACATGAGTCGCTTCAATTATGCTATTCATGCAGATCAGTTGCCTGGAGGAAAATTTGTACTTAGGAGTCTGGCTGTCTTGATCTTAGTATACTTTTAGTTAACTCGAATATCTGATTCTATCTGACCTCAATCCACTGTGCTAATTCCATCGTCTTCTATACAGTCATACTGCAATAGAAGTCCTCCAAATTAATAGATTGATCAATTTGTGACTCTGATGATATTTCAGATGATTGCAATGAGTCTGAGGAGGAATAGAAATTAAATTTTCCCGGGAACATGTAAACTTATAAAAACCAGGAGAGGTATGAAGACATTTGCTGGTAGTGTAAAAAGGTGAAATAAAATATATGTGAAGGGACTTCACATTTGTTGTTCACAATTATGGGTCCAAAAATGAATTTATATTTTATCTAAGGAGGAGAATATTTACAACGCGCGCGCAAAATATTTTGTTCCAATCAAGCGCGTTTTCTCGTGACACTAGAGCGCTTTTGTTCATAGACGGAGCCGGAAAGTTCCAGATCCACATACAAGGCTATAGCTTATATCACTATGCCCAACAACCTGCTACACATCACCTAATTAAACTAGCCCATTCTTATCAGTCTTCCTTGCTAGTTTTTGAAGTGCATTGAACTATTATTTGTATTTTAACTTAGCTGTCCACATGGCGTTTCATAATAAGCTATGCCACAATGATCCATGAAATCACGTCAGAAATAGCTAGCTGTGGGTCCAATAATTGTTGAAATTGGCACTACTTGGCAATGAAGAGGTGCATTAATACGGAACGTAGTAAGGTTCTATTATTACTAGCCACATTCATGATGACTCATACATTGACCAGCCTCCCAGTTATTTAGCATAAACAAGTGAATCGTGTCTTTCACTTAGATGTAGTAATTAGTTTAAATAGCGCTCTGATACTAAGTGGGTTTAATCAACAACTCTCCACTATAGTTTTCAGAATCTTCAATCTCCCAACTCGCTTCACTAGGTGATTTTAAATACAAGCCTAACAGCTTACGCTTCTCTATACAACTTCCATTCTAACAATAACTAGTGGAGAGATAACTTGCCCCGAGCAAGCATATACAGAAAAAAAACCTGATATAAAACCGTCCGGGTATGGGGAGCAAATGTTACAATTATGTGAACCCAAAAACCTTACCAGCCAGAGGTAGACACGATAAATTGGTCCTTCGCAGACGTGAGGGTGTTTTTATGGGACCAGTTGAATGTACAACTAAACAATACAAAGTGTACGCATCAGATCTAGGGTATACTTGTCGTACAAGTACGCTGTGTGTGGATGAAAAAACTAAGGGTGGTACGGTAAGTCTTCAACTTAGGGATAATACTAGCGGCACTCAAGGTACAAGCAACATACTTGGGGAAAGAAAGAGTCAAGGAAGGTCCAGAAAAACTAACAACCTAGAAATATCGCCTAAGCCCCATGCTCATAACAATATATCAATGACTGTACCTGTCACTGAAATTGAGAAAACTAAAATTCAAGTGTCAAATCAAATTGAAAGAGTTTAGACACCAAATTTAGATATCCCTGATGAGGACATCAAAAATAGGTTGAAACAGGATTGTCTTTCCAATGGCATAGTGAAGGCGAAACATTCTGCCATCCAAGAGAAAGAAAATGTGACGGTCTTAAAGTGGCGTTTTATTCAAACTGAACTCAGAGCTAGATACAAATGAAAATCTTAAAGTAACGAGCAGAGACATGACTGCAAGCCTCCTATTTATTTACAAGACTATGATCTCGTTCCCTCATTTCATACCATTCTCAAAATAGATCATGACCTGTCCTCCAACAAACACCAGCATCTCCGTCTAATTTAATTCAGCTTCATTTTAATGTTAGTAATTTTAGTTATTAAAATAGTTATGATGCATGTGGCTTAGATGACTCACGACTGGTGTTCGAGTCGTCCTGTCTGCAATCTAAATTTGTCACTTAAGAATAGATTTGCATGAACTGGGCCAAGGCCTATACTTGGGTCTAATGAGTTGTGGAGGGGTTCATGACATGTATGATGTTTAATATGGTTGGAAGAGTTCAAGCCTTATTTGTTAGGCAGCAGCCTAATGATAACCAGGTATGAGCCTGTGACAGAAAATGACAAAGGATCTTTTTCCAGTGCCATCTCTATGCCTGAGAATTCTAGCATCAATTGTTCCCTGGTCAAAAGTCAAAATGTTGAAGAAATTGAAGATGGGGACCAGACTCTGGTCCCAGAGGAAATGAGGGGCGTAGAGTTGTTTTCTGACCCAATTCCAATTTCCAATTCAGTAAATACTGTTGTAAATCATGTAAAAGGGAGTCAAGATGATATTCAAGAAGTAATATTTACGCCAGACATGGATGAAATGCTTGATGACCAAATACTTTCCCACATCCATGACAATATTGCATCAATCACAAATAGCTGGTTAAGCGAAAGCGATCTCAAGCCAAGATATTTCTTCAGAAAAAGTAAAGAAAAGGTTGGTAATGACAATGATTGAGAAGCCAAGAGAATAAAAGCTATGATTGCAATAATACTTGGATCCAACCTTCAAAGCCACATATCACATTCTGTTATAATCTGCCAAGAGATCCCAGATCTGTGCAGATTTATGCATGCCAATATTTCATGCAAGTCCAAGGACATGGAATTGAGGGCAACCCATAATTAGGGCATCATAGAGTAGAATGGAATGGAATGTACTGGATAGTGTAGGAACTGTGATATGGCTATCCAGGACATGTATATTATGAGATGTATCTCCTAGCAGTAGGAGCAAGCAAAAGTCATCTGAATACAAGCGTTCCTCAGTTAACACAAGTCTTTTCTATATCTACCTTGGTGTTCCACAAACACATATAGCATCTTTCCAAGGTAGAGATTCAACCCGTATGTGCTCATAATCTTAACACATTCTGCCTATTCTGCAAATGAAGTTATTGGTATCAAAATTTCAAAATCATGTTGGAAATATTGCACAATGTAATTGGCGCAATATTCATGGAACGAAAGTAGAAGTTGACTAAAAGAGTTTCATGTTCGGATTGAAGCTAAAGTTGTGGGAGATGTGCGCTACAAGTACAACTGTAAGCGACACAGAGCTTAAGACACAGCATAAACGAGGGTGGCGCCATCCAGACATAGAAAACCCCCCAATAACCTCCTTGCGCCCACGCCCTACAGCCGCTCATATGTCCAATAGGTAGCCTGAAGCGCTACCATATTACCTATTCCAACCTCTTAAATACACACGAGATTGTGTCGGGAACCTAGACGAAATGGAGGGCCCATACGTCCACAACACTCCGTGTCTCCATTTCCAACAAATCACACAATGATGCAGTGCATGATCCAATCTATGCCACTGAATGGATTGCAGCTATAAAAGAAGAATTAAATGCTCTTGAGTCCAATGGGACATGGATAGAATGCACACCTCCTAAGGGAACCAACTTGGTTTCGACACGCTGGTTATTCACCATCAAAATTCATCCAGACGGAAGCTTAGAGATGTTTAAGGCTCGACTCGTTGCAAGAGGGTTTAGTCAGCAATATGGGAGTGATTACATAGAGACATTCGCTCCTACTGTGCGTATGGACACCCTGCGGATTTTCTTGGTAATAGTAGCCAAAAGAAACATGGACTGTTGGCATTTTGATAAAAAAAATGCATTTACAAAATCAAACCTTAAAGAAGAAATTTATCTATCAGCTCCGCAAGGTGTCATTGTTGGAAATAGCAAAGCCTTAAGAGCTCTTAAGAGTTTTTATGGGCTAAAACAAGCTAGTCGTGATTGGAATCAATTACTGAAGCAGTTCTTAATAGAATGCAAGTTTAGCCAGAGTCGAGCTGATCCATGCCTATATGTGAATGCAAAAATGGAAATTTGGTTATTAGTTTACGTGGATGATATTGCTGCTGCTTCTCACCATGCTACCTCACTTGAATTGTTTTATGAAAAGTTATCATTTAGATTCAACGCCAAGGACCTGGGGGGTATTTCGAAGATTTTTGGAGTTCGAATAACTCGAGAAAGAAAAACTAGGACAATTTATCTCGATCAGGAGCAGTACATCTCGGGGGTTCTCGATAAGTTTGGTATAACAAAAGAGAAATATAAACCCAGATTGGTTCCTGTAGTCGATTACAAACATCTGCGACCTGGGAAAGAAAATGATGAATCAATTGATCCAAATGAGTTCTCACAGGCAATTGGTAGTTTAATGTATGCAATGATTTTCACGAGACCAGACATTGCATTTGTATTAGGAAGGCTATCAAAATTCATGAGAGCGCCTGTCAATCATCATGGTTACGCGCTCAAGAATCTTATGCGATATTTAAAGTCAACCTCGGACAAAAATTGCGTTTTGGACCCAAAAGTAATCATGCCGAAAATTTTACCATCTATACTGATGCAGATCGGGCAAGCAATAAGGTCGATCGGAAGAGTATTTCTGGGGGAGTTGGGATGTTTTATGGAGGGCCTTTCTCGTGGGCATCTAAGAAACAAAATTCTGTCTCAACGTCAACCGCAGGATCTGAGTATATTTCACAGGCGATGTATGCCAAACAGGGACAGTGGGCCGCACAAATTTTCAAGGATATGTTGTGCCCGGAGTACATAAGTCAGAATAAGAAAACTGTCCAAATGTTCGGCGACAATCAAGGTGCACTGGCCCTGGTAAAAATCCCTATCTTCATGAGCGTTCAAAGCACATTGACATCTGCTACCATTTTATTTGTGACCTCGCCAAGAATAAAAAGCTTCAGGTCCATTATATCTCAACGTCACAAATGGTTGCAGATGGGATGACAAAGCCACTTGCACGCATAGCCTTTCAGAGGTTTAAAAGGCAGATGGGACTCTCGGACGTTGATAGAAAAATTGAGGAGACAACTTGCTCCGAGGGGGAGTGTTGAAATAGGTTGTATCAGACAAATCTGTAAGCATCACGTGAAGGTAAAGATTAGTATACTACCCGAGCATTGCAAGACATTAGATTTTGTAATAATTAGAGACCATCCTTTGGTAATAAAGTTACTACACAACAATCAATCTGCTGCACTAAAGTTTAACAAATCATGTAAATCAGTGAGTGGTAAAAAGAGCAATCACTTAAGCTATGTTCTCTTGTCATAGAAGTGGAGCCACACTTGTACCTGTTCATACAAATGTTACAGGGGAGACGGGGCTAGAGTGTGAATAGTGGATATAGGGATTGTGTTGGGAACCCTTACGTAATGAAGGTAATTGTTATTAATAAGATTATACTTCATTTTCCAACATTGAGTACTTATGGAGGAGGGTCGACTGTTTGTGTATGCAACATATCTCGGAGTGTATTTGTTGCAAAGGTATATGTCAGATTGATTACTCGTCTAGTCTATTCTAACCAGCAGAGATACATATGTCTATGAAAGGTCTATGCAATGCTAATACCACGTGACATATCAACAGTATTTGCAAATAATATCCAGAGTAGGAGTTTCTCCAATGTCAAAAGAGTCATTCTACATGTAAAAATAGCACCGGTCATATGTCAAAGCTTTGTAGCTGCATACACATCAAATTGTTTAAAAAAAAAGTTCTGAATCTGACATCAAAGAGCTTTTAAAATTCGGCAGTATACATTTGCGTACAGGCGAGATTAGATAGGTTGGAATGGCAGGATGGCAATAGTTAGCTTTAGATACAATAGGGCCACCATAAATAGATATAAATTTATATCAATGGAGCTATTGAGGGTCCTCTATGGAACATAATTTTCTGCCAATAATCACCACATTGGTGCTTCTGTACCTACCCCTCGACCTATTACTAACGGCACATATTTTTTGTCACAGCCGCAAAATTACGGCTTTGGCAAGTTACTTCATCTCCTCAACTTGAAGTTAGGCGATTACACGGCCACCAAGTTTCTTCATGATGTTTCCGCACATCGGGTTTGGTCATAGCTGTGTCCACAAAGCAGGCAAAACCTGTATATCCTATTTGGCACAATAAATATTAGTCATGTGGGAACTCAGAGTTGGAAGAATGAACTAACTCTCGGAATATTGACCAGTGGTATGGATATCAAAGTATGTGTATGGAATTTTCGAATCCTCTTTAATTAAGGCTACTTTTGAAGTACTAGCATATTCGTGACTAGCCTCTGCTCTCTTCACGACATCCCCATCAATAATGGTCCCAAAACAGTCATACATCACAGCAAGTGCTGGCGCTACAACGCTCAAGAGCGCAATAGCGAGATGAGGAAGAACTATTTTCATTGTGAAGCAATTTATCTGCACAGCAGTTAGTTGTATCCAGACGGGACTATTTTCTGAATCGACGCACAAGTCTCTTCAAGTATTGCAATGATTCGAGTTGATAAGTCAGAGAAATTAACCGTGATAATTTGTGCTTTTAAACTTGATTGGTGTGAAAGAACTGATGTTCTTATGACGAGAGTGCCGCACAATTCCTTTTCACGGATGAAGACTTGATTACTATGTTGCCAAACATACAGTATTTATATCCAGTAGAACATGACAGACTTTGCGGCTTATAGAGTACCGCAAAGGTCTCAAGTCACTTATGCGAGTAAAGATGCCTCAAAAAACGAAGGAAGCTTAGAGATCCTGTGGAAGGCATGGATCTCATAGGCTTCATCCTTCTACGGTGGATGGACATCGGTGCAGGTGCAAGCATGGCTTGGCTTGGCTTGGGAAAAGTATTGACACCTATTCAACAACATGCTTGTCCCGGCAGTTGTAGTTGATAATGCTGAGAGGTCGAGCAGACATCAAATGGGTCAAAATGATTTCAGATATAACTAATATAGACCTGCCTATCTACCAGGTCCAGCCTTCCCGCCAGAAACTGTATAGCTAGCTGCATGTCACGAAATAAGACAATGTCCATATTAGTGGATAGATTGATCACGAAGCTACAAGGAGTCGAAGAGGACCATTCTACTTATTGTACCTTGCTTGTTTGTTTATGCTAATCACCTTAGTCAGCGAGGGTTAAACGTGACAAAGCATCATTGAGTCTGTGATCTCTCTCAACGGCTACCTTGGCTCTGTCTCCATTATATCCAGGGGATTCCTCGCCAGTAACTTAGCCTTCATAGTAATCTAAAACATTCTAATTACCGGTCTATATGGAGGGCAGTAGCTATAGATTACATGATCCGTTTTGAGGGGGAATTAATGATAAGTTGAAGCAATTACCAATCTCAAGCCATTTGGCCCACATATACGTACATGGATGCGTTATTTGTTTGGTATTTAGCATGCTACATTATTTCTATTGATAAAGTTTCTCCTCAGTATATAACTACCTAATACATGTAGGTCCTCTCTGCATTTAGGACAGGGATCCTCATTTGAATAGTTTATTGCATCCTATAACTCAGCAAAAGCTACCCTCGGACAATACCATACCCCACATGTTCTTATTTTAACATACACTTTAAGAGCTCCTTGCCCTAAGATATCCAAACAATGGCTGTGTCAGAAGCGGCATGTAAACAGCGGAGCAGAGACAAGGATCAAGACAAGAATGCCAGACAAGATGTTGCCCTCCTACATTATACATGAAATAGGTGCATAAATACTCGGCCAAAATGCCAGACCAGAATCATAGAACACTAGACTCTGGTTATCTCCACATACATAGATTAAACAATAGGCATTCCTGACAGGCTGTTTGCCGGTGTATGACGGCCGGGATTAATTGTAAAAGCTAATGGACACAGAGCTCTTCTAATACCGACATTAGGACTAGATCCAAAGACATAGTGACCCTTCTGAAGCGTTCGAAGAGGGTGACTAGCCCGGTATTGTAGACTTATTTATACCTCGGGAACTTCACGCTCTATCTTTCTATCCTCCTTCTAACCCTTTCCCGAAGGCCATTATGAAACGTCGGAGAAGTTTTTACAGAGCTTGATTGCTGTTATATAGATTAGTGTTACTATTTCCGTACCGTAAACTCATTGATAATGAAGTCCTTCTGACTAATTAGTCGAGACTTTGGTATTGGCGCTCATAAAATACCTCAAAGTTGAAAATTACTCAAAATTGTCAATCCCAGCCTGCCAACTTAAGGCCTGCTTCCTCCCTTGTTCTACGCCTCAGCTGCCTGTCTCAGTACTGGATGCACTAGGACCCACCTCACGGATCTTTCTCGTAACAGTCCTTCACAATGGGCGTCCTGGCAGAGGAAGGGTCGATTATCGACTTTCGCCTTGGGATTGTTGTTCATTGGTTAATGAGATACAGTGGGTGCTACAGATGTGAATAAGAGGACTGCGACTTGGCGCATTCCATTCAGAGCCAGTGAAACCCAGCTTTTCTTTGCAGCTAGAGGTTGGAGACTCCTGTGCCAAGTAGCCCTCGGGATAGATTCTGTTATGGCCATGCATCCTTGAAGAAGGTTCAAGGAGAAGACATCCGAGAAAACTCTGACAATTCGAGTTGGTGGGGCTTACCATGACATAATCTTCCAAAGCCTCACTTACATCTAGCACGTAGTTAGTTATACTTAAGGAAGCTGGAATTACTCTAAAGTAGTTCTTCAGCTTTTCAATCTTATATCCTCATAGTCTCTAGAATCATACTGCTCGACTCGACCTCTCGATCTCTCGTTCTGCAGTCCAAACCTTTTGTGCCTCGCCCAATCAGTTTAACACTCCTAACCTTACCCGTCTATATCTTCTCGTACTTACTCGCCTAGTCATTACTAGGATATCTTCAGCAGACGGCAAATCCCACTTTGTTCACTACACGCCGTAACAGATTCGCTCAGTGGGGGGGATAGCATTGGTGACCTTGAAAATTACCGCCCACAGGTGGACATGTAAAGCGTCTTCAACTTGTTTGCTATCACCCATCTAGAGTGTTTAAAGTGCTGCTCCAATACTTGTTGCAGTTTAGCAGACTGATTTTCCGAGTGTTTTATTTGTATCATTTCACGTGTCAGGAACTTTGGCTTAGCTCGGAAGACACGGGTCGGAACGAGACGATGCCGGGACCAATGTAGTCGGAATACCATGTGATCGGAATGGGACGAAGGCGGAACAAGACGGAGGCGGAACGGGACAGAGTCGGGGTATTAGGTAAAGCTTAAGGTAATTCGATCAATCTAAAGTCTAGAATAATTACAAGACAAAAAGCTATAGAACAGATCCAGTCCTAGATCTTCCTTAAGTACTCAAGAGCAGTTACTACAATCAGGGGTATGGTAGTCTACATGTTGTAAAGGTAAGAGCTTACGGAGGTTAATTGGCAGAAGTTTTACGGATGATTATCGATGAATCAATATGAACTGCTGATATATTTGATATTCAGAACTATGAGGATTTGGTAAGTAGAAAGCGCTAATTATATACACATCTGAGGTAGCTAGACTCTCGCCTCATTTACCCAAAATAGTATCACGGAATATTCTAGTCTCCTCCATCTGGCAGTACAATCTAGAAATACTTTTTAAACAGTGCTCCATTGTTCCTCTACTCATCATGGAGCCACCTGGAAAGTTCTTCCTTCACCCTCAGTGATCATTACCCTTGTGCATCGTAAACCTAGCCATCACCAGCACAACACTTCACACTCTGTGGCAGGCTTGAAAAGGGCCATTTTCAGTTCAGGGGCACCACGGCAGGCATTTATAACTGCAGTGCGAAGTACAGTCGGTCCAGAATAGTTGGCACCAAGCGCTCTCTGGCAGAGTTCAAGCTTGTCGAGCGTCATTTGTAGGACTTCGTGGAGCTTCTTGTCAGGGTTTTCCACACGAGTGCGGTTGAATATAGTGGTGTTCCAATCTGTATAGTAATGACTGTGATTAACCTCGGTGTCAAAGTGGCGTTTGACCTTTGTGTAAGACACAGCAAATGTTTCATTGCGGTTGACAAAGTGTAGGTAAAAATGTTCAGCTCTACCTGTAAGAATACGAGGGAACACTGCATGGAATTGACTTGGATCGATGTCAATGTGAAAGCAGACATTAAGAGAAACCTTCATCTTATCATCAAGTAGATCATATGGTTCACTGGTATACTTGCTCGTTTTTCTTTACATCCTGACAAACTGGGTTGATTTGGCAGGGTCGAGTCGTTGGTAGGGAAAGTCAATAGGGGGAAGAGTGCTGTAGAGATCCCGGTTGTGATTGAAGTGGGGCCCTGATCCTGCACAGTCTTGAGATGAAACAAGCCCTGGGAGTGCTAGAGTTGGTTGTTGGTTGTTGGGAGACGAGGAAAAAGTACGGGGCATAGGTTTTTGTGGTTGACAAGGGGCGGGAGTAGATTCAAATGATAGCATCGACTGATTCTGAGGTACTATTTTGTATTGTAGCGTCTGTATTTGCGATATTTCCTGCTTAGATTGGAAACTTTGGGACAGCAGTTCTTGCCGCTTTCTGTATGCTTTCAACTTGGGGTTGATGATCTCAGTCTCTGTCGGAACACTACCAATGGTCAATTCACAAGCTTGTGTGGGGTTACTCAATTCATTCCTATTTCTTCTCCCTGCCGGAAGGAATTCTATAAATACATTGTTACATTTAGCTAAACGCTATTCCCTATAAGGAAAAGTCTCAACTCGACCCTTGTACATAACATGTTGTGAGCCAGTTCACACACTGGCGGTAAACGAGAAAAATGAAAAATAAAAAATGAAAATGAAAATGAAAATGAAAAAAATAGACGACCTATCTTAATACTAGATTTTCCTTTATCTTTCAACCCACTGATTTGGGTTGACACATATTGAATTTGTATCAATAAGTTCCTTGAGTGCATGGCAAGGTTTTTCCTTTGTCATAGCATCTGCAGGATTGGAACTTCCTTCGATCCATCGAACTTCAGCTATTTCCCTTCTTTCGTAGGATTGACGGAGGCACATGAGATCTATCATAAGCCTTTTTTCTTGAGTTGTTCCCAACTTAACCAAACAATCGTACAGGGATTTCGAGTCAGTACACAGAACAAGAGGTATTTGATTGTCTAGTATCTCGTCGAGAGTTGATTTGATAGATGCGCCAATATCAAATCCGTTCACCATTCCGTAAAGTTCCGCTGCTAAGACACTTCTTGTGATTCTTTTGCACTTGGTTGACAACCAATGAATTATGTTGGCCTTATTGTTCTTGTCTGCAAGAACCATTACGAAACCTATTTGAGAGGACAGATCATTATTATTGGCGAAGGAGGAGTCGGTGAAAATGATAAGTTGCAGAGACTCTAGATCTAGTACTACAAACTTAAGACCCCTCGAGGCGTTTTTGATTTGCCATTCTATTCTGGAATTCAACTTATTAACACATTTGTGGTCAGGATTTGTAGCTTGAGCAGCCGTGGATAAGTCGAAGGATGATTCGGGCTGACACATGCTGGCAACGTAAGCCCCTCGGGCTCGTTGTGCAAAAAACTGCTCTTTTTGTGATATTGAGTGTCTCACTTGCCCTCTGGAACCAGTGATGTCAATTGGCGTTGGACTAATAAGTTGTAGGTTCTTGCAGTGTCGCTCTTGGGTTAGGGTTATAGCCCTAGAGTTCTTTACTCGATTGATATATCCACCATTAAATTTGATGGGGTTATCAATGTCAAGTCTTTCACGTTCTTTTGCTAGAAATTTTGCTTGTTTTAACTTTACTTCTTCTTTTATGGCAAAGGATTTATTGGCTAAGAATAAAGTGTCATCTGTTTGGAGACCAACAATACCAAAGTCCCCTTCAGAGTTGTTGCTGTACAAGAGACAGGGATCGTACGTCGACGTTTTCATCAAAAGATTTCTAGTGTGGTGTTGATGAGACGTCTTATACCAATGATTACCTGCTTCTGGCACACCGTACAAGGGCTTGACAACTTTGAGGATTGTGCCTTTTTCCGCGAGCTCAATTGGTGGTTGTATGTAGAAGTTTCTGTTCAATTCTGTATTGGATTGAACATACGCTTGAGTAATATCACGCAAGTACAAGTCCAATGGTAACATGGAAGCAAGTGCGAGAATTATTCTCTGGCTTACTCTTTGTATGGTAGGAGATTGTGTTAGGACAATCTCCTTTTCTCGGTCATTGTACGCTTGAACTACAAGGCGTGATTTTTCCATAGCCTTTTCTGTACCAGGGTTTTTGATCTCGTCCACAAACCTAGATTTTAATATTCTAGTGCCAGGAGGAATTTCGGTCGGGTTGATCTTTTTAAAAACTCCTTTTTCAAGAAGCCCATTGATCTCTTTCTGACGTGAAGCAATAAATTTTGGTTGCGGAGGGCTTGCTTGGTTGTTAAAAAGAACTTCTAAGCTTGGGTTTTCTGGAAATCGGACAGGAAGGCGACGGGTTCTGGCTGGGTTTCTCCTTAGTTTGCTCACACCTTGTGATTTTTGGTTTTCTTCTTGTGTAGTATTCATCCTGGGGCTAGAGGTATGATTGTCATCTGACGCTTCATGAGGTGGAATGTCATTATTGTTAGTTGAAAAGAAAGGTCTGACAACAGTTGATCTAAAGTTGGATGGGCCTGATGGCATATTTACTTTGCAGGTTTTGTTGTTGATTTCAATTAATTTAAATGGTCCTTCCCATTTTCCGGCTTGCCCGTAATTACCTTCTCTATAGACAAGTACGTCAGAATTTGGGGTTAGGTCTTTCGTTATGGCTGTGTCCGGGCCATTTCGTTGGCCGAGGGCATTGTTGACTTGGATCTTGGCTCTAATCTTTGATATTTCATCCATTGCTTTTCTAATAGCGGCTGCGCGCTGAGTTATTGTTGGTGTTGGTGGGTCAGAATCCGACAATCTAGGATATGCCCCAAAAACTAGTAACGTTGGAACTAGACCGTTAGGCCCAGCAGAGTCATTGATAGCCTTTATTGTCATTTGAAGCATGCAGGCTTTGTTTGTACCTGTGTTTTTAAGTTCTTCCTTTATTATTGAATATGATCTACGGACTAGGGTGTGGTACCGTTCGACTGTCCCCACAGACCAATGAGCTTCGACGGGGACATTTTTGACAGATATAGCCATTGAAGCTGCACTCTGGTAGAACTCTTTGCTGGTGAAATTAGTTCCTGCATCAGTAACAATAAAGTCCGGAGGACCGATATAAACGTCAATCCAACAACTACAAATAGTATCCCATGTATGCTTTGCCGAAAGATTTTGGAGCCATCTTGCTGCTTGAAATTTTGTGGCCGTGTCCACGATATGAAGGACTGGATCAGACTCAATATACATCACATCAACAATGATGGAGTGATTAAATTGAATGTCTGAGTCACGAAGGTTAAACTTGAATCGGCTTGGTGGACCTCTGTGTTTTTGACAATAGGTGCAGAATTTGGTCAGATGGTCAATTATTTTTCTGTCAATACTTTGACGCCCAGATCGTTGCAAAACGTCGTGAAGTCTATTAGCGGAAGGGTGACCGAAGCGTTGGTGAATTCGTCTTAATTCAGATTCTGTGAGGAGGCACGGATTGGAGGTGAAGGATGAGGTGATAAAAGATTGTGAAAATTCTCCCCAAATTAGAAAGGTATGGCCAAAACACCGTATAGCTGGTACTTTAATAGACCGAGAAACCAAAATATTTTGAATATTATCGTAGTAAACGCCTAATTTATCCATATCTGAAAGAGAAAGTAAGAAAGGAGTGTCGGCCTTGACAATATGAAATTCAATTTCTCCAATTGGGGTCTTTAGAATGATGGAGCCAATAGAGGTGGCGCATCCAATCCCGAATTGAACCTTAACAGTTCCGGCTGTAGATGTATTAATAGGTGTATAGGCAATATTGCAGAGAGCCTGATATTGATTGTACCCTGCAGTTGAATTCCTTGAGGCGCCGGTATTGATAACTATGCCGTAAAAAAGATCTTTTACATATCTTGATGATGTTAAAAATGAAAAAGAATTAGTTGAATGAGGGTCAATGTAGTTTGAGGGGTCGATACGCGTGATAGCATGTTCAAATGCCCGGTTTTCTAGGTGTTGCGTTAGTGCCCTCGGGTTGATAACACTATTTATCGAAGAAAAATATATTGACGGTTCAGACATTTGATCCTCTGTGTGATGTGGAGAAGACGAATCAATATTAAGGATCAATGTTTCCATAGTTTCTTGAACATTATCATCTGAAAAATCATTTCCGTTGGACTCTTGTTGCCTCTCATATTCTGCAATGTATTGACTTGCGTGTTTTTCAAAATTCTTTGATAATTGTTCCTTAAATTTGGCTTTTGCCTGTTGTTGTTCTGATTCTGAATGGTTACTGGACCAGCATCCAGGCTTTTTGCAGACATAACATTTTCCTTTATTTAGATTCCCCTGTTGATGCTTATACGGAGTTCGTATCTTTGTATTTGCGCTGTTTTGTCCTTGATCGTTTGATTGTTTATAGTACCTCCGGTCCGTGAAGAATTGGGTTTGTTCAGTTTCTTTTGATTCTTCGTAGGTTTTAATTGAGGATTGGAGATCATTGATTAATCCAGTGAGTGTTTCACACGGTTTAAAACAAGCGAAGGAGCAGGCGGGAACTCTGCGACAGGCATTGATAAGCTTGTTGTGGAAGAAACTGTCTGATCGGAGTTCTTTTGAAAGACTCAACTGTAGATTTCGGAGTTCGCTGATTAGGATCTGAAGACATTCTTCTGTTGATTTTTCTGAATTTTCTTTTATTACTAATCCCAAGTTTAGCTCGTCCCATCTTGCAAGTCTGCTTCTTTTATACTCTGCACCCTCGAAGTAGTTCTGTGTAGTATGACACATTACTTCGAAGTTACGTGTTAGTTGATTTGTTGCTATATTTGCATAATAATGGTTCAATGCGGCACCACTCAGCATTGTTGGGTATGCTTTTGCTCGGATGCGATCTGGAATATCCGCTCTTTCACAGTTATCGAGGAAGATTGCCAATTTGAAGTCAAAGCTGTCTTGTTCTCCCCGATATTTCATTTCATTGTCATACATTCTGGCCAAATTTGCAAGTTCTTTGCCATAACCTTGATCTTGGCTTGATTTTTGTGAAGGCTTATTGCCTGGACTATAGAGATCTTGCTTGAGGTCTTGATCTGGAATAAATTTATAGGAGGGACTTTCGGTGAATGAGTTGTCATAGTTTTTGTAGAATTTTGTTTCAGGTGGTGGAAGTTTGACCTTTGAATTCATAATCGAGGCTATTTTGTTTGAAGAGAAGGTCTCGTTTGACGAAGATATCTCTTCAAGAGTCCACTCAGTTGGGTTTTCTTCTATGACAACATTGTAGAGGGACTTAGCTATTGTGGTATTTCTGTCCCATTTCACCCATACCCCAAAAGTTCTAAGGTGTGAGCGGAGCGCGCGTTGAAGCGGTAGTTTAGCAAGTTTGAAGTCCTCCACTGTACAATTGGAGAAGTCATCCTTGAACGCCTCCCAAAGGTTGTCGTCCTTGAACTTGTACTTATTGTATTCTATAATCTTGGATTCAATCAAAAGGTTCATTGCTTTTGCTGCTGCTGCTGTTCTTGTTGCTGTGGTTTCGGACTCATTTGTTGGGTCAGACATTTTTAAATAGGATAGGTTAGGATAGTCGGGATTTGGAGGGTTTTGTTATACGTGATGGACGCAAATCGAGGGCCTTTGTCAGGGGTCGATTTCTTGAGTATATCTTCGAAGTTGAGGGCCTTGCGAAAGGGGTCAACCATAAATTTAAACTCCTTAGCAAATACAATCAAATAGAGGCCTTTTTCAGGGACTATGCGATTGGATCTCTCTTCAAAGGGTGTATCTGATCTGTACGTCTACTGATCAGTGTCGGAACACTACCAATGGTCAATTCACAAGCTTGTGTGGGGTTACTCAATTCATTCCTATTTCTTCTCCCTGCCGGAAGGAATTCTATAAATACATTGTTACATTTAGCTAAACGCTATTCCCTATAAGGAAAAGTCTCAACTCGACCCTTGTACATAACATGTTGTGAGCCAGTTCACACAGTCTCTCTGAGAAGATCATCATTCCACTCAGGCAAGTTTTCGGGGTCAAGATCAAGCAACTAAACAAGCTGCTGCGTTGTGCTGGTTCGGTTGAGTTGTTAGGAGACAGAGGAACGGAGGATGGGCTGCTGGAGTAGGAAAGGTGTTCGGATTAGGTCCTGGTCAACGATGTCTAGCCTAATTGTGCTATGTTGCAGGCTACTGTTCCAATTATTCATGGGGTCATCATCAGGGTTGTGAGTAGTTTCGGTTTTGGTGTGGGTTTTTAGATTGATACCTAAGCGTGTTGCATAGTAGTCAGACATGCGACTCGATTAGCATATGCACGGTAGACCTCAAACCCAAAATGATGATACGAATCAGGCTTTACATGCTACGTCCTGTATGGCTAGCGTAGTTGGAATATGGGGAATTTACCTGTAGATAGATAAAGACGTTGTAGCCCTCTGATAGTTGGGACAAGTCTTCTACAATATTATATCGGAATCAATACTAGCCTCTCATTAAGCAATCTCATGAATTATTTCCAATGTCTGTGATAACAGACATACATATACAATATCGACAACAAGTTTTAAAGTCGATAAGTTATGAGCCCGGAAACTGTCGACAACAACTTCAATGTCGATAACAAGGGTTGAAAATACAGGCTGGTGCATAGACGCTGTTCATGTACTCTACAATCTCTTCACCTGCCGAGTTTGGTGAATTAATCTATCCAAAACAATATCATACTTCACATCATCCATTAGATAATATTATCAATTGTTGGGATGCACATCTAGCATCACATTCATAGATCACCATTATCAATAAGAGTTCACATTTGATACCTACTGACACCCATTGGCCACAATGATACGCACTCAGTGTCCATCGTGCCATCAACCAGCGTGAGCGCGCCATCTCCGCGACTCACAATTTGTTGATAAATCGGGACTAAGAAGTTTATCTCAGAGTAAAGAAATGTGATTCATTGATTCTTATGAAGTATTCCATCTTTCTTTAAATACAAGTCCATCCGTCCTTCATCCGATCACCCACGTACAGAAAATATAATCTCCCCATACTATTGTGCAAGCTTAATGTGTCAAGTAGTGTTGTAAAGGTAAGAGCTTACGGAGGTTAATTGGCAGAAGGGTTTCGGGTGATCATCGATGAATCAATGTGAACTGCTGATATGTTCGATATTCAGAACTATGAGGATTTAGGAGGTTTAAAGCGCTAATTATATACACATCTGAGGTGGCCTGACTCTCGCCTCATTTACCCAAAATAGTATCACGGAATATTCTAGTCTCTGCCATCACCAGCACAACAAGTAGTTCTAAGTATGAAGTAATAACACGATTAGTTCCAATATCGCAAACAGCAACTGTCGGGAGCGACTAATACTAGTACAAGTTTACGAGTCGTAGATAACACGAATATAGATAGTTACAGAAATACGGCTCGTACATGATTACATGAGTACAAACAGTTACAGGATATTTTCACAGATAACGTCAGGTAAAACGTTTAGAGCTCAGTATGTCTCACGTGATATCTTGGCGCACTCAGCCCGCAGGGTTATATGTACTTTCTTGTCGGTTTCACATTGCTTTGGATGCAGGTCATGGTTAGGTTGACACGCCCCCCCAGACTCGATAGCAAATATGCGAGGCTGTTAGCTGTAAGCGTCTAAGTATATTGGTATGGACTTGAATTCAGATTGTTGACATGTACGTCCACAAGATTCATTTGCTCGACAAATATGCGGTGTTTCTGTGGAGGGAGGGCTTTAGTGAAACCATCTGCAATCATTTTATTAGATTCTATCCAATCAACTTTTATCCTACCGCACTGAACTTCTTGTCTGAGCCAGCACTGATGTATATCAACATGTTTTAGTCGAGCTTCCAGCTTCGGGGTTTCTTTCTGCAATAATCTGAGAGTTTGCTGATTGTCGCATAATATGATGGGTGCATTTATTTCTAAGTTGAGATTTTGAAAAAGTCGAGTCCACCATAGATATCCCTTCGCAGTTATTGTGAGTGCAAGGAGTTCTGCCTCAGTACTCGATGTTGTGACTGTTTTTTGCTTTATGGCTTTCCAGTGAATCATGCTGTTGAAGAGCTGAAAACAAAATCCGCTGGAGCTGTATCTCGTTTCAGGATTGTCTACAAACGAAGCATCACTGGACGCCACAAATGCTTGGCTCATAGCTGCGGGAGATCTTCCATCGTATTCTATACCCCTATACTTGGTTCCCACTAAATATCGCATCATGTGCTCTGCTGCGTCCATATGTTCTTTTGATGGATTTTGTAGGAACTCAGATAATTTTGAAACACCTTGGGCGATGTCTGGCCTCGTAATTACTGCTGGATAGTTGAGTTTGCCTACCCTTTTTTGATATCTACTAATTTCCCTAGCTGTGGCTTGGCCTGGAATACGATATAACGGTTTTGTTGGTAAAGGTGTTGATGGGATGTTCATTTTTTCAGTATCAATATTAAATTCATTTGCTATTGTGTCAATATACGCGTCCTGAACTAGCCAAATCTTTTGTCGGAATTCGTCTCTGACAACTCTTATACCTAGGAAGTGATCAATTTGTCCAAGGGGCTTTGTTTGATATTTTTTTATCAGTTTGCTTTCAAAATCATCAGCTCTAATACTGTTTCTTTCATGGTAAGCTACGATGATGTCATCTACATATACAAGTATGATTAGATGCGCGTCTTTAAAGAGACAATTGACTCCAGGCACGGGAGATAATCCTAAATTCAGAAACGTATCTTGTAAATGATTTTGCCATAGTAATGCTGACTCTGGTAGTCCATATAAAGCCTTTTTAATAAGTAAGAAGCAGTTTTTTACCTCAAATCCATCTGGCAAGTGAGCTAGTATTGGCTGATGAAGATCTGCATTGGTATATGCCGCAACTATATTGTATTGACATATTTTGTAACTAAAGACAGTCGAAATAGCTATTATGGCTCTGAAAACCTGAGCAGCTAGGGTAGCAGCATATGTTTCTTCCGTGGAATGATATAAGTCCCCTCGAGCTACTAGTCTTGCTTTATAAGATGATAAATATCCGTCAGCGTCAAATTTATATGTATATACCCACATTAGTTGTAGGATTTCTTCTGTGTTAATGATAAATTTTTCCTGCATATTTTTGGCCTTTTGTGTGTTGATCCTTGAACATAACTGCTTCTCGAAGAGAGTATTGAATTCTTTTTGCTCGGCTGCTTTGAATCCAGTTGAGTACTGATGATGAATCATTTGCTTGCGGTTTTTAGGAGGAGGAGGGAGATCTTTTCTATGAAGTTTTTTGGGTTTAATTGAATTTTTAGCTTCTGCAAAAGAATTATGAAAAGCAGTAAAAGCTGTTGGTTTGCGTCTCCGCTTTCCTGTGATTATGTTATTGACATCTATATTGCTATTAATGTTTTTTGATGAATTTATATCCTCGTGCTTTGGAATTTTAAAATCTGAAATTTATTTTTGAGTTTGTTTTATACTCGAAATTTGTGGATTAGCTTGTTGATTTGATGAAAGGATTGAATCATCTTTATTTTGATATTTCTGTTTGTCTAGTTTTATAATTGGCATTTTTATGAGTGTTTTAACGTCCGGGGGGTTGGAAGGGACATCTATGATGATGTCATTGTCTTCTCTCATTGTCTCAGACTCCCAGTTTTCCATTCTGATACATCAATAGCCTGTATAATGTCCTCAGCTGATTCACATAACACTGCTCCTATATCAAGGTCTTTTGGGTCGTAAAATTTACTTTTGTCAAATGTGGCGTCCCTGGTCATTATTACTTTATTTTTACTTGGAATCCAGACCTTAAAGATATTTGTTGAAGGGTACCCGACGAGATGACCAAGGTGGGCCCTTGAATTAAGTTTCTGAGAGTGAGGGATATGTTTATTGAGGGCATAGGCTCGGCAACCAAAGGCATGTAAATGAGCGTAGCTTGGCTTGACACCATGAACTATCTCAAAAGGTGTTTTCCATCCCAATTTTCTGATTGGAGTTCTGTTAGCAATATATCCTGCAGCGGTAATTGTCTCTGGCCAAAGGTTAGTGGGCAAAGAAGCTTCTAAGCCCATAGATCTTGCCTTTGCTATGATCACCCCCCCAGAACGTTCGGCAGCTCCGTTCTGTGCAGGTGTATCAGGTACCGAGATTTGACATATTATTCCTTGCTCTATGATGAGATTTTTGCATTCTTGAATTAACGATGTTTCCCCATCTAGCCGGATAATTTGAATTTCTTTTTTCCATTGAGTTTTTATCAGTTTGATAGCTGTCTGTATTGTGAGTTTAAACTCCGATTTTAGTCAGCAGGAAAAAATAAAGTTAAAATGACTATCAGGACAGTATAAACAGCTTATATACTTGTCTCCATTATATGCTGGTTCCATTACTATAGCATCCCAACAGAGAGTATGAAAAGGTTGACCACTACGTGGGATTTCGGAGCCAATTTGTCTTAATGATATTTTTTGACTTAGCTAACAAGCATGGAACACAATGAGTGGTTTTTGGTACAGGATCGGAAGGGTCTATATTTATACCATAGTCCGGACCTTTTATCTTTAATATTACCTCCTGACTTGCGTGTGATAGAATTCGATGTAGATCTGCTTCTTTAAGCGTACGTATTTTTGGATTATGAGTCAGCCGGGCAATCATTGCAACATTTTGACTTGTTGGAGTGTGTGGATTGTTGAATAAGATATGCCCGCCTTCTTGATAGAGATTGCAGGCAATTGAGTAGTCTTCACACTCTAACCTAATAGGATTACGACTGTTCCAATGGAACCCGGACTCGTTTAGTAGCTGCATTGAAACAATATTAGTCAGAAAACCATGGGCTAACCCAACGTTATATAAGGTAATGTGTCGCTTTCCGTTGGGCGTGTCTACTTTAACCCTGACTGTTCCGTAGGATTCAATTGGAATTGTTGTATTTCCTGCATGAATTACCTCTCCACTTTCTGCTTTCTTCGTTTCTTCAAAATGATATTTAGTTGCATTATTACAGATGTGTATATCGGAACCTCCGTCTAGAATCCAAGAGTTTTTTAATATATCTTGTGAATCTGTGATTGCAAATGTTGCGAAGTTTAAGGAGCTAACATTATATGAATTTTGTAGCTCTTGTGTATCATTTTCTTTTATGATGGCATTGCCTAAATACTCATTCTTGGGTGCGATATTTTCAACAGCTATTCCTGTTCCCTTTGAATTACCGTCATATTTTGACATTTTTTCTATTAATATTTTGAGTTTAATTCTTCGTGGATCAGTCAATGCATTATTTATCTGATGGTAAATAGAGTCTCTTCCTATCCAGCCCGAAGGCCTTAGTTCGGGATTCAGATAATAACATTCCTTAAAGAGGTGAATGTTACTGCAAAGACTTGGTTTTTGGCCTGGTTTCACGGATCCGTAAATGAATTTTTAATACTAATATTAATTCGTGATAAGATGAAGGGGTAGTTTATTAAAACCATCAATTTAATAATAGCTTCCCCTATACAATTAGTCATGTAAAACGTCATGTAAGGATATACAAGGGAGTCATGAAGAGAAGGACAAGAACACAGCCATCAATGCAAAGATATTGGCAAGAATTGATTACGATTAATTCCGGCTGGCAAATGCTTCTACTCTGGTATATAATAGTTCAGCGTGAGAGATATTTACTCCTCACGCAACGTCTTCTTTATCTACCCTTTACAACACATTTGTTCACCCATCTCTTCTTCGGGAAGACCATATATCTGTTGCCCAGTTCTTCATCAGCAAGACCCACGTGTAACATCTACTGCAACTAGTTGCCCATTCATCTCTTCCTAGAGAAGACCTGTCATCCCTTTGACCCATTTATAATCTTCATTTACCACCTAGATCTTCACTAGGCTATACAACGCACCCCGTGGAACACTGTCAAACCCTCATCCCTGAGACCTGGTCTCACACCGTTGTGTGAAGTGGCAAAAGAGGCTGGTATTGTATTTTGGCGAGATGTTTGATTTCTATTGTAGTGGTTTCGGAACACCTCTATTACATCTTCAAGTTGAATAAGGTTGACTGACTGATCTAATGATCGCTGCCTTACATTTTCATCTATTCTAAGCTCTAGGTTAGTAGCATAAGATTGATCAATGGTTTCCAACGCAAGGGCAAAGTCATATAAAGGACGTTCTTCTAAGACATCTAGAAGATTCATAGACAGGGCAAGACCGTAAACCCGCTCCCATTCATACAAGAATCGATCAATGTTTTGGTTTTTGTTGTAGACTTTAAGAGCATTGTACGAAGTGATAACCTCTAGCTTTCTCGAACGATCTGTCGGCGCTAGTCTTTTTTGGAGAGCTCTGAGGAGAGCCCAAGTCGTTGTTACGTCACGAGTCCATAATTCATTCTCAAAATGGATACTTCCCATGATATAGCCATCTATTTCTCGTATGGACCGTATAATTTCTCTGTTTAGGTTTACTCGAGTGGCATGGTGTTTCTCGAGATACTGAAGTTTTGAAAATTCCTCGGAATTGAGTTCTAGGATTGTCTCTGCTGTGCTTTTGATGTCTCTGGGATGAGGTTCTTGAGGATTCTCCGGCAGTTTAGGTTGAGTGGTTTTGCTTGGGTCAGTATACTGCCACACATCCTCTGAGCAGCCTCTTGTCGCTTTTGCTTTGATAATATTGATCCAAGGTAACCATGTGGCTTGATTTACCAAATATATTTTCCTAGATGAGTCTTGTTTGCCTGCCTGATTTTGGTGATACATACTTGATATTGGCGCTTTGAATATTTTTAAGCTGAAAGTAATGTCAGAAAGATATAGATGAGATGGGATGGGATGATGTAATATATAGATATGAAGTCAAGCAAAGCAAATGGTGCTGATAACTGTTGATAAATCGGGACTAAGAAGTTTATCTCAGAGTAAAGAAATGTGATTGATTGATTCTTATGAAGTATTCCATCTCTCTTTAAATACAAGTCCATCCGTCCTTCATCCGATCACCCACGTACAGACAATATAATCTCCCCATACTATTGTGCAAGCTTAATGTGTCAAGTAGTCCTAAGTATGAAGTAATAACACGATTAGTTCCAATATCGCAAACAGCAACTGTCGGGAGCGACTAATACTAGTACAAGTTTACGAGTCGTAGATAACACGAATATAGATAGTTACAGAAATACGGCTCGTACATGATTACATGAGTACAAACAGTTACAGGATATTTTCACAGATAACGTCAGGTAAAACGTTTAGAGCTCAGTATGTCTCACGTGATATCTTGGCGCACTCAGCCCGCAGGGTTATATGTACTTTCTTGTCGGTTTCACATTGCTTTGGATCCAGGTCATGGTTAGGTTGACAACATTGCACATGAGCCCGTGTAACTCCACCGACGTACAGCAGAGAAATAATTGCTATATACCTCACAGCTCATAACCACAACATGCTGGGACACCTTGCCACGCTTGGTTCCGGTATATACGCCTTTGTCACGCACAAAGTCACGAAAGTATATAGGTGCTTCGGAGGGTAATCTGTCGAACATATCCATGGTCCAGCCTTCAAATTCCTCTTGAAAACCCTGAATAGTATCGCCGTCATTGTAGTCCTTGTAACCCTCAGTGGCGCGAGCAACTCTTGTGAGTAGATGCTTTACTGTAGATTTCCTGTCAGCTGGTTTTTACCAAAACTCTAGATCAATAAGATTCCATAATTGAACAGGCAATCCACTTCCTCTCATCCGTGCTTGAACTCTCAAAGGGATCTCGTGAGAGATTTCCTCGGAAATGTGGGTAGACTTATTATCAGTCATCTTGCTTATATTCTAAAGATCGATAGGCTGTAAGGGTGAGGTTGTTGTAGTGGGGACAAAATTGTTAGCAATTGGTGAGTTATAGTTTTCGAAGGGCTCAATGAAGAGATCTTAGTTAACTGTGCTTGTAGGACGCAAATTGTGACGGACGTGGAAGTCTGCACGCTAGGGACTCTCAAATGCTGGGCAGGGAATTTTCGAGACAACAGTTTCAATTGTTGTTGTATGGTTGTAGCTGTTTGCGCGCTAGGGACTTTCAATCGCTGGGCGGGGACAGAATGGAGTCAATTGTGACAACCTTAAATAGCACACTTCTCTGATAGAGCGAGACAAACTGGGTCGATTGTAGGAGTGTCTCTTCCGACCTTGCTGGTCTGTTGTTATATTAACTAGGCTATATGGGAGCAGGACGATGGATACTCTTGGGGAAGTTATGCTCACAGTAGGTCTCTATAGTCGCTGTCGCGTGTGTTCTCGTGATATGTAAGACTTGACTCTATATTCTCGTATAAAGGAAACTTAGTTACAACGAATGGATGGAGGTTGAGACCTCATTATATCTTGCTCCAGACTTACTGTGTTGTTCACGGCCTAGTGCTGGAACATTCCCTTATGATATCATTTCTCTCCTACGAGAAATGACCAGCTCGTTCTCTCTCAGTCTATCAGTCTCTCGCTGATTCCATTATCTCTATTCCATCGAGTTCTAGTTTGGTCCAGTATACCCACACATGCATCACACACTAAACACCCCACGGTTTAGTTCCACAGTCACGTGCATATACTATGACGCGACCTAAAGCATGTACCATGGTAAGTTACATGGATAACACAACATCTGTGATTGCTAGGCAGGACGTATCTGGCAAAGCAACCACTGATCAGTGTTAGATGGGTTATTGATAAGGTTATGAGTTAAATGGGAACATAGTTACTTGGAATGTGTCACAATGTTTGTTCAGATAATTTGATACTTGGTAATGTGACTGCTGGCAGGTGTCTAATACTTTTCCAATACTGTTCATGAGACAGAACATAGACTACTTATATACTCTAATATGAACCATGTCATTGTCTACGCTCTCTCTCCTGACTTGCTTCCAACAGCGTGCCTAGGTAAAACTCTGCAGCTCATGAGTCCATCTCTCATGGGAGGCATCCGCTGTTCCGGTGGCTGGCGCGCACGGTCCGAGTACGCGTCGCTGCAATGCCTCAATCACTTTCGTGTAATATCCCAGCTGAGCGATCCTGAACCTAGCTGTTCAGGAACAACAGCAATCTAGTCCATGGTTCGCGCCTGTGGCTTGCATTCAAATCACAACGTCGCTCCAATCTTTCCCATACACTGTCTCAGCTCTGCAGTCCTTAGTCCATTACTCAGGAGCGGAAGCAGTTGTATAGTTCCGATAGTGTGCTAGGTCTACATGTACCTCTGAGCGCTATCCCGTAATTGCCGTGCAATACCTAACTGCTTATGGCTAGCGTGTGTGATCAATAGACTCATCACGACGCTGCCCCAATTATTACGACCGACCTCAGGTTGACACTAGAAGACTCCCTCGGCATATAAAAGAGTAATTGCTTTGTATTTGGACCAAAAGCTACGCACAATAAATAAAAGAAAAGACAAGGAGAGAAAGAGGTCTGCAGCCTTGCTGGGCTGAAAACTCCACCAGCTCGCTTCCGGGACCAACGCTTACTCATCCAGACTCCACATCACGTGATACCATAAACCTATCATCTGTAAACTTAAGCCGTAACACCAATTGTTGCCCTGCAATGAATCAGCCCGGCGCTCATGAGTCCACAACTCAGGAGCGGGAGTAGTTGTATGGTTCCGGTAGCGTGCAAGGTCTGCACATACCTCAGGGCACTATCCCGTAATTGTCCGGCAATGTCTGACCGCTTATGGCTAGCGCACGGGGTCAGTAGACTCTTCACAATGCTACCCCAAATTGTTGCCTTGCAATGACTCAACCCGGTGCTTCCAAGTCCGAGACTCAGGAGCGGCAGCGGTTGTATCCATGGTTAACGTACGACGTGCATATGCACCTGTCGGCTCAGAGCCGGTCATTGACCAGCAATCTCACAACAAGATCTCCAACGCTTTTGTGACTCAAATATACAAATCTACGTCGATTTTACTCAAGACAAGTGGGAGGACTGGCTAGTGTTGGCAGAGTTTGCGGCAAATAATGTCTATAACAAGGCTACCAAAATGTCACCTTTTTTTCGCAAACACAGTGTGACGGCTGTCAAGCCTAAGGGTTCCTGTAGCCTACGCTGTCTAGCGCAGGCAATTATACGAAGGGAGGTTCCTGGGAAGATCTTGGATGATAGGGAACCTAGATGATTCACATTGAGCCTTGTTGAAACCTACTGAGAGTTCATGAGGGTTACAGAAGTATCAAGGATCTACAGGCGATTATCGGAGAGTCTGAGTTGACAAGTCATAGAGAGAACCTTATCGAGGAGGGGTATCTCAGTCTGTATATATAGGTAGTCATTAAGTACAGAAATTCTCTCTTCAGAGAATTATAATTAAAATATTGTACCTACAACATTGCTCATGCATTTCGTAATGAAACCGTGACACACAGCTCAACATCCTCAAATGATTTTCGGACCTCCTCGTGATTTGCCAACAAGAGCTTCAAAAATGGCGTAAAAGATGAATGAGCTAGGAAACGAATTTTTTGATCAAATGGAACAAATTCTTGGTATCCTCAAAGAAAATATCACTAGTGCAAACTTGAGATACGAGGAGCAGGCAAGTAGAAATCGCACACCTGTGCCAGCTTATTGAGTGGGAGACCTAGTTTTCCTGAACGCTCGTAATATCAACTCACCACAACCAGTTAAAAAGCTTGACAATAAATTCTTGGGAGCTTTTAAGATTAAATCGCTTCTAGGTGTTGGAAATATCGTGCAATGAAATGGGCGCAATATTCATGGAACGAAAGTAGAAGTTGACTAAAAGATTGTCATGTTCGGATTACAGCTAAAAGTGTGGGAGATGTGCGCTACAAGTACAAGTGTAAGCGACACAGAGCCTAAGACACAGCATAAACGAGGGTGAGGCCATCTAGGCATAGAAAACCCCCAATAACCTCCTTGCGCCCACGCCATACAGCCGCTCATATGTCCAATAGGTAGCCTGAAGCGCTACCATATTACCTATTCCAAACTCTTACATACACACAAGATCGTGTCGGGAACCTAGAGGAAATGGAGGGCCCATACGTCCACAACACTCCGTGTCTCCATTTCCAACACTAGGTACTCATGCTTATTGTCTTGAGCTCCACACAGAGCTGCAGTCAATAGATCACAGTTTTCATACCAGCTTACTTTAGCCAGTACCAACAAAGATGTTACCCGGACAAAGTGTTACACAGGATATGGCTATTATGATTGATGACTATGGAGAAAAGCTCTGGGCAATCGAAAAACTCCTTGACTGCCAAAGGTGCAAAGGAGAATACCAATACCGGATTAAGTGGAGAGATTCCACATGTCACAGACCGGCTTTCCCCACGAGGAAAACGGCCTGCTTGTCACTACCATTGTGCCATGGGCTAATGCTGAGATGCTGCGCTTAGTCTGGTCAACCAAGTCAGGAGCTTCCCTAGTAACATAGTCAATGCGTTGCGATGGTTACAATGTTATGATAGCAACAGTTACTAATCAACATAAGCAATCAGTTGTGGGGTTATAGCTGTAGACTACCATACCCCTGATTGTAGTAGCCGCTCTTGAGTACTTAAGGAAGGTCTAGGACTGGATTTGTTCTGTAGCTTTTTGTCTTGTAATTATTCTAGACTTTAGATTGATCCGATTATTATAAGCTTTACCTTATACCCCGACTCTGTCCCGTTCCGCCTCCGTCCCGTTCCGCCTCCGTCACGTTCCGTCTCCGTCTTGTCTCGCCCTCGTCCCGTTCCGATCACATCCTGTTCCGATCACATCCTGTTCCGATCACATTCCGTCCCGACTACATCCGTCCCGACTCCGTCCTGTTCCGACCCTTGACCTCCGAACTAGCCAACGAGCCTGACATTACAAAAAGCTCCCAATATTTATATCTTCTTGAATAGTCATGTCATCCGAGAAAAACGGTACTGCTAAAGTCTCCCTCGAAGAACTTCTCTCACGTTTATCGGAAGTTTCGGAACCATCTCAGCTAGCAGAAGGTTTTAAGGAGGAGCCTCAATTAATATTTGATGCATTTCAGACTTTGACGCAGCGCAACATTGCTCTAGAGACTACGACTAAAGAGCTTGCTGCATCACAGCTACGAGTCCAGGAAATGGAAAAAGCAGCTAGGGTTAAAGCAGCTAAGCAGAGATCTGACTCCTCTAACGACACCTTGACTCGTTTAGTTGAACTCTTGCAGCCACGACCTCAGAAAACTATGCTCCTCGCCGATTGCGAACCGTTCTCTGGTAAGAAAGATGACTACTATGTCTGGAGGGAATCAATTTCACTCAAACTGAATACAAATTCTGACCACTTCCCAACGGAACACACCAGAATGGCATACATATATTCCCAGATGAGATTTAACTGCAGAGAACATCTCAATTCCTGGATCAAAGATGGTTCAGTCTTATTTGCTTCGGTTGCTCAAATGTTCGAGGTTTTAGATACGTTGTTTGGCGACCCAAATCGGGTTAGGGACGCGACAAATAGACTCCATGCAAACTTTCAGAATAACAGACCCTTTTCGCATTGGATAACTGACATACGAAAAGATGCTTCCATTGCCGGTTATGATTTTGAGTCGCGCTCCCTCAGAAATCTGATATTTTACAACATGAGCTTGGAACTAAAGAAAGCATTAGTTCATGAAAAGGATATCGATATGTTAGATTTAGATAGTGCTATCGCCAGACTGCAGGACATGGAAAATCGTCTACGCACTGTGGAAAACCTGGTTTCTGATCACAACAGCCGATATCTACAACCTGCTATCTCAAATAATCTGGTACAAAATCGTCCTCGTATAGGAGACCCCATGGACTTATCAGCATTAGGAATAAGACATCAGGGCCCTCTGACGCAAGAAGAAAAGGATAGGCGTCGTGAACTAGGACTCTGTTTTTACTGTGGAAAACCCGGCCATTCAATTCGAGTCTGTCCTATGAAATCTAACCGGGCTCGGCATAAATTAAATTCGGCCGATGTTGTGGCAAAAGGAACTCAGGGTGGTTCGGAAAACTAGAATGCTCTTTGAAAAGTCGCTCAAAGGGCCATTCAGAAGACTTGGTGATATCATCTGCAGCTATAAATGAGTCAACTTGGGAAGAAAATAGTCATTTTGTAATTGAGTGTTCAGTTAGAAATAAGAATCAAGACAAAATTCCTTCCTTAGCTCTCATTGATAGCGGAGCATCTGCTCATGGATTTATCAATACCAAGTTTGCGCTTGAGAATAGTTTCGAATTATTAGAACTTCCTCGTTCCCGATCTTTGAAAGTATTCGACGGAACTGATACAACTTCGGGTAAGATAACACATATGGCCAAAACAAATCTTATAATTAATGGGCATTCGGAAATTATCCTGCTTTTTGTTACAACTCTTGCTTACTTTGATCTTGTTTTGGGCTTACCTTGGTTGCAATTCCACAATCCAACCATTAAGTGGTGTGACAAAGTACTGAAGTTTGAACATGAGAAATGCCGAAAACATGCAAAAAATCTACCTGTTATTGTTCAGGCAATTTCACCCAGAGAAGTCGAGGCGCGTCGCAAACCAGGTCTATCGTCAATTGAAATTGAATATTGCGATAGAGAAACATTTGACAATTTGGCAGCGCAGGATTGTGCTATGGTGATGGCTGTGTCCATAACTGACATTCGCGAAGCGCTAAAAGACAAACCAGTAGTTGACCCTGCCGAAAAGTTGCCAAAAGTTTATCATGAGTTCCTGCCTGTGTTTTCCAAAGAGAAAGCTGATGGATTGCCCGAGCATCGACCCAGTGACCATCGGATATTACTTAAACCAGGTTCAGAGCCTCCCTGGGGGCCGCTCTATGGAATGTCTCGAGAAGAACTCCTAGTTCTAAAAAAATATATCCATGAAAATTTAGAGAAGGGATTCATAAGACCTAGTTCATCTCCGGCTTCGTCTCCTGTACTTTTTGTAAAGAAGCCTGGCGGTGGCCTTCGGTTTTGCGTAGATTATAGGGCACTTAACGACCTCACGATTAAAAATCGATACCCTATACCACGAATTAATGAAACTTTGACTCTGTTAGGAAAGGCCAAATACTTTACAAAACTAGATGTGATATCAGCTTTTAATCGATTGCGCATAGCGAAAGGCGATGAATATCTCACAGCTTTTCGAACTCGATTTGGTCTTTATGAATATCTTGTCATGCCATTTGGTCTTGCAAATGCCCCTAGCTCGTTCCAGAATTATATCAATGACGCCCTTAAAGGTTACTTAGATGAATTTTGTACGGCATATATAGATGACATACTCATCTACAGTAATTCACTGAAAGAACATGAAGACCATATCAAGAAGGTGCTTCATAGGCTACTTGTGGCAGGTCTGCAGATAGATATTAAAAAATGTGAATTCCATGTACAGAGAATTAAGTTTCTGGGACTGGTTATATCAACTGACGGCATTGAAATGGATCCATCGAAATTAGAGGCTATTGAGAAATGGCACAGACCTGAGTGTACAAAAGATATTTTCCGGTTTATAGGCCTCGCAAATTTCTATCGAAGATTTATCAGTAATTTTGGAAGAGTAGTGATGCCACTCACTGACATGATGAAGAAAGACCTAACATTCAGCTGGGGGCCCGAGCAAGAAAAATCATTTTTGGAAATTAAAAGAAAATTCCGTGAAAATGTCATCCTTCGACATTTTGACTGGGACAAACCAGCTCGTTTGGAAACAGATGCTTCAGACCGTGGTACTGGGGGTGTACTTCTACAACCAGATGAATCCGAACAGTGGAGACCTGTTGCCTTCTTCTCAAAGAAAATGAGTCCAGCAGAGTCGAATTATGAAATATATGACAAGGAACTCCTAGCGATTGTACAAGCATTTGAAGAGTGGCGTCCTGAATTAGAAGGAACATCTGACTCTATTGATGTAGTCACAGATCACAAAGCTCTGGAATATTTCATGAAATCACGATTATTGAGCCGAAGACAGGCTCGCTGGAGTGAATTTTTGTCTCGATTTAACTTTCTCATTTGTTATCGACCGGGTTCCCAAAATACCCCGGCTGACGCTCTTTCTCGCCCAGTTGGTGACCCCGATCCTTCATTGAAGAAATTCTTGGAACAACGAGTCTTGAAGCCACACAATCTTTCACCTGGGATGAATAGCTCCGAAGTTATGATGAATGAATTTGATAGCAATGAAATTGTAGCGCCCGTAGTAGATAATTATATTAACCCTGAAACTGTAGACATTTATGAAGAAGAAAATTTAGATTTGCCAATTTTAGAAAGAATCCGTGGAAAAGCATTAGAAGATAAATCTTTAAGGATAGTAATACAGGCACTGGAAAAACAGCAGGCACCCCGAGTTAGCAACTTCACTTTGGCTGAGTGTTCCTGGAAAGACGGAATTTTGTTTTATCGCGATAAAATTGTTGTTCCACAATACGAGGGGGATAAGTCGCTTGCGCCAGATATAATTCAGTCATACCACGACCTACCGACAGCTGGCCACCAAGGAGCAGCTGCCACCTATGCGTCGTTAGCAAGAAATCTTTTCTGGCATGGAATGTTGCGACAAGTAAAACAATATGTTCGTAACTGCCATACCTGTTCTCGTTCGAAGCCCTCTAGAGAATGCTCGCAGGGACTTTTGCGTCCTCTTCCGACAGCTGATAGGAGATGGCGACATGTTGCGATGGATTTTATTGTCGATTTACCTGCAAGTATGGCTTGTGATTCCAATGAAATGTACAGTGCAATATTCGTGGTAGTCGATCGTATGACTAAGCAGGTGCACCTAATCCCATGCAACAATATGACCACACGAAACACTGCATACATGTTCTACCGAGAAATTTTTCGCATTCACGGATTACCCGACAGCATAATCTCCGACCGCGGAACTCAGTTCACAGCAGAATTCTGGAAATGGCTTTGTAAGATATTGCAAATTAAACACAGTCTATCGACCGCATTTCATCCCCAGACAGATGGGCAAACAGAACGGATGAATGCACGAATTGAACAGTACCTTCGAGCTTATGTAAACTTTTCGCAAGATGATTGGGTCCAATATCTACCTTCAGCTGAATTTGCCCTTAACAACCACGATACACAAGTAACTGGAGTTTCGCCCTTTTTTGCAGTCTATGGACAACACCCTCGTTCCGGTTCTGAAATACAAGTATCAATTGATTCACCAGCAGCTCCTGCTTCGGTACGTTTCGAAAGGCATGACGCTGAGAATCTGGCTAAGACATTCCGTAAAATCGATAAGTTTTTAGTCGAAAACATCCAATTCCACTCTGCTGAATACGAATATAATGCTAATAAAAGTCGAAGCGGAGCTCGAAATTTTCAAGTCGGTGATAAAGTTTGGCTTAATTTTAGAAATATTAAATCTCTTCAACCTTCGAAAAAGCTAGACTTCAAAAGCGGTGGGCCATTTACAATTATAGAGGCGATCAGAAAATACGCATTCCGACTCGATTTACCTAAATCGTTCAAGGTCCATCCGGTTTTCCACGTCTCTCTACTTTCGCCTGTCGCCTCTGACCCGCTTCCAGGTCAGTCATCAGGACCACCTCCGTTAATTCAGCTTGAGGGCGATGATCCAGAATATGAAATAGAAAGGATAATGGGATCTCAGTGGATAAATGGAAAGCTTAACTATAGAGTACGATGGAAAGGATACGGTCCAGAAGATGATTGGAATATACCCGCCGAGGAATCTGGAAGTTTTCAAGACCTCATAAAAGAATTTCACGAGCTGAATCCTTCTGAGCCCAAGCCTCACGACCTTAAAACCCAGTCAATGAATGAAACTATGACAAATGCTCGTAGGTACTCGCCACGTTTAAGGAGGGGGTAATGTCACAGACCGGCTTTCCCCACGAGGAAAACGGCCTGCTTGTCACTACCATTGTGCCATGGGCTAATGCTGAGATGCTGCGCTTAGTCTGGTCAACCAAGTCAGGAGCTTCCCTAGTAACATAGTCAATGCGTTGCGATGGTTACAATGTTATGATAGCAACAGTTACTAATCAACATAAGCAATCAGTTGCTGTGTTATAGCTGTAGACTACCATACCCCTGATTGTAGTAGCCGCTCTTGAGTACTTAAGGAAGGTCTAGGACTGGATTTGTTCTGTAGCTTTTTGTCTTGTAATTATTCTAGACTTTAGATTGATCCGATTATTATAAGCTTTACCTTATACCCCGACTCTGTCCCGTTCCGCCTCCGTCCCGTTCCGCCTCCGTCACGTTCCGTCTCCGTCTTGTCTCGCCCTCGTCCCGTTCCGATCACATCCTGTTCCGATCACATCCTGTTCCGATCACATTCCGTCCCGACTACATCCGTCCCGACTCCGTCCTGTTCCGACCCTTGACCTCCGAACTAGCCAACGAGCCTGACACCACAGATATTACCTCATGTCACGGATTCTAGGACAGGTGCTGGAGCAACTATGTGGTTGATGGTAGTAGATAATAATTCTAAGGATAGAACTACTACAAGATCTATCTACACATGTGTATATACAAAAGAGCCACATGTTCTACGACGTCATTGAATTATCAATTGAGGAGGTTGTTATTGTGAGGTTATGGATCGTAGAGGAATGCTGGAATGGTATAGGGAGGTGAAGGATATATGCCGAACAACGAAGCAGTTGCATAGATCTTAAGGGCGAAGCTTGGTAGGGTGACACGAAGAGGGTATGAATAGACCTTCAGAGATATTCAGTAAATGTAATGCACTGAGGATTTCTGAAGGAGAAGAACACTACATATATACACAGGGATTAGTCCTACTGAGACGAATTTAGAAATAAGCCAGGATATGCGCCCATGTCCCAGTATGGCGACATTATCATGGTGATGGTATGTCTTGACCACTAGTAGACCCCCAAGCTAGCTGAGTGTAAGACAGAATCATGCATATACCATAATTTCCAATATATCTTGTGTTAAGTGCCAAGACTATTTAATATTACAGAAAATAGATGTGGCGCAGTATTAAATGATACGAATAACGGAAACGAAAACGAGATAGTACATGACTAGTGTAACAGATGCAGGACTGTTAGAATTACAACAGTTGTGTCCGATCTGGTATATTCCCAGCCGATAGCTTCTCACCGACAAGTGGTGCCATGTTGAGCTGCACTGTTGAATCGGATGCTATGCAGATTCCGATGCTCCGATATTAGATCGATCGATCGTGCGCACCCTAAATCGGACCAAGCCTATGTTAGCCAACATAGGCTACAGTAACCAGCCGTCACAATCTCCCTCCTATCTTTTACTACTTTGCACGCCGTCTCTGTCGGCGAGACTCAAGAGTTTTGTTCTCAGGGGGACCGACGTAGGCTCCCGACATTGTATCATTGGGCCCATCATTTGTGTCTATTGGACCGTAAAGTTCTTCGAATTTTTGTAGTGCCATTGTATCTTGTACATATTCAACAGGCTCCCAAGAAGGGTCAGCCCAGCCTGTCCACTTGACCAGTGCTTGAAGGTAGCGTCCTCGTCCCCGCCTCATTGTTCGAGCTCTCAGGATTGCTTCAACTTCGTATTCTGGCTCCTCCAAGTCGTCAATAATTGGTGGGTTTTGTGGATCGTCCTTTGTTTGACTCGGGAAGGGATCATCTCCTGCCCGTTTGATAAGTTCCACGTGAAAGCGTCTATGAATGTTTCCGGGGACATTTAGCTCTACTTTGAAGGCATCTGGTACTGCTGTTATCTCATACTTGGCATGAAGCCACGCAAGTTTCTTCGCGAGCTGAGGTGTTTTAATATTGCGTAGGTTTAACCAAACCTTATCACCAACGTGGAATCTTTCAGGTTGTCACTGTAAACGATTGGCATTGCTTTCATTCCTCTGTTGTGCTGATGCCATTGCTACCTGCGCGAATTCTTGTGCGTTTCTCAACCTTTCAACGTATTTGTTCGTGCATATTTGACCCGGATGTCTTGAAGTTTTCTCATGAGATGCCGTCGGTTCCGCAATTGGTTCCAAGTCGTACCTGTGTCTAAGAAAGAACGGACTTATCCTTCCAATCGCTGAGTTAGGGCGAGAGTTTAATGCCAGTTGTGCCATTGGTAATAGGTCCATCCAGTCGGTCTGCGCGTAGCATGAAAATACCCGTAGATACTTGTAGATTTCCTGGTTTGCCCTCTCACTTGCATTAGACTGAGGATGATAAGCTGTTGTAAGGCGTTGGCTAATTCCAGCTAGTCGACAAAAGATTTTCCAGAAGTGACTCAGCCAGTCACTACCCCAATCACTTGTGACATATTTAGGGAACCCATAGTATCGGTAATAGCGGTCTACAAAGATCTTTGCGCATTGAACCGCTTCCATTGATTTTTTTCCGAACATAAAAACGTCCTTACACAGGCGGTCTGTGATAACCATTATGTTAGTGCATCCTTGTGAATTTGGGAGATCAGTGACAAAATCAATCGTCAGCTCGCTGCCAATTCTTTCTGGGATTGGTAACAATCTTAAGAATCCAGCTTTTGCTTCTCGCCAAACTGTTGTTCGGCCACAGACATCACAGTTCCTTATAAACTGCCGCACTGATTCCCTCAACTTCGGCCAGAACCACCTGCGTAAAAGTATCCCAACCATAGTGTCTTTACCTGGATGTCCTACCAGATGACTGTCATGTGTCCCCTGCATTATTGCCGTCCTGAGAGGCTCGTAATCAGGTACCCATACTCTATTTTCTCGACCTCGTAAAATGTTATCTGCTACAACTGTACATTCGGCAATGTTAGCGTTCCATTTCAAAGCAAGATCAGGCGGGAAACTCCTCTCTCCTGCTTTAACAGCATCTCTAGCTCGTTGCCAGTCTTTATCTTCTATAGTCCCTTTTTCCCACAATTTCTGTAGCTTATCGTCATCGAATAGCCTTGCTGAGATAACAGGGTCTTTCTTAGTTGAAGTATTGACATTTTGAGCGTGCCTTTTTTCATCAGTTATATCAGAGATCATTTCAATTTCCTGTTGTTTGGTTAGAGATGTATGCATAATTGTTGGCAATAACTGCATTATCCTTCCCAAGTGTCTTTCGTCGTTTAATCCTTCTGGTTTGTCCTGATCTCGTCGCGATAAGGCATTAGGACGCTCACATATGTTACCGGCCCGCCATTGTAGAGAAAAATCGAATTGTTGCAGGATGTCGCTATATCGAGCTTGACGTTCGTTAAGGAGACGTTTACTCATGAAATAACTCAGATTTTTGTGATCAGTCAAGATTTTAAATTGTTTTGTAACAGATCGAAGCTCTGCTTTCCACTCTTGCAAGCAAGTAATAATTGCTAGCATTTCCTTGTCGTGAATTGGATAATTTGCTTCGCTGCCAGTTAGGCGCCTAGAAAAATAGGCAACCGGCCGCAATCGACCTTGCTGGTCTATTTGCAACAAGCATCCTCCCAATGCATACCCAGAGCAATCTGCCTCCACGACTGTTTCCTTTTCGGGATCCCACTGTGCTAGGACTGGCTCTGTCGAAAATATTCTTATGAGCTGCTCAAATGCCTCGTTTTCGGTTTGCCCCCACACCCACATGGCATCTTTTTTTGTTAATTTAGTAAGAGGTGCCACAATATCCGAAAACTTATCGATAAAACATCGATAGAAGTTTGCGAACCCAAGGAATGATCGGACGCCTTTAACAGATGTAGGTGGTTTCCATTCCAAAATTGATTTAACTTTTCCTGGATCTACTGTCACACTTTCACCTGCTTGCACAATAAATCCTAAATATTTCACCTTTTTGCAAAGAAACTCGCACTCATCGATATCCAGATAAAGACCAGCTTTATCAAGCTTTCCTAGGATACTCCGGACTGTCTTCCAATGATCCCCTTCCTCACCTGCTGTGTATGCTAAAATATCATCCATGTATACAGTTGCATCTTGGTCTAGGTGCTCCCTTAATTGTTCATTAACATAGCGCTGAAAAGAAGCAGGTGCATTTATAAGGCCAAACGGGGTTACCAACCATTCAAAAAGTCCTAAACGGCAACGGAATGCAGTCATCCACTCATCTCCTTCCCTTATCCTTAACCGATGGAACGCTGACTTTCCGTCTAGTTTAGTAAACCATTGAGCTTTAGATAACTGACGTAAGGTTTCTTTAAAAAGTGGGAGGGGGTACCGATCAGGAACTGTGATTGAATTCAGTCCCCGGTAGTCTACACAAAATCGTAAACCGCCGTTAGGCTTTTTTGCAAATAATACCGGTGCTGCAGCTGCAGAACTGCTTGGCCGGATCCAGCCTTTATGTGAAAGATCTGTCAAGGTCTTACGCAATACAAGCAGCTCCTCTCGCGACATGCTATACAGAGGTCCCCATGGTGGCCGCATAGGCTTCCCTTTTTCGTGTTTAAGATTTATAGCATGATCCAGTGGTCCTCTCGAGGGTGGTAAGTCTTGAGCCCCACTGTCGTCTGCAAATAAATGTGCAAAATCCCCAACTTGTATAGGTAGTCTTTTTCTTGCCTCTTCAACTGTCAGACTTGCCTTACTCCGTAATGCTTTATTGATATCTTCAAGCGACGCTTTACACACAGGAACATGTCTGAGCATGGCTGAAATATGATTTATAGGCGTTGACCTTGGACGGGCAACCTTCTTTAAGTTCTGACGCCATCGTTTGACGCTGTATATAACTGCTCCCAACCGACAAAGTTCCAAACGTTGTTCTTTTGACTCAATAATTGCGTCATGATCTTCAAGCCATCTTTTACCCAAAATCATTTGGTAGGTGCTTCCTGGGACTACATACAGCCAGAGTTTGGTGGTCACAAAACCGTCTAAATCTAAGGAGACGTATGTTATCGAGTCAACTTCAGGCTTGTTTAAAGTTGAATCCTCAGCTGTTTCAAGCGAACGTGGGGATATGGAGATGCGCGGCAGGGCCATAGATATTGCAAGAGATTCATTAATAATACCAGAACATAAACAACCATTATCTACCAAAGCTTGGACCATGGTAACATCATTAAGAAGGGCGTTGACTAAAAATGGACTGGTATTCATTCTAACTTCTTGCTCTATGACTGCCTCGTGCTCCTGTGCGCGACTGTGCTCAGGAGCTTCTAGTTTTCCGACTCCCCAAAATCCCTCACATACCTTTCTGAAGGTAACGGTTCCCACATTGAAGGGTCTATAGGCGGAAGATTTGTCGTGTTGGCCCTAGGTCCACGTTTTTCTTTCGGGCATACAGCTGGCGCAAGAGGGCATGTTCTGGTACTGCAGCCCTTTCTCTCACAACGAAAACACAGATTTTTTTCACGGAGTCTTTCAATCTCACTCGGTGACTTCCACTTCGCTCTTCTGCGTTCACCTCCGGAACTTTGTGCAACGCCTGATGCCATGATTTCACCCATGATTGTGTCACCTGATGCGTCCTTTTCCTCTTGCCGTGGGTAGAAATTCTGTGATCTAACATTGTTCCTAGGCCCTGCCTCCTCGTAAAAATTCCGGGGATTTTCTGTTGATGTAATCAGACCTTGAGAAGGTCGGTGTCTTGATCGTGCGCCAACCATTTCAAGCTGCTGAGAAATTTGACCAACAATTTGGACCCATTCATTGTAGTCATTTTTTGGAAGCAAATGGTTGCCAGCAAGTGCTTTTAATAGACTATCATTTAGAGGATTCCGGAGCATAACTATTTTAGACCTATCAGCCCATCCGTCACAATGAGCTTCGCTAAGTTTGTTCGCCCACTCAGCAAAAAAACTTGGCCAAGATTGCCTCTCCCCCATCTTCATATCATAGAGTTCATTGGTAGCTCTATCAATTCGTGTCGGGTCATAATTTGTCCTATCAAGAAACTCCAGAAAATCTTCGGGCTTCTGTGTTCCATTCATACCCCCTACTTCGAAAAACGAAACAGCTTTTCGCTGTGCCTCCCCACTTAATGAGTTATATATCATTAAAAATGCTCTTTGGTCATCATAGCTAAAGGTATTCCAGTCTATTCGGAAAATGCTTAAGACTGCTCGCCTCCATGCTGGGTAGCTCTGCCGGTTCCCCTCATAGATTGGCAGTTTTGTTGGCTTAATTCCTAAGACATTGTTGGCTGCTGGATTTTTAATAATAATTACCTTCGTGGAGGTCGTCGGCACGGCGTTAGCCTCTCGCTCAGCATTCAAAGCATCAATTTGTTGTTGCAAGTGAGAAATACTGAGTTCGTATCTAGCATCAATTTCTTTTTGTTGTGCCAAGTTTGATGACATTTTGAAGCTTCGTATTAATTTAACCACAGGGTTCCGTTACTGAGTGCAAATATGGCCGTCGTCGTCGTTATTTAAGGCTAAGCCTTTCGTCGTCTTAGGAGTTCAGTGATGATTGCTGCTCTCCGTGTTGGTCGTCGTCTTTCGTTGCAGACTTGAGCTGCTTCCCTTTGTCGTCTTAGTTACCAAGTGGGCTCGGCCTCACCTTAGATTCGTCACTTTAGGAAGCGGTATTGAATAGAGAGAGAATTATTATATGTCACGGATTCTAGGACAGGTGCTGGAGCAACTATGTGGTTGATGGTAGTAGATAATAATTCTAAGGAGAGAACTACTACAAGATCTATCTACACATGTATTTATACAAAAGAGCCTCATGCTCTACGACGTCATTGAATTATCAATTGACGAGGTTGTGTCCGATCTCGTATATTCCCAGCCGATAGCTTCTCACCGACAATTGGTGCCACGTTGAGCTGCACTGTTGAATCGGATGCTATGCAGATTCCGATGCTCTGATATTAGATCGATCGATTGTGCGCACCCTAAATCGGACCAAGCCTATGTTAGCCAACATAGGCTACAGGAACCAGCCGTCACACCTCGGAGCCTTTAAAGAACATCATTTTTGCTTCCAAATCTATTAAAGAGTTCGAAATTTGTTATCCAAAGAAGATAAAACGAACAAAAAAGGACATAGAAAAAGCCAAAAAGGAATTTAAAAGAACTGCAGTTTTGCAGATTGATTAAGATTTGGATTACTAATACTTTTTTTTTCTTTCTTCCCCTAAACCTCTAGATTTTTACTTTTTGATTAATAGTATGCAAATACTGAGTCATTCTTTATTTATTTATAATACTTAACGTCGTGCCCGCGCACAGCACGTGAGCTCCTCACGTGCTGGTTAGCTCAGTCTAAATAAAACTACCCGAGGTATTGGTGCCTGATCAAACCCAATAAAGCAAATGAAAGCCAGGATCTCATCATCCTGCGCTTGAAGATTAAACTATACATGGTTACCAGTCTCCCTTCAACTCTCATGTAATCAGGTGAAATTGAATGAAGAATAGATTAAATAAACAATTTGGAAGGGGGAACTTAGTTGAATCACATGATTCTCTTTCGGTCAGACTTGTTGTGCTTTTCCAAAGAAATTTGTGACCCGCAGCCAGCTATCAAATGCGTGAATGTTACGGTTTGACCGTTGTTTGAGCTTAGGTGGATACCTAAGCCTGATACTAAGAATCCTTACAATGAGGCTGTATGGGGGTGGAGATGAAGCTGAACAAAACGGCACTACTACTCAGGAGGCTGAAGCGTCATTACAACTTAGTGACACCTGGAAATACGTGGCTGGGTAGAAGTATTGAGCCTGAGGACAAGTCACTAGTCTGTAGATTCACGAGGAGGATTAACTCCTATAAATACCTGTTAGTAGTAGCTAGAGTTAGCTTTTCACCTCATATAGTTTATTAAATCGATTTATTCATCACCAACTTGGTTTCCGTCACAATATAAACTATATCATTCAAATTCTTTGCCCGTCATTAAGTACATCGCAGTCGTAGATAACTTTGACTTAGGGCATCTTTAATAATTGGTTTCAACGCACAGGGATTCTAAGAATCAACAATGGGTTCAGAAATGAACAATTTTACTATCGGAATGGACTTTGTGGCAACTGGTCTATCGAACCAGAAATCTATGTCACACGGAGAAATACAATCGGAAATGCAGCGACTGGTCGAAGAAATGAGATTTAGAGAAATGGAACACAGAAGAGACCTTGGTATTCTACGATCTCAGATGAACGAAATGATGAAAACGATGCAGGAACGATCGGAGAATGAGAAAAAAACTCCCCTGCAACCGTCAAGAACTAATGTGGGAGGCCAATCAGAACGCAGAGAATGCTTCATTGAAGAAGAACCACTTAAATGGCCAGAAGCATACAATCACAAGGATAGAACTAAGTGGGCAATTACTCATGGAATTCTTAGGTACATATACAGACGTGACGTGGAGGAGCGGAATATTTTTCAACCGTCTGACTTTTTAATTCAACTATTTAGTCATGCAGTAACTGGAACAGCGAAAGATATGATCACAGGTCAGTTTCAGAGTATGCTTGCAAATGGCATGGAATGGGATGCGCTAGGGCTGTTACAGGCAATGGATGATACCTACCGCGACAGAAATGAGGAACAATTGGCGGCCGCACTATTTCATGCATGTCGACAATTTCGGGACGAGAACCTATCGTCCTATCTACCGCGCTTCCAGCAGTTACTCTCGCGAAGTCCAAGTTCGAAAGGGAATGAGAAATGCAAGATTTACCAGTTACGAAACTCTTTGAATAAGACGACTAGAAATTACATGATTGGTAGTCTGTGCCCTAGAACACTCCGAGAACTAATTGATTACCTGTCGATCCTGGGTTCTGAAATTGACGAGGTTGGTATGGAAATTACAAGGGATTACCTGCTAGGTCAGACAGGGTACTTCGACGATGGAACACAAGGCGTTGCTGGGGGCAAATTACTAGGGGAAATCTCACAAGAAATAACGCACCACCTTCCAGCCAAAGCCAACTTACACAGTAAGGATTTAGATAGCAGTATAAGGATGACCGGTCTCGATAAAGACCGTGCAAAGTGGGTTTCACGCGTTGAGTTGAACCAGCGCAAAATAGATGGGTCGTGCTTGCGATGTGGAAAGATTGGCCACGTTATAGCTAACTGTCGACTACTTCCAGCTAAGAATTCTGAAACTTCTACCAAAGTAGCAACATTCGCCGAACGTATTGTAGATACAGCCAAGGCCAAAGTTCCGAAGAGCGAGGTATCTAAAAGATCAGCTCCCGAATCAAATTGTCCCCAAATGCAAGAAAATGAAACTATGACAATGGCTGCCAGCTCGAGATCAACTGGAGATAAAGAAGCTGAAAGCGCTATGAACGGATCTTCGTTTATCATAGACACTGTGATCAACGGAATTTATTCAGTACCCACTTTGATCGACAATGGATGCGAATGTCTAGCCGCTGTTAGTAATTCATTAGTACAAAAGGCTAACCTGCCTCGGATAAAAATAAGTCCGCGCAAACTCACAGAAGCAACAAAAAGTCAGCACCATGAAGATTTTATCACGGAAATGGTTAGAATGGAGCTTGACATTGATGGGTATCAACGGAGGTTGTATGCGTATGTTATACCAATGTTGTCTCATGATCTCATATTGGGAAAACCATGGATGGAGCGGGAAGACGTTATTTACAATGCAAGGGAACGCTTCATGGACATTGGAGAAGCTATTGTGAACAATCGACCGATGAGAGTATGGGAAAAGGGCCAACAGGCAATGATGGATTCATCTTATCAAACATCAAATATTAAAAGTTTATCGGCAGGGGTATTCCTTGCAACTGTCAGGAAGGCCAGGAAGTCAAGCGCTGGCAAAACCCAGCTATTTTCTGTAACGCTGGCAGACATTCAAAAAGCGCTTGCGCCAACAAAGAAGTCACCAACGAATTTGGACAGACTCCCAAACTACTGTAAAAAATTTGCAGATCTATTTCGGAAAGAGCTAACGGACAAGCTGCCACCTCATCGGCAAGGATGTGATCACGAGATAAGGCTTGAGTCTGACAAAAAAATACCGTGGGGACCCCTGTATGGAATGTCAAGGGATGAATTATTGGTACTGAGGAAGACTCTGACAGACCTTCTTGACAAGAACTACATTCGTGCAAGTAGTTCACCAGCAGGGGCACCGGTATTATTTGTTCGAAAACCAGGCGGAGGTCTGAGATTTTGTGTAGACTACCGCGCCTTAAATGCTATTTCGAAGGCTGATCGATATCCTCTTCCTCTGATTAAAGAGACAATGTCTAAACTAAGTAGAGCCAAATGGTTTACCAAGTTGGATGTGCGATCCGCGTTTCATAAATTGCGCATCAAGGAAGGCGATGAATGGAAAACTGCATTTAGAACACGATTTGGGTTATTTGAGTGGCTTGTTATGCCATTTGGGTTGAATGGCGCACCAGCAAGTTTTCAGAGATACATTAACGAAGCCTTACGTGAGTACCTCGATGATTTCTGTTCGGCTTATGTGGATGACGTTCTCATCTTCACCAACGGAGATGAAGAGCAACATCAAAGACACGTACAGCTGGTACTTAAAAAGCTTCAGAAAGCTGGTCTAGGATTGGATATTGACAAGTGTGAGTTTAGTGTCAAAGAGACAAAATACTTGGGCTTTATAATATCTTCAGAAAGTGGGAACTCCTCGGTCAAGATGGATCCAGCGAAGGTTCGGGCAATATCGGAATGGCAAGCACCCACAACGACAAAGGGACTGAGAGGTTTTTTGGGGTTTGCAAATTTCTACCGTGGCTTTATCAAAGGATTTTCAAAAATTTGCGCACCTTTAACATCTCTAACAGGCAAGGGTACACCCTGGAAGTGGGGCTCTGAACAAGATGATGCATTTGAATTGCTAAAGGAAAAGTTGGTTGCCGAGCCCGCTCTAGCCCAATGGGATCCCGATCGAGAAACAATGTTGGAGGCAGATTGCTCTGGTTTTGCGCTTGGTGGCTGTTTGTTGCAGAAACAAGAAAACACCACATGGAAACCAGTAGCATACTACTCCAGGAAGTTAACTGGAGCCGAAATGAATTATGAAATTCATGACAAAGAACTTCTAGCCATTGTAGCAAGTATGAAGGAATGGGATGCAGAATTGAGAGGTTTAGCACAGGCTTTTACTATCCTAAGCGACCACATGAATCTGAAATATTTTTTAACTACAAGACAGTTGACAGAACGGCAAACTCGATGGGCTGAATTCCTATCCAGATTTAGATATACACTGGTATATAGGAAAGGTGCAGAGAATGAACGTCCGGATGCACTTTCAAGGAGGGATCAAGATAGACCTAAGGAAGGTGATCCTCGACTTTTGAGTCGCGAGCGCCAAGTCTTAACGCCAATCCATGCGTCAAAGTTGAGTGTCGGCAATATTAATCTAGCGGAAGGCCATGAAATATTCGCCAACGAAGATTTAAAGGAGCTTTGGAACCAAGCAATAAAAAACGATGAAATATATGTCCAAGTCGCTAAGGCGGTACAAAGCGGAGAGCGCGTATGGCCCAAAGACATCAAGTTGCAAATAGAAGGTTCAAATGAGCCTACTCCGATTAAAGCAATGATCGCTGCTTGCGAATTTGACGATGATGTTGGGGTAGTTCGTTACCAAGGTCGGATATGGTTGCCTCTCTATGAACCTCTTACAACGGCAATTATACAGAACGTTCATGACTCAGCCGTCACTGGCCATCCTGGAAGAGATGCGACGCTTGCACAAGTCGCTAGAGAATACTTCTGGCCGGGAATAAGCAAGTCAGTCAAACGGTTCTGTAAAAATTGTCACGTGTGCGGAAGGTCATCAATTTGGCGACACCAGAAACAGGGGCTTCTGAAACCGTTACCGGTACCTGATAGATTCCATCAAGAGCTTTCCATTGACTTTATGGTGGAACTTCCTAAATCAAACGGTGCAACAAATATCATGGTAATCACTGATAGACTGTTGAAATCAGTGACACTGGAGGCTATGGACAAAATGGATGCAGAAACTTGCGCAAAACGATTTATAGAATGTCATTGGCGTTACCATGGATTCCCAAAAGCATTAACTAGCGATAGAGGGTCAAATTGGACGAGTAAATTCTGGAAACGATTGTGCGAGTTAGTTGGAATTGAACAGAGGCTGAGCACAGCCTATCACCCTCAAACCGATGGAGCAACGGAAAGAATGAACCAGGAAGTTCAAACATACCTGCGAGCATATATTTCCTACACCCAACATGATTGGTCTGATTCACTTGCTGCTGCTCAAATTGCTATAAATAATCGAGATGTTGTATCCTTAGGCGGCATAAGTCCATTTTTTGCGACACACGGATATCATGTGAACCCCATCCAAATTGTTACTAATCAGTCAATCATTCCAGCATCTACAGGAAAAGAAAGGGCTGAACAATTTGTCGAAAGGTTAGAAAAGGTCACCATTTTTATGCAATCTGCCATGGCAGCCATTCAGGAACGATATAAAGATTTGACAGATAAGAAGAGACAGCCAGCACCAAGGTACGAAATCGGTGATAAAGTTTGGCTCCTTTTACGGAATATTAGATTGGAAGATCAACCTTCCAAAAAATTAGGCTGGCAGCATGCAAAGTATACTGTCACAAAAATAATTTCGCCTGAGGTAGTGCAACTGAATATACCGGGAAAAGTTCATAATAAATTTCATGTGGATTTGCTCATACCTGCAGAAGAAAATCCGTTGCCTTCACAAATACTAGAAGATGAAAACCCAGGACCAATCACTAGTGATGATGGCGAAGAAGAGTACCAGATTGACGAAGTGCTTAGGTGCAGAACAAAAAAGGGGGAGCGACAGGCTTTAGTGAAGTGGACTGGAATGGCACAGCCAGAGTGGACATCACTGATAAATTTGCAAGATGCTGTAGCTCTAGACGTTTGGGAGAAAAAGTGGGGTTCTGCAGAGACAAATAATGGGCCAGCATTAAGCAAAGAGAAGAGGAGAGGGTAAACGGGGGGGTAATGTTACGGTTTGACCGTTGTTTGAGCTTAGGTGGATACCTAAGCCTGATACTAAGAATCCTTACAATGAGGCTGTATGGGGGTGGAGATGAAGCTGAACAAAACGGCACTACTACTCAGGAGACTGAAGCGTCATTACAACTTAGTGACACCTGGAAATACGTGGCTGGGTAGAAGTATTGAGCCTGAGGACAAGTCACTAGTCTGTAGATTCACGAGGAGGATTAACTCCTATAAATACCTGTTAGTAGTAGCTAGAGTTAGCTTTTCACCTCATATAGTTTATTAAATCGATTTATTCATCACCAACTTGGTTTCCGTCACAGTGAACTCCCTTCGCAGAAGCGAGAGCCCAAGATATGCTGGGACTAGGGCTCTGTGCTCTGTGGAGCTGTGCCTGGTATTGCCCGAGGTGGCAATAGAAAAAGTGGTTGGGGGACTTTTCTTCTCCGCACGAGCAGGTTAGAATGGCGTTTTCGTGCTGAAACCGTCGGTGGTAGTCTGCGAAATTCCCATGTCCAGACCGTGCAGCTAATAGATATCTTAGTGTGCGTCGCCCTAGACAGGCGAGCTCGGCAGTAATCTTAGTATTAGGACCAATTCCTAATTCTTTATATCTAGATGGAGAATTCTCTGCCCAGTAAAGTACATCAGAAGTCTCGTACTGGGCTTTGACTTCCCTTCTTGCACTCGCAATAGAGAATGCCGAGTATAGATGTTACGGCGCGGGGTAGATAAGTTAGAGATCGCCGTCTGCTGTACGTAATCAAATAATGGTTAGGCGAATACCTACAAGGGAATATACTGGATAATGGGTCTGAAGGTTGGGACTAGAGGACGAGAGTTCGAGACGAGTAATATGACGTTTCTAGAGATGTAAGACTATGAAAGCATAAGATTGAGAAGCTGGAGAACTACTTCGTGGTAGCTCCAGCTTCTTTAAGTACACTACAACAATCACTTAAATCCACCCGAGACCGGAACAAGATTCGATCATGACTCTAGCCTCCCTAACTCCAATTTGTTGGAGTTCCCCAGAGAACCTTCTACTTCAAACTTCTCCTTGAACTCTTCGGAAGACCTTCTCCTTGAAACTTCTACTTGGCCCTTCTTCAGGGATGCCTAGCCATATCATCAGACTTTGCTTATCTGTTGAGTCATACCAAGCCTGACCCTCCAGAATCCCGCTGTTGATATGCTGTAACGCAGATTCCTCTTCAGCCTCGGTCACCACGTGCCCGAGCCCTTGACATCCTGATTGATTTCAAAATGTAAATGTAGTCCCAGATTTCATTGTTTCTCCAACCTTGTGTAATGGTTCCAGTATATAAAGCTTCGGCATTTGTATGTTAAAAGATAAGTTAATTAACTGATGTACAAAAGTTATGCTACATCTAACGCCCTATTTATATACATGATCCCAATATTCCAATCATCAGTAGCCGTCTTCCAGTCGTGCTCCCATTATTCAGGTGTGGGCTAGTTACCAACAATGTTCCATGGATGGGCAATTCCAGGCTTTCAACACGAGCGTAACTTAGCGCCGACATGATGGATTTAGCTGTGTTAAATAGCACAGGCTACAGGCAATCTACCGGCTTACTGGCAATCATACCCTGCACCTCCATATTGTATGGTTAGGTTGTTGTCGTTCTTGATGATCTATGTGATCCTGTCGATGTATATTCTTTTCTTTTCCTCTTTTTTAAATATCTTATTTCCATAATTGTTTTCCTCATCAGGGCGTTTATAGCTAGTTGGTGTGCTGAGGGTGGAGGTGGGTTGTAGATGTAGGGTTGAATGAGGAATGCTTAGTCATGAATATACAAGGAGTCTAGGCGATGTCGGTTGTTTGAATACTAACTCCACATGGCCCTAGATCCATTCGTGAATTGTATGTCAGGGGTGATGAGATTTTGTTCGATTTCCATGTGGTTATGAAATTGCTGTCTACTGATTTTCCAACTAAAATACCGAGAATAAGTCCTTCAAGCCGACAATCCATGAGATATAATTCATTCCACCATTGGTCATGACTGAACTTCGGCTCCGAGAGGATATTACACTCCCAAGCTCGCAGAGGATACCACTGATGGGTGATTTTTTGGCACAAGGTTTTAATTGAATGTATAAATATTTATCTGTGACACAATTTTAGAGAAAAGATACATGACAGATGACTCAAAAACTTACAGGTGCTCAGCCTTTGTCCTCCCGTCAAAGCTAGATAGCCGTAGCGTCAGACGCAGCTCCATTAAACTATGAGCGTCTGAAGCGTCCAATCCCATACCCTTCGAACCAGTAATAATGGTGTAGTGGCATAGCTACAACAACAGGTCATTACTCTAAGTAGTAGTTGCACTGAGCCATAGTAGAAGCATCTTGCTGTTAGAAAGAAAGGTAATTAGTCCGAGATAAGACGACCTAATATACAAATCGATTAACAAGAAAACAAATTGTGTCATTTGCCAAAAGCACTGTCAATACCGGAGTAGTAGAAACACCAACAGAACTTCACTTGATGGAGCAGTCCCAAAAGCGTCAAACAGCACAAACAACAGTCGGACAATCAATCTGCTCAACCGCAACAAGCATTGGCGGAGCAGCACTTTCAACTCTCTTGACGGGTGATGGCAAAATAATGTAGACGCTTTCCATGTCCATCCGATGGCAGTAATTTTCAAGGTCATCAACACTATCCCCCCTCCCATTGAACGAATCTTTCCCGAGGGCTACATGGCCCTGTAGTCCCCATCTTCTAGCTACAAAGAAAATCTGGGCTTTGTTTGCTCTGAATTGAATGCGCCAAGTTGCAGTCCTCTTATTCACATCTGTAGTACCCACTGCATCTCATTAACCAATGAACAACTGTCAAATTGGAGCGTAGGCGTTTGACCCGAGGCGGAATAGAATGGCAAGAAGGGGTCGGATGGATCGCGAGAGATGACTAAAGATCTACTGGAGATAATTCGGAGAACTAAAGGTTTAAAAATGGGTAATATAAGTGTCTAAAGAGTCTAAAGGTACGAGCAAATACTAATGGTGACTAAAGGTGCTAAAGGTAACTAGAGGTGACTATAGGTGACCAGAGGTGATCCGAAGGTGGTGGTTATGACAGAAGACTAAGCGTAAAGAAGTCTATGCCTACAGACCAAACCATTATATATATACCTGCCTTCCTTTCAATAGCTCATCATAACATAGACCTTAACATAATATCAACATGATACCATGTGCCAAGAACTGTCCTGTTGTCATAGCAACATATGAAGAAAGGTAAAATTATATCCTAAAGAAAAGGTCGGAAGAGGAATCCTTACAACAACAATCCCAAGGCGAAAGTCGATAATCGACCCTTCCTCTGCCAGGACGCCAATTGTGAAGAACTATTACGAGAAAGATCCGTGGGATGGGCAATGGTGCATCCAGTACTGAGTCAGGCAGCTGAGACGTGGAATAATTGAGGAAGCAGGCCTCAAATTGGCATGCTGGGACTGACAATTTTGAGTAATTTTCAACTTTGAGGTATTTTATGAGCCCCAATACCAAGGTCTCGACTTTTTAGCCAGGAGGACTTCATTATCGATGAGTCTACGGTACGGAAATTGTTAGGCTAATCTACATCATAGCAATCAAGCTCTGTGACAACTTCTCTGACGTTTCATCATGGCCTTCGGGAAAGGGTTAGAAGGAGGATAGAAAGATAGAGCGTGAAGTTCCCGAGGTATAAATAAGTCTACAATACCGGGCTAGTCACCCTCTTCGAACGCTTCAGAAGGGTCACTATGTCTTTGGATCTAGTCCTAATGTCTGTATTAGAAGAGCTCTGGGTCTAATAGCTTTTGCAGTTGTTCCCGGCCGTCAGTCACCGGGAAACAGCCATTTTTTGGATATCTTAGGACAAGGGGTTCTCAAATTGTACGTTAAAATAAGAGCCTGTAGGGCATGGTATTGTATGAGGGTAGCTGTTGTTGAGTTGTAGGATATAATACACTATTCGAATGGGTATCCCTGACCCAAAGGCAGAGAGGAACTACATGTGTTAGGTAGTTATATACCGAGGAGAAACAATATGAGTAAAAATTATGTAGCATGCTAAATACCAAACAAATAACACATCCATGTACATATATATGGGCCAAATGGCTTGAGATTGGTAATAGCTTCAACTTATCATTAATTCCACCTCAAAACAGATCATATAATATATAGCTACTGCTCTCCATATAGACCGGTAATCAGAATGTTTTAGATTACTATGAAGGCTAAGTTACTGGCGAGGAATCCAGTGGATAATATGGAGACAGAGCCAAGGCAGCCGTTGTGAGAGATCATAGTCTCAACAGAGCAGCTAGCTATGCGGATGCTGGAGGGAAGGCTGGACTCGGTAGAAAGGCAGGTCTATGTTCGTTATATCCGTAATAATTTTGAACAATTTTGATGTCTGCTTAACCTCTCAGCATTGTCAACTTCAACTGCCGGGACAAGCAAGTCGTCGAATAAGTGTCGATACTTTTCCCAAGCCAAGCCAAGCCAAGCCATGCTTGCACCTGCACCGATGTCCATCCACCGTAGAAGGATGAAGCCTATGAGATCCATGCCGTCCACAGGATCTCTAAGCTTCCTTCGTTTTTTGAGGCACCTTTACTCGTATAAGTGACTTGAGACCTTTGCGGTACTCTATAAGCCGCAAAGTCTGTCATGTTCTATTGGATATAAATACTGTATTTTTGGCCACATTGTTAACAATTCCTCATCCGTGAAAAGAACTTGCGCGGTTCTCTCTCTTCGTTAGAGCATCAGCTCCTTCACACCATTCAAGGTTAAAAGCACGAATTATCACGGATAATTTCTCCAACTTATCGACTCGAATCACCGCGTCATTTGAAGAGACTTGTGCGTCGACTCGGAAAACAGTCCTGTCTAGATACAACTAATAACCATGCAGATAACTTGCCTCACAATGAAAATTGTTCTTCCACATCTCGCTATTGCGCTCTTGAGCATTGTAGCACCAGCACTTGCTGTGATATTTGATTGTTCTGGGGTCATCATTAACGGTGATGTCGTGAGGAGAGTACAGGCTACTGGTAACCGTGCTAGTATTTCAAAATCAAGCTTTATTCATGGAGATTCAACCAGAACATACGAATACTTCGATATCCATCCCAATGGTCAATATTCCAGAGGTTAGTCCATTCATACAACTCTGAGTTTCCACATGACTGATATTTATTGCGACGAAAAGACTATACAGGTTTTGCCTGCTTTTCGGACACATCCTTGCCCAAACCCGATGTGCGGGAACATCGTGAAGATGCTTGGTGGCCGTGTAGTTCATCTGTAATTTGAGGAGATGAAGTATCTTGCCAAAGCCCTAACTTTGTGGCTGTGTGTTATGATGTGCGATAACAGAGTTGTCGAGATTAGGGCATCGTTTACGGCCTTCGGCCACGAGATAATATAGCTAGTGTGCTGGTTCAGCGAGCATGTATATAATCTCCTAAGTGTACTCACAATAAAAGGACACAGGTTTATTCTTACACTTTATGTTCATATCCTTACAGCAAAACATTGTATAAGTCTATTCACTGTCACCCATGGCCAATAGCATACTAAGACCGCACCACTCTCCCACCACAGCTTCCGTGTTGCTCATAATCATAATACTGTGACAATGAATATGTGCCGTCGGTAAGAGGTCGGTGTTTCAAGGGTGTTTGGTAAAAAGCCAGCTCAAGTATTAAGTCGAGGGATAGGTACAGAAGCAACAAGGTGGTGATTAGTAGCAGAAAATTTTATTCCACAGACGACTCTCAATAGCTCCATAGATATAAATTTATATCTATATACAGCGGCCCTATAGTATCTAAAGCTAACTACTGTCATCCAAACCTATCTTATCCAGCCTCTACAGATAATTTCATGGATAAATGTGGCGGAAACGAGGATGGCGACTCATGGGGAGTTCCATTCCAAAACACAACTCGGGTTTAGATCAAGTTCTCAAACAATTAGGACAGACTCAGGAACATAGGGTCGTTTCATAGGGATTGCGTAGTAAAACTGTTCGAGACAGAGCTTAGGGCTGTCCTATTATGTGATGTACATATATACCCTGCGTGAAGGAGTATTCTTCTTCACGCAATGTCTTCTGTTTATACTCATTCCTATTGTTCACCTACTTATCTCTTCTCTAAAGAAGACCGCCGCTATTGTACCATCCTCACCTACTACTTATTTTTGTCATTGGCTGGGGCCTAAGGCACCTAAGGCTAGGTCATGGATGAACAAGCCAGGACTTATTAGGAAACAAGGTAATTTGTTGTAAGCATTAACTACCCATCATGTATTTAACGAAGAACATTCCCATCTCATCTTTCTTTAGTTCACAATCTACAGTACAGCCTACAGTGCAATTTGAATACAATTCTACTTCTGACTCTTACAATTTTACCTTTACCTCTTCTATGAACTCTATACCTAACGCTGACTTTATACCTCCCATTCTTAGGAATCACCGCCATACTCCACACCTATAACCTACTATTCTTAGGAATCACCGCCATACTCCACACCTATAACCTACTTTTACCCAACTTGCATCCTACGGAATACCAATAACACAGTGCCTAGAGAAATGTGTATATTCACGAACTATATAAGCTCTTTGATATCAGATTCATCTTTTTTTGTGAATCATTTGATGTGTATACAGCTACAAAGCTTTGACACATGACTGGTGCTACGTGTATATGAAGGATGACTCTTTTGACCTTGGAGACACTCATACTCTGGATTTCATTTGCAAATACCACTATGAGGTATGCTTGCTTACATAAACAGTTAACACTCCTCCATAAGTAACCACTAAAGGAAATTTCAAAACCTTTGGCTATCAAAGCATGCCTTTGTCATCCATATATACCAGCGCCGAGAGCATTGTGGTTGTGTTTGCCGGATTCGAGCCATCAATTCCTATCAAGAGTTGTTATGGCCAGGCATCCTTGAAGAAGTTTCAAGGTGAAGGTTCTCAGGAAAAGATGATATGAGAATGTTTTAAGAAAGGTTTTGGGAAAAGGTTTACTGAGAAGGTTTCCGAGAAAACTCCTACAGTTAGAGATTGAGGGGCTGGCGTCATGACAGCATTTGTCATAGTCTTAGTTGAGTTCAAGTACTTTCTCGAGTTAGGCTTAAGGAAGCTGGAGCTGCCACATAGTAATCTCCAGCTTCTCAATCTTTCATTCTTTTGATCTTTGATCTTGCAATCTATTTTTACATAATGTTATAATCTTATACTCTCACACTCCGATATTCTCAGTCTTTCGTTAATTGTTACATACTTCGTACTTCTGTTCACCCTGAGTTATCATTCTTGATCGCCTGCTCGGCAACTCGACTTCTTGACTTCGTGTCTTTCGACTATTCTGTGGTTCCACAACCTTAGACTAACTGGCACCTCGCCAATCGAATCATATCTAAGTATCCTTCGTTAGCAACTGTAATCCTAACAGTTATTAATACCTTACCTTCGGCAGACGGCGATCCCCAGTGTCCTTAGCGCACGCCGTAACAAGAGTGGTATACGTATCCAGGCTATACATGACTTTACTTGGCAAACCAGCCAAGATAAAATACCACCACACCATCCAACTATGCCGGTATTTGTAGTGTTGTCTGCACTCTTACAACCAAAGTCTTGGCACACACAAAACTCAATTTGTAGAAAATCCATGCCAAAATTCAAAATTCCATGCCCGTTGATAATGTATCCATCCTTTGCATCATCTTGTAAACTTGTCCTGATCCCTCCCACGTCCAGTCCAAAGAACAGTCTCCCAAATATGTGAGGCATGCTTTCCTTCCTCTGTCGGATGTAGATACCGGCGTGGGCGTGTATTGGTGACCAGCTGAGGCTAGAGAAAGTCGACGAGAGGTGTGATCATTTGAACGAGGATGTACTAGGTCGTACTTGCAGACTTGATGAGGCTTAGGTTGGAATCGGACTCTTTGGGAGTGAAGATTTTACGTGGTGGAGTAGTTTGAATCTTTGCCTCGTGGGCCAACTTGTTCGGTATTGCGAAATTTGAGTGAACTTGGCTCTGGGAGAATATTTCACTCCCAGGTTCGTAGGAACACCGCGTATAGGTGTTCAGTCTTGCCCACTGATAAGGAATACTGTACTTATATAGACGATACCCTGTATTAATAGAAAGCCAAGTTACATCTGGTCTTAAGCTCTACTATACATATTAGTAGTTTGGAGCCACGAGACACCCGTAACCTACGCCATCTTATAGCTAAGCTTATCTCACTTTTCATACATACTAATCCATCAGGAAACTCACCTCCATCATCCATCAACTCTTCTCCGCGTAATATGTGATCTGAGGTGTCTCTTTCCCAAGTGGAGTAGGTGCCCAGGCTACTCAAACCATGCCAGAGAACACCACCAGGAAGCGGACCACTACACCTTCCATCGTCGGCTTGTGTTTATAGTGTCAGCTGCACTCTGCTTCAAAATGGTTTTTTTTTTGCATCAGATTTTATTTGCGCATGCAGCTATCTAGCTATGACACAATATCAAAGAAAATTACAGGAAAAATGACTCAATTTACAAGAGGAGCACCCATGCCTCAGATTTCATTTGCAAGTACCACTGCGAAGTTATGGCGGCTTTTTCTTCACCCCAAGTCAACCCTCATCCGTGAATACCCACTCAGGGGAACATCTCAAAAACCCTGAGTTATCTAGACGTGCCTCCGTCATCCATCAACTTTTCTCCGCGCGAAATATGATCTGAGATGTCTCATTCCCAAGTGGAGTAGGTGCCCAGGCTACTCAGACTATACCGGAGAACACCGCCAGGAGGCGGACCACAACACCTTCCATCGTTAGCTTGTTTTTATAGTGTCAGCTGCACTCTCGCACGCGAAGTCTTGGCGCGCACAAAGCTCAATTCGTAAATTTCCGTGCCAAAATTCGAAATTTCACGCCCGTCGAAAACGTATCCCTCTTCTGCATCATCTTGTAAACTTGTCCTGATTCTTCTCACGTCCATCCCAAAGAGCTATCTCCCAGATTTGTGCGCCACACTTTGCTTCCTCCGTCGGGTATAAATATCGGCGTGGGCGTGTATTTGGCGGTCAACTAAGGCCAGAGAAAGTCGACGAGAGGTGTGATCATTTGAACGAGGATATACTAGGTCGTACTTGCAGACTTGATGAGGCTTAGGTGGGATTCGGACTCGTTTGGAGTGAAAATTTGTCGTGATGGAGTAATTTGTATCATTGCCTCGTGGGCCAACTTCTTTGATATTGCGACGTTTGACTGAACTTGGCTCTTGGAGAATATTTCACTTCCAGGTTTGTAGAGGGCACCGTGCACAGATGTTCAGTATTGTTGTGAAGGTAAGAGCTTACGGAGGTTAATTGGCAGAAGGTTTACAGATGATTATCAATGAATCAATGTGAAATGCTGATATGTGTTGAAACCTAGAATATACAATGTTAGTATAAGCTAAATAGCAAATGAGTCATACATTTACCTGGCTGTTAGTGTTTACCAGCTAGGTAGAACATTTGTGTGGTGTTAGGTTGAAAGAGATGTCAGTCACATGATGCTGACCTTCCGCCATTAAATGGGAGGCAGGAAGACAGATCACTCACTTCTACCAGGGTACCAGTAGAGGACACTTGCACCGTCGTTGAAGAACTAGATCACTCGTGGACTGCTAATTATGTATATAAGATAGTAATAGTTCGTTATAGTTTTCCTTATGCAATTTTACTCTAATTAATAGATCAATAATTATTTCATCTCAACAGATTATGAGACCAAACTCTGACCAGCTGAGACAACATTGATTTAAATTAGTAATCTTCCGAGTCGACAAAGATAGCATCCGTACCACTTGTGTCGTACAGCTTGAACACCAGTCCTGTTCATCCCACCTAGCCAAAACTGGAGCCGTAACCAGTTAGTTTTCAATTATGTCGACTGCCGAAATATTAAAAGGCATCAAAAACGCACCTGTCCTGAGCAAATCAACGTATGCCAGATGGAGCAGGTTATTCACGATGTGCTTGTACGGCCTTAACCTTGAGAAGTATGTCTCTGAAGATTTGTCCGAGTTAAATGATGAAAATGATCTGAAGACAACAAGAACTCCTCAAAAATCAGCAAAAACAACTGACAATAACATTCGAGCGGCCCTACTCCAAATTGTGCCCGAAGAGGTTTACTATATTCTAGAAAGCTTGCCTACGGCACGTAAGATGTGGATATCGCTGAAATTATACTATCAGCCACAAAGTGAGGCAGTGGTGGACACCATCCTAGAAGATTTTTGGAGTTTCTCAATGACCGAAGGGACAGATGTTGATGAGTATGCAAATGAACTCACCCAAAAGCAATCTCAAATAGCGTCACTTGATCCATTAAAACGTCCCTCCGATATGACAAAAAAGAATCGCCTATTACGACATTTCGAAACAGAATGTAACGGATACTATGGTGGTGTTGTTGCTTATCTACGATTAGACGCATCAATCTCTTTTAGTCAGACAGTTAACACTTTGAGGGAGACGCAATCAAGCTTTAATAGACAACATGAAGCGGCGACCGTAGCACACATAAACCAAGGAGTTAGAAATAACACTACCAGGGCAATAAGATATTGTGCTCACTGCAAGCGCGCCAATCACGTCCGTGAAAACTGTTTTGATTGGATCGAGACTCCTGATGGTACAAAGTGGGCTGCCAAAAATCCTTCTAAGGCTGCAAGTGTGATGAGACGCAAAGAAGCGTATAATAAAAAGAGGAAAGAAAGAGACAATGAAGGCTCATCAAATGAGGGTGCATGGATCTTAGAAGAACAATTTGATTTATACTACTCTAGTTCCAAAAACTCAGATGTGATACTCGATACCGGTGCTACTTGCCATGTGTTTCACGACAAATCCCTGTTCATCTCCATGTCCCCCACCGAAAAGAGTATTCAAACAGCCTCAGGACACTTGTCAACTGTATCAGGAATTGGGACTGTGGAGTTTCACGTCACGGGATATGAAGGTGGCAACAAGTATCGGACTATTAGAATTGATAACGTCTGGTACCTACCAACATGTACCAGAAACCTCGTTTCCGGCTCAAAGCTCATTCAAAAAGGATTCCAGATGAGGACAAATAAATACGGCATGGAAATTCACTCACCTGAGAATAGACTTCTCGCAAGTGCTCGAATGGAAAATGGCCTTTTTCGATTTAATACAATAAACCCGAAAGAAGGTGCCTCTAAAACACATTCTACTCCAAGCCAAATTTTGATCTCGCAGGATGAGAAGGCACTAACTTCAAAATTGATTCACAATCGTTTTGCCCATGTTGGTACAGGACTATTGAAAAAAATTTACTCCTCAGACCTTTGCTTACATAAAACTAAAGGAAATGATAAGTCAAAACTTAATGTAACATCAGATTTAATTAAAGATTGTCATACTTGTCACTCATGTAAGCAGGTTGAAAGAATAAATAGAGATCCTACACCAAGAGCAGCAAATCTTCTTGATCTTGTGCACTCGGATGTCTGGGGAAAATGTCGTGTCAGTGGGATCCTTGGAAGCAATTATTTCGTTTCTTTTACAGATGATGCTTCTCGCGAGAGTAAGATTTACCCCATAAAAACTACAAAAGATGTCCGAGATAAATTCCTGGAATATAAAAATGAAAAGGAACTTCAAACTGGTTTAAAGATAAAAGCTATGCGTTTCGACGGAGGAGCAGAGTACAAAAAGATTAATTTCAATGGTATCACAAAACAAATGAGTGCTCCCTACACACAACATCAGAACGGGGTTGCTGAAAGATTAAATCGTACTATCATTACTATGGCTAGATGCATGCTCGATCATTCTAAACTTCCAATGCGTTTTTGGGATCTTGCTGTTACCACTGCCTGCTATTTAAAGAATAGAATGCCAATTTTACCCGGTAACAGAACACCGTCCGAAACTATGCATGGAAAATTACCAATCATTTCGCATATTAAAGTATGGGGTTGTATATGTTACGTACTGATTGATAGCCAGAACCCACGGAGATATAAATTGCTTCCGACCTCTGACAAAGGCATTTTTATTGGATATTGTGAATCTCCAACCCAATATCGTGTTTACATTCCTTCAAGAACAGGGCCAAACAAAATAGTTGTATCCGCAAATGTTCGTTTTCTTGAAGATTCATTCTGGGATTGGAGTAAAACATCCAAGGATCAACTTGACCTTCAACAACTGGAGAATCCAACACATCAAAAGGATAGCAGTTCATCATCAGAAATAAGCAGCTTGTCTAACTCGGAATCTGATACAGACTCTACAGCAGAATCGGAATCAGAATCACTCCCTTCTCCTTTCCTTCGACCATATGAGCGATCAGTCGAGCATCCTACATATTTGCCAGTTGAAAGTACTGATATGGAAGTTGTCACATCACAACCCCCAGTCGATCAAGCCATCCCAGGTTCATTCAATAACGAAGTGGATTCACCGACTCAAGTTCCTAGAAGAAGCAACCGAGTACGAAAACCAATTGAACCAAGATCAGCATGGCAACCAAGAGCTCACTATATTGGAGGAGATAATAAAATTCCACAATCATATACAGACGCCATAAGCGGACTTGATAAATCGAAATGGGAGAGAGCTATTCATGATGAACTTGAGTCCCTCGGGTCAAAAAATGTTTTTAGTCCAGTAACTCATGTTCCTCATGGGAGGAGACCTATTGGATCGCGCTGGGTTTTTGCTATTAAGTCCGATGGTAGATACAAGGCTAGGCTAGTTGCGCAAGGATTCAGTCAAGTGCCAGGGATAGATTATTTTGATACATACTCACCAACACTTCATATGGACTCACTCAGGATATTACTAGCTATTTCGGCTTTCCGTGACTGGGAAATCCATCAAATTGATATCAAGACAGCATATCTAGAAGGAGATTTGTCTGAGGAAATATATATGAGGACACCAGAGGGGATTCCCGGATCAAAGTTTGTTAGAATTAATAAAGCGATATACGGCTTAAAACAATCTGGAAAGGCTTGGAATGATAAACTCAGCAGCACACTATCTTCGTTTCAATTCAAGAAATCCATCAGCGATCAGTGCATCTATATTCACCAGATAAAACAATTGATTATTGGGGCTTATGTTGATGATCTCGTTATATGTGGAAAAGGCATTGAAGATATAATTGAAGCGAAAAGCTGGCTATCTTCATGTTTTCCCGTGAAAGACATTGGCCTTATTGACACGGTAATTGGATGGAAAATAACTCGTGATAGGCCAACTAGAACTCTGAGGATTTCTCAAGCTAGTTATATTGTCAGTAAAGTAGATTCTCTTGGGCTAAGTAATGCCAAAGTTTTCAAGTCTCCAATGGATGGATACGAGGCAATTTTACCTGCTAATGACGATGAGCCACTTGCGGACAACTCAGCATATCCTAGTGCAATTGGTAGTTTGGGGTATGCCTCTAATAGCACAAGGCCTGATATTACCTTTGCAACATCACAGCTAGCAAGGTTTAATGCATCACCTGTTACTCGTCATTGGAATGGCGTTTGCAGAGTTTACAAATATTTGAAAGGTTCCCATGATACCAGTCTTACATATAGCTTTGGAATACCTTCTTGCGAATTATCAGATGAATCAATGGCTACAATATATTCAGACTCCGATTATGCATCAGATGTTGTCACTCGTCGATCTGTTAGTGGGTACCTAATGATGCTGGGTGGAGGACCCGTCAGCTGGCAATCTAAAAGACAAAAGTCAATTGCCACTTCCACAACAGAAGCTGAGTATATAGCAATATTCGAGGCATCAAAGCATGCTATCTGGGCCACTAGACTTCTGGAGGAACTCAATGCTTCTAAGGAACTTATCGGAAATTCCGGGATGAAGGTTTACACAGATAACCAGAGTGCATTGGCCATAGTCAATGGTACTAATTCAACTAAAGCTAAACATATTGATGTAGCCTATCACTTCGCAAGAGACTGCGTCCAAAAAGGTACTATCAAAGTTGAGTTCATACCATCATGTGAAATGCTGGCAGATATACTTACAAAGCCCCTACCTCACTCAAAAGCTGTGCCAATTTGCAATAAAATATTTCATAAGTTTTAAGGCGAATTTTAAAAAGCTATGGCACACGCTGGAGAAGCCCTCAGAAAATGTTTAACAGACATATCAATTCAAAAACACTTGTAATTCGAGTTGTGGTCCCTAACAAGGCTACTAGACTTGTTAGTCAGGAGGAGTGTTGAAACCTAGAATATACAATGTTAGTATAAGCTAAATAGCAAATGAGTCATACATTTACCTGGCTGTTAGTGTTTACCAGCTAGGTAGAACATTTGTGTGGTGTTAGGTTGAAAGAGATGTCAGTCACATGATGCTGACCTTCCGCCATTAAACGGGAGGCAGGAAGACAGATCACTCACTTCTACCAGGGTACCAGTAGAGGACACTTGCACCGTCGTTGAAGAACTAGATCACTCGTGGACTGCTAATTATGTATATAAGATAGTAATAGTTCGTTATAGTTTTCCTTATGCAATTTTACTCTAATTAATAGATCAATAATTATTTCATCTCAACAATATGTTTGGTATTTAGAACTATGAGGATTTAGGAGGTAGAAAGCGCTAATTATATACACATCTGAGGTAGCTAGACCCTCGCCTTATTTACCAAAAACAGTATCAAGGAATATTCGAGTATCATCCATCTGGTAGTATAGTCTAGAAACACTTTCTATACAGTGCTCCATTACTCTTCTATTTGTCATGGAGCCACCTGGAAAGCTCTTCCTTCATCCTCAGTGATCATGTCACGAAAAGACTCGTGATCTGAACAATCAAACAAAGTCAACGATGTCTATTCTGATTATCTGAGACAATGATATCCAAAAGCTGTCTCTACGGTGTAGGTAAGGGTTTGTAGAGTGAAGATATTTTACAGGGGTAATGTTAGTGTTATCTAAGATGGACATTACTTAATTGGTCTCCAGTCTTATTGTGAGGTTATGGATGGTAGAGGAATGCTGGAATGGTATAGGGAGGTGAAGGATATATGCCGAACAACGAAGCAGTTGAATAGAGCTTAAGGGTGAAGCTTGGTAGGGTGACACGAAGAGGGTATGAATAGACCTTCAGAGATATTCAGTAAATGTAATGCACTGAGGATTTCTGAAGGAGAAGAACACTACATATATATACAGGGATTAGTCCTACTGAGACGAATTTAGAAATAAGCCAGGATATGCGCCCATGTCCCAGTATGGCGACATTATCATGGTGATGGTATGTCTTGACCACTAGTAGACCCCCAAGCTAGCTGAGTGTAAGACAGAATCATGCATATACCATAATTTCCAATATATCTTGTGTTAAGTGCCAAGACTATTTAATATTACAGAAAATAGATGTTGTGTTAAATGACAAGGTGTGTCTAGCTGCTACAGGGGCAATCCGAGTCAGGCAGAGTCAAACACATGAGTCGCGTCAATTACGCTATTCATGCAGATCAGTCGCGTGGAGGAAAATTGTACTTAGGAGTCTGGCTGTCTCGATCTTAGTATACTTTTAGTTAACTCGAATATCTGATTCTATCTGACCTCAATCCACTGTGCTAATTCCATCGTCTTCTATACAGTCATACTGCGACAGAAGTCCTCCCAAATTTAATAGGTTATGACCACCGGTTTGCCACAGGTATAAATAGAATCAAAATCGACTCCAAAGCCTTGACGGCTTAGCCTAAGATTCGAGAAAGGAATCTACAATCGTCTAAGATTCGAGAAAGGAATCTACAATCGTCTACGATTCGAGCTAGGAATCGAAATTTCGCCTTGGACTAAACCTCACAAGAATGGAGGATAATGAAGCCCTTGGCCGCATCCCCTCGCTCTCAAGGGATAACTATGAGAGCTGGTTCAGAGAAATGAAGCTAAAACTTAAATCTAGGTCAGTATTTTTCACTATTGAAACAACATTGGAAGAATACGCGACCACGAAACAAAACCGAAGTAAAACAATACCTTCGACATCTGGTATCGATGGAGGATCAATCAAAGTTGAAGTGCTGAGTACGAGTTTGGACGAAACAAAAGTTGAAAAGTATGAGAAAGCTGAAGCAACGTCACTTTTCCTCATACTCCAGGCTCTCAGCGCAGAAGATTTTGATCTGATTGATGAGCACGAGACAGCACTCAGAGTCTGGAACGCACTCAAAGGCAAGTATTTTAGAACGAACGAGTATTCTGCAAACACGTATCTAACTAAAATTGCAACGTTTGAATTCCGTCAAGAAATGGGCTTGGACAATTCTTGGGCTAAGCTAAAAGAGTTTCGCCGAAAACTCATCAGTGCAGATCCTATCATGAAGAACGCTTATCCAGATGCGGCGTTATTCTTAATTCTGACAAAGACACTCCCAGCGGCCTTTAAGGCGACAACAGATGGATTCAGAATACAGGTTACTCTTTCTGTTGAGGATAAGCTGAAGATTTTGAACGAAGTCGAAGAAGATCTACGACTTCAGAATGAAAAAGCTCTAGTTGCTAGGCAAAAGTTGTCTAAGTTTCCACAGAAAATGCGACAAAATCAAAACTCTGATTCTGATAGCCCTGCTTATAGGTGCTATTTATGTAAACGGTCACACACTGTCGCTCGATGTCCTAGGTTAGAAACAGCTGCGAGACTTTTGAAAGAGCACGACAGGAAGAAGAAAGTGCAGGAATCAACTAAACCACGCCTGCAAGATAAAGATAAACCCAAAACTTCTCGATCAGCACAAAAGCAGTCCAGATATCACAATGCCTTCTCTGCTGAAACATTAGCTTCAGAAAATGAAGATTGCGAAGAATGTCACCTGTCAAAGGAAGAAATATGTAAGGCTACTCCATCTGATTGGCCCGTCGATACTGGCGCCACGTCTCACATGTCTGACCAACCTCTTCTATTTAGGAAACTTATACCAATTGTTCCCAAAAGAGTAAAGGTTGGAGGGGGCGAATTAAAGTCTGAATTTTCTGGCGATGTTCAAATGAGGTGTAAAGACGGATCTTCAATGCTTCTTTCCGATGTTTTATTTGTTCCAAATCTGGGAGTTAATCTTCTATCAGTGAGAAGGCTGTGTCAAGCAGGTTTGAACTTTGCGGGTAATCAAAATGAATTGTTCCTTAAGCTAGGCAATAAAGTTATCATTGAAGCTAGAATGAATCAAGGACTCTATACTGTGACGCATATCGCTGAAGGATATGAAGAGACTGCGTTTAATTCTGTGGAAAACGACAGGTCAAATAATAACACTTCATATGTGAGCCCGAGTCAAAACTCACATCAAGAAACTATCCGGAAAAACGAAAGGGAAAGATACCTCAAGTACCACCGTCGCTTTGCTCATTTAGGACCTGAAAAAATTCGAAACTTACATCTGGTTACTACACTCAAAAAGCAGATCAAGATTCCACGAGATCTCGATGTCTGTGAGGTATGTGCACTTACTAAGATGAAAAACAGGATCCCAAAGGTCCTAAGCCCTTGGATCAATGAAATACTGGGACAAGTTCAATTTGATGTCGCAGGCCCATTCCCAACAAGTATCAGAGGCAACAGATGGTTCCTCCTCATCATTGACATTTGCAGCAGAATGAATTGGGTGATTCCAATAAAGACCAAAAGTGATGCATATGAGGCATTAAAAACCTGGAAAACAGTAACTGAACATCAATCGGGCAAGAAAGTTAAATGTGCAAGATCAGACAACGCACCCGAACTCCTCAAAGCCATCCACGATTGGAAAATAGAAGATGGAGTTCTTGCACAATCAACCACTATTGCCTCTTCGCATCAGAACAGCCCTGCAGAACGTTCGATCCAAACTGTTGAGTTCGATATGAGGGCAATGCTAGAAGAAGCCCAGCTTCCAATTGAGTTCTGGGATGAAGCAGCAGAAACTGACTGCTACATACGCAACCGAACTGACTCTGGCCCAATAATTTCGAATATGAAAACCAGTCCAATCAAAGCCTTTACGGGTGAAACCCCTTCAATTGATCATATACGGAAATGGGGGAGTAAATGTTTCTACTATGTAGATAAAAAGACACTGCCTGCTCATGAAAGACACGATAAACTTGTTAACCCAGCGAGAGTAGGCGTATTCGTAGGATATTCTGAGAATACAACAAAACACTTGAAGGTTTATTCACCGGAACGAGGATACACTATTTTATCAAGTCGTGTAGTGATTAACGAGAACGAGAAAGGAGGAACAGTTGATCTAAAGATACGAAATGCAAAGATTGGGCCTCAAGGAACACCGAATGTGACCATGGATAGAAGACCAAGAGGTAGACCAAGAAATGTGCAGATTGAGCAAAAGTTGAGTCTTCCTCAAGCTAGTACAGAGAAGGATAAACCAAAAGAAACTGAGGAGCATAACTTTAACTCAGAAGCCATCACACTCACTGATACACGTCCAGCTCATAATAAAGGAGATGCCAGTCGAGAACATGTAAGTATAGTGGGCAGTAGTGAACTCCCCACAATGATTCAGCCCACCCTCCAAAAAGCAGCTCGCAGCAGTGAAAACGTTCGTCAAGACTTAGAGAAGACCTTAATCAACGATCAGCACTTAGAAAATCTGAGCGCGCCTGATATGGATCTGGAAAAAGAACCTGAAAGTGATAACTTGGCTTCAGAAACAGACATCGATACGGACTCTGATTCAGGAGAAGTATATGAGAGATATGAGATAAATGGAAATTGTGAACACCAAGATACAAATCGTCAACCTTACGAGGAGATAATTTCACAAGACGACGAAGAAAACATGAGTGATGGCGAAGCAGAAAAAATTGATGTTGAGAAACTTGCTATGGACAATGATTCAGATGAATTAGAGGAAGAATATCCAGTTGATGCTAATCATTCAACAGAAACATTGTCATTGAATTCTCAGACAAAGAATTCAAACGTAGATACCTCATTAGCTAACACTAATCTTGAGCACAATTTTTCGACCTCAAAACATTTATTCCCACTGCAAAGGCACAGATACTTTACACGCTCCACCGCTCAGAAACGTACCTCTCAGCAAGAAACTGAGTCGCTTCGAGATTCCAAACGTGTCAAGGTATTCATTGCACAATTGATTCAAAGTCGAAGAAATGATCTAACGAACATTACACTATTGCATCAGCTACATGATAAAGATGTAGAATCTGCACTTCCAGCCGAGGTAATTGCGGGTATAAAAATTCCCTCTAGATTTGCAGAAGCAACGAAAGACCCAACCTACTCAGAAGAATGGAAAAAGGCAATGAATGAAGAAATGGTGTCACTCAGAAAAAATAATACATTTGTGGAAGTCATACCACCAAAAGACGTAAATCTTGTATCCTGCAAATGGGTATACACAATCAAGACTCATACCGACAGCTCAATTGAACGTTTTAAAGCCCGACTGGTAGCGCGTGGATTCAGTCAGATTCATGGTCTTGACTAAAATCAAACATTTGCTCCAACAGTAAGAATGGACACACTTCAATTATTTCTTGCTGTAGTTGCTGCCGAAGATTTAGAATGTTTCCATTATGATATCAAGAATGCGTTTACAGAATCTCATCTTAAAGAGGACATTTTTCTTCAGCCACCTAAAGGGATTTCAATTAAAAGAGGCTACGTCTGGAAAGCACTTCGAAGTTTATATGGGCTAAAACAAGCTGCAAGAGACTGGAACTGTCTGATCAAAGATTCGTTACTGACATGGGGATTCACACAAAGCCTTGCCGATCCGTGCATGTTTACTCACGACAATGGTACAAGTCTATTGGTTTATGTTGATGACATTGTGGCATCGGCTAAGTCTCAAAAACATTTGGATCAGTTCTATAAAAAGTTATCGACAAGATTCAGCGCCAAGAATCTGGGGGAGATAGAAAAGATACTTGGAGCTAGGGTCATGCGAGATAGAAAGAACCGGACCCTATATCTTGACCAAGAACAATACATTCAAAACGTGTTGGAAAAGTTTGGATTCAGAAAAGGTGCTCACAAGCCAAAAACAGTGCCACTCACTGGATATGAACACTTACGGCCCGCCACAAGTGATGACAAAAGAATCGACGTTACAGAATACCAGCAAGCAATTGGATGCCTTATGTATGCCACAACCGTCACGAGGCCGGATATTGCTTTTGCAGTTGGAAAACTCAGTCAATTCATGAGTGATCCCGCAGAACATCATGGATATGCACTCAAAACAGTTTTCCGATACTTGAAGTCGACAATAAAATTTCGGATCCGTTACGGTCTCGGAGGAAAATACAGTAGCTTTAAGGTCTATTCGGATGCCGACTGGGCAAGTGATAAAAATGACCGTAAAAGTACCTCAGGAAGCGTCACCATGTTCTATGGTGGTCCAATATCTTGGTCCAGTAAAAAGCAGCGCTCGGTATCAACATCAAGCTGTGAAGCTGAGTATATTGCTCTATCAATGTGTGCAAAACATGGACAATGGATTGCTCAAATATTTCGAGACCTCGGACTACCAAAGTATATTGGGAAAAACCCTGCACTAGTCCAAATGCTCGGAGACAACCAAGGATCAATTGCGCTAATTGAAAACGCATATCTGAACGAAAGGTCAAAACATATCGATATTTGCTATCACTTTATTCGTGATCTCGCCGGAAAGGGGAGGTTGGCAGTTGATTACATTCCTACTGATGATATGGTAGCAGACGGCATGACCAAACCGTTGGCAAGAGTGAAGTTCCAGAAATTCATTGAACAGCTTGGTATTAACTGTACACAAGTCCCCGTGATAGTATCTACTAAACAACAATTGATAGGAGACTAGAGTCAGGACAACCTTTGAGGGGGAGTGTTAAATGACAAGGTGTGTCTAGCTGCTACAGGGGCAATCCGAGTCAGGCAGAGTCAAACACATGAGTCGCGTCAATTACGCTATTCATGCAGATCAGTCGCGTGGAGGAAAATTGTACTTAGGAGTCTGGCTGTCTCGATCTTAGTATACTTTTAGTTAACTCGAATATCTGATTCTATCTGACCTCAATCCACTGTGCTAATTCCATCGTCTTCTATACAGTCATACTGCGACAGAAGTCCTCCCAAATTTAATATGTTGCGCAGTATTAAATGATACGAATAACGGAAACGAAAACGAGATAGTACATGACTAGTGTAACAGATGCAGGACTGTTAGAATTACAACAGTTGTGTCCGATCTGGTATATTCCCAGCCGATAGCTTCTCACCGACAAGTGGTGCCATGTTGAGCTGCACTGTTGAATCGGATGCTATGCAGATTCCGATGCTCCGATATTAGATCGATCGATCGTGCGCACCCTAAATCGGACCAAGCCTATGTTAGCCAACATAGGCTACAGTAACCAGCCGTCACAATCTCCCTCCTATCTTTTACTACTTTGCACGCCGTCTCTGTCGGCGAGACTCAAGAGTTTTGTTCTCAGGGGGACCGACGTAGGCTCCCGACATTGTATCATTGGGCCCATCATTTGTGTCTATTGGACCGTAAAGTTCTTCGAATTTTTGTAGTGCCATTGTATCTTGTACATATTCAACAGGCTCCCAAGAAGGGTCAGCCCAGCCTGTCCACTTGACCAGTGCTTGAAGGTAGCGTCCTCGTCCCCGCCTCATTGTTCGAGCTCTCAGGATTGCTTCAACTTCGTATTCTGGCTCCTCCAAGTCGTCAATAATTGGTGGGTTTTGTGGATCGTCCTTTGTTTGACTCGGGAAGGGATCATCTCCTGCCCGTTTGATAAGTTCCACGTGAAAGCGTCTATGAATGTTTCCGGGGACATTTAGCTCTACTTTGAAGGCATCTGGTACTGCTGTTATCTCATACTTGGCATGAAGCCACGCAAGTTTCTTCGCGAGCTGAGGTGTTTTAATATTGCGTAGGTTTAACCAAACCTTATCACCAACGTGGAATCTTTCAGGTTGTCACTGTAAACGATTGGCATTGCTTTCATTCCTCTGTTGTGCTGATGCCATTGCTACCTGCGCGAATTCTTGTGCGTTTCTCAACCTTTCAACGTATTTGTTCGTGCATATTTGACCCGGATGTCTTGAAGTTTTCTCATGAGATGCCGTCGGTTCCGCAATTGGTTCCAAGTCGTACCTGTGTCTAAGAAAGAACGGACTTATCCTTCCAATCGCTGAGTTAGGGCGAGAGTTTAATGCCAGTTGTGCCATTGGTAATAGGTCCATCCAGTCGGTCTGCGCGTAGCATGAAAATACCCGTAGATACTTGTAAATTTCCTGGTTTGCCCTCTCACTTGCATTAGACTGAGGATGATAAGCTGTTGTAAGGCGTTGGCTAATTCCAGCTAGTCGACAAAAGATTTTCCAGAAGTGACTCAGCCAGTCACTACCCCAATCACTTGTGACATATTTAGGGAACCCATAGTATCGGTAATAGCGGTCTACAAAGATCTTTGCGCATTGAACCGCTTCCATTGATTTTTTTCCGAACATAAAAACGTCCTTACACAGGCGGTCTGTGATAACCATTATGTTAGTGCATCCTTGTGAAGTTGGGAGATCAGTGACAAAATCAATCATCAGCTCGCTGCCAATTCTTTCTGGGATTGGTAACAATCTTAAGAATCCAGCTTTTGCTTCTCGCCAAACTGTTGTTCGGCCACAGACATCACAGTTCCTTATAAACTGCCGCACTGATTCCCTCAACTTCGGCCAGAACCACCTGCGTAAAAGTATCCCAACCATAGTGTCTTTACCTGGATGTCCTACCAGATGACTGTCATGTGTCCCCTGCATTATTGCCGTCCTGAGAGGCTCGTAATCAGGTACCCATACTCTATTTTCTCGACCTCGTAAAATGTTATCTGCTACAACTGTACATTCGGCAATGTTAGCGTTCCATTTCAAAGCAAGATCAGGCGGGAAACTCCTCTCTCCTGCTTTAACAGCATCTCTAGCTCGTTGCCAGTCTTTATCTTCTATAGTCCCTTTTTCCCACAATTTCTGTAGCTTATCGTCATCGAATAGCCTTGCTGAGATAACAGGGTCTTTCTTAGTTGAAGTATTGACATTTTGAGCGTGCCTTTTTTCATCAGTTATATCAGAGATCATTTCAATTTCCTGTTGTTTGGTTAGAGATGTATGCATAATTGTTGGCAATAACTGCATTATCCTTCCCAAGTGTCTTTCGTCGTTTAATCCTTCTGGTTTGTCCTGATCTCGTCGCGATAAGGCATTAGGACGCTCACATATGTTACCGGCCCGCCATTGTAGAGAAAAATCGAATTGTTGCAGGATGTCGCTATATCGAGCTTGACGTTCGTTAAGGAGACGTTTACTCATGAAATAACTCAGATTTTTGTGATCAGTCAAGATTTTAAATTGTTTTGTAACAGATCGAAGCTCTGCTTTCCACTCTTGCAAGCAAGTAATAATTGCTAGCATTTCCTTGTCGTGAATTGGATAATTTGCTTCGCTGCCAGTTAGGCGCCTAGAAAAATAGGCAACCGGCCGCAATCGACCTTGCTGGTCTATTTGCAACAAGCATCCTCCCAATGCATACCCAGAGCAATCTGCCTCCACGACTGTTTCCTTTTCGGGATCCCACTGTGCTAGGACTGGCTCTGTCGAAAATATTCTTATGAGCTGCTCAAATGCCTCGTTTTCGGTTTGCCCCCACACCCACATGGCATCTTTTTTTGTTAATTTAGTAAGAGGTGCCACAATATCCGAAAACTTATCGATAAAACATCGATAGAAGTTTGCGAACCCAAGGAATGATCGGACGCCTTTAACAGATGTAGGTGGTTTCCATTCCAAAATTGATTTAACTTTTCCTGGATCTACTGTCACACTTTCACCTGCTTGCACAATAAATCCTAAATATTTCACCTTTTTGCAAAGAAACTCGCACTCATCGATATCCAGATAAAGACCAGCTTTATCAAGCTTTCCTAGGATACTCCGGACTGTCTTCCAATGATCCCCTTCCTCACCTGCTGTGTATGCTAAAATATCATCCATGTATACAGTTGCATCTTGGTCTAGGTGCTCCCTTAATTGTTCATTAACATAGCGCTGAAAAGAAGCAGGTGCATTTATAAGGCCAAACGGGGTTACCAACCATTCAAAAAGTCCTAAACGGCAACGGAATGCAGTCATCCACTCATCTCCTTCCCTTATCCTTAACCGATGGAACGCTGACTTTCCGTCTAGTTTAGTAAACCATTGAGCTTTAGATAACTGACGTAAGGTTTCTTTAAAAAGTGGGAGGGGGTACCGATCAGGAACTGTGATTGAATTCAGTCCCCGGTAGTCTACACAAAATCGTAAACCGCCGTTAGGCTTTTTTGCAAATAATACCGGTGCTGCAGCTGCAGAACTGCTTGGCCGGATCCAGCCTTTATGTGAAAGATCTGTCAAGGTCTTACGCAATACAAGCAGCTCCTCTCGCGACATGCTATACAGAGGTCCCCATGGTGGCCGCATAGGCTTCCCTTTTTCGTGTTTAAGATTTATAGCATGATCCAGTGGTCCTCTCGAGGGTGGTAAGTCTTGAGCCCCACTGTCGTCTGCAAATAAATGTGCAAAATCCCCAACTTGTATAGGTAGTCTTTTTCTTGCCTCTTCAACTGTCAGACTTGCCTTACTCCGTAATGCTTTATTGATATCTTCAAGCGACGCTTTACACACAGGAACATGTCTGAGCATGGCTGAAATATGATTTATAGGCGTTGACCTTGGACGGGCAACCTTCTTTAAGTTCTGACGCCATCGTTTGACGCTGTATATAACTGCTCCCAACCGACAAAGTTCCAAACGTTGTTCTTTTGACTCAATAATTGCGTCATGATCTTCAAGCCATCTTTTACCCAAAATCATTTGGTAGGTGCTTCCTGGGACTACATACAGCCAGAGTTTGGTGGTCACAAAACCGTCTAAATCTAAGGAGACGTATGTTATCGAGTCAACTTCAGGCTTGTTTAAAGTTGAATCCTCAGCTGTTTCAAGCGAACGTGGGGATATGGAGATGCGCGGCAGGGCCATAGATATTGCAAGAGATTCATTAATAATACCAGAACATAAACAACCATTATCTACCAAAGCTTGGACCATGGTAACATCATTAAGAAGGGCGTTGACTAAAAATGGACTGGTATTCATTCTAACTTCTTGCTCTATGACTGCCTCGTGCTCCTGTGCGCGACTGTGCTCAGGAGCTTCTAGTTTTCCGACTCCCCAAAATCCCTCACATACCTTTCTGAAGGTAACGGTTCCCACATTGAAGGGTCTATAGGCGGAAGATTTGTCGTGTTGGCCCTAGGTCCACGTTTTTCTTTCGGGCATACAGCTGGCGCAAGAGGGCATGTTCTGGTACTGCAGCCCTTTCTCTCACAACGAAAACACAGATTTTTTTCACGGAGTCTTTCAATCTCACTCGGTGACTTCCACTTCGCTCTTCTGCGTTCACCTCCGGAACTTTGTGCAACGCCTGATGCCATGATTTCACCCATGATTGTGTCACCTGATGCGTCCTTTTCCTCTTGCCGTGGGTAGAAATTCTGTGATCTAACATTGTTCCTAGGCCCTGCCTCCTCGTAAAAATTCCGGGGATTTTCTGTTGATGTAATCAGACCTTGAGAAGGTCGGTGTCTTGATCGTGCGCCAACCATTTCAAGCTGCTGAGAAATTTGACCAACAATTTGGACCCATTCATTGTAGTCATTTTTTGGAAGCAAATGGTTGCCAGCAAGTGCTTTTAATAGACTTGTATGAATATTGGCTTTGATTACGTAGATAGAGACTTAAGTCATGTGATTTAATTAGCGAAGTGCTGGGGAACTGCTATTTGGCAGGAAGGTAATTGAGAGAGAACACATACTCACTTTTTCGTACCTGTTTCAAACCTCTCGTGCTAGCACAATAATCTACCGGTGATATACCGACACTGATCAGTGATCCGTAACATCGGTCACAGATCTGTACGCGGTTACCAATCGAAGGAACGTCCCTTGGAGTCGTCGACCTTGTCTGAACTGAGCTCCGACGTGTCAAGCCCAAGGAGCATTAAGTATTCGCTCTTCTTGCTTCTGCGTCCACCAACGCACCCCGTCAATTAAGCACTAAGTATTCGCTCTTCTTGCTTCTGCGTCCATCAACGCACCCCGTCAATTAAGCACTAAGTATTCGCTCTTCTTGCTTCGCGTCAATCACGCAATTAACTATTGAAAAAAAAAAAAAAAAAATGTCTAACTCATCAGCAGAACAAAAATCACTGGGGACTACGGAAGAGATCACAGCATATGTCAAAAACAGACTGGAGTTATATAAAGCCAAAGGTGCAAAAGATGACTCGCTTTGGGAAAGATGGTTAGAGGATTTCGAAAACTGGGACGTAGACCAGTTCAGCGAGATCAATTCAGATCTTAGGAGGGAATTCCGAGACTTCCTAATTTCTCGTGGAGTATACATGACACCAAATCCAAAAGGGAAACATATCGATCAACAACTAGCCACAGAAGTGAAGAGGGAGGAGTTTCATGAATGGACTCCTGAAGAACTTATTTACTACAGGAAGAAAAAACCCTTTTGGCGTAAGCACACGATGCGATCCCAAAGATCCAAACTACGTTGAAGAAGAAAGCATACTTGGGGCCACCGCAGAGTATAAAAAGTACCAAGATTTTAGAGTTGATAACAAGGAGCGGATAAAAGATCAAACTGAAGCAGAAAAAGGAAAGGGAAAAGAAAGGAGTGGACAAACCACTGATGACAGCAACTATGCTGCAATTTACAGCAAAAGCAGCGGAAAACCACACAACCCTACATCATCACCATCATCAACTCCAGTAATTCTACCATCAACTACCCATAGAAATGAGACACATTGGGAAGATCGCCCACTGCACAAGAGTAGACAACTAGAATCCCTCGTGAGGATGTATAAAGAAGAAGACAAGTACAGTGATGGGACTGATAGCTTTGATTACAAGCGAAAGATTTTTCTCAACAACTGTAATAACGCCTGTGTCGAGAAGAAGTACCTGAAGGACGCTTTAACCATAATGTTTACCGGCGATGCCAGTGAAAAATATCTGGATCTCACATTGCACGATGAAAATTTATCTTTCGACGAGCGATGTAACATTATCAAATCACACTATGAAACAGTCCACTGGGTAAACAGACGTGAAACAATTTGGAACACTCTCAATTTAATTGAAGAAATGCGGAAAAGTCCAGATAAACTTCAAGCTTTCAACAATCTCGAAAAAGAACTTCGTCGTGTTCAAAGGGGACTCGAATCCCACGCTGGTGATGCTGCATTGCGAACCAGAATTATCAATGCTTGCTCTGGAGTTGCAGACCTACACTTTGTTTTATTCTCTCCGGCAAAAACAGCAGAAGGTGTTTGTGCAGATATACGAGCGAGATTTATGCAATTATCACTATCCGGCACATCAATTTCTCAATATCATCAGCTCAGTCACGTTGAACATAATAGCTTTGATAACTCTTATTTAGCTGAGCGGCAGTACCAACCAGTGAGAGGAAGTAGTACAGGTAGAGGAAGCCAAAATTTTCGTGGAAGAAGAAAAATAGGATCAGGACCTAGTATGGTAAAGTCAACCTGGAATAAACGCTGCATTGTGTGTAAAAAGACAAATTGTTGGTCTTCTGAACACACACCGGAAGAGCAGAGAGCAGCGTTTGAAAAAATTAAAAAGACGTACCCCTCAAAAGACGAAAACGCCGTACAACAATTTGTCCTGCAATTCGAAGGAGAATCTCTAGACGCTGAGTTACACCATTTTTTATCTGTAAACGAGCTCACTGACGAGCCAGAATCTGAGGATGGATACTGTTACCAAGAAGAAAGTCAAAATTTTCTTATTTCAGAAATTGGAGGGAAAAATGTCGCGGGCTACCTTCAAGACCTAACAACTTTCCACAAATTTACAGCACCAAAAACGAAATATGCAGCATCAAAACAAGAAGAAAAAATGTTAATAACAGTTGCATCACTAGACTTCGATTTTCCTGGTGTCAATAAAAGCTTCGATTTGGAGACAGATACCCCTGCAGTTTTTCATTTGTTCAGAAATGTATTTTCTATTGGTAATGACTATAATGAAAGATACGATGAAAGAGTTTTCCATGGCGTTTTGGTTGATACAGGTGCAGCGGGTCGTTCCACAGTTGGAGTTGGACAAGCCAAAGCACTTAAGCATTTACAAAAGGAGTTAAAGGTCGATAGAACAAGGGCTGGAGAGGTAAAAATATCGGGAATTGGTGACGGCGTTTTTATTTCTATTGGTTCTATTACTTTGGATACGCCCGTCGGCAGAGTTACGTTTCACATTTTACCCTGCAATACCCCGTTTTTGCTCGGCTTACAAGACATGACACGATTAGGTGTCACACCTGATGTGCAGAAAAACGTCATGATCAAAAACCAAAAGCCAGTAGCAGCTCTCATTCGAAAATACGGCCATCTATGGATGACACTCGGCCACTTCCAGTCTTTATTTATTTACGAATCTAATAATGAACCTATTTGTTACTTAACAGAACAACAAATTAGGACATGTCACCGTTGATGGGGACATCCATCAGCTTCTAGAATGTGGAAAATTTTTCGGCGAGCTGGTCATGACATTGACATAAAAATCATTGACCGGATATCCAAATTTTGCAATGACTGTCAGCTAAACGCTCATCGGCCTCTACGATTCAAATTTACCCTCACTAATAAAGATGTTCCATTCAATCATACAGTCTACGTCGACGTAATGCATCTAGAAGACGGACCGGCTGTACATCTAATAGACGCTGGAACTAACTTAGGATCAGCAGATTTCCTTACTGGGCCTGACAAAGAAGGGGCTATCTCTACTTGTAATTCAATTGAACGCTGTTGGAATAATGTCTACATTGGTCCACCCGAAAATTTAATCCACAATGCCGGCAAGAACTTCGCATCCGCAGAATTCCGTGCAACCGCCTCGGGATGGAAGACCCGCGTTGTTGAAGTTCCCATAGAAGCGCACAATTCTATTGGAAAAGTTGAGCAGGCCCACAAAAATCTTCGCCGGGCTTATACCATTTTCAAACAACAATTTTCCGGGCAAAATGTCGACCGTCATTCAATCCTTAAAATGGCTGTAAAAGCACTTAACGACTCAGCTGGTCCAGATGGCCTTGTACCAACTCTTTGCGCGTTTGGTGCTTATCCCCGTATTACTTGGAACGATGCTCCCGCGCCAGTATCAAAACAAAGAGCGGACGCTATGCAAAAGGCAATGGACGAACTCCAAAAACATCGCGCCACACAGCTTATCAATCTAGCTAAAAATATGCGGAACGGACCACGGCATACTCACCTTGAAGATATTCCTGTGGGAGGTAAAGTTCGAGTGTGGCGCGAGGCAACAAAGAATACACGAGGAAAATGGACAGGACCGTTTGAATTGTACAACAAGGAAGGTGAGACAATAACGGTGCTAATAAATGGGGAAAAGAAAAACTTTCGATCAACATCAGTTAACAAATGGTTTGAAGATAACGAAGACCCTAATACCCAACGTGACGCTAGCTCAGACCTACCATCGTTAAATCCAGAAATCAATTTAGAAAATGATTCAATGCCATCACTTCAACTAAGACGCAGTCAAAGAGATGGTAGATTCACTGGCCAATACCAGACTGAAGATCACCTCAACATTAGCCCCGAAATACAATCTCATCTATATCTATCTCAAAATGAAGAAGCAATTCAACTCTCCCTTGACCTACGTTCAAAGGGTCTCATTAAAACTCCCGGACCACCATTTTTCGCTTCAACCAAAAAGGAAATAGACAGCCTGCTGGCGAATGATGTCTTCCAATTCATACCTTCGAACAATTTAATATTAGGAAAGCGTATCTACAAATGTAGAATTGTCAAGGGAATTAAAGGCAAGGAAACATCTACGCCCTTCGAAAAATCTCGCCTAGTTGTACAGGCATACAACGATGAAGGTAAATCCTTGGTCTTGACCCAGTCGCCTACTGTACAACGGGCAAGCCAACGACTTATTTTCTGCTTTGCAATTTGCTTGATCAGACAATTCGGCCTCATTTTGTTTCTTCGAGACATACAGCAAGCGTATACACACTCAAGGACCCATCTTATTCGGGACATATATTGCTGGCCTTCTCCGGAAATAGTACAAGCAAAGAACCTACCGCCAGGTACTCTTATGCACGTTGTGAAACCTCTGTATGGAATTCCAGAGGCGGGCAACCATTGGTTCGACACCTGGATTAAGTACTTGACAAAAGAACTCGCTTTGAAATCATCCTGTTTTGACCCGTGCTTACTTGTAACACACAGCAAGCCATTCAGCATTTCAGGAATGCAAGTCGATGATACTCTCTTCCTTGGAACCGAAGAATTCCTGAGATTAGAAGACGCTAAGCTAATAGAGGCAAAATTTCCCGCGAAACCCATTGAACGCCTATCTGAGAAAAACCCCCTTCATTTTAATGGTTTATTAATCACTCTTCGAGACAACGCTTTACACATAGAACCTAATGGTCAAGGCAAGAAGATCAAGCTTGTCAATCTTCAAGACCCCAATAGACTCGATATCTACAAGAGACAAAGAGCGCTTGGAGCATGGATTTCTTCGAACTATCAACCACTTGTTGCCTTCAAATTATCAAGAGCAGCCCAATCTCAAAATCCTGAAGATCAAGAAATTAATGATCTCAATAGCGCACTTAGAGAACAACAGAAAGACGTCAACCGTGGATTAAGATACATTAGTCTAGATATTGACAAGCTGAAAGCTTACTGCTGGGTTGATGGCTCATTTGCCAATAACAAAGACCTTACCTCACAAATAGGTTTTGTAATCACTCTTGGGAACGAAACATTTGGTGAGAATAAATTCACTTTCTGCGGTAATATAATCCATTGGAGCTCAACTAAGTGCAAAAGAGTGACTCGAGCTGTACTAGCGTCGGAGCTATATGCCATGACCAATGGTATTGATATTGCAATCCCCTTGTGTATGACAGTCAACCAAATCATGGATCAACTAGCTCTACCGATGGTTCCGTTGATAGTTTGCACCGATAGCCGCAGTCTATACGAATGCCTAGTGAAACTCGGAACCACTAAGGAAAAGCGACTGATGATTGACGTCATGGCTATTCGTGAATCATACGAACGTAAAGAACTTGCTGAGATACGATGGATAAACGGTAAGGATAACCCAGCAGACTCTATGACAAAGGTAAATGCGACTTCAGCTTTAAATAAGCTCATTGACTCGAACGAATTGACAGTCAGATTGGAAGGGTGGGTCGAGCGAAAGTAGAATCGAGGAGTATGGCAACCGGCCAGACCAAAGTTCTTATTGGTTAAAAACATCACTTTAAAGAGTTTTCAGTGTATGAATATTGGCTTTGATTACGTAGATAGAGACTTAAGTCATGTGATTTAATTAGCGAAGTGCTGGGGAACTGCTATTTGGCAGGAAGGTAATTGAGAGAGAACACATACTCACTTTTTCGTACCTGTTTCAAACCTCTCGTGCTAGCACAATAATCTACCGGTGATATACCGACAAGACTATCATTTAGAGGATTCCGGAGCATAACTATTTTAGACCTATCAGCCCATCCGTCACAATGAGCTTCGCTAAGTTTGTTCGCCCACTCAGCAAAAAAACTTGGCCAAGATTGCCTCTCCCCCATCTTCATATCATAGAGTTCATTGGTAGCTCTATCAATTCGTGTCGGGTCATAATTTGTCCTATCAAGAAACTCCAGAAAATCTTCGGGCTTCTGTGTTCCATTCATACCCCCTACTTCGAAAAACGAAACAGCTTTTCGCTGTGCCTCCCCACTTAATGAGTTATATATCATTAAAAATGCTCTTTGGTCATCATAGCTAAAGGTATTCCAGTCTATTCGGAAAATGCTTAAGACTGCTCGCCTCCATGCTGGGTAGCTCTGCCGGTTCCCCTCATAGATTGGCAGTTTTGTTGGCTTAATTCCTAAGACATTGTTGGCTGCTGGATTTTTAATAATAATTACCTTCGTGGAGGTCGTCGGCACGGCGTTAGCCTCTCGCTCAGCATTCAAAGCATCAATTTGTTGTTGCAAGTGAGAAATACTGAGTTCGTATCTAGCATCAATTTCTTTTTGTTGTGCCAAGTTTGATGACATTTTGAAGCTTCGTATTAATTTAACCACAGGGTTCCGTTACTGAGTGCAAATATGGCCGTCGTCGTCGTTATTTAAGGCTAAGCCTTTCGTCGTCTTAGGAGTTCAGTGATGATTGCTGCTCTCCGTGTTGGTCGTCGTCTTTCGTTGCAGACTTGAGCTGCTTCCCTTTGTCGTCTTAGTTACCAAGTGGGCTCGGCCTCACCTTAGATTCGTCACTTTAGGAAGCGGTATTGAATAGAGAGAGAATTATTATATGTCACGGATTCTAGGACAGGTGCTGGAGCAACTATGTGGTTGATGGTAGTAGATAATAATTCTAAGGAGAGAACTACTACAAGATCTATCTACACATGTATTTATACAAAAGAGCCTCATGCTCTACGACGTCATTGAATTATCAATTGACGAGGTTGTGTCCGATCTCGTATATTCCCAGCCGATAGCTTCTCACCGACAATTGGTGCCACGTTGAGCTGCACTGTTGAATCGGATGCTATGCAGATTCCGATGCTCTGATATTAGATCGATCGATTGTGCGCACCCTAAATCGGACCAAGCCTATGTTAGCCAACATAGGCTACAGGAACCAGCCGTCACACCTCGGAGCCTTTAAAGAACATCATTTTTGCTTCCAAATCTATTAAAGAGTTCGAAATTTGTTATCCAAAGAAGATAAAACGAACAAAAAAGGACATAGAAAAAGCCAAAAAGGAATTTAAAAGAACTGCAGTTTTGCAGATTGATTAAGATTTGGATTACTAATACTTTTTTTTTCTTTCTTCCCCTAAACCTCTAGATTTTTACTTTTTGATTAATAGTATGCAAATACTGAGTCATTCTTTATTTATTTATAATACTTAACGTCGTGCCCGCGCACAGCACGTGAGCTCCTCACGTGCTGGTTAGCTCAGTCTAAATAAAACTACCCGAGGTATTGGTGCCTGATCAAACCCAATAAAGCAAATGAAAGCCAGGATCTCATCATCCTGCGCTTGAAGATTAAACTATACATGGTTACCAGTCTCCCTTCAACTCTCATGTAATCAGGTGAAATTGAATGAAGAATAGATTAAATAAACAATTTGGAAGGGGGAACTTAGTTGAATCACATGATTCTCTTTCGGTCAGACTTGTTGTGCTTTTCCAAAGAAATTTGTGACCCGCAGCCAGCTATTAAATGCGTGAACTCCCTTCGCAGAAGCGAGAGCCCAAGATATGCTGGGACTAGGGCTCTGTGCTCTGTGGAGCTGTGCCTGGTATTGCCCGAGGTGGCAATAGAAAAAGTGGTTGGGGGACTTTTCTTCTCCGCACGAGCAGGTTAGAATGGCGTTTTCGTGCTGAAACTGTCGGTGGTAGTCTGCGAAATTCCCATGTCCAGACCGTGCAGCTAATAGATATCTTAGTGTGCGTCGCCCTAGACAGGCGAGCTCGGCAGTAATCTTAGTATTAGGACCAATTCCTAATTCTTTATATCTAGATGGAGAATTCTCTGCCCAGTAAAGTACATCAGAAGTCTCGTACTGGGCTTTGACTTCCCTTCTTGCACTCGCAATAGAGAATGCCGAGTATAGATGTTACGGCGCGGGGTAGATAAGTTAGAGATCGCCGTCTGCTGTACGTATTCAAATAATGGTTAGGCGAATACCTACAAGGGAATATACTGGATAATGGGTCTGAAGGTTGGGACTAGAGGACGAGAGTTCGAGACGAGTAATATGACGTTTCTAGAGATGTAAGACTATGAAAGCATAAGATTGAGAAGCTGGAGAACTACTTCGTGGTAGCTCCAGCTTCTTTAAGTACACTATGTGATGGGCGATCAACAAAACAATATAGTAAAGGAATGGTGGCCGATTACTGTCTATTTTCTACATACATCTCGGAACTGTCCACCGAGGGGATGCTACTTAAGGTGTCCCAACTCCCAATGCGCTAACCTCACTATCTATTCTACTACATCATATCCTTGATATTCCGAGTGGGCTCGTCATAGCGAATCTGGGTCGTATCGGCCCATGATTCCATATGAGACTTGCTGCAACAATATCTTGTTTCCATATTTGTTGCAACCCTGTATTTGTATGGCCAAGTTGGACATCTCTCTAGATAGCAAGGCTAATGACGTAATAATGATAAGTGTCCGTGCGACAGTCACTAGGAGATAGGCGCAGCCTGTAACATTATCCCCTCCTCACAGTACTTTTTTTTTTTTTTTACTCGTTTCTTTTTTTCAGATGTAAGAATTTTTTGCCTTTTGCCAGTAACACCTATTCTTGCCCCGACATCTTCTCCCACCTCATCACCAATACCGTACCTTTCTTCAAAGATATCAAGAGCCTCCGTGTCTTCGAGACCTTGGCGCAATTCCCAGTTTGGCTCTTGAAAACCTCTCCACTTTACCAACACCTCCCTTCGGAAGCCCCGACCTTTCTTTCTCTTTTCGGCTCTGAGAATCTTTTCAACGAATTGCTCATTGTCACCATCAGGATTCACAAGCGGCGGTGGTTGCTCGTCTAACATAATTTGAGACGGAAGGGGGTTTTGTGGATCTCGTTTTAACAAATCGACGTGAAATCTCGGATGTATACCCGATGGGACATCAAGTTCGACTACATGAGGGGATATAACTTTGAGGACGCGATATTTTGCGTTAACCCATGAGAGCTTTTTACTAAGTTGTGGCGTCTCAATATTTTTTAGTTTTAACCATACAAGGTCTCCCTCTTCAAACCTCTCTTGCGGAAGCCTCTTTTGATTAGATGCTGATTCCATTCGTTGTTGGACAAATGCCATGGAAGCTTGTGCATATTCCTGTCCATCTGTTATTCGCTGTACAAATTCCCTGGCTTTCTTTTCAGGTGCATCGGAATTTTTGGAAGAGGGCGGGATTTGTTCGATAGGTTCTGCGTGATAACCGTGTGTGAGGAAAAAAGGACTAAGACCGATGACTGTGTCTCTATTATTAAGAGCTAGCATAGCTGACGGAAGCATATCAGGCCATTCGTACTGAGCGTAGGATATAAAAGATCTAAGGTATGCCAACACTTCCTGATTCATCCTCTCTGTACTTCCATCCGTTTCAGGATGAAACGCCGTGGAAAGACGCTGCTCTATACCTACTAACTTACATAGATGGGTCCAGAAATTTCCAACCCAATTTGAACCACGATCAGAAGTTAAAAATAATGGAAATCCATGAAAACGATAGTGACAGTGTAAAAACCGCTCAGCACAGCATTCTGCTGACATTGAGCTCATAGCTTCAAGGGTGCAACTTTTCAATAGTCGGTCTGTAATCACCATGAGATATCGAGAATCTTGTCTAGATTTTGCTGGCAGATCCGTCATAAAGTCGATTGACAATTCTGAATGGAAACGACTAGGTATCGGTAGCGGTAGGAGCAATCCTTTTTTCTTTTCTCGCCATACGTGAGATCGTCCACAAACATCGCAATTTTTACAGAAAGTTCTTACCATCGTTGATGCCCCTGGCCAAAAAAAACTCCTTGATAAGATAGCATATGTACTATCACGACCTGGGTGTCCCGTTATATACGAGTCGTGCGTATTTTGTATCAGAGCTGTCTGTAGGGGTTCCCAGTCTGGTACCCATATACGACGACGAAATCTAAGGACGCCTCTCTCATCAAAATCGCATTCTGAGATTGATACTTTCAGCTTAAGTTCTGTCGGGAAGGCCCGCTCACCATCTCGCAGAGCTTTGTACATGGTTCTTATGCCTTTGTCCTCTTCGCAACCTCTATTCCAAAGTATCTGAAGTTCTTCTTTTTGAAAGATACAATTGCCATCGGGCAACTGTATCTCAGTGCCAGATTCTGAAGGGATATTTAGGTAGACTGAAGCTGAGGTGATTTGAGAGGTTACCAACTTGTTAGAGTCGGTATCTGTTTTCATCCATGCATCTTTGATTAATTGTACTTGGCGACTCCTCAGCCGCTCGTCGCTTGCACAGCTCGGCATATCTTGTTCCCTGCGTGAAAGTGCGTCTGGTCTCAGCGAATTCTTTCCTGTTCTAAATTTTAGCTTAAAATTAAACTGGGAGAGAGTATGGCTCCATCGAACTTGACGCTCGGACAATTTTCTTGTGGTCATAAAATACTCCAAATTTTTGTGGTCTGAAAAAATTACGAATGCATGCTTGAGGCCCATCAACTCGCCTCTCCATTCTTTTAAAGCCAAGACAACCGCAAGCAATTCTTTGTCATAAATCTCGTAGTTGCATTCTGCGGGACTTAATTTTTTTGAAAGGTATGCTACTGGGCGTAGAACTTTTGCATCGTCGTATTGCGACAAGCACGCCCCCATAACATATCCCGAGCAGTCCGCTTCTACAATTGTCTTTCTATCCGGATCGTAGAGAGCTAGTACTGGGGCCGTAATGAATAGCTTTTTCAGAACATCGAACGATGTTTGGTGCTCTTTAAGCCACAGGAAAGCGTGATCTTTTTTCGTTAAGTTGATAAGAGGCTGTGCAATTTCGCTGAAGTTGGGGATAAATTCACGGTAAAAATTTGCGAAACCTAAAAAGCTACGAACTCCTTTTCCGGTTGTCGGAATTTCCCATGATTTTATGGCTTTAACTTTTTCAGGATCGACTTTAATTCCTTCACCAGCGCTTATAACAAATCCCAAATACTTTGTTTTCTTCACTGCAAAATCGCATTTATTTGGGTCCAGTTTTAAGCCGGCTATGTCTAGACGTTTGAACACAGATTCAACCTTAACCCAATGATCTTGGAGATCTCCGGAAGTGTAGATAAGAATATCATCAAGATACGCAGTGCAAAACTGGTCAAGATAATCTCCCAAGGATTCATTTACGTACCGCTGAAATGCAGCTGGAGCTCCTTGTAGCCCAAAGGGAGTGACTAGCCATTCAAAGGAGCCAAACCTTGTCCGAAAAGCAGTTTTTTTTTCGTCTCCTTTCCTAACTCGAAGTTTGTGGAATGCAGCGCGAACATCAACTTTGCTCATCCATGTCGATTTTGATATTGATCTCAGAGTTTCTCTTATCAGTGGTAGTGGGTACCGATCTTTTCCTGTGATTGCGTTCAAGGCTCTGTAGTCTACACAGAATCTCAAACCCCCATTTGGCTTTTTAACAAAGAGCACTGGTGCTCCTCCTGGCGAGCTGCTGGCTCTGATCCATCCTTTATCGAGATGATCATTTAGCGTTTTCCTTAAAACTAGGAGTTCATCTCTTGACATTCCATAAAGTGGGCCCCAAGGTATAGATTTTTCTCTACCTTGTTCGTCTCTTTCTAAATCGATTTTCATATCGGAATGTCGATGTGGGGGTAATTTACTTTGTCTGTCTTCGACAAAGAGATTGGACCAATGTTTTATGGAAGGAGGAAGTGTCCTTCTTATTTCCTCTGATGTTTCTTCGCTTTTTATCTCCAGAGCCTTGTTAAGATCTTGCATTGTAATGGCGAAAATCTTTGATCCTGTTTCCACCTTAGCAAGCTTCATTAGTGAAATAAATTTGCCACCCAATACTTTTTTAGCTGTAGCAACATGGTGTATTTCTTTTTTTAACTTCAATGAGGCAATGTTATCATACCAACCCTTTTCTCTGACAACCTGTCCATACTTCTGAGAACCAAATCGAATCACTCGCTTCTTTGCAAGATAGACGACATCATTTTGTTCCATCCATGGTTTTCCCAGGATAATATTGTAGGAAAGGTCTTGGATAATATATCCATAGACCTTTTCTCGTCTACCGTCAATATCGAAGTCTGCAAAAGTCAATTCGTTTATTGTTCTTTGCTTCCCATCATTTTCTGCTAGTTGCAAGGATCTTTTTGGTATTTTTATGCGCGGAAGTTCCCATTTCTTCACGATCTCATTAGAAAATGCAGCATAACAGAGACAGCCTGTGTCAATCAAAGATTGCACAAAGAAACTTGAATTTAACAGACAATCTATTAAAAATGGAGTACTGTTCAATTTATCTGTTTTTTTAACTAAATCAATGGCAAATGATTCTCCCTTGCTCTGAGCGCGACGTTGCTCAGAGCTTACTCTTCCCCCGAAACCTCACTGGTCTCCAACTCTTCATAGTTGACCTTTTCTTCTGCGTGGCTCTGTTTCCTTATCTTCGTAGGGCCTTTTACATAGGCGATCCTTGAAGCAAGATTTTGAGCTGGACCGAATTTAGTGCATGCGCGAGATAAATGACCTTTTTCTCGACATCGGACGCATCTTCCCTCGCTACACAAACTTTTAAATTCCTCCGGGGAACGCCATTTAGCCCTGGGCTTGTTGGTAATGTTTCGACTATTTAGGGAGTTTAGCGCTAGTTTGAGAGCCTCAATAGCATTAACTCCCCCCATCTTGGTATCTCCTTCATCGTCAAGGTCTGGTGCGTGAAGATATCGGTCAGTTGTGCTGGAATGGTACTTGGATTGCTTATGAGACAAATACCAAGTTTTCTTGCCAGTGCAGCCTGTTGGTCGATAAGATGGTCGATTTTCGAGTCGTCCCGCTACTCTTTTGACCATAGAAACCCATGTTTCGAAATCATCATCAGGTAGATCTTTGGATACCAGATGGTCACTCAGCGATTCGTTAATACTTGAATTAAGTTTCATGATCTTGCTGCTGTCAGGCCAATTAGTTCCCCCGCATTGTGCAAGCTTGACCTGAAAATCTTGAAAGAAGTCGCAGAAGTAATGATTGGAACCCATACGCATCCGATAAAGTAGATCTCCTGCAGTCTGTCGGGCTTGTTTATCCTCGAATTCAAGCTTGATATGTTCGACAAAATCTTTCCAGTTGTGCATTCCTGAAGGGCCTCCTGTCTCAAACCAGTGACTCACTCTGGATTGTTTATCTGCTGGTATGGAATTCAGGATCCCTAGACATATAGCGCGATCCGACCCTAGCTGAAGTTTATCTTCTTCGACTTTAACAATCAGCTGATAAATATGAGATGATAGAGTAGTGATTGAGCCGTCCCACGAAGGCCACTTGCTGGGCTTTTTGTACTGTGGCTGAGTTGATGTTGCGTGTGGAAAATTTTGCGCATTCAATAGGGGTTGACGGCGAGAGATATCTGCTATAATTTGATTATATAGCGCCTGATATTGAGGTGACGACGGATTAAATGATGGAATGTCCCCAGCTTGGTGAGGAGATCGGCTCTGTTGCTCTTCGAACTCTGAGGGTTCGCCTAGTTGCTCATGAACCGTATTTTGCGGTTGGCCGTAATGGGCACCGCTGACGTTAGCTTGTTCCGACATAGTTTCACTTGCCCTGGAATGAAAGGAAGCGTTGTCAGTCGAATCGGTATCGATATCTATACTTGGGATTCGGTAGCTCATAGAAGATTTGATCTTCTCTTCTAGTCTTTGGTTGACCGGAAATTTTGTTGTTTAATGGGATAAACTACAATGTTAGGATGATGTAGAAAATATGTGATGGGCGATCAACAAAACAATATAGTAAAGGAATGGTGGCCGATTACTGTCTATTTTCTACATACATCTCGGAACTGTCCACCGAGGGGATGCTACTTAAGGTGTCCCAACTCCCAATGCGCTAACCTCACTATCTATTCTACTACATCATATCCTTGATATTCCGAGTGGGCTCGTCATAGCGAATCTGGGTCGTATCGGCCCATGATTCCATATGAGACTTGCTGCAACAATATCTTGTTTCCATATTTGTTGCAACCCTGTATTTGTATGGCCAAGTTGGACATCTCTCTAGATAGCAAGGCTAATGACGTAATAATGATAAGTGTCCGTGCGTCAGTCACTAGGAGATAGGCGCAGCCTGTAACACACTACAACAATCACTTAAATCCACCCGAGACCGGAACAAGATTCGATCATGACTCTAGCCTCCCTAACTCCAATTTGTTGGAGTTCCCCAGAGAACCTTCTACTTCAAACTTCTCCTTGAACTCTTCGGAAGACCTTCTCCTTGAAACTTCTACTTGGCCCTTCTTCAGGGATGCCTAGCCATATCATCAGACTTTGCTTATCTGTTGAGTCATACCAAGCCTGACCCTCCAGAATCCCGCTGTTGATATGCTGTAACGCAGATTCCTCTTCAGCCTCGGTCACCACGTGCCCGAGCCCTTGACATCCTGATTGATTTCAAAATGTAAATGTAGTCCCAGATTTCATTGTTTCTCCAACCTTGTGTAATGGTTCCAGTATATAAAGCTTCGGCATTTGTATGTTAAAAGATAAGTTAATTAACTGATGTACAAAAGTTATGCTACATCTAACGCCCTATTTATATACATGATCCCAATATTCCAATCATCAGTAGCCGTCTTCCAGTCGTGCTCCCATTATTCAGGTGTGGGCTAGTTACCAACAATGTTCCATGGATGGGCAATTCCAGGCTTTCAACACGAGCGTAACTTAGCGCCGACATGATGGATTTAGCTGTGTTAAATAGCACAGGCTACAGGCAATCTACCGGCTTACTGGCAATCATACCCTGCACCTCCATATTGTATGGTTAGGTTGTTGTCGTTCTTGATGATCTATGTGATCCTGTCGATGTATATTCTTTTCTTTTCCTCTTTTTTAAATATCTTATTTCCATAATTGTTTTCCTCATCAGGGCGTTTATAGCTAGTTGGTGTGCTGAGGGTGGAGGTGGGTTGTAGATGTAGGGTTGAATGAGGAATGCTTAGTCATGAATATACAAGGAGTCTAGGCGATGTCGGTTGTTTGAATACTAACTCCACATGGCCCTAGATCCATTCGTGAATTGTATGTCAGGGGTGATGAGATTTTGTTCGATTTCCATGTGGTTATGAAATTGCTGTCTACTGATTTTCCAACTAAAATACCGAGAATAAGTCCTTCAAGCCGACAATCCATGAGATATAATTCATTCCACCATTGGTCATGACTGAACTTCGGCTCCGAGAGGATATTACACTCCCAAGCTCGCAGAGGATACCACTGATGGGTGATTTTTTGGCACAAGGTTTTAATTGAATGTATAAATATTTATCTGTGACACAATTTTAGAGAAAAGATACATGACAGATGACTCAAAAACTTACAGGTGCTCAGCCTTTGTCCTCCCGTCAAAGCTAGATAGCCGTAGCGTCAGACGCAGCTCCATTAAACTATGAGCGTCTGAAGCGTCCAATCCCATACCCTTCGAACCAGTAATAATGGTGTAGTGGCATAGCTACAACAACAGGTCATTACTCTAAGTAGTAGTTGCACTGAGCCATAGTAGAAGCATCTTGCTGTTAGAAAGAAAGGTAATTAGTCCGAGATAAGACGACCTAATATACAAATCGATTAACAAGAAAACAAATTGTGTCATTTGCCAAAAGCACTGTCAATACCGGAGTAGTAGAAACACCAACAGAACTTCACTTGATGGAGCAGTCCCAAAAGCGTCAAACAGCACAAACAACAGTCGGACAATCAGTCTGCTCAACCGCAACAAGCATTGGCGGAGCAGCACTTTCAACTCTCTTGACGGGTGATGGCAAAATAATGTAGACGCTTTCCATGTCCATCCGATGGCAGTAATTTTCAAGGTCATCAACACTATCCCCCCTCCCATTGAACGAATCTTTCCCGAGGGCTACATGGCCCTGGAGTCCCCATCTTCTAGCTACAAAGAAAATCTGGGCTTTGTTTGCTCTGAATTGAATGCGCCAAGTTGCAGTCCTCTTATTCACATCTGTAGTACCCACTGCATCTCATTAACCAATGAACAACTGTCAAATTGGAGCGTAGGCGTTTGACCCGAGGCGGAATAGAATGGCAAGAAGGGGTCGGATGGATCGCGAGAGATGACTAAAGATCTACTGGAGATAATTCGGAGAACTAAAGGTTTAAAAATGGGTAATATAAGTGTCTAAAGAGTCTAAAGGTACGAGCAAATACTAATGGTGACTAAAGGTGCTAAAGGTAACTAGAGGTGACTATAGGTGACCAGAGGTGATCCGAAGGTGGTGGTTATGACAGAAGACTAAGCGTAAAGAAGTCTATGCCTACAGACCAAACCATTATATATATACCTGCCTTCCTTTCAATAGCTCATCATAACATAGACCTTAACATAATATCAACATGATACCATGTGCCAAGAACTGTCCTGTTGTCATAGCAACATATGAAGAAAGGTAAAATTATATCCCAAAGAAAAGGTCGGAAGAGGAATCCTTACAACAACAATCCCAAGGCGAAAGTCGATAATCGACCCTTCCTCTGCCAGGACGCCAATTGTGAAGAACTATTACGAGAAAGATCCGTGGGATGGGCAATGGTGCATCCAGTACTGAGTCAGGCAGCTGAGACGTGGAATAATTGAGGAAGCAGGCCTCAAATTGGCATGCTGGGACTGACAATTTTGAGGTATTTTATGGACGCCAATACCAAGGTCTCGACTTTTTAGCCAGGAGGACTTCATTATCGATGAGTCTACAGTACGGAAATTGTTAGGCTAATCTACATCATAGCAATCAAGCTCTGTGACAACTTCTCTGACGTTTCATCATGGCCTTCGGGAAAGGGTTAGAAGGAGGATAGAAAGATAGAGCGTGAAGTTCCCGAGGTATAAATAAGTCTACAATACCGGGCTAGTCACCCTCTTCGAACGCTTCAGAAGGGTCACTATGTCTTTGGATCTAGTCCTAATGTCTGTATTAGAAGAGCTCTGGGTCTAATAGCTTTTGCAGTTGTTCCCGGCCGTCAGTCACCGGGAAACAGCCATTTTTTGGATATCTTAGGACAAGGGGTTCTCAAATTGTACGTTAAAATAAGAGCCTGTAGGGCATGGTATTGTATGAGGGTAGCTGTTGTTGAGTTGTAGGATATAATACACTATTCGAATGGGTATCCCTGACCCAAAGGCAGAGAGGAACTACATGTGTTAGGTAGTTATATACCGAGGAGAAACAATATGAGTAAAAATTATGTAGCATGCTAAATACCAAACAAATAACACATCCATGTACATATATATGGGCCAAATGGCTTGAGATTGGTAATAGCTTCAACTTATCATTAATTCCACCTCAAAACAGATCATATAATATATAGCTACTGCTCTCCATATAGACCGGTAATCAGAATGTTTTAGATTACTATGAAGGCTAAGTTACTGGCGAGGAATCCAGTGGATAATATGGAGACAGAGCCAAGGCAGCCGTTGTGAGAGATCATAGTCTCAACAGAGCAGCTAGCTATGCGGATGCTGGAGGGAAGGCTGGACTCGGTAGAAAGGCAGGTCTATGTTCGTTATATCCGTAATAATTTTGAACAATTTTGATGTCTGCTTGACCTCTCAGCATTGTCAACTTCAACTGCCGGGACAAGCAAGTCGTCGAATAAGTGTCGATACTTTTCCCAAGCCAAGCCAAGCCAAGCCATGCTTGCACCTGCACCGATGTCCATCCACCGTAGAAGGATGAAGCCTATGAGATCCATGCCGTCCACAGGATCTCTAAGCTTCCTTCGTTTTTTGAGGCACCTTTACTCGTATAAGTGACTTGAGACCTTTGCGGTACTCTATAAGCCGCAAAGTCTGTCATGTTCTATTGGATATAAATACTGTATTTTTGGCCACATTGTTAACAATTCCTCATCCGTGAAAAGAACTTGCGCGGTTCTCTCTCTTCGTTAGAGCATCAGCTCCTTCACACCATTCAAGGTTAAAAGCACGAATTATCACGGATAATTTCTCCAACTTATCGACTCGAATCACCGCGTCATTTGAAGAGACTTGTGCGTCGACTCGGAAAACAGTCCTGTCTAGATACAACTAATAACCATGCAGATAACTTGCCTCACAATGAAAATTGTTCTTCCACATCTCGCTATTGCGCTCTTGAGCATTGTAGCACCAGCACTTGCTGTGATATTTGATTGTTCTGGGGTCATCATTAACGGTGATGTCGTGAGGAGAGTACAGGCTACTGGTAACCGTGCTAGTATTTCAAAATCAAGCTCTATTCATGGAGATTCAACCAGAACATACGAATACTTCGATATCCATCCCAATGGTCAATATTCCAGAGGTTAGTCCATTCATACAACTCTGAGTTTCCACATGACTGATATTTATTGCGACGAAAAGACTATACAGGTTTTGCCTGCTTTTCGGACATATCCTTGCCCAAACCCGATGTGCGGGAACATCGTGAAGATGCTTGGTGGCCGTGTAGTTCATCTGTAATTTGAGGAGATGAAGTATCTTGCCAAAGCCCTAACTTTGTGGCTGTGTGTTATGATGTGCGATAACAGAGTTGTCGAGATTAGGGCATCGCTTACGGCCTTCGGCCACGAGATAATATAGCTAGTGTGCTGGTTCAGCGAGCATGTATATAATCTCCTAAGTGTACTCACAATAAAAGGACACAGGTTTATTCTTACACTTTATGTTCATATCCTTACAGCAAAACATTGTATAAGTCTATTCACTGTCACCCATGGCCAATAGCATACTAAGACCGCACCACTCTCCCACCACAGCTTCCGTGTTGCTCATAATCATAATACTGTGACAATGAATATGTGCCGTCGGTAAGAGGTCGGTGTTTCAAGGGTGTTTGGTAAAAAGCCAGCTCAAGTATTAAGTCGAGGGATAGGTACAGAAGCAACAAGGTGGTGATTAGTAGCAGAAAATTTTATTCCACAGACGACTCTCAATAGCTCCATAGATATAAATTTATATCTATATACAGCGGCCCTATAGTATCTAAAGCTAACTACTGTCATCCAAACCTATCTTATCCAGCCTCTACAGATAATTTCATGGATAAATGTGGCGGAAACGAGGATGGCGACTCATGGGGAGTTCCATTCCAAAACACAACTCGGGTTTAGATCAAGTTCTCAAACAATTAGGACAGACTCAGGAACATAGGGTCGTTTCATAGGGATTGCGTAGTAAAACTGTTCGAGACAGAGCTTAGGGCTGTCCTATTATGTGATGTACATATATACCCTGCGTGAAGGAGTATTCTTCTTCACGCAATGTCTTCTGTTTATACTCATTCCTATTGTTCACCTACTTATCTCTTCTCTAAAGAAGACCGCCGCTATTGTACCATCCTCACCTACTACTTATTTTTGTCATTGGCTGGGGCCTAAGGCACCTAAGGCTAGGTCATGGATGAACAAGCCAGGACTTATTAGGAAACAAGGTAATTTGTTGTAAGCATTAACTACCCATCATGTATTTAACGAAGAACATTCCCACCTCATCTTTCTTTAGTTCACAATCTACAGTACAGCCTACAGTGCAATTTGAATACAATTCTACTTCTGACTCTTACAATTTTACCTTTACCTCTTCTATGAACTCTATACCTAACGCTGACTTTATACCTCCCATTCTTAGGAATCACCGCCATACTCCACACCTATAACCTACTATTCTTAGGAATCACCGCCATACTCCACACCTATAACCTACTTTTACCCAACTTGCATCCTACGGAATACCAATAACACAGTGCCTAGAGAGATGTGTATATTCACGAACTATATAAGCTCTTTGATATCAGATTCATCTTTTTTTGTGAATCATTTGATGTGTATACAGCTACAAAGCTTTGACACATGACTGGTGCTACGTGTATATGAAGGATGACTCTTTTGACCTTGGAGACACTCATACTCTGGATTTCATTTGCAAATACCACTATGAGGTATGCTTGCTTACATAAACAGTTAACACTCCTCCATAAGTAACCACTAAAGGAAATTTCAAAACCTTTGGCTATCAAAGCATGCCTTTGTCATCCATATATACCAGCGCCGAGAGCATTGTGGTTGTGTTTGCCGGATTCGAGCCATCAATTCCTATCAAGAGTTGTTATGGCCAGGCATCCTTGAAGAAGTTTCAAGGTGAAGGTTCTCAGGAAAAGATGATATGAGAATGTTTTAAGAAAGGTTTTGGGAAAAGGTTTACTGAGAAGGTTTCCGAGAAAACTCCTACAGTTAGAGATTGAGGGGCTGGCGTCATGACAGCATTTGTCATAGTCTTAGTTGAGTTCAAGTACTGTCTCGAGTTAGACTTAAGGAAGCTGGAGCTGCCACATAGTAGCTCTCCAGCTTCTCAATCTTTCATTCTTTTGATCTTTGATCTTGCAATCTATTTTTACATAATGTTATAATCTTATACTCTCACACTCCGATATTCTCAGTCTTTCGTTAATTGTTACATACTTCGTACTTCTGTTCACCCTGAGTTATCATTCTTGATCGCCTGCTCGGCAACTCGACTTCTTGACTTCGTGTCTTTCGACTATTCTGTGGTTCCACAACCTTAGACTAACTGGCACCTCGCCAATCGAATCATATCTAAGTATCCTTCGTTAGCAACTGTAATCCTAACAGTTATTAATACCTTACCTTCGGCAGACGGCGATCCCCAGTGTCCTTAGCGCACGCCGTAACAAGAGTGGTATACGTATCCAGGCTATACATGACTTTACTTGGCAAACCAGCCAAGATAAAATACCACCACACCATCCAACTATGCCGGTATTTGTAGTGTTGTCTGCACTCTTACAACCAAAGTCTTGGCACACACAAAACTCAATTTGTAGAAAATCCATGCCAAAATTCAAAATTCCATGCCCGTTGATAATGTATCCATCCTTTGCATCATCTTGTAAACTTGTCCTGATCCCTCCCACGTCCAGTCCAAAGAACAGTCTCCCAAATATGTGAGGCATGCTTTCCTTCCTCTGTCGGATGTAGATACCGGCGTGGGCGTGTATTGGTGACCAGCTGAGGCTAGAGAAAGTCGACGAGAGGTGTGATCATTTGAACGAGGATGTACTAGGTCGTACTTGCAGACTTGATGAGGCTTAGGTTGGAATCGGACTCTTTGGGAGTGAAGATTTTACGTGGTGGAGTAGTTTGAATCTTTGCCTCGTGGGCCAACTTGTTCGGTATTGCGAAATTTGAGTGAACTTGGCTCTGGGAGAATATTTCACTCCCAGGTTCGTAGGAACACCGCGTATAGGTGTTCAGTCTTGCCCACCGATAAGGAATACTGTACTTATATAGACGATACCCTGTATTAATAGAAAGCCAAGTTACATCTGGTCTTAAGCTCTACTATACATATTAGTAGTTTGGAGCCACGAGACACCCGTAACCTACGCCATCTTATAGCTAAGCTTATCTCACTTTTCATACATACTAATCCATCAGGAAACTCACCTCCATCATCCATCAACTCTTCTCCGCGTAATATGTGATCTGAGGTGTCTCTTTCCCAAGTGGAGTAGGTGCCCAGGCTACTCAAACCATGCCAGAGAACACCACCAGGAAGCGGACCACTACACCTTCCATCGTCGGCTTGTGTTTATAGTGTCAGCTGCACTCTGCTTCAAAATGGTTTTTTTTTTGCATCAGATTTTATTTGCGCATGCAGCTATCTAGCTATGACACAATATCAAAGAAAATTACAGGAAAAATGACTCAATTTACAAGAGGAGCACCCATGCCTCAGATTTCATTTGCAAGTACCACTGCGAAGTTATGGCGGCTTTTTCTTCACCCCAAGTCAACCCTCATCCGTGAATACCCACTCAGGGGAACATCTCAAAAACCCTGAGTTATCTAGACGTGCCTCCGTCATCCATCAACTTTTCTCCGCGCGAAATATGATCTGAGATGTCTCATTCCCAAGTGGAGTAGGTGCCCAGGCTACTCAGACTATACCGGAGAACACCGCCAGGAGGCGGACCACAACACCTTCCATCGTTAGCTTGTTTTTATAGTGTCAGCTGCACTCTCGCACGCGAAGTCTTGGCGCGCACAAAGCTCAATTCGTAAATTTCCGTGCCAAAATTCGAAATTTCACGCCCGTCGAAAACGTATCCCTCTTCTGCATCATCTTGTAAACTTGTCCTGATTCTTCTCACGTCCATCCCAAAGAGCTATCTCCCAGATTTGTGCGCCACACTTTGCTTCCTCCGTCGGGTATAAATATCGGCGTGGGCGTGTATTTGGCGGTCAACTAAGGCCAGAGAAAGTCGACGAGAGGTGTGATCATTTGAACGAGGATATACTAGGTCGTACTTGCAGACTTGATGAGGCTTAGGTGGGATTCGGACTCGTTTGGAGTGAAAATTTGTCGTGATGGAGTAATTTGTATCATTGCCTCGTGGGCCAACTTCTTTGATATTGCGACGTTTGACTGAACTTGGCTCTTGGAGAATATTTCACTTCCAGGTTTGTAGAGGGCACCGTGCACAGATGTTCAGTATTGTTGTGAAGGTAAGAGCTTACGGAGGTTAATTGGCAGAAGGTTTACAGATGATTATCAATGAATCAATGTGAAATGCTGATATGTTTGGTATTTAGAACTATGAGGATTTAGGAGGTAGAAAGCGCTAATTATATACACATCTGAGGTAGCTAGACCCTCGCCTTATTTACCAAAAACAGTATCAAGGAATATTCGAGTATCATCCATCTGGTAGTATAGTCTAGAAACACTTTCTATACAGTGCTCCATTACTCTTCTATTTGTCATGGAGCCACCTGGAAAGCTCTTCCTTCATCCTCAGTGATCATGTCACGAAAAGACTCGTGATCTGAACAATCAAACAAAGTCAACGATGTCTATTCTGATTATCTGAGACAATGATATCCAAAAGCTGTCTCTACGGTGTAGGTAAGGGTTTGTAGAGTGAAGATATTTTACAGGGGTAATGTTAGTGTTATCTAAGATGGACATTACTTAATTGGTCTCCAGACTTATTGTGAGGTTATGGATTGTAGAGGAATGCTGGAATGGTATAGGGAGGTGAAGGATATATGCCGAACAACGAAGCAGTTGAATAGAGCTTAAGGGCGAAGCTTGGTAGGGTGACACGAAGAGGGTATGAATAGACCTTCAGAGATATTCAGTAAATGTAATGCACTGAGGATTTCTGAAGGAGAAGAACACTACATATATATACAGGGATTAGTCCTACTGAGACGAATTTAGAAATAAGCCAGGATGTGCGCCCATGTCCCAGTATGGCGACATTATCATGGTGAAGGTATGTCTTGACCACCAGTAGACCCCCAAGCTAGCTGAGTGTAAGACAGAATCATGCATTTACCATAATTTCCAACATATCTTGTGTTAAGTGCCAAGACTATTTAATATTACAGAAAATAGATGTTGCGCAGTATTAAATGATACAAATAACGGAAACGAAAACGAGATAGAACATGACTAGTGTAACAGATGCAGGACTGTTAGAAATACAACAAGACTTTGTCCAGGGAACCTATCCTGTTATCCTTAAGCATGTAACAGATCATTACTCTTGTGCATCGTAATCCTGGTGTTACGGCTGGTATGTGAAGAGATAGCCGTCTTCGAGATTGGGAACTGGCCGATGTTGCACGAGAGTATTACAGAACGGACGGGGACAAGAATAGCTTGTAGACTAATAATACAGATTGCAAAATTACAGAACTAAAGCAACATCTTACACTTAACTAAGTACAACTGTTAAGCCTAGCGTGACTCAACTAAATGTCGGGCCGGCAAAGACGAATTCTTCACCTTCCAGTGGTGCCGGTGTAATCGCTCAGTATGCTCTGCATATCTGGGATAGCCAAGAAGAATCGCATCCGAATCGAAGTCGAAAGCAAACACATGTATATCTCCATTTGACGACTTCTCAACCATGCAGCACTCATCATTATCTTCTGAGTCCTCAACCCCGATCTAAGCACATATCAACTCGCCTCGCCGACCGACAGAGGCGTCACCCTAACTGCAAACAGGAGCTTGCCTCATTCATTACCGGCCATCACTCTCTACATATTTACGACGCTATTTATACCCGCAAGGAGGAAATCAAGTCGAAAAATACAAAGTTGGGGTCTTGGTTTATGGGGGACTGCTGCTCTAATGGGGTTATACATCTTGAGGAAGAACAGGCAGCTGAGATGTGGAGCGAGAGGAGAAAGAAGACTCTGAAGACTGTGTTGGGACTGACATTTTCGAGGAGTTTCCAACTTTGGATTTTTTGTGGGCGCCAAGACCAAGATTTCGGCTAATTAGCCAGGAGGGCTTCTTTTGTCGATGAGTCAACGGCACTCCCCAGCGCCCTGGACGGTACAAAAGAAGTTAGGCTAAGCTACTATACAGCAATCACGCTCTGTCAAGACTTTTCTGACATTTCAGCACGACCTTCGGGAAGGAGTTGGAAGGAGGCTAGAAAGGCAGAGGGTGAATTTCCCGAGGTACACACAAGTCTGCAGCGCCCAGCTGGCCGGCCTCTTCGAACGCTTCAGAAGGGGCAATATGTCTTCGGATTTATTCCTAATGTCGGTATTAGAAGAGCCCCGCACCCAGTGGTTTTTGCGAATTTTCCCGGCTGCCATACACCCGCAAATGGCCATCGTTTCGTTGGCTGGAGAGGGGAGATAATGAAGGGCAAAGGGCTCCTCTTAGTGTATGATCGAATGAGGACTTGTGAGGGGTGGTACTGTTTGAGGGGAGCTGTATGGGAGGCATAGGAGGGGATATACTACTGGTATAGGTATCCTTGGCCTGTAGGCAGAGAGGACCTGCATGTCCTACATAGTCATAGACTCAGACAGGACAATAAAATGAATTAATAATAATAATAAACTAAATGTCGGCGCCTGATATGATAAGGCCTCCACAGTTCGGGCCAGTGTTTATGGCACAGTGGTATAGCCACAACTACAAGTCATTATACTGAGTAGCAGTCATACTGAGCCATAACACCTGGCCATCACCAGCACAATACTCCCCCTGATGGTGAGTACTCTCTAACCATCTCTGTGCAGATGGAATTGATAAAGCTGGTCTATATAAGTTCGTAGGTTCGGAATGGCATAACTTGATATCATGTGATTGAGAATCTTCCTATTTAGTGATTGTGAAATCTTAGATTGGTGCTCCTTGTATGTTATTTGCTGCTTTTATTTTCTCTCCCTTTTATGGTTCATTTAGACCAATTATATAATTCCAATCATAACACGCCTTTGAGTACCGTTTCTTCCTCGAGCTTTATGAAACAGGGGTACAGGCTGTTGACTATTTTCCTCCTGACTGAGAAATTGAAATATAATCCTATGTGTTGGAATGTATGTCTTTTACTGAGCGCTTAGTGCGGTGCGTCTCTCTGTTTCTCAGTCATTGTCTTGATGACTCAGCCAATACCACAAACTACATGTTCCCAATGTTCACAGAGAGAGACATAAAACAATAATACAAGAATCCATACCTCACTTTTGTACCTTTTGTTTTGCATTGAACTAAACTTACGTATACGTAAATTAAGGCCAATCGACACTCTGATTATTATTCTTTCATTTAATTTTATATATTAGCAGCTTTCTTCTTATTCAGAAGTTTCGTTCTTGTGACTGATTATTAATGCTGCTTATTCATGGTAGTGACATTTATGTACTTCTCTATTAAGCCAGCGCTTATGTGCCCGCTCTGGATACTGCATATAACAGTCATTTCCGACGTGGTCATGCTTGCAGAGTGTATGTGGATCGTCCGAATTGTTATGATATGAGACAACAAGGTAGTCGAGGCTAGGGCATTAAGTGTGGCTCAAGGCCGCAGCATACATCACTAGTGTACCAGTTAGGCAAGCATGTATATAGTTTCATAGATGTACCTGTTGGAAATATTGCGCAATGAAATGGGCGCAATATTCATGGATCAGATGTAGAAGTTCACTAAAAAAGTGTCATGTTCGGATTATAGCTAAAAGTGTGGAAAGTGTGCTCTACAAGTACAAGTGTAAGCGACACGTAGCCTAAGTGTTGGTACAATACGGTATACGCGCGTAAATAAAAGGCAATAAATAGATTCAATAAAACGATACAATAATATTCTGTGACGAAACCAAGCTGGTTGTAGTGTACTTTTAGAAAGATTAAACTATATGAAGAGAGAAGTATCACAACTACGGGCAATGACTATTTGTACATCCTTCTAGCTCATCCAATACGTACTCTGTTGGTGAGAATGACATATTGCTCCGCCACTGCCCGTCGTCATCTTTGCCATCTAGCTGACTCTCTCACTTGGCAATTCTACTTCGCCGTCTCGCATTCCTTCCTAGCTTTAATGTAGTGTGGCCAAGTGAAACTTAGTCGCTTGATACAAGATAATATGTAACACTCTCCCGAATACGCCCCAAACTCCGCTTAGGTCTCCGCCTAAGCTAAACCACGGTCAAACCGTAACAATTCACATATATTCATTCTATCTATATGTTCTAGCCATTTGGTATCATGTAAGAATGCCAAGGGAATATTACGTAAGTAGCACTACTATTACAATTGGTTAGTAAATATTCTGCTTATTAATGTGCACATGACTTCTATTCCAACACTGGAAACTTTTTTTTTTCATGAGCACAACTTTGCTGTTTATGCAGGGAATTTTGAATTCAATTAATATTTTCAATCTCAAGGTTCTCTCTCAACCCATCCCTCCATTTGCATGTGCATTTCGTTGTTGTCGACAAGCACCTGTAGCGCCTTTTTAGGATTAAACTTTGTCATTGCATCAGCGGGATTGTCATTGCCATTGATCCATCTGATTTCGGATAATTCGCGTCGTTCATACAATTCTCTAATTGCCATAACGTCGATCATGAGTCTTTTCTCTTTTGTTGTGCCGAGCTTTACCATAAATTTGTGCAATGAAAAAGAATCTGCACAGATGATTGTGGGGACGTCTTGGAGTTGAAACTGCTTGGTTATTATTTTCAAAGTGGTACTGACTGCAAATGTGTTGTGAATACCTCGGGTCAGCTCCGATCGAGCCTCATCGGGCTCCCACCATCGCGGCACTCGGACACTCGGCCGCAGTAAGCTAAATGAGATTAGGGCACTGATAGCACAGCTAAGTACCTAATCACTCTGGCAACATCCCTACATCCGAGCGCTGCCTGGTGGACCAATGCGTTTAGACTGAGGCGCACATCACTCTGATGGCTACCGAGGGGCAACAGCATATAATGTGACGACGGTGTATAGCTCTGCAATCCCGGGAGTTCCACACTGGCAACCAGTGTCAATAGTATGTTATGACAGGAGATGTTGGCAGGGGCTATGGAAGTGGTTACTGTGACAGAAGTAGGAATCACCTGTGGTGAGTGCGTGATCAGGACTGGGGTACTGAATGTATATATAAGGAAGCAATACTTCCGCAGATAGATTGTAAATCAACCAACTCACTACTGTCCATTCCAACGCTTCTTCTCACTACAGCCATATCAATTATATCCGCGCATCCATAATCATTTGCATCCATTTCAGGTATTCCTCTGTCCCCTCATGACCTCGTTATTATAATAGGTTATGAGCCCGGCGCTTTTCTCTGCAAATCAAAGACTAATTCTCGTTGAATTATTGCAGATCAAATAACAAGAATAGACATGAATAACGAAAGCATGATTATCCTCGGAACAGGGGCTAACTTTGTCAAGTGGGAAACCGACTTGCAGACAGAACTTGTAAAACGTGGCCGCTTCGGCCATGTGTTCCATGATATCGACGGAATTCCCCCGGAAATTAGGCCAATAGCCCCTGAACGGACAAGTGGCATGACTAATGAAGAGTTCCTCAACAGCCAGCAAGAGCACAACAAATGCCTAAAGCAATGGGCTGAGGGAGAAATTGACGCAAAAGGAGTGATGGTTCGCAGAATGACGGCCGTAATAAGGCCTCCAAATATCCGCAAAATCGCCGCCAAGCAGCTGTTCGACAGCATAGCCACATCACGAGAAGAGGGAGCATGCAGCCCTTACGAAGCCGCAGTCAGAGCTTTCCAGCAGACCAAGATGACAGCCACAGCGGACGAGTACTGCAACGAGTTTCTGCGAAATCTAATCTCGGTGAACAACGCAGCAGAATCGATGTTCACGGTAAATCCCAGGAATGGCGACGTACCTAACCCGTACACGGTTCAACCTGGATTGGCCAGCATCTTTTTCGTTCTCGGTACCTATGATGTACCTTGGCTTGACACCTGGAGGCAGACACGAACGACGACAGCAGATAGCTGTTATGTGCCCCTCAACGCGATGATGGCCACTATTCGGCTAGTGAAGGAAAGACCTGCCGCAACTGGCAGAGCAATGGTTGCAGCAGATAGACAACCAAAAACACGAGACCGCAACATGGTCGGCCATAACGAAGAGAGATGCCAGCTCTGTAAACACAGGCACCTGAATAAAGAATGCTATAAGCAACACCCAGAGCTGGCACCAAAAAGAAAGGGAATTAGTGAAGGAAACCGAAATTGGAAAGAAGCGGCTCGCATAAGTATGGCCGAGGAAATAACGGATGGAGACAGCGACGGAGATGACCAGGTCGTGTACTTAGGCAGATCTAGTAGAGCACTAGCAGCTTCCAATTCGAACCCTCTACTATATGATACAGGTGCCTCGCACCATTTTATACGCCGTAAAAGTGATTTCGTTTCAATAAAACGTCTAGCCATACCTTTTCAATTCGATCAGGCTGTAGGTAGTCACACTCTATCGTATAAAGGCAACTGCAAAATACGCATTGAAGAAAGCTATGTAACTCTAACAAACTGCCTATATTCGCCTCAGTCATCATGCTCGATAATATCGGCGGCAAGACTGAAATCTGAGCACCGTATAGTTGCAGCTCAAGGAAATGAAATGCTAGTCAAGATCGGAAATTCCCACCAGCTAACCGTAGCCCGCCTTCTAACAATTAACAACGTTCTTTACATTGATTCGAGCAATGAGCCACCAAACCAATCCTACTTTGAGCGAACCGTAGCACCAGGCGTTGCAAGAATACCACAAACAACTAGCGCTCAAAGATGGCATGAGCGCCTAGGGCACATCGGCCAGAAAGTCCTAAAGCATATGGCACAAAACTCACTCGGGCTAGAAGAACTGGACCTTTCCAAGCTAAGCATCTGCGAGACATGTCACCTAAGCAAGGCACAGCGGTTGATATCTAGAGAACCGAGGCCTATTCCGGGAAAGCCACTTGATGAAATATCAGTAGATACAGTTGGCAAACTTCCCACATCAATCACTGGATATCAATACGTCGTCATCATAACTGATGCTAAAACCCGGATGAGATGGGCATTGACAACTTGCACCAAGGATGAGATAGCATCGAGCTTAGTTAAATGGATAGAGCTCCAGCAGCACCAACACGGAAAACTAGTCCGAGAGATCTTCCGAGATGGAGGGTCCGAATTCTCTCGAACCAAGACTTTCTGTGAGAAACATGGTATTTGCACAGACGTATCAGCACCTTACACACCGGAGCAAAATGGTACAGCAGAATCCTCCAATAAGGTCATTCTAAGAATTGCAAGGTAAATCATGATCGACGCCCAGATGCCTCCAATGTTTTGGCCATGGGCTGTAGAACACGCATGTTTTCTAAGCAATTGTCTCTTCTGCCTCCGCACCAAAAAGGTGCCTATAGTCGACTTTCTACAAGGCTTAATTCTACCGCACAACTAAAAGGTCGACTTTAAAACACTACCTCGCTTCGGCTGCCGCGCATACAAATTGTTAGAACCCAAGAGCGGCAAGTTCGAAGCAAGAGCAGAAAAAGGGTGGTTTTTTGGGTTCCAAAAGAACACCAGCAAGAATTACCTAATCTATCACCCTCGTTGGTCACAAGCGCAAGGTTATAAATGGATAGAAAGCTTCACCCCGCACGCCACCTTCAACGAGGATGTAATGTTTGGAGACGCCTTTGATTCAATCGAACAGCAGAAAACCGCAAGCTACTGGGCCAACAAAACAAATCTAGCCGCAGACACATGGCAGAGCCACACTCCGCCTCGGAGCATTCAACCCGCATCAGGGTTTGAGGGGGAGCATATGAATAAACCCTCCTCAGCAACTAGGGCACCGCCCGTCTCCAAAAACGAAGCATCAACTCCACTACCAAATATACCAGACATTCCGCAAAAGGCATGGTCACTCAACTCTGCCGACCAAGACGATCTAAATGCTACGCAAATCGAGCAATACTCGCACAAAAGGTCAGATCCAAGAGAAGACACATTGCCGCAGGCACCAGAAGACACGGAGCAGCAGAAATCGCCTCAAGAAGTCCAGCAGCCACAGGAACAGGGGAATCCCGCAGTCTCAGAGCATACAACTATCACTGATCAGCAAACGGTAACGGTGTCACCTACATCTAATGATCAGCAGCAACCAGTAGTGGTCCGGCCAAGCCCCCAAGAAACAAAACTCGACAAAATCATGACCGGATGGGACAGCATCCCACAAGTAGCCGGCCATAAACGACAGCATTCTCCAGAACCGTCAACATCACAAACTCTGATCAGACACAGTCAGAGAGGGAGACCAGTTAAACGACCAGACTATTACAAACTCCACCATGGTAAAACTACAAGGCCCTCCGACAAACCAAAGACATGGTCAGAAGCAATGCAGGGCGCAGAAGGAAATCGCTGGCGACAAGCCGGAATGGACGAAATTCGCTCATTGAAAGATACAGGGACAATACAGATCATCAGGCGCGAATACCTGCCCAAGGGTCGCAACGTCATGAAAAGCAAGAGAGTTTTCAAGAAGAAATACTTCGCAGACGGCACATTAGAAAAATACAAAGCCCGCTGTACAGTAAAAGGCTTTACTCAGCGCCTAGGTCTTGACTATAACGAGACATTTGCACCAACGCCACGAGCAGAAACCGGGCGTATAATGCTCGTCCTAGCGCATAGGTTCGGTTGGCATAGACGTCAAGGAGACGTCCCAACGGCTTTTTTAAATCCAGATCTTGACATAGATCTATACATGGAAATGCCTGAAGGATTCGGAATCGAGGGTCGCATACTACTGATCCGAAAGGGGCTCTACGGACTGAAACAAGCGGCAGCCCTTTGGTACGATCACGCAAAAGCAACTCTCGCCGTTTCGGGACTGTTCCCGACAACAACGGACGTATGCCTCTACACTAATAGCCAGAAAGATCTCTTCGTCATCCTGCATGTGGACGATTTCCAGGTCATGGGACCAGATCTCAGCAAGATTGACAAACTAATGCTAGCATTACACAAGAAGTATAAGCTTAAGACAGTAAAGACAGACCTTTTCCTTGGCATACAGATCAGCACCCTAGATAAAGGAATCCTGAAGCTATCCCAAGGACAGTTTACCTGGAAACTTCTTGAGAGGCACGGACTGCAAGAATGCAAGACCGCAAATACACCCCTTGAGCATCTCATGGAACCAAGCAATACGCAAAGCTCCAAACAGCAGCTGACCGAGTACAATTCGATGATCGGAGGATTACAGTATCTGGCCAACAACACGCGCCCAGATATTGCCCACGCAGTGAATCACCTGGCCAGATTCCTGACCAATCCATCGGAAGAGCATTTACAGGCAGCTCGTAGAGTGCTGAGATATGTAGCCAAGGAACCCAACCGTGGGATTTTGTTTAAAGCAGAAAGGAAGAAACCAATTCTTGAAGCATACAGCGATGCAGACTTCGCTGGCGATACCACTACCAGTAGGTCAACCTCCGGCTCATTAATTCGACTCGCATCGGGGCCGATAAGCTGGCGCTCAAGATTACAGCGAGAGGTCGTTCTATCGACGACAGAGGCAGAGTATCTTGCCGCAACAGAAACCTGCCGCCAGCTGCAGTGGGTCAAGTCCCTCCTCGCAGAGCTAGATATATCTGAGCTCATTGAAGGGTCACATCGCACGAACCTATATGTGGACAACCAGTCAGCCATATCCCTAATCAAGAATCACGACAATCACAAACGCTCTAAGCATATAGCGCTCCGCAACAACTACTGTCGACAGTTATACCAGCAGGAATCTATAGCAGTCATATATGTCAACTCCAAACAGCAACTAGCCGATAGCCTCACCAAAGCTAACTCTACAGTATCGATCCAGTAGATCACAGATCCTACGGTCGCATCAAGAAGACTCCTTTCGGAGCCAGAGGGAGTGTTGTGAATTGAAGACTATATTGATCTAATGGGGAGAAGAATTTTCCCATGTACAAGATTTAGGTGTCTGTGCACTGAATATCACCCAACACAACTACCACTCTAATCTAATGTATTCCCCATAGACCACACATTACAACAGTAATTGAGCCGTGGTGTGCGTATAAACCATATCTCTCAATAGGCCTTGTTGACCGCTTCGGCCGACTATGGATTGATAATGTTTCTTGAGTGTGATTTTCTGATATTTCAAGCTGTACTGGTTGCTGTAAATTTTGTTCCGAATCATGCTTGTTTTGTGGCTCTGTCGGATATAAGGATGAGGTGCTATCTATAGATGGCAAAGATTCAACTGGTTGTGATGAAAATTCGGGCAGAAGTGTTGGGTGGAATGATGTTGATTTGATGTTTTTTGTCTCAAAGTTGGATTTGCTTGTGGTCTCAATGGAGTGAGGCGCTTCCCCTTAATTGAGCGGCGCAAACTTGACATTGGGAGATTCTACCACCTTGTGCTTAGAGGGGATCCATATTCGGAATATTTTAGTGCTCTCTGTGTAGCCCATGAATTTTTGTTGTAAAGGTAAGAGCTTACGGAGCTTAATTGGCAGAAGGTTTACGGATGATTATTGATGGATCAATGTGAACTGCTGATATTCTTGATATTCAGAACTATGAGGATTTAGGAGGTAGAAAGCGCTAATTATATACACATCTGAGGTAGCTAGAATCTCGCCTTATTTACCCAAAACAGTACCACGGAATATTCTAGTCTCCTCCATCTGACAGTACAATCTAGAGACACCTTCTATACAGTGCTCCATTGTTCCTCTACTCATCATGGAGCCACCTGGAAAATTCTTCCTTCACCCTCAGTGATCATTACCCTTGTGCATCGTAATCCTAGCCATCACCAGCACAACAATTTTCCTTCGATTGCCCTTGGTAACAGCTTTGAACCCGAGGGCCGCGAGTCCTTTTGTATGTGAACGAAGTATTTTCTACCAAAGGGTTGAAGGTGTTTGATTGTGGGTTTGTTGCCTTGTACGGCCTCATATGGTGTAGTATTATGAGGTAGCCGTGAATGAGGAAGGCGATTTTTAAGATAGCTGGCAGTTGATATGGCTTCTGCCCAAAATTTTAGGCTTAAGTCTGCTATTGTTGTTCTGGCTATTGTAGTTAAAGTTTGATTAAATTGCTCAGCCAGTCTGTTTCTCTCATGTTTGTAGGGTGGCAAAATTTCATGAAATATTCCTTCAGATTTAAAGAATGAGTTGATGGTTTTATTCACAAATTCTCCCCCGTTGTCAGTCCTCCATTGCTTGATCTTTGTATTGAATTGTCTGTGGATAAATTTGACAAAGTCAATGATAGCTTCGGCGGTTTCATCTTTATTTCGTAAGAATCTGACCCAGGAGAATCGTGTTTTTCCATCAATGAAGGTGATGTAGTAATACTTGCTGTTTAAAGAGGGAACAGAGAATTTTCCGGAAAGATCTGAGTAAATAATTTCAAAATGTTACTGGCATCCTCATGGATTGGATCAGGAACAATGTGCTTGGACTTAGCTTTTTTGCATGCTGGACAGTTAAAGGCCTGAGGTAGTGAAGGAAGTTTATGACTGTCTGTGTATAGTTTAGAAGGGTGTCTGATGGTCGTTCAACTGGGGTGTCCTAAAGCTTCATGAAATTCACAATAGGAGGAGAAATGTGTTGTAATTCTAACAGTCCTGCATCTGTTACACTAGTCATGTACTATCTCGTTTTCGTTTCTGTTATTTGTATCATTTAATACTGCGCCATATCTATTTTCTGTAATATTAAATAGTCTTGGCACTTAACACAAGATATGTTGGAAATTATGGTATATGCATGATTCTGTCTTACACTCAGCTAGCTTGGGGGTCTACTGGTGGTCAAGACATACCATCACCATGATAAAAGTTGCCATACTGGTACATGGACGCATATCCTGGCTTATTTCTAAATTCGTCTCAGTAGGAATAATTCCTGTATATATATGTAGTGATCTTCTCCTTCAGAAATCCTCAGTTCATTACATTTACTGAATATCTCTGAAGGTCTTTTCATACCCTCTTTGTGTCACCCTACCAAGCTTCACCCTTAAGCTCTATTCAACTGCTTCGTTGTTCGGCAGATATCCTTCACCTCCCTATACCATTCCAGCATTCCTCTACAATCCATAACCTCACAATAAAACGAGCTTTTATTTCTTCTAACATAATTACGATCGACTTTTCCCTTGCTGTAGCCCACAGAACATCTTGCCTGTATTTATTCCTTATGAATGTATTGTTGCCTTTAGAAAATAATTCATATCCCATCTCCCTTAATTTTTCCCATGAAAACAACCTAGTTTGTCCAAAAGAGGGCACCAGAAGAACATTGTGTAGAAGGATATTTCGCCATCGCCCGCTGCTGGTTAAAGCTCGGAGACGAACAGTACCTTTGCCAGTGACTGAGGTGTAGTTGTTATCAGCAACTTGTACAGTTTTATTTTGTAGGGGTGTAACTGATTCAAAGCCGTCGATGCAGCCAGTCATGTGAGTGGTGGCACCTGTATCAAGGATCCATTCTTTTCGAGTGGATGAAGAAGAGTTGGCCATGAAAGCCCTGTCTGAAAATTTGTCATCTAGTTCTGAGACTCTTTTGGCATTTTCATTTTGTGGAGCGCTCTTCTTCTTTGCCTTGGCTTCCTTCTGTTGTTCTTTATGTTTCTTAAGTTTGAAACAATTCTTGTAGGTGTGCCCCTTGTAATTGAACTTCTTGATTTTGCACCATGAACATTCTGTTGCCTCTTGGGTAGATGTGTGATAGGCTTTGCTGTCAGCTTCACCAACATTCCTATCAGTAGAGAGGTCCAAGAGCTTTGGTTGTATGTCCTGGTATTTGATCAAGTCTTTTGTTGCAAGGTTGTCGACGATGTTGTCCATGGATTTTGGGTGTGAGAGTAGTAAGAAAGCGCCTTTGACTTCATCAGATGACGTAACATCTCGAAATTCTTGTGCAATGCTGGATTTGGAGGTAAGGGACCTTTGGTAAAGACAATCCCATGCATTGGTGAAGTTATTAAGATAGTCGGCTACGTTCTCATTTTCTTGAAGTTTAAGGTTGACAATGTTACGGCTTGAGTTTACATGTGATAGGTTTATGGTATCACGTGATGTGGAGTCTGGTTGAGTAAGTGTTGGTCCTGGAAGCGAGCTGGTGGAGTTTTCAGCCTAGCGAGGCTGCAGACCTCTTTCTCTCCTTGTCTTTTCTTTTAGTTATTGTTTGTAGCTTTAGGTCCAAATACAAAGCAATGACTCTTTTATATTTCGAGGGAGTCTTCTAGCGTCAACCTGAGGTCGGTTGTAATAGACAATATTTCGCAGTAATGATAGGGTTGTTGATGGTGTTTCCCTGTCGAAGTGAGCCTTGATGTTGGCCCAAGCACCTCTGGCAGTTTGCTTGCTGGTGATCATATTCCGCAAGGAACAATCAATCACAGACACTAGATATCCCCTGAGCAGTTTGTTTGCCGTATTCCACTCTTCCCAGTTGGGAGAAGCCTTCTCTGGTTTAGTGACTTCTCCAGTTAGTACTTCCTTCAGACCCATCATGTCAAATCCTAATTCCCAGGTTCCGGCCCAATCTTGATAGTTTTCACTACCAGTTAAGACAGGATAATTATCCAGTTTCGGTGGTGTGACGCCTTTGATAGTGAAGGTGGAACTGAAAGGTTTTTTCTCTTTGTTGGACAGGATTATTGTGTTTGATGGATGGAAGAAAGTTGGTTGACTTGGGAAGATTTTTGGTGGATGCGAGAATTGTTTGCAGGCTTAAGGCTACCAGGCTCATAGCTTATTGAAGGGTGGTGATGTATATGGTTTTATACACTTGGTATCTTCAATTAAATGGTTATGACTACTCAGGGGGCTTAGATTATGCTTGGGTGATTATGGCAATAAATATTACAGGATGCAAATGGTATCTTATTGTGTTACTATGTTATGTTATGTTATGTTACAGGTTATCTACATGATAATTAACCAATCCCACATACTTCCAGATAGCGCTGTAGCTAGCCTCTTTAAGGAGTGATCTACGGGTGAGTGTAGCAATCTGTGGTATCTCATTTATCACTAACCTGTTTCCATTTCCCTGGCTCTGCATGCTACACTACGTGGATGACAATTTACTACTGATGTGAAAAGCGCATTCATGACAAATGGGAATGAGGCCGCTTGGGACATGTGAAGGGTGACTATTGGTAGGATATGAAAGCTGAGTACTTGAATTCCGTGCATATTTTTGCTCAGCTTTCCGGCCACAAATTTTATTGTCAGTATTCATAAGCATAGTTGCAAATTTTTCCAGGGTATTTGGCTGGCCTTCATGATAAACTAAGGAGTCTTTAAGGTCCTCTGATATGCCCATGACAAGCGCATCAATCTTAGCTGATTCATTATATTCCAGGTAAGCAATAATACGGAGAAATTGAGAATAGTACCCTGCAAAATCACCATTCCCTTGTTTCAGGGTTTTAAGTTTGCGACGTGCGGTACCTTGCGAGTCAGGGTCTCCAAATGATGCATTAAGATGGGCGATGAAAGCGTCGATGGAAGAAAAAGGTGTTGACTGATTAGCGTCGACAAGTGGAACAGCTTGGTCCAGCGCTCGTCCCTTCAATCGGCCTATTGAGTAGATAACTTTGGCCGACTTGTTTCGGAATCGGTCATTGTTAACTTCCAATTTCATTCAAATTTGGGTAAGGAATCCGAGTAGCTCGGCCCGAGCTCCATTAAACTTCTGCAGTTCGGGGAATTTCTCGGATTGGAAATTATGTTTCGGTAGATTTTCGGTATTTTCTGTGCTGGGGATATTTGAAAGATATCCTGCACGAGCAATTTTGAGCTCAAAGTTAAGTTCTGTGGACTGTTTCTCAAGTTGGTTGATGGATTGGTGGGCCAGACTTAACTGCGCAATGGCTCTATCTCTTTCTTCATAGGCGGATACGAGTTTAATTTTTTCTTCATCTCATTCTGAATTACATTTCTCGAGCCTGGTAGTGGTATGAGATCTCTCGTTACGAAGTCGTTGTATCAGCTTAACTATGTGACTGTAGAGAGTCGAGGAGTTGTTTTCGGATTGCTGGCAAAATTTGGTAACGTTGTTTGGTGAGTCCCACAGGGGTGTCTAGGAGGATGTTGGTACGGACATCTTTGCGTGCGGTACGGATAAGGACGCAACGTAATCTCAAGGAGCCGTGTTATCAGTATTCCGTAGGGTACGTGTTTGGTACAAGAAGGTTACAGGTGTGGAGTATGGTGGTGATTCCTAAGAGTAGGAGGTATAGATTCAGCCTTAGGTATAGGGTTCACGTAAGAAGTCAAGGTAAAATAAGTAGTAGGTGAGAAGGGTATAATAACGGCGGTCTTCTTTAGAGAAGAGAAAAGTACGTGAACAATAGGTATGAGTATAAACAGAAGATGTTGCGTGAAGGAGAATACTCCTTCACGCTGGGTGTATATGTACATCAGGTAATAGGATAGCCCTAAGCTCTGTCTCAAACAGTATTACTACGCAATCCCTATGAAACGACCCTATGTTCTTGAGCCTATCCTAATTGTTTGAGAACTTGATATAGCCCCGAGTCGTGTTTTAGAATGGAACTCCCCATGAGACATCATCCGAGTTTCCGCCACGTTTATCCATAAAATCATCACATCATATGTCGTCCTAGAGTTGTCCGGCGAGCTAAGCTCTCTTCGAGCAAGCTCATCGGCGATTTCATTTCCTGCCAGCCCTTCGTGGCCCGGTATCCATCCTATTTTTACAGGCGCGGCTGATCTTGCGGCCATTTTCACAAACTTTTGGATTTGCCAGGATGATGAGGCCGTTGTTCCAGTCAGTAAAGCCTGAACAGCCGCAGAATTGTCGAGCAAAAAGTAGATGGTGCTGCGTCCTCGATCTCGATTGCTGGCAGTGATTGCTTCTAGAGCAGCCAAAGCACCACGAACCTCTGCGTCGTAGTCTTCTATATTGGTGATTTTGCCTGAGCCGCTTTGCTCGATTGTCGTGCTTGTGCCACTGATAAACGTCACAAAGGCCCATGACACTCTGTCGGTTGAAGCCCCATAACCATCACTGTAAACGCAGAGACAGTCGGGTGGGAGTCTCGGTAGCCACTCTAATACAAACTTAGCAGCCTCTTTCTTGTTTGTCCAGCAATGATTCCGCTGAGGGAGTATAGGAGTTCGGAGCGGTGGAGGAAGTTAAGCCTCTGGCAGAAGTTGGTACATCCTCTGGACCTTTGAACCGTGAACTCTATCCAGACCAAGTCTGGTTTTCTTACATTTCTTTAGTCCGAGTCGGCGGCAAGCGCTGTCGGTGTTTTCGGTGGCCCGGAGTCGAAGCTGATGGTACTCATCTAGTCTTCGGATTCGTGCAGCAGTCTTGAGCCTACGTTTCTCGAGCAGAATGTATGCTGGTGAAATGCCGGTCTCTCTTAATAGGGCTATAATAGGCATCGTACGCCAGGTCGGTATAGCAGCGCTGATTCCGAGTACAGAAGCTTAATCAATGTGTTTTACTTTGTATATGAAATGGGAATGTACACTTGCGCTGGAACAGCTAAGACAGTATGTGGAGAGATGTCTTCATTGATGTGCAGAAGTGAAGTGACTATGATAATTATTATGTTACAGATTGGGGGAAGCTCGTCCCTTATCCCCTAGCTTGTTTCCCTGTAGACCAATCACGTTACCAGTATGCAGCTCACCAAAGTGTACAACCAACTGAGCAGCCATGCCATTTATCCTATATCAACAACCCATCTCTCATACTGCACACATTCCTACTTGTAATGTCGTTATGTAGAGACTGGATCTCCTTCATGTGCCATGATGCCATGCTGCCATAATAACTACCTATGCACCAGCTACTAGATCTACCATACTACATAGCTGAGCACAACACAATGGCTTTGCACTGTCTCTTAAAGTAATTTCGCGCAACACCCCAATACGTTTTCCTGGTTGGCCCCGGGCACCTGAATTCAGCTGCATGCATCACGATTGGCAGAACTACCGTGCGAATGACTGTCGTAAGTAGGTCGGGCCTTGGTCCCTGGGTGCACCGAATAAGTCGCCGGAAGTGTTGTACCAGCCGCATTGCTCTGCAAGTCCACTTTCCGACGTGGCTTTCGAAGGTGATGCCGCGGTCCAGGTACACTCCGAGCCACCTAATAATGACAGATGCTTGTACCTCGCGAGCACCTACCCTTATAGCCGGAAGTTCGTGTCCCCTGGCTTTTGGGCCGAGAATGTAGACTACTTCGGCCTTATCTTGGTCAAAGGAGACGGCGTTATTAGCAGCCCACCTGAGAGCTGCATCGATCTCTCGCTGGACGACTACAGCAGCTTTGTTTGGGGTTGAGCCGATGCCGAGGATAGCAATATCATCTGCATAGCCATATCTCCAACTGCTGTCCCCCACGACTTCAGCCATGTACAAGAGGAAAAGTATTGGAGAGAGCGGCGATGTTAAGGTTATGAGTTAATTGGGAACATAGTTACTTGGAATGTGTCATGATGTTTGTTCAGATAGTTTAATACTTGGTAACTTGATTGCTGGCAGGTGTCTGATACTTTTCCGATGCTCTTCATGAGACAGAACATAGACTACTTATATACTCTAATATGACCCATGTCATTGTCTACGCTCTCTCTCCTGACTAACTGCCAACAGCGTGCCCAGGTAAAACTCTGCAGCTCATGAGTCCATCTCTCATGAGAGGCATCCGCTGTTCCGGTGGCTGGCGCGTGCGGTCCGAGTACGCGTCGCTGCAATGCCTCAATCACTTTCGTGTAATATCCCACCTGAGCGATCCTGAACCTAGCTGTTCAGGAACAACAGCAATCTAGTCCATGGTTCGCGCCTGTGGCTTGCATTCAAATCACAACGTCGCTCCAATCGTTCCCATACAATGTCTCAGCTCCGTAGTCCTTAGTCCATTACTCAGGAGCGGAAGCAGTTGTGTAGTTCCGATAGTGCGCTAGATCTGCATGTACCTCTGAGCGCTATCCCGTAATTGCCCGGTGATACCTTACCGCTTATGGCTAGCGAGTGTGATCAATAGACTCATCACGACACTGCCCCAATCATTGCCTTGCAATGACTCAACCCGGCGCTCCCAAGTCCGAGACTCAGGAGCGGCAGCGGTTGTATCCATAGTCAATGCACGACGTGCATATGCACCTGTCGGCGTAGAGCCGGTCATTGACGAGCGATATCACAACAGGCGATCCTTGTGGGACACCGCATTCAAGGAATACCGGATCTGTCACTCCGTCGTCGTGCCTGACGCGGGCAGATCGTCCTTGGAGAAAGGATTTTATCCATTAGATGGATGCATCAGGCCAGCCCATTCCCTTCATCCTTAGGAGCAGGCTTCCGTGAATTACAGCGTCGAAAGCCCCCTGCACGTCCAGAGTTACAAGAACCGCTTTCTTCTGACTTTTCATTGCATGTTCCACGTCGTGGATGACACAAGAGACGAGGTCGTTAGCAGATCTGCCAGAGAGTGCTCCAAAGAGTTGCTGCGGAACTGCCTTGTAAGAGAAGGCGGTGTGAGCCATTTGCCTTGCAACCAGTCTCTGAAGACCTTCGCCAAGAGTGAAGAGTAGTACGATGGGCCTTCATCCTTTAGCTGTGCTCAGATCACGGCCGGGTTTGGGGAGAAGGATTACCTCCCCTAGCTTGAATACTTTTGGAAAGTGATTTAGTCACAGTGAGCCCTCAAAAAGTACTCTCACTGCGTTTCCAATTCATGGCCAGGCTGTCCTAAGGAGACGGACGGAAATTATGTCTGATCCGGGGGCTTTATTTTGGCAGGCTGTTGTGACCCACTCGGCTTCTTTGTCCGTAACGCTTGTGAGCCATGGAAGGTTTCCGCGGCCGGGCTCGAGGTGATCGGCGTCGATATCGTTTTGGCTGGTGGACCACCCGAGAAGAAGGTCACGTAACAGAAGTGCTCGCTTTCCTGGGTCCAATACATAGCCGTTGGAAGTTTGGAGTGGTGGAGCAGCGGGTGTGGGCCGCAACTTTGCCCAACGTGCCATCCAATACATATCGACATCTGTTGTAGCTCTGGAGAACTTACGCCACCAGTGTTGGCGTTTTGCACTTTTGACCATGCGTCGGAAAGCTTTCCTGCTCTCTTTGTCCCTCAAAGTTCTGTATTCACATTTGGCCTGTCGACACTCTCTTCACCACCATGGCGCTGTCCTGCCCTTTTTCACGCTCCTACGTCTTCCGGTAGCCCTAATTGCATTGTTGATAGTCTGAGCCAGCTTATCAGCAAGGTTATCGACCTCACTTGTTGAAGCAATGAGCTGTTTCCCTATTCCATTTGCCCACCTTGCCAGTACATTGGCAAAGTCTTCGAGGGCGGCGTCGGTCACCTGGAACGGCTGACCGGTTTTAATGACCGCTCTTGTTTTGGAGTTTGGGCAGGAGACGTCTCCCGCAAGGGTTCGGTGGTCTAATGTCAAATCTAGCTCAAGCGAGATATCTGCAAGAGCTCCTGCGCTGGACCACACTAGGTCGAGCGTGTTTCCAAGATTGTGTGTCGGAACGCCAGGTCTAGAAGATAGGTCCATACCATGCTCGGACATCCATTCTGTGAGCACCTCAACGTCTCCACGTAGTCTGAAAGCCATGGGCTGCCAGTCGGGGTTTACTGCATTGAAGTCGCCGCCAATTACTGTAGGTGTTACGGCGTGCGCTAAGGATACTGGAGATCGCCGTCTACCGAAGGCAAGGTATTAATAACTTTTAGGATTACAGTTGCTAACAAAGGATAGTTAGATATGATTCGATTGGCGAGATGCCAGGTGGTCAAAGGTCATAGAACTACAGAATAGTCGAAAGATACGAAGTCGAGAAGTCGAGTTGACGAGCAGGCAATCAAGACTGATAACTCAGGGTGCACAGAAGTACGAAGAATGTAACGAATATCGAAAGACTGAGAATATCAGACTGTGAGAATATACGATTATAATATTATATAAATGCTAGATTGCGAGATCAGAGATCAAAAGAATGAAGGATTGAGAAGCTGGAGAGCTACTTTGTGGCAGCTCCAGCTTCCTTATGTCTAACTCGAGACAGTACTTGAACTCAACTAAGACTATGACAAATGCTGTCATGACGCCAGCCCCTCAATCTCTAACTGTAGGAGTTTTCTCGAAAACCTTCTCAGTAAAACTTTTCCCAAAACCTTTCTCAAAACCTTCCCCTATCACTTTTTCCTGAGAATCTTCCCCTTAAAACCACTTCAAGAATGCCTGGCCATAATAGTAGGCCCAGAGGGAACCCAAGATAGCAGCATCCGCAGATCGACTCCTGGAGCGCGATATACAGAGACAAAAGTGACACCGTCGACCTTTACTGCGGTTTAGTCTGGTGATACTTCACAGATTGCTTGCTGATGGCACTGAATACCTTTTCGCGTGTAAATAAGCGAGCCTGGCCTTGCAGGGTCAGAAGCGGTATGAAGAGGCGCATGCTTTTCGAAAGTGGGGTGTGACTTGGTGAGCCATATTCCGTTGTTGAGTTAAGTCCAGGGTTCCTGGATAAGGAGGATATCGGTTCCTGAATCCCAAGCGGATTGCAGGATGATGTCTGTAGCCGGTTCTCCTCTGCCCAGATTAGCGCAGAGGAACGAGATCGTTGTTGCCGTAGTGTTTAGCTCGGTAAGGTTGTGGTCCCTTACGGGCTTTGAGTTACGTACGTGGTTTCGTTGTTTGCAGTATCCTCGGAGGCTTTCTGCTTTGCTTCTAGTTCGCGGATGGAAGCATTCCTTTCTTTGTGACCCTGTTTGCTTATTACTGCCAGCTGGTCTTTCGTTCGCTGTACAGCTTTACGGCCTACCCGGGTTGGTCTTGCCATACAATATGGCTCCATTGCAGAGTGTGGCCCGTGGCACTTCATGCACCTCGGGATTATTTGTTTACACTCGGAAGCTCTGTGCTCGATTGAGCCGCAACGTGAGCATCGTTCCTCTCGTGAGCAGATCTTTGTGGGATGGTGTCCCCAACACCGGTTACATTGCGCAATTTTGGGCTTTCGCTGGAGTTCGTGTAGGCGACCACTCTCTTCGAAGAGTCTTTCACTCAGTTTTGGTTTACCTGTTGCAAGGTGCAACACCCAGTCAGTTGATGGCCTCGCTGTGCTTGTCGAAAAAGCACGAGCTGAGGTTGGTCTGACGCCGGTTTTAAGGGTCGCTTCTTCAATCACCATTTCTGATGTAACTGGGGTTGGACCTTCAAGGGTGTAAAGCCTATCAGGAATATTTGGTGCAAGCACCGAGATACAATTGGAGGCAGCATCCAATTTCATTTCCGCGCTATCTAAGAGAGCGACATCCGAGAGGAGCGCGCTTCTTGCTCCATCCCCCTCTGCTTGTATTGCAAACCTCGAGTTTACGACAGTGACCTGCTTGATTGCAGAGTAAGCCAGGCGCAGCTTGCTCGTAAGGATTATTTTTATGAAGTTTGGAGACATACGTCTCCACGCATGGTCGGGCTTGACCCGCAGGAACACACGCTCATCTATGTGGGCTGGTTTGGAAGCTGAGGCATTAGGCCTCGGAGTTTGCGTAGGTACGCTGGCTGGAAGCAGTGTTGCCGCGACTGGTTGTGCAGGCTTTGGCTTTTTCCTAACTACCTGGGTCCAGGATCTCTCAGTAGTTTTGGAGCTTTGTGGTTCATCGCCCTTAATTGGTCTGGTAGGCATTGTTAAAGCCGGCTTTTGCCTTTTATCTGGCTGCTGCTTTGTCTCGCGAAGATTTGCACTGGTCGTGAAATGCTTACGGTATTCTTTCCTCCCGGCCCAGAAGCTGGCACGGCAGGGGTGTCGTTTTGCTGCCACTGGCAGCCTCTAGTGGCCCACTCGATCGGGGCTGGGATTTTCCACGCAGAATGTCTGCTATCATGACCTGTAGGGTCTCTCCATCTTTTTCAACAGCTCGGCAGAGCTGATGGTCGGTTGTGCCAGCCAGTAGATCAATGTACCCACTGATTAGACACTGAGCCTCTGCAAAGCGTGTGTTGAAAGCCCTCGCTTCATCTGCGAGGAAGTTAGTCAAGGTAACTCCCATTGACTCGGTGTAGTTTGGGGGCGATTATTGGCAGCTCGCCTTGCAGATAGGCTCTGCGTTTGTTTGTATATTTTCGTGATGTTTGGGTGGCCCTGTAAGGACCATTTCGACGTCAGGACGCGTCGAATTTGCGGGTGGGAGGGGGGGCCAAGTGCCAGCCTCTACGGAGGAGTGGGGAGGCATGAGTGAGTAAAGTGTGCGACAGTGAGAGGTCGTAGATGGTATACAAAAGCGCTGGTTTCAGGGACTGTGTAGGTCAGGCAGCCAAAAGTGTTGTTGAAAATTTTTTTTTTAACCAAATGTTAGAATATGACTATTGGACCATACTTCATGGCGAGCGGGGTAAGGAGGAGAAACATACTAACCTTTTATGAGCTAGCCTAACTGCGCCCACAGGGCTAATCCCTTAAACATCCCAGTTTCGAGGTTAACATTTTATATCCCAGAGGCACCGTAGATTGGGATACCTACAGTGGTCTGGCGTTGTGGAAGCGCTGATGACTTATTAATCACTATTTGCTTAATCTCACACACTTGGATATATGAAATTTGTAGACATAGCTCTGCTCTTTAGCTTTACCTTTTAAACCTTGAGTGCTTGCTTGCCTGTAAGGATTCCTCTTCCAATCCTTCCTTCAGTATATAATTTTACCATTCTTTCTATGTTGCTATGACAACAGTACAGTCCTTGACACATGGTATCATGTTGATACTGGGTTAAGGTCTGTGTCATGATGAGCTAATGGAAGGAGGGCAGGTATATATATGATGGCATGGTCTGCAGATTTGAAGTTCCCTACGCTTAGTGTTTTGTCACAACCACCATCATTGTATTACCTCGGGTTACCTCCAGTTACCTTTCGTACTTTTAGTTACCATCAGTACCCACTCGAACCTCTAGACATTTTAGCAATTTATATTACCCAACTTTCAAACCTTTAGCTCCTTCTAGCAATCTCCAGTAGACCTTCAGCTATCTCTAGCGATCCATCCGACCTCTTCTCGCCCTTCTATTCTGCTTCAGGTCAAATGCCTAAGCTCCAATTTGACATTGCCATATTCTGCGTTTCATAACTCATAGAGTTTATTAAATCGATTTATACATCAGCAACTCGGTTTCGGTAACAATTAAGGTGTAGTGTAGTGCACTAGCACTTTCGACATTGTCAGTTTTTCCATGTTCTACTGTGGTGCCACGGTTTCAAGTTTTCAGTGGATTTATATGGGGCGCATATTTGCTACAGGGGTTGCACTCCTGTCGGCGCCAATTTCGACAGGGTACATAATTCTTGTCCTGTATTTCCAGGCCTAAACCGAAGGCACAGTTTGATTTCATGTCACCCTCAGTTTTATGCAAATCCAACCCACTCTCTAGTTCTTTCCAATTGCTTTGATGAGCGCCGACTGCTAAAAAATTACACAGCTCTTCTCACCTTGTGCTTGAGTTACATTAAGAATTAGATTTCTCAAATACAAAGTTATTCATTCCGAAGACACATGGCTTTACTTGATACTAACCTTATTTTACAGTTGAATCCACCTCAAACCCCACATTCGACACCTTGAATCATACAATTATCCAGATATCAAATCATTTTAGTAAGTAGAAAAATTAGATATGAACAAATATAAATTAAAAGAAAAATTAAGATTTAAGGGCTTCATGAATCTGGCAAAAACTAGATGCAGATTGCTGCACAACTAGGCATTTCTCGGGAACAAGTTAGTTATTCACTGCTCCGCGGAACTGTCTCTCCCAAAAAGAGAAAAAGAACATCCTCAAGGCTGAAAGAAGATGATGTTGATCAGATTATATCTTACGTTGAGTCTTCACCTGGAAACGGCTGCAAAACATTTCTGGAACTCGCCTCTAACCCCTTTAGACATCTTGGTGTTTGCGAGCGGGTACTACAAAGAGAACTTAAAAAAAGGATATCAGCAACATGTGGCTCGTCTAAAGCTTTCAGTATCTCAGAAAACTATGAAGACACGCAGAGAATGGGCCGAAGCTCATCTCAATTGGACATATGAAGACTGGACGTCAGTTTTATGGACAGACGAAACTTGGGAAGAGGATGGAAGACATTCTAGAGAATGGGTGACAAGAAGCGTTCGTACATTCCTCTATAAGAAGATAGTAATTTGGTGCTCTAACATTATGAGCTAGACTTCCCAAGAACCTAATACTGATTGTGTTGGAGAAAAATCGAAGAAGAGGGTCGGCTGGATCTTCTAGGGTTGCTTTTCAGGGAGAGAAAAAGGCTCCTGTTTATTTTGGTAGGAGTGGGGATCCATTAACTCGCAAGAATATTGCGAGAAAATAGTTCCTCTTATCGATGGCATGGTCTCGACGAGACCTTGGAATCCCGTAATGCAGGATTATGCTCTTGCCCACACAGCAGCAAGTACAATGGAAAATATGAGCCAGAGGCTCGCTCAACCGATTTTCTGGCCGGCCAACTCGCCTGATATTAACCCAATTGAAGCTGTTTGGAATATGATGAAGGATCACATTCAGCGTCATCATCCGAATCTGGGTGACGGAAAGCAGCGAACTCAAGATAGTCTTTGCAAGATTGTAAAGGAGGCATGGGATTCCGTGTCTTCCGAAGATCTTGTGAGACTCACTCAGAGTATGCCAGCAAGATGTCAGGCTGTAATAGATGCGGATGGGGGACCAACCAGATATTAAGGCCTGAATATATTCCAGCCTAAAGTTTGGATCCTGGGCTAGGATAAGACTGTGGCTCTATTTTGTGATTCGAAAACCTTTGAACTCTTGTAAATAATTTATAAAGTCAAGTAGCAAAAATGCACAAATGTTATGCAGCCGATCTTTATACCAATTAGGTTTAGTACGAAGGAGAGACCCACTACAAACTATGGTGTCCAGAAAAAAACTGCCATACAAATTTTTTCGAAAATTTGCACAAATACAGGGGCTAACTCCAATATGGAAGGTGACTATGCCTAAGGCGTCTTAGTTTTCACGCTAAAAACCCTGCCAATGCCCCACTACAAACTTGACACCGTGGCAGCACAGTTGGTAGCAAAGAGCCTTATTTAGATCTGGGCTACCCGTGCCATGCCCTCTGGTTGCTGAGGTAGTACCCGGTCACGGTAAAAATATTATCATCTCCAAAAACCTCACCCAATTTACTCTCAACTAAACAATAATCATAGCGGGCAAAGACGAATTCTTCATCTTCCAGTGGTTCCGGTGTAATCGCTCAGTATGCTCTACATATCTGGGATAGCTAAGAAGAATCGCATCCGAATCGAAGTCGAAAGCAACCTCAATCATATCTCCATTTGACGACTTCTCAATTATGCAGTGCTCACCGTCATCCTCTGAGTTCTCAACCTCTTTCTAACCACACATCGTGTCGCCTCGACGACCGATAAAGGCGTCACCCCAATTACAACCAGGAGCTTGCCTCAATCTTTACCGGCCACCACTCTCTACATATTTACGACGCTATTTATACCCGCAAGGAGGAAATTAAGTCGAAAAATACAAAGCCCGGGTCTTGACTTATGGGGGACAGTTGCTCTAATGGGACTTTACATCTTGAAAAATTATAGGTGACTGAGGCGTGGGGCGTGGGAAGATATGAGGAAGAGCCCTACTGTGGGAATAATAGGTCTGACATTTTCGAGATTTTTTCGACTTTGAAGCGTTCGTGGGTGACAAGACCGAGATTTTGCCACTTAGCTAGTAGAGCTTCCATTATCGATGAGTCTACGGTACAAGAGAAGTTAGGCTAAGCTACTACACAGCAATTACGCTCTGTCAAGACTTTCTTGACATTTCAGTACGACCTTCGGGAAGGAGGCTAGAAAGACAGAGGGTGAATAAATTGAAATTAGTTCCGGAGATTGGAAGAATTACACACTAGTCTCGAGTTGATTTAGAGATACGATAAATGTGTTAAGTATACGAGGAATTTTACTGATATTTAATGGATAGTTAATTGTGATTAAATTGCTATGATTCTACACGTGCGGCTAGAAGTCCCTCTATATACATTCTTAAGAAAGATACGTGGGACACGGTATCACGTTGTAAATGTTGACTCGATAGCCGTAATGCTGCAGATGAAGTCTATGCACTGATAGTCAGGTCATGTGACCTGAATAGCTTAATTTACATGAGTAGGTGAAATAGTTCCCCTTGACATACATGAAAGCGGGGTTTTCCGCACATCAGTGTGAACTCCAACATACTTCCTAATCCAACCTAAATGGGAAAGTTGAAGATCCTGAAGCCAATGTATGTTGTCGGGCATCTATTGTCTAACTACTATTCATGCCAGTGAGTGATGACATGGGTTAATCATATTTCATGGCGCCAGTGCATATTATTCTAATATGTACTATTTGTCTACTGCAGTCATGTTGCTGCCTTAATTACAACAGAATTCTCCGAGGTATTCACAAGTCTACAGCGCCCAGCTGGCCGGCCTCTTCGAACGCATCAGAAGGGTTACTTTGTCTTCGGACTTAGTTCTTATGTTGGTGCTAGAGGAGCTCTACACCCAGTGGTTTTTGCGATTTTTCCAGACTGCCATACACCCGCAAATAGCCATCATTTTGTTGGCTGGAGAGGGGAGATAATGAAGGGCAAAGAGTACCTCTTAGTGTATGATCGAATGAGGGCTTACGAGGAATGGTGCTGCTTGAGGGGAGCTGTTGTGAGTGTATAGGATATAATATACTACTGGCATAGGTGTGCTTGGCCTGTAGGCAGAGAGTGTCATGTAGAGACATGATTCATTCATGAGTTGATATTGTTCAGACGATCATGACTATATCACAACGTCATGTACAGACACGATTCATCGTTTGTACCTGTTGTATCAACCATGACTATGTCTCAGTGATATGAGAAACATCATTGACTAGTTACTAGAAACCTAATCAAGATCCTAAACACACAACTGAGACTAGGAGAATTTTACTGAGTAAGTAATTATTCTGATGAATCTAGATCTAGAGGAACATAATCTGGTTGCTTGGCTCGAGGTATATGAACCTGAGCATATCATGTATTATAAACTATATAGAAATCTATCTCAATCACAATCATCTTAATTCATGTCACCATCAATAGCTGCAAAGGACAGTTTAACCATTTCCTAATAGAGAGGACCTGCATGTCCTACATAGTCATAGACTCAGACAGGATAATAAGTGAAATAACAATAATGGGAAAGGTGTCCAATGCACTGGATATTGATTGAATCTGAAGGCACAATGAACACCGACACCATTTGTCCGCACTCGAGATCCACGCGAGCCTGGACCAGCTCAGGCCGCTTTTCCCAATTCGGGGCCGGGTTACTAGAAGCCACCAAACTAACGACCTCGGCCGGCATACCACTGCATCACCCGGCCAAATCAGCCTGCACATCTCTAGAAGCTCACAGAAGAAGCCAGCTTATCGGTTGACAGCTGCGTGCAGGTATGCAGAGTATCAGCACTGTTGTGAAGCCTGGACGGCTATCATCGGGCAGCCGGCTAAGCGGAATGCTGTTAAGATGGGTACATGCTTAGTCACGCATCATCACCGAACGCATCTAGAACGGCTCATCTCACGCGAATCAAGAGGCAGGCGAGCGGATGATGTTTCAGCGTGCAGGGGCATCCCAGATCTCCGTCGACATGGAAATCACCTGCGAAGCACTCGTAGTCAGTGTGAGATAGTCCGACGTGACCGGTTAGTTGCCCAGCTGCGGCGACGCGCTCAGGACACGCTTTGCGCGGCGAGAATGGGTGTCGGAGAGCGGGAGTAGGGATGGGCGCTGGTGCCGGGACCTGCGACGGCGGAGTTGACGCCTCCCGACACGGCGACGGTAGTCCGGGCGCTGGTGCCGGGTAAAGCCGGCTTTACGGCTTGGCGCCTCCGCGACGGTGCGCGCGCGCGCTGAGACGTCGATGCGGCGAGAAGCGCGACGGACACTAGTCAGCGCATCGCCGCCGCCGCACGGCTCGAGACCGCGGTCACGAGAGTCCGGGCGGAATGGCGGCGTTTGTGCGGCGATGCGACGTTGAGAGGCACTAGAAGTAGCGCTACTACCACTATCCAGCTGCGCTTGATGCCGTACGAGCGTCGCCCTGACCATGCCGCGGCCAAACTCCACTGCGGCGGCGGCGACGGCGGCATCAACACCGCAATGCCAGCATGACCCGGCTGATCTCGACACTCCTTCTATGATTCATGGGCCAGGAGTGGATGAGAGGCACTTGTCGAGACTGGCGCGCTGGCAGGGAGGGGCAAGTCGGACTTTAGTTGGTGACTACGCTTCACGGCTGGGCCGCGGGACTCTTCAGGATCCGGTACAGTCATTTCGTCCATCACGCAATGAGGCTCAAGGGCGGGACGAGTCTTCGTGTCATGTGCAGCGGATGAGCGGATGAGCTGGTGCGTCTTGGGATCTTCCTTCATAGCCGGGACTCAGCCGGCTCCGAGGACTTTCGGCCACTGTCCCTGCTCCGACACTTGGTCGACGGAGATTTCTCTCGCGCAAATCACAAAGAAATATTCAGCAGTTCCGACACGCAACTCACAGATCGTCGTCATCCCATCTAGAGAGCAAATTTCATAGACCGAGTCTCCACCGAAAGCTGGTTCTCCACACCTTCTCCCTCCCGTTGCATTTGCCCCTGTTGAGTTACCATAGCAACAGATTACGATTTACTATAAAGAAACGCGCAAGTCTTATCGTAAGAGCCTTATCTTGACGCCGGAATTTGGATCCTCAATGACAAAATTAGCGTCACGACAGCGTGAGGAGATGCTTGATGCTGGCCACGCTGGGGTCTAGTACGATACAAGGATTTGGCTGGCAACAGGCTGGCGTAAGGGGCTCAGGCGTCCTTGCCGAAACTGAGGACGAAGCGCTACGGCGCGAAGATAGAGAACTCTCAGGGCGGTCGGACCAACCATGCCTCAAAGCATGAAGGAAGCCTGGAACTATCCCCTCAAGCAGGCGTGTCCATGTCATTTGTTCCCCGGTTTCTGGCCAATTGTTTCCAGCCCGGCCAGCTCGCCAAACATGTCACGGTATGGTAGATGCGCCAGTGGCATAGTCAAGAATCTCCAAAAAACCAACCATCACTACTCCCTGGCTCTCGGAGATGAGGCCTACGAGCTTGGCTGAGGTATATGGCATTCAGGGCTACCCTTACTCCGCATCCTGAAAAAAAAGCTTAAAGTTCTCGACTGTTCTCTTAGTAAGTTCTGTAAGCAAACTCCACGACGTTGTCCCTGCATGCGTCAGATAATGTAATCATCCCAATGACATGTATCCCCGAATGATATTACATTTGTTTTGGCGGTATTGGATGCATGCTAAAGTAGTTGCATAGTTGTAGTGATGTGGGCCATCGCCGATTTGCAAGCATTTGACTTCATGGGTATGTCAAAAATGTAGAGACCCAAGTAACTGATTCGTACTGACTACAAAATTGGAAAAGTCCGTGAGGAGCAATTCCCGACAAAAACGCGCTAATTACCCTAATTTTATCACATAAACTAATTGCCGACTCCTCCCTACCGAAGTGCTCTGATCCCTGTTTACTATATTCGTCTGGCACCAGAGAAATTAATTAGACAATATTTTAAAAAGGCCACCTCAAGAGCCCACGAATGACACCTTCAAAATTATTACAGAAATATTCAGACAGCTTAATCCATGTAAAAATCACCCTTAAGTATACGCTCTTGAAATGCATCCGGGCTTCGGCGAACTGGTCCCACGGGAACCGGTGCAGATGCAGTATTTACGGGCGCTGGCATCATTTCAGAAACGCTATTAGCCCTGTGGTGTGGTTTTCGAGTGTTCTGCCCAAAATTCGGCGAAGATGAGAGCGGAGATTGATAGGCTTGCGAAACGGCGCTTTCGGCCCGGTATTTAAATTGCTCCGAAACATTGAGTCCGCCTTGCCTCATGTTAGCATAGTCACTCAGAGTATTAGGTTAATGTCAAAATTTATTTTATATCATCTCAACTTGGGGACTAGCGGATATACGGGACTCCATATTCCAGGTGAAATTTGGGGGTATTTGTAATAAAAGGCATTATTTTACCACTGAGACCTGAATTACCACCTCCTCTGGCGCTGCGAATGGCTTGCGCCCCAAGTGACATGCGACGAGGGAAAGTAGCAGAAAGAGTTGGGCGGCTGGCATCATCATCGTCAATTGCGTTCTCGTCGATAGCCTCAGAGTTGGAAGAACAGACGCTGACTCGTCGACCACCCAGGAAGTATTGAGATGGCGAATGGGATGGCGGTGTCCCAGATAAGCCCAATGTCGAGAGAGACATGCGTCTATGTTGGTCGTTTGTGGCTGTTGTCGTCGTTGGGATAGGAAATGGGGAAGACGGAGCTCCAGGCGTACACTTTGCTCTGTTTAGAAGACTGTTGAGAGGTAGCGGCGTGACGGAGCTGCGGCGCCGGTGATGTTCATAATCGTTGGTGTTTCTAGAGTTTGACATGATATTTAGAGTATGATAAATATCAATCGTTCAATCTTATAGCATCCCTTGCTTGCGCACTCTAGATTTCCGGATACTTACCGTGGATGTGATATAACCGCTCCCTGAGATAAGATATGTTGCTGAGCGAGTATTGTGTAGGCCACGGTGAGTTGGAAATCTCACAGCTAAACTGTATGCTAGATGAGGGATCTGTCAAGTCAATAGAATTGCTGAAGATTGATGATGAGTCTAAGCCGGCGTCTGGGTGCACATTATACTTATCTTCCCCTCTTCTCCCCCTCCCCAGCACCCTTGTCTAGATGACGCCACACTTGGCAGCCCCCCGTCTTCATTCGTTCACACCGCTGGTGGCCTAGCGCTTCAAGGCAGAAAGATCCTAAAGTGGCATGGACTCGGTAGCGAGCTTAGCGCGCCAGACACTCCCTGGTCTCGAGCGGCCCATATTGAACAGAACGGAATATATGACAGAGACGCTCGTAATCTGCTAGATTTCCTGCATCATTCCGTCACCGACCTTTTCCAGTCCATCCAGCAATGTGGGGTAATCTCATCAAACCACGCAAGTCCCCTTCTCAGCACTTGGACGCTTACGGATGAAAGAAGCAGATTTTTGTACGTCATCAACCACTCTGCGAGCCGACTCCCGCCATGAATCTACAATGATACCAAATCATCGTTACATACGCTTAACGCGCATGAGTAAAGTATGGATAGATAGATTAAGCCTACATGACATCAGTAGAAACGAGTGCGCAAATATGTATTCTTCCACTTCACGCAATGCTCATCGTGCTCACAGTGCGAATGTCCCCGACGTCAACAGAGTCATCCTGCATGTGTAGATAATGCCGATCACGTGCCATAGCCAGATAGCCGACTACAAACGAAACGATTTTGATAGAAGCCGATCGTGCTAGACAACTCCTACGGCAGAACCATGGGCGATATAATTGTACAAATGTAGATTTGCCCAGGTTACTTTTAAATTTGAGTATTTAGTGTAGAGCCCAGACGAAGATCGAAAGGGCAAGTCAGTACATTTCCAGACGTGGAAATAAATCAAACCTTGGGAATTGAGCTCATATTTCTAAAAACTCGGATGGCTGGACTCGTGGGAGATGCTATTGTTTGCTCATGAAGATTTATGCAATTCAGATCAGGACATTGACAGTAATATTTGACCAGAAATAAAGGTTACCAGCCATCTTCGTGCCTCCTACGGCACGAGATCTCCCAGGCCCATCAGCCTACCTATCTGCTTGAGGTGGCTAAGTGCTGCCTCCACCCTACCATACTCGAACAACCTACACAAACAGTGACGAGTATTAAATGTCCATTTTATGGCATTTTCATCCGGGTAATTTTGGGTTGTCCTGTACATAATTTGGTAGATATTTACAAGAGTTATTTAGGGGAGTGTACTACGTGATCTATTCTGAACGATATAATCTATCCTTCTCCCGAACATACGTGAAGCTTGATCATGTGTTCTATTTACGCTGCATGACCCTGAAACTCAGGTGGATGATGCTTATAAGCCATTTTCTGGAGATCCCATGACCACGCCTATATCGTTGGCAAGTCACAGAATCCGCTTATCACATATATCGTAGCCGCCCGGGTAAAGTTGACGTCGGATAGGGAGCAGTCTTGGCGATCGGCAGCTATTTTAGAGAGTCGAGGTATTGGGTCAGCTTTGACTGGAATCAGCCTGGAAAACTAGGCTGGAATTGTCTGGAATCAAGGTAAAATTGCGGGTAAGTTTGATCAAAGCTTGAGCAAATCTGAGCTCAATGATTAGAATGTTTCAAACTTACTCTAGGCTCTTGGCTATGTAACTTCTTACAGTGATGTGGTCTTTCCTGGTCTTGAGTCCGTCAATATCCTCTCTCGCCAGCGATTCAAATTTAAGTCCTCGAGCCTGTGCCCTAATCTCCCGAAAAATCGCCACCTTGAGTATGTATACAAAATGTATATATATTCGGGTGTAAATCTCTAGTAATAATAAAGCTCAATTTAGACATTCCTACGTGTGTATTTTTCATAGAAATTGTCATTTAACTTCAAAAGACACAGGGAATGTTCTAGGGTGAAGAGCTTCTTGTCCTCATTCGTAGTTTCAGATTATATATCACAGTCATGCCTTGCCAGCAAGCTAGTATTCTTGGTTTATTTGAAAGTTTTCTTGTCATGATAGATATTAATTACAAAATATGATTGTGGTATGTAGTTTATTTACTTGTTTATCAATATACTAGGTGATTGGTACCCTTCGCACTCCTGTGGAAGCTAGAACATAGGTGGTGCAGATATACATCAGGTTAACTGTTATCCAGGGCATAAACTCCTCCCCACCTGAATTATTAGACCAACTTAGACTTCAACTATGCATTGAATCGTGCCAGCTTCAACTATTCAGAAAGTTCGGTGTTTAAGCATTGATGCACAAATCCTACCTTACTCAAGACCACGCGACCAAGCCATTGAAACCTTCATGTTCTTGAACTTTTCCATATATTCCAGTCACAGTTGTGCTTGTCCCGATGTCTCCGCGTCTCACCCACGAGTTGTTTTCTTCATTGGAGGCCTTATCTAGCCGCTTGCCGTGGTACCATTCATTTTACTGTCTCTTTTCTGTGTCCACAATTCTTTGCCCATTCCCCCTTGCTGCCGCAAAACTTACCCTGCAGGACGAATGCGCGTCCAAGATCTATAGACTGACGCACCGATGCTTCGGCTTTTGTCGGATGCATTGGTTGGTATTCCAGCGAGATGAATGTAGCTGCATGAAATCGGCAAAAAAGATAAACGGTGAATGGTATCACTTGTCTTCGTATGAATAGCAGTTTGGTATAAGCCCGTCTGCAGATCGTGTTTGGGACGAGGATGAGAGAGGTCGATGATCTATGCATCCGTAAACCTCTGCAGCTTTGGTTTGTGACGAAAATAGGACCAATTCCATTCTTCGAGACGGCCATCTCAGCGAGAACCTGTACATTGCGCCCTCCTTGTGGCCGAGTCTCGCGTCTGGTGTAACAGCTCACCTATAATATGGAAAAGATTGACTGGCAGGGAGCTTTCATCTTCTCAACCACAGCAATACTTCGTCGTTTGGTTTGGGTCGTAAACTGGACCCCTGAGATGGCGCGCATATGCTGTCCTTCGATGGCTTATTCAGCACATGGACATGACGTAGCAAGGTTCACCCGGAGACCTTCTAGTGTGAGCGGGTATGAGGCAGATGGGGATTCCGGATGTCGCCTAGTCACGTTGATCGACAGCCTTTGGAATTTCAAAACGAGACGCAATTGAAGTTTATTTCTGAAGAATCTGCATGATAACACTTTCGATCGACCATTATCCATGATTCTCTTTATCGAACAAGATAACACTATCTTGGTGTACGTACAATTTCAAGATATCAATACGTGACTAAAATTCCCCTGACTTTCCAGCCTGCCCTGATCGCCGATTTTACGAAGTCCTGGCATGCGAACGGGCGCTCGCTCCAACGTTACTTTCAATCACTCCATTAATGCAGCCTCGTTACGAAATGCCAGTAACCTCGATAGCCGATCGCCATTCGCCGTTTATCCTCGGCCGGCTTGACCGATAACTTGATAGGTTTTGGGGAATGGGTGACCGCCACATTGATGCATGAGAAAGTTTGATCAATCATGGCAGCGTGTGCGAATTTACTGCCTACAACCCTGGCAAAAGAAAATGAGCGAAGTATCTCAGTGGCAGAAGCGGATTGATGATAGGTTTGAAGTTTCCTACATTTCATAGCAGACAAAGACATGACCACTGGGCTAAAAGGCCAGAGCGCAATCGAGATCACTGCAGTCAGCCATAATCAAACAGAAGGATTACAGAGGGCAATTTCATCACTGGGCAACAATCCACTACCATCATCACTACCCTCTGAGTACAAGAATCAAATGGCGTAGAAAAACTTCTGGAGATGGCTGAATTAGATTGATTTGCTGATCTTCCTGATTTATTATATCACTGGCCTATATACATTCGAGCTCCTCTATATCCCATCATTTCTTCTGAGCCTGTCGCTCTTCATCGATTTGAACTCCTAGATTAAGGAAAAAACCCCATGTCCACCTCGTGAAAACAAGAAACTCCTAGCTCACTAAAATGAAGTGCGCGCATGAAGAAATGAACCGATATGGTTTTGTGAGCCTGTTCAAAGCGCACGCGAAAAGTAGAGTAAATTGATGGAAGCTGATGTAGTCTGATAAATTTCAAAATTATTTGTATCTAGCGCTACATACCAGCGTGTCAAGGTGAAATCTAGTGCTAGTCCTGGCTTTTGAAAGCTCCAAGACCTGAATACTTTAAATTGGTGCGCGTTCCGTGCGTGATTTATAGAAAGTGATTGACACGTGAGTCAACGATGGAAGGCGCTGTGGTCCGCCTCCTGATGGTTGTCTCCGGTAAAGTTGGAGTAGCCTGGGCACCTACTCCACTCACGAAAGAGACGTCTCGGATTGCATTTCGCGCGGAGAAAATTCAGTGGATGATGGAGGCATGTCTGGATAACCCAGGCATTTTGAAATGTTGCCCTGGGTGGGTTTTCACGGATGAGGGTAGACTTGGGGTGAAGAAAAAGCCACTATGACTTCGCAGTGGTACTTGCGAATGAAATCTGAGGCATGAGTGCTCCTCTTGTAAATTGACTCATCTTTTCTGTACTTTTCTTTGATATTGGGTTTGAATTTGATTTCAATTAACCTGATCAGGCTCCCTATGGGTCCATGCAGGTGACTATCTGCATTATTTACAAAGGAAGAAACCAATTTGGTGAAATGTTGGAAATGGAGACACGGAGTGTTGTGGACGTATGGGCCCTCCATTTCGTCTAGGTTCCCGAAACGATCTTGTGTGTATGTAAGAGGTTGGAATAGGTAAAATGGAAGCGCTTCAGGCTACCTCTTGGAGACATGAGGGACTTAAATTTAATTCTATTCTATTCTATTGGAGACATGAGCGGCTGTATAGCATGGGCTCAAGGAGGTTGTTGTGAGTTTTCTATGCCTAGATGGCGCCACATTCATTTATGCTGTGGCTTAGGCTCTTTTTTTTTTTTTTTTTTTGCATCAGATTTTAATTGCGTATGCAGCTATCTAACTATGACACAATATCAAAGAAAAGTACAGAAAAGATGACTCAATTTACAAGAGGAGACTCATGCCTCGGATTTCATTTGCAAGTACCACTGCGAAGTTATGATGACTTTTTCTTCACCAAGTCAACCCTCATCCGTGAATACCCACTCAGGGGAACGCCTCAAAAACCCTGAGTTACCCAGACATGCCTCCGTCATCCATCAACTTTTCTCCGCGCGAAATGTGGTCTGAGGTATCTCCTTCCCAAGTGGAGTAGGTGCCCAGGCTACTCAAACTATACCAGAGAACACCACCAGGAGGCGGACCACGACACCTTCCATCGTTGGCTTGTTTTTATAGTGTCAGCTGCACTCTCGCACGCGAAGTCTTGGCGCGCACAAAGCTCAATTCGTAAATTTCCGTGCCAAAATTCGAAATTTCACGCCCATCGAAAACGTATCCCTCTTCTGCATCATCATGTAAACTTGTCCCGATCCCTCTCACGTCCATCCCAAGGAGCTATCTCCCAGATTTGTGCGCCACGCTTTGCTTCCTCCGTCGGGTATAAATATCGGCGTGGGCGTGTATTTGGTGGTCAATTGAGGCCAGAGAAAGTCGACGAAAGGTGTAGTCATTGGGATGAGGATGCACTAGGTCGTACTTGTAGACTTGATGAAGCTTAGTTGAGAATTGGACTCTTTGGGAGTGAAAGATTGACATAGTGGAGTAATTTGAATTTTTGCCTCGTGGGCCAACTTCTTTGATATTGCGAAATTTGACTGAACTTGGCTCTGGGAAATTATTTCACTCCCAGGTTCGTAGAGGACACCGCGTACAGGTGTTCAGTCTTGCCCTCCGTGGCTTAGGCTCTGTGTCGCTTACACTTGTACTTGTAGCGCACATCTCCTACACTTTAAGCTTTAATCCGAACATGGCACTCTTTCAGTCAACTTCTACTTTCGTTCCATGAATATTGCGCCCATTACATTGCGCGGTATTTCCAACACATTCTCATTTTCAAACAGAGATAAAATCTCAGCGTGGGCCCAGTCGCTTGAATCCACTACTATGAAGCGGCGGTCTGGATCGTAGTGGCGAAGAATAGGAGCAATTATAAACGAATTTTTGAGAGAATTGAATGCTGAATTGCACGCTTCTGACCAGTGCCAGGGCACATTCTGTTTTGTTAGTTCTGTGAGTGGGAGTGCTGTGAGAGAGAATCCTTTGATAAAAAGCCGGTAAAAATTAGCAAACCTGTTAAATTTAAAGAAGGGTTGGTCAAACATAATCATCCCTACAATTTAAAATAATGGAGTTAGGGTTGTGGTTATTGGTTGCCTAGGAGTTAAAAAGGGTAAGGCGTCTGTCGATTTTATATACCCTGTATTAGTAGTTTCATATTAGCGTGTGGATGAGACTAGGAGCGATACATTAGTGGGTGCGAGGTCGCAATACTTCTATTGAGCGCGTAGACTCAGAGACGAAGATACACGCAACGGTTTAACCCCATACTTTATCAAATCTACTTCCAAGTATTCCTGTGACAGTACTACTGTATTACCGTTCAGAGGAATCATATTTTAATAGGTTATGAGCCCGGCTTGCCATAGAATTTGATAAAGCAAGCTTACGTACATACTCGCACCTACTCGCATCTACTCGCACATACTCGAAAAGTCATAAACACTGAAACCAATAGAACTAAAATGGCTGATAATTGCTCAGAGAAGGGAACCGGTCTATGGAAACTTGTCCCTGTACTGACGACATCCAATAAGACAGAATGGTTCTAATTAGTCGAACAAGTCCTTGAAGGTGATGGTACACAATGGCTACTAACTCAAACCAACAGAGATTACGCACATGTCAGAGACTCGATAAGAAAGACCGAACCCGAAGCAAATTGGACATCATACATTGCTGATGAAGATAAATCTCAAAAATGGTGGATCATCCGTGACAAAGATCTCGAGTATAAAAGGGCCCAAATAAACTTTCGCCTCAACATCCGATTGAAAATAACCGAAACTGATAAGGACATGATGGATGAGAAAATTGGGATACCAGCCCAATTCGCTTCTCTAAAAAATAGATACAAACAGACTTCATACACTTCTGGGCATAGTACTATTGTAGCTTTCACTACTTGGGAAATGAATGTTGAGCTCAGTCCCACAATAAACTATACAGAACTAAGCAAGCTTAGAAAGGAAGTTCATCAGTTCTCTCCTGGCACTAAATTCTCGTTAGATTTCATGTGGAACTTATTCGTTACTGGACTTTGTCCAAGGAACGAATATATGACCTTAGCCGAAGGCTTCCCCCCAACCATGCTTGCCACTGAGCTCCTCGATAGACTAGATGAGAAGTGGTATATTTTACACTTAGAAGCCCGTGGTAAAGAAAGAACCTTTCAAGAAAGAATGGCAGTTAGTGAACTCTATGTCAACGAAGAGGGGATCACAAATTTTGCACATGCAGCTAGGACAGAACGCGACCTAAGTTGCTTTAAATGTGACTCTAATCGCCACACTAGCATTTCTTGTCCATATGCTGAAATTGGGTTCCAAGCCGCAAGAAAAGCTCGTATCCGGAGAGATGGGGAAGAGAGCGATGAAGATACCAAATCCTACCTCCCACCTCGTCAACATAACGGCAAAGGTAAAACTCGCAAAGTTCGATACCCTGCTTCACCCGAGCGCAGCAACAAACCTAGCTCTTCAGCTAACTGAAGACATAATTCATCAACCAGAGCTCGCGTATCATCACCTTTTCGCCGCAACGAGCAGGCAAAATTTGCAGAGAATGACTCCTATGACGAGTCCCAGTCCAATGACGAAGAATTTGGCGGTCTCTCATGGAAAAAACGCAGTAAGATTCCACCCTCCGCTTGGGCTGCCGACTCAGGTTGTACATTTCTGATGACTGACTACAAAAATCTTTTCAGCTCAGCATTAAGACCCTGTCGAAGGAAGATCCAAGTTGGTGGAGGCTTTATTTATTCAGTTGGAATTGGTACAGCAATGCTGAAATTACAAGATGGAAAATATATTTTGTTGGCAAATACACTTTTTGTACCAGAATTAGGATGTAATTTACTATCTATGAAGAAAATAGTTGCAGGGTTGGTTGTCTCGGTCAATTTGATTCCAATCGAATGGTTTTCATCAATATTCATTCCAAAAATAATCTTATTGGGGCAGAAAATTGTAGAGGACTTTACATAATCTCTAAAATATCTGACAATGCCAATGGTCAGATATTTGGCAATGATGGAACATTCTCAAAGGTAGTCTCAGATAAATTGAACGCCACACTTAATAGCACGTCTAAGTCATTTGAGGCGATGTGTAACGGCTGGTAAGCCGATTGGTCCCTATAGCCTATGTTGGTTAACTTAGGCCTGATTCGAGTGGCGTTATTAATGACTACCAATGCACTAATATGCGACGCTACCCAAGACCATACTTTTGCGTCGGTATTTACATGGTGTTCACATGGCATCGGACTCGGCAGTGCAGCACGGCAGTACGGCACTGCACCACATGTTGATAGGCTTGCACTGAAGGAGAATATATGAGACCGAGTACAATCCCTCCGGACCACAACGCGACAGTGCTGTATTACAGGTATTGCCAGAACACTAGGAGAGCCCCATAGCATAGGAAAAGGAGAGGGATTAGCCTCGGTGGCGAGGAGGCTTTCACTTCAATAAATGCCTAGATAGATGTAGGGGAAGTTCTCTCCTTAGAATTATTATTTACTACCATCGACCACATAGTTGCCCCAGCACTTGTCCCTTGAAACCGTGACATCAGCTCGTGCTTTTGCGACAAGCACAGCGAGGCCATCAACTGACTGGGTGTTGCACTTTGTAACAGGAAAACCAAAACTGAGTGAAAGACTCTTCGAAGAGAGTGGTCGCCTACACGAACTCCAGCGCAAGCCCAAATTTGCGCAATGTAACCGGTGTTGGGGACACCATCCCACAAAGATCTGCTCACGAGAGGAACGATGCTCACGTTGCGGCTCAATTGAGCACAGAGCTTCCGAGTGTAAACAGATAATCCCGAGGTGCATGAACTGCTATAGGCCACACTTTGCAATTGAGCCACACTGTATGGTAAGACCAACCCGGGTAGGCCGTAAAGCTGTACAGCGAACGAAAGACCTGTTGTAATCTAACGCTTTTCATCCTCGGACTTCATGGTGAGCAGTAGTTGTATAGCACGTGATGCCATGTGGGGGAGAAGGAAGAGGATGGCGAAAGCCGCTAGCCAGATCTAAGCAATCTGGCCCACTTGTAGATGGAGAAATCCTTTTTTTGTATATAGACAATACAACCCTAACTAGTACAACAACAATAGTAAGGAACTCATACATCCACACCTCAGTTATCTCATACATCGTGACCCATAAACCTCACTCTCGTATCTATCACTCCACGACAAAGCGTCAACAGGTTATAGCCCCGTTAGCACAAAAACCACCGCCAAAATGTCACTCTCATCAACTCAGGCAAACATTGGACAAACCCCAATCTCACTCAAGCTCGACCGACTTCCGATACTGACCGGTGGTGAAAACTATCGCAGATGGGTTGGCAGTTGGGAGATAACTTTTGATGCAATGGGGTTGCTTGACTTCTTGACAAAGGAGACACCAATAAAATCTGAAATACAATCAGATGAGTTTCAAAAGTGGCACAATGCTAATAAACAGCTTCGGGGCCTCCTCCTGAACGCTGTTGATGAATCGTTGCAGACCGTGGTGATAGACTGCCAAACAGCAAAAGAGGCATGGGAACAATTCAAAGCACGATTCGATCGAGAAACTGCAAGTTCCACTATTTCCCTACTCAAGGCCGTCACTGATCTCACATTACGTGACGGAGATAACATATCGGAATACCTTTCAACCTTCAATGATACCTGGAACCGCCTCCGAAATCGCTCCCTACACTCGACTACGTCTCTCACCAAGGCATTCAAAGACCTGACCTCGTTGGAGGACGCAAGAGCTGCCTTTCTGCTGTCATCCTTGCCCAAGTCCATGGAAAACGTCATCGATAACCTCGTGACAAAAGAAATCACCACTTACAACAGTGTATCCTCTAAACTCCTAGACATGTTGGCAAATCGAAAAGCCACCAACTTAGATGACAAGGCTTATCAAGTCGCGAGACAGGATATTGAAGAATGTTCATGGTGTAAGAGTCGCAAGTATAAATACGAGGGGCATAATTTCAAGGAGTGTCGGAAGCTAAAAGCGCACAAGCAGAAGAAGACAGACAGGAAAAACGCTGCCCAAATCGCCCACTCGTCGGCCACCGCTGAATCAGAACATCAAATATACGATACGGCATTTGCGGCACAGTTTCAGACATCCTCGTCTCATCCAGAATGGATCTTCGACACTGGCGCATCGGCTCATATGACTGGATGTAAACGTGATTTTGAAACACTGATACCTCTAAAAAACCACGGTGTCAAAATTGCAGACAATTCCCATGTCCCTGTAACCGGAAAAGGAACTGTTCGTCTTAACCTTAGGAACCGACAAGGAGAGGTCTACTCTACCATCTTAACCGATGTCCTATTCGTACCTTCTTTTGGAAAGACACGACTTTTTTCTTGGGACGCTGTGAGTCGTGAAGGTTACACATTGATAGGCAAAGAAAAAGTTATAACACTACAGGACAAAAATGGGCGTGAAGTATTGTGGGCAAAGGCAGGAGTTAAGGCGCACTTAATACAGCTAGAGGAATATAATGCTTGCTTCTCCTCTTACATTGAATTCCATCAGGCGTTGGGAAATCCCGGAGTAACCACCATTAAAACCCTTCAAAGCTGTATTCACAGGCCAACCTTCCCTCACTACCCCCAAACTTCCATTGCCCTACATGCAAGAAAACTAAATCAAAAAACATCTCTCCCAAACAGACTCGTGAAAATGCTACAAAACCATTTGAATTAATTCATTCTGATATCTCTGGAAAGTTCTCCGTTCCCTCATCAGGTGGAAAATTTTACTACATAACTTTTATTGATGAATATACCCGAAATTCATGGGTCAAGTTCCTGCAAACCAAAGACGAAGCAGCCCAACAAATGTTTGACTTCGTACACTTTGTACAAACGCAATTCAGCGCTAAAATTAAGCGTTGGAGAACAGAAAACGGGGGGGAGTTTATCAATCAAACAGTATCAACATTCTTCCGAAAGAAAGGAATTGTTCACGAAAAAACTCCACCATATGAACATGAGAGAAACGGAACTGCAGAGAGGTTTAATCAGACCCTGACAACAATGGCCCGAGCATTAATCATGAACCTTGGACTCTCGCTGTGGGCAGAGGATATAGCCACTGCCTGCTACCTTAAAAATAGCCTCCCTCATACACAGCTACCCGAAAACATTACGCCATGTGATGCACTACACGGCAATAAACATACAATACACCATCTTCAACCCTTCGGTAGGAACTGCTTTGTTCACATTCACGAGGATTCGCAGCCTCCTGGCTCAAAACTCCTACCTAGGGCACTGGATGGCAAGTTTGTAGGATACACAAGTAGCACAAAAATCTTTCGGATATGGATCCTCTCCAAGAACAAGGTTATGGAATCAATCAACGTCAAGTTTGCGCCGCTCGATTCAGGGGAAGTCACAATTAACCTTGAAAACCGAAGCAACCTGCCACAAGCAATAAATGACGAAGCAGAACAACCACCACACCAGGACAACCCATCAATAGCCAAACCGCAGCTTTCCACAGATTACAAACTCGATGACCCCTCAAAGCAAATCCAAAGAGAAATTGAAACAATGCACCAGCTAAAAGAATTATCTATCCCAGATTTACAGCCAGAAACGTCTGATATGCCAGGATCATTCTTCAAATCACCAAATTCTCGACCTAAGAGGACACCTAGACCCATTCAACGCTATGGCTTTCCCGTAAGCTATGGGCCTACCCTTCAGACACGAGAAGAGTATGATAATGAGCAAAGAAATCTGGTTATTGCTGAGGAAACACAAGATGAAACTGGATGGATTTCAATGACTCTAGCGGCAAACACCGCAACAGAAACTAACGAGGATCCAAGAAACATCGACGAGGCACTCTCAAGGCCTGATGGACACTATTGGCGTGATGCAGTAAATAAGGAGCTACAATCCTTAAGACAAAATCACACCTGGGATGAAACTGCTCGACTATTAAATTGCAACATTGTTGGATCCAAATGGGTATTCAAAATCAAGCGAAAAGCGGATGGATCTATTGACCGGTACAAAGCTCAATTAGTGGCTCAAGGATTTAGTCAACTTCCTGGTCACAATTTCGACGAAACATTTGCCCCTGTATCTCGGTATGACAGCCTCCGTATCCTTCTACAGATAGCTTCTCAAAACCAATAGATTCCCCAACAAATGGACGTAAACTCTGCATACCTTTACGGAAACTTGGAGGAAGAAATTTACATGGAACTACCCCCTGGATTCCGCACATCCGGAAAATGTGTTAAACTTCGTAAGTGTATCTACAGCCTTAAACAATCAGGTCGTGAATGGTATGCTTGTATCTCGAACTCCCTTCGACAAAAAGGATTCGAGATAACCAACTTCGATCCATGCGTCTTCGTTCACCCAACAGAAAATGCCTGTGTCGCAGTATACGTTGACGACATTCTAATCTTCGGTCCAGACAACATGTTCCGCCAAGCCCTGAAATCGTCAATTGGAAACAACTTTGACTGCAAAAATCTGGGAAATGCGAGTTGTGTCCTGGGCCTAGAGATGAAGCTAGAGAAATCTGGCATCCGGCTCTCTCAACAAGGCTACTCATTAAAGATACTAAAACAATTCGGTTTTGAAAACTCACATAAAGTTAGCACACCTCTTGATCCAAATGTAACCCTCTTCAAAGGATGTGAAGAGGATTGTCTCGAGAACATGAAGGAATACCAAGCCATCGTCGGATCTCTAATGTACCTTGTCATAGGAAGCCGACCAGACCTAGCCTACATAGTCACACTTTTAAGCCAGTTTGCATCTTGTCCAAATGAAAGTCACTTGCAAGCCGCCAAACGTACCCTTCGATATCTAGCGGGAACCACCGATTGGGATCTAAACTATCCTTTCGGATCGAACGAGCTTCTCGAAGTTTATGCTGATGCCTCCTATGCTGATGATCCCTATTCACGGAAGTCGACATCAGGATATGTAATCAGATTTGGTGATGCCGCAATTGCCTGGAGCAGCAAACAACAGCAATCTGTAGCACTATCAACTACAGAAGCTGTTGGAATTTGCCACATTTCTTACAATAATTGGCATTCCTTGCAAATATGAACAACTTTCCTGCATACTGCACAATACATCCTGTATTCTACATTTTAGTTTCTTTTTGCTGTTGAGATATTCTCTCATACATTTGCATGTGCGGGGTAATATGATACTATATGCAAATGCAGTGAGAGATATGGTCACGTTTACTTTGCGACAAATAGGATGGCGTTAATGGTGCGGGGTCAGTACTATTTTATTCCCCGCACAATGGTTTTGTGATCAGCTGTGCTGAAGAATTTTCACTGTAATAATTGTTGTTCGCATACCCACTTTAACTCTAGGATATGCGCACATAAATTCGCGTTTTACATGTAACTTAGAACTTTAATGGAAACAATATTCTTTGAGCTATAATTTCTGCTCCTCTTACTATGAAATCGCAACGTCCAGGAACCCTGGACTTAACTCAACAACGGAATATGGCTCACCAAGTCACACCCCACTTTCGAAAAGCATGCGTCTCTTCATACCGCTTCTGACCCTGCAAGGCCAGGTTTGCTTATTTACACGCAAAAAGGTATTAAGTGCCATCAGCAAGCAATTTGTGAAGCATCACCAGACTTAACCGCAGTAAAGGTCGACAGTGTCACTTTTGTCTCTGTATATTGCGCTCCAGGAGTAGATCTATGGCCGCTACTATCTTGGGTTCCTTCTGGGCCTACAGTAATTGTCGGCGACTTCAATGCAGTAAACCCCGACTGGCAGCCCATGGCTTCCAGACTACACGGAGACGTTCAGGTGCTCACAGAATGGATGTCCGAGCATGGTATAGACCTATCTTCTAGACCTGGTGTCAAACTCGAGGATACCAGGGGTTGTGTTTTATGGATAACTTAGAAGTGCGAGTGATATCTGACAAGATTTGTCATAGACTAAGGTATTACTTCGGGATTCTAGCTATAACTGAGGACAAGGGACAAGAGAAACTAGGACAAGAGACAAGGTCAATGGAAGACGGAAAACAAGACGTGGCCCTCTACATCGGCTCTACCCAACCCATATATACATCATAGTAACCAGAGCAACTAAGGCTTCAAGGGGTGCACCTGCTGCTATTCTATTACTTCATTTGTAACCCATAGCAACCATTGTAACCCGGTAAACGCTCTAAGATGAGAGAATATTCAGATGTAGTGTAGGGAAAGAATATGAGGGTGCTGCTCTATCCTCAGTTCCTGACACCTGGCGTTCCGACACACGATCTTGGAAACAATATCGACCTAATGTGGTCCAGCGCAGGAGCTCTTGCAGATATCTCGCTTGAGCTAGATTTGACATTAGACCACCGAACCCTTGCGGGAGACGTCCCCTGCCCAAACTCCAAAACAAGAGCGGTCATTAAAACCGGTCAGCCGTTCCAGGTGACCGACGCCGCCCTCGAAGACTTTGCCAATGTTCTGGCAAGGTGGGCAAATGGAATAGGGAAACAGCTCATTGCTTCAACAAGTGAGGTCGATAACCTTGCTGATAAGCTGGTTCAGACTATCAACAATGCAATTAGGGCTACCGGAAGACGTAGGAGCGTGAAAAAGGGCAGGACAGCGCCATGGTGGTGAAGAGGGTGTCGACAGGCCAAATGTGAATACAGAACTTTGAGGGACAAAGAGAGCAGGAAAGCTTTCCGACGCATGTTCAAAAGTGCAAAACGCCAACACTGGTGGCGTAAGTTCTCCAGAGCTACAACAGATGTCGATATGTATTGGATGGCACGTTGGGCAAAGTTGCGGCCCACACCCGCTGCTCCACCACTCCAAACTTCTAACAGCTATGTATTGGACCCAGGAAAGCGAGCACTTCTGTTACGTGACCTTCTTCTCGGGTGGTCCACCAGCCAAAACGATATCGACGCCGATCACCTCGAGCCCGGCCGCGGAAACCTTCCATGGCTCACAAGCGTTACGGACGAAGAAGCCGAGTGGGTCACAACAGCCTGCCAAAATAAAGCCCCCGGATCAGACAAAATTTCCGTCCGTCTCCTTAGGACAGCCTGGCCATCAATTGGAAACGCAGTGAGAGTACTTTTTGAGGGCTCACTGTGACTAAATCACTTTCCAAAAGTATTCAAGCTAGGGGAAGTAATCCTTCTCCCCAAACCCGGCCGTGATCTGAGCACAGCTAAAGGATGAAGGCCCATCGTACTACTCTTCACTCTTGGCGAAGGTCTTCAGAGACTGGTTGCAAGGCAAATGGCTCACACCGCCTTCTCTTACAAGGCAGTTCTGCAGCAACTCTTTGGAGCACTCTCTGGCAGATCTGCTAACGACCTCGTCTCTTGTGTCATCCACGACGTGGAACATGCAATGAAAAGACAGAAGAGAGTGGTTCTTGTAACTCCGGACTTGCAGGGGGCTTTCGACGCTGTACTTCACGGAAGCCTGCTCCTAAGGATGAAGGGAATGGGCTGGCCTGATGCATCCATCTAATGGATAAAATCCTTTCTCCAAGGACGATCTGCCCGCGTCAGGCACGAGGACGGAGTGACAGATCCGGTATTCCTTGAATACGGTGTCCCACAAGGATCGCCGCTCTCTCCAATACTTTTCCTCTTGTACATGGCTGAAGTCGTGGGGGACAGCAGTTGAAGATTTGGCTATGCAGATGTTATTGCTATCCTCGGCATCGGCTCAACCCCAAACAAAGCTGCTGTAGCCGTCCAGCGAGAGGTCGATGCAGTTCTCAGGTGGGCTGACAATAACGCCGTCTCCTTTGACCAAGATAAGGCCGAAGTAGTCTACTTTCTCGGCCCAAAAGCCAGTGGACACGAACTTCCGGCTATAAGGGTAGGTGCTCGCGACGTACAAGCATCTGACAATATTAGGTGGCTCAGAGTGTACCTGGACCGCGGCCTCACCTTCGAAAGCCACGTCGGTAAGTGGACTTGCAGAGCAATGCGGCTGGTACAACACTTCCGGCGACTTACTCGGTGCACCCAGGGACCAAGGCCCGACCTACTTACGACAGTCATTCGCACGGTAGTTCTGCCAATCGTGATGCATGCAGCTGAATTCAGGTGCCCGGGGCCAACCAGGAAAACGTATTGGGGTGTTGCGCGAAATTACTTCAAGAGACAGTGCAAAGCCATTGATCAAGCTTCTGTACTCGGAATCAGCGCTGCTATACCGACCTGGCGTACGATGCCTATTATAGCCCTGAGAAGAGAGACCGGCATTTCACCAGCATACATTCTGCTTGAGGAACGTAGGCTCAAGACTGCTGCACGAATCCGAAGACTAGATAAGTACCATCAGCTTCGACTCCGGGCCACCGAAAGCACCAACAGCGTTTGCCACTGACTCGGACTTAAGACATGCAACAAAACTAGACTTGATCCGGATAGAGTTCATGATTCGAGGGTGTTGTGCTGGCTCGGTTGAGTTGTTAGGAGACAGGGGAACGGAGGATGGGCTGCTGGATTATGAAAGGGTGGAAAATGCAGGCTGGTGCACAGACGCTGTTCATGTACTCTAAAATCTCTTCACCTGCCGAGTTTAGTGAAATAATCTATACATATAATATCATACTTCACATCATCCATTAGATGATATTATCAATTGTCGGGATGCACATCTAGCATCACCTTCATAGATCACCATCGTCAGTAAGAGTTCACATTTGATACCTACTGACACCCATTTGGCCACAGTGATACGCACTCAGTGTCCATCGTGCCATCACCCAGCGTGAGCGCGCCATCTCCGCGACTCACCATTGCACATGAGCCCGTGTAATTCCACCGACGGACAGCAGAGACATAATTGCTATATACCTCACAGCTCATAACCACAACAGAGGGCCCAGAGGATGTATCGACTTCTGCCAGAGGCTGAACTACCTCCACCGCTCCGACCTCCAGTCCCCCCTCAGCCAATTCCCTGCTGGACAAACAAGAAAGAGGCTGCTAAGTTTGTATTAGAGTGGCTACCGAGACTCCCACCCGACTGTCTCTGCGTTTACAGTGATGGTTATGGGGCTTCAACCGACAGAGTGTCATGGGCCTTCGTGACGTTTATCAGTGGCACAAGCACGACAATCGAGCAAAGCGGCTCAGGCAAAATCACCAATATAGAAGACTACGACGCAGAGGTTCGTGGTGCTTTGGCTGCTCTAGAAGCAATCACTGCCAGCAATCGAGATCGAGGACGCAGCACCATCTACTTTTTGCTCGACAATTCTGCGGCTGTTCAGGCTTTACTGACGGGAACAACGGCCTCATCATCCTGGCAAATCCAAAAATTTGTGAAAATGGCCGCGAGATCAGCCGCGCTTGTAAAAATAGGATGGATACCAGGCCACGAAGGGCTGGCAGGAAATGAAATCACCGATGAACTCGCTCGAAGAGAGCTTAGCTTGCCGGACAACTCTAGGACGACATATGATGTGATGATTTCATGGATAAACGTGGCGGAAACTCGGATGATGTCTCATGGGGAGTTCCATTCTAAAACACGACTCGGGGCTATATCAAGTTCTCAAACAATTAGGATAGGCTCAAGAACATAGGGTCGTTTCATAGGGATTGCGTAGTAATACTGTTTGAGACAGAGCTTAGGGCTATCCTATTACCTGATGTACATATAACCCAGCGTGAAGGAGTGTTCTTCTTCACGCAACTTCTTCTATCTATACTCATACCTATTGTTCACGTAATTTTCTCTTCTCTAAAGAAGACCGCCGTTATTGTACCCTTCTCACCTACTACTTATTTTACCTTTACTTCTTCCGTGAACCCTATACCTAAGGCTGAATTTATACCTCCTACTCTTAGGATACACCACTACACTCCACATCTGTAACCTTCTTGTAACAAACATGTACACTACGGAATACTGACAACACGGCTCCTTGAGACTTGGCCCGGCTGATTGCCTGTTCTCTAGTCTTATTCCTCCTCTGAAGCACGTAGTTATGTGCTCTGTGTCCGGCTTTTCCACATCGCATGCAGAGTTGCAATCTAAATCTCCGTTCTCTTTCTTCAGGAGTCCACCGTCCATCTTTCCCTAGGCAGGTTATTTCGGCTCTGTCAAGAACCATAGGATCATCTCCTAGCGGACTCATGTTCGCATCTCATTGGAAACGCCTTTTCGCATGTGAGAGATCAGCATTTTATTGTCTGTAATACCGGATAATTTATGGAGCAGTTGAAATTCGGCAAGAAAGATACCAAAAGGTCCAGAACCCTGCCTAAGTTGGTCGAGGGCGTTACAAGCGTTACGGGCGTCCTCTTCCTCATTAGGATTCCTGTAGGAGACATCCAAAACATTCCAAACTTTATCTAAAGATGCGAGATTTAATAGGCCTTCTTTAGTCAAGTACTATTGTAATAACGAGGTTATGAGAAGTCTAAGAATTGTCACAATAGGTGTAACAGTCAACTTGGGTTGATGTAGGATAGCACTTTAAGTCTAACGTGAAGAAGACAGATATATATTGTAGATCTGCTATATTGATGACTATTGAATATAAGAGTGGAAAAGGTTGATCATATTCAGAGGTCTAGTAGCGAGTATTTATACACAAAGACAATACATACAATATACCATCAATAGCAATAACTGCCAACCATTCAGCCATTCAACAACTATGTCATTAGATATACCTGCGTCATATTATCATATAATCATGTATGGTTGAGATACTGGTGTTGTCATTGCTGTGTGCCGATGACGTATCATTGACGCAGGGTCGCTTGTCCTGTTGGTTCACTTGCCCAGTACTAGCCATTCCAAGTTGTGTGATCTATAAGTGGGTCTGATCACAACAAGTACTGGTCCAAAAATGCTTTTGGCCCCGGGCCCAGATTTTGATAAATTATTGATATTTGTGACTCGAGGGTCACATACCTAACAGAGTTCTGTGCAAGAGCTATTCGGATCTGGTGTTGGAAGGATGGATATAACTTCTTATCCTTACCTGAAAATTTCTCATCGATTTTGAACAATTCTGACCTCACCTGTCCCCCGCCTGAGTGCGCAGGGTCGGCAAGATTGGTAGACTGGATTTTAAGCTTTTTGTTTAGCTTTTCGGCCTGGGACAGGCGGTACTGGTCAATTGCCGAAGACTTCAATAATTTGACATTTTCTTCCTTAGTGGAAGAAAGATCACGCCTAAGCTGTTAAATAAATGCTCTGCTCTCAATAAGCTCGCGCCGAGAATTAGAAATAGAGAATTGATATTCTTCAACTCGTTTCTCTAAGACTCGTCCCAGTGTGAAAACGCTGGTGATAAAGACTTCACCTGCATTGTCATCCAACAAGCAAAGGTGTTTCACAAAATCTGAGGCAGTTTCAAATTGGATGACGGAAGCCATTGAAAGACTGTGGATGATTGTTGGTGCAACGTAATATCACGGGTAGGTCTTGTTGAAATGGAGTCACAAGCAGATCGGAGGTGCAAGAGGATGAAGTACGGGTAGGTATATGTTAATAAGACGTTGCAAAATCTATCCTAGAGTGCAACTACTTAGATACTTGTACTTCATCCCTGCGCTAGCATCAATCATACATCTAAGCAAGATAATTGTGCGTTGTGTGACTCATAGGTCAGGTCATAAGTGAGAAACATAGGTACCATGACAGGTAAGATGTCAGAGCAGCATGTAGACAGCAGGGCGGAGACAAGGGTCAAAGAGGTGGTATTCAGGCTAAAGGGCGCCATCCTACATTATGCATGAGATAGGTGCACAACCACTCAGCCAAAAGGCCAGACCAGAATCATAGAACACTAGATTCTGGTTATCTCCACATATATAGATTATACAGAAGGCAATCCTGACATAAGAGCTTACAGAGGTTAATTGGCAGAAGGTTTACAGATGATTATTGTTATGGTTGGACTTGCTAGGTGTTAAATCACCAGTATCTTGCACGTGCTTGGATTATCAATGATTTTTGCGCGCTAAATTTACTTGTATTGATTGAGAGTTAATTTGCAAATTTTCAGCATATTTCATTCCCTTTTCCTTTACGCGCGCGCTTTGATTAGGCTTACCAAATCATGTTCGTTCATTTTATTTATGCGCGTGCTTCATGCTAGAGATTGTTGAGGTTGTAATTTTCAAGAGATTGACATCTGAAACTGTTTCTTACTCAATTAGCTCAACTCAATTAAGACTGAAAGGCCGAGCAGAAATGATATAATAGATGTTGAAAGTCATGCGATAAATCTGTAATTGTATCACGTGTCTCGCTTAGAATTCCACACTTTCCGTAATTGTAAAGTGTGTAGATAATTGAAAGAACAAGAAAAGGAGTACCAACAGTTGTAGTTATAACACACACAATAAATTATATATATATTTATATTATAAGGAATCTGATTTCGAGAGCAAGTATCCACACGCAGCTGAATATATAGCTGGTATGCAGTATACTCTTAATTCCACTGTCGCATAAATAACAACAGGTTCTGAGTCCGGTAGCAAAAGCTAATAGGTCAAAAGATTTCTTAACCTCAACCTAAATTAATTATACGAAAAGGTGCAATGTCTGTCCAAGATTTCGAAAGTTCCAAGATGGCTCCAAAGATTGAGGAGATGCTTACGTCAAGCGATAAGCCTGTGTGGAGTCAACCCAAGGCCTCCTCAAATGCTATGGGAAATGTCGGTACACTCCAGTTGCCTCCTTATTTCAAGTTGAAGGGGGAGGAAAATTACAAGCAATGGAAGAACAATATGGAGAACATTGCTCTAGCCAACAACTTGGAGGACTACATATATAATGAAGTGGAAGAACCCCCACATGTGTCCATCAAAGAAAGATATTCGAACAAGGAGGCATTTGAAATGAGAAAGCAGTGGCTCGCTGGAGATGCTAGGATGAAACTTGCCATCATGATCAACTCAGCCCCAAATATTCACGGCATGATTGATGGCAAGACTTCAGCTCTCCAAATGTGGACAAGTCTGCAAGAACGGTTTGAGGGAAAAGGTTGGAATCTAGAGTATCGAGCCATAATTGATTGGTCGAATATAAGATTTGAAGACTTCATTGACCTCAACCATTATGTTTCTGAGTTCACCAAAAGGGTCGAAAAGATCTCCTCACTCTCTGATTCTATACCAGAGAGATGGAATGGAATGTTCTTTATCGCCGGAGTGGCTAGAAAGTTTCCAGTTTGGGCCGAAAGACAGAGATCCCAGGCTCGAAACACCGCCGTAGCTCCCTCACTCGACTATTTAATTGCTGATCTCCTAGATGAGGCACGCAATTTCGAGACATGCTCCTCTAGCACTATTATGATGGCGAAGGGAAGAGGGAAGGCTAATGAAGGCGGCAATAAATTCAATTGCCTATATTGCAAGAATGGCAAGTACTATGAGCACAATAAATCGCTTCGTCAGGATTGGGAGGCTAAAAATGGGAAAAAATGGCTTACACGTCAAAATTATCTGAACCAGAAAAATACCGACAAGCTTAAGAGACGCGACGCAAAAGGCAAAGGAAAGTCTAAAGAAATCCAAGATGATGATACAGATAACAATCCGACTTCAAACTTTGGAATACCCGCATTTAGCGCCTTTTGCCACGTCGCGCTTAGCAGTTGCTCGGATGGTCAGAGCCCCTCCACCTACGCAATACGAAAAACTCACTGGAACGACCGTTGGCTTAACGACACGGGGTCAGATGAGCATATAGCCAACTCTCTGGACAGATTCACTCACTATGAGGAGGAGGTTGGCTTGAGGCCAATACAATGTGGCGGAGGAAGCGTCACACCTAAAGGTCATGGAACAGTGCAACTGATTGTTGCATTGGAAGGAGGAAGACATCAAGTTATAGAATTGAAAAAATGTCTTTACGTCCCAGGCTTTCCCACTAATCTAGTCAGTGGAAAGAAATTACTCAGAGCGGGCTGCACAATCCATGATGGATATGTGAAGACGTCAAAAGGGTCCATTCTATTATATACTGATGCACGCTGTCTTATAAAAGAAGCAGTTGAAGAGTACGCGAATGTTGCGTACCCAGCGGGGCTTTCAGATATAAAACCCGATATTAAGCTAATGCATTGTCGCCTCGGACACATTAGTATTGAAAATGTCAGAAAGACTAGTCAGCTCACCCATGGAATGAAGTACGCGGACAGCATGGACAAGTCTAACGTCCGTCCTGGTGAGTTGTGCGAGGCATGTGAATTGAGTAAGCCAATTCGTCGTGTCAGCAAAGAGGCTAGAGCCAAGCCTAAGAAAATCTTTGATGCAGTGGGTATTGACGTGATAAAAGTGATTCCTGAAGGAATTATGAATCAAAAGTATGCCACCATTTTTACTGATTTAGCCACCAACATGAGATGGGTTATAACTCATCCAGAGAAGAGAGGAGCCTTCGAAAATGTCAAGAACTTCGCCGCTGAAACAAGAACTCAATATGATCGTACAATTAAGAAGTTTATTCTAGACGGAGGATTGGAGTTCGGAGGCTCTAAATTGAGTCACCTAATGACAGAGTTGGGTACTCACCTTGAAGTAACAACGCCGTACTCGTCGTATCAAAATGGGGGCAGTGAAAGATCCAACCGCGTGATACTTGATAAGCTGCGAACCGTCATGGTGGATCAGGCTATACCTGAATTCCTTTGGCCAGAATTAATACGCGCCGTCACGCATATCACAAATCGAACAGCAAATCGAGTGTTTGACAAAACACCATTTGAAATGTTCATGGATCATATCCACCCCACAGATGACAATAAACCATCCATAGCCCATCTTAGAGTGCTTGGATGCAAGGCATATGTTCAAATTCCAAATTCCAAAAGACCTCACGCAGCCAAACTAGCCCTGAGAGCTGAGGCTGGTATATTGGTTGGATATGAAGGGAATAGCATCTATCGGCTTTACGTGCCATCGAGAAGCGGGAAGAAGATTATAAGATCTTCTCATGTCCGGTTTGATGAGCACGGTTACATCTCAGATGCACTCTTAGAGGAGATTGGAACTTCCATCGAGGGGGATACTCGAATTTCTTCTGAATCTACATCTCAGCAGAACTCGTCGGGAACTTGTGGAGAAACTTTATATCAGAGCGACGAGTCAAGTCGACCTCAGACCAAACCCCCTCTAGAAATAATTCATGAAAACCTTGGTTCCCTACAGAAGGAAGTGACCAATAATGTTGACACCAATGAAGGAATTGTCAGCGAGCCAGAGGACACCGTTGAAATGCCTATGCCAACGAACGCAACTAACTTAGATTCAATGCATGAAGCTAACGAGTGTTTCCAAGAGGAGAAAACGATTTGTCTAGACAAGTCCAGAAAAACTAAAGTGTACGAGGCGCCTACTGAACCTCGAATGACACGATTGCGTGCGGCTAAATTTAAGTCAGAACTAGCCAATGACAATTCATCTACGGCAGCCGTGTTCATTGCAGGGAGGGATATATCCGACAACCCTGAAACCATTATAGAAGCCTTGGCGAGTAAGAACGCTAACGAGTGGCGGCTTGCCATTCGCCAAGAATATGAGTCTCTTCTACGAAAGAAAACTTGTGCACTAGCTCAAAAGAAGGATATACCAGCTGGTCAACGACTTTTGTCAGTCAAATTGGTATTTAAAACCAAGCGTGATAAGGAAGGCAAAGTCCTCAAGTACAAGGTCAGATGCTGCGTTCGAGGATTTGAACAGAAGTATGGTGTCGACTATGAGGAAACGTTTGCTGGCGTAGCACGCTCTGGGACATGGAAAGTAGCTGTAGCTTTAGCAGCTCTTCCTGGTCTCGAGATGGATCAAATGGATGTTATTACAGCATTTCTGAATAATGACATGGATAAAGAGGTCTATGTAATGCTACCACCTTTCTGGGAAAAAATCCCCAACAGTGATCACGTCGGGAAACTACTTCGTGGAATGTATGGCCTAAAGCAAGCCCCTAGGCTTTGGCAACAATTACTGGCTAAAAAACTTTCAACGTTGGGATTTAAGCCACTAACAGCCGATCCAGGAACATATGTACATGAAATCACAGGGTTCATAATTGTGACCTACGTAGACGACATACTCTTGATAGGAAAACAAGGTGTTGAATTCGGCAAGATGAAGAAACGGCTACTCGGCCTATTCGAGACAGAAGATATGGGTCCAGCAGCCTATTATCTTGGAGTTAGGATTGTCAGAGACTGGAAAAAAGATCAGATTATACTCTGTCAAGATGCCTACACTAAAAAATTGCTGAAACAATTTGGAATGGAAGATTGTCACCCGGTATCCACCCCTTTCGAGCCTGGCGCTATGATCAACATGATTCCATATGATGAGGTGGCACCGAAGAAAGACATCACTCTCTATCAGTCTAATGTAGGATCAGTTATGTATCTGGCAAGTAAGACCAGACCGGATATACTATGGACCTGTGGCCTTCTATCCAGATTTAACCATAACCCATCTCCTCAGCACCTAAGGGCGGCTAAACGTGTCCTCCAATACCTCAAGGGCACTATAAACCTTGGTATTAAATTCGGGGGAATTGATTGCTGCAAGCTTTACGGTATGGCTGACTCTGATTTTGCGGGATGCCATTCAACCCGAAAATCAACTTGGGGATATGTATTTTTCTTTGGCGGAGGCGTTATTTCAGCCGCGTCCAAACGCTTTGAAAGTGTAGCTCAGTCCACTACCGAAGCAGAATTCTATGCCTTGGGTAAAGCAAGCATGGAGGCCTCTTGGTTACGCATGTTGCTAAATCAACTTGGCTACAAAGGAGAAGATGCCAAAAAGATCAAAATTTACGCAGATAATCAAGGGAGCCTAAAGTTAGCTGAAAATCCTGTATTCCACAACCGGACCAAGCACATTGCCACGAAATACTTTTACATTCGTGAACAATTGGAACGAAAAGAGGTTGAATTGGAGTACATTGCCACCAAAGAGATGGCTGCTGATGGATTGACGAAAGGGCTGACCTTCGACAAGCACAGGCAATTCCTGAAAATGCTCAATATGACTACCTATAGAACGTGACCCGCTTACATTGATCTAATATGCCTATGTATGGGTATCACCTGAAGGGGGATGTTGAAAGTCATGCGATAAATCTGTAATTGTATCACGTGTCTCGCTTAGAATTCCACACTTTCCGTAATTGTAAAGTGTGTAGATAATTGAAAGAACAAGAAAAGGAGTACCAATAGTTGTAGTTATAACACACACAATAAATTATATATATATTTATATTATAAGGAATCTGATTTCGAGGGCAAGTATCCACACGCAGCTGAATATATAGCTGGTATGCAGTATACTCTTAACTCCATTGTCGCATAAATAACAACAATAGATGATAAATGGTTTGCAAGTATATAAGCTAGTGAGAGGAGATCTGAAGAGGACAGAGAGTTCAATCTACTTTAAACATTTTTAAAGTATCTCTGTGCAGTTCAATACTAGGGCACTTGGAGGTAGACTGGTGGAAGAATCCAGGATCACATGATAATGTGTAACAGGGATGCAGGCCGGACTAAGGTGGAGCCGCAGTTGAGCTTACCTCAAGCTCGTAGCTCCCAGCACTTCCTTTCTTTTTGTCTTTTCTCCTACCTATGTGTTAGAAATGGAGACACGGAGTGTTGTGGACGTACGGGCTCTCCATTTCGTCTAGGTTCCCGACACAATCTTGTGTGTATGTAAGAGGTTGGAATAGTTAATATGGTAGCTTTTCAGGCTACCTATTGGAGACATGAGCGGCAGTATGGCATGGGCGCAAGGAGGTTATTGGGGGGTTTTCTATGCCTAGATGGCGCCACACTTGTTTATGCTGTGGCTTAGGCTCTGTGTCGCTTACACTTGTACTTGTAGCGCACACTTCCCACACTTTTAGCAGTAATCCAATCATGACACTCTTTCAGCCAACTTACACTTTCGTTCCATGAATATTGCGCCCATTACATTGCGCAATATTTCCAAAACTACGTATCGTAGCCTAATGTCCAAATACAACTTCTTCTTAGAGACCTGTATCATCCTCAGGTCAGCCGTAACAATTATTGATGAATCAATCTGAACTGCTGATATTCTTGGTATTCAGAACTATGAGGGTGTAGGAGGTAGAAATCGCTCATTATATACACATCTGAGGTAGCTAGGCTCTCGCCTTATTTACCCAAAACAGTATCATGGAATATTCTAGTGTCCCCATCTATTAGTACAATCTAGAAAAACTTTCTAAACAGTGCTCCGTTACTCTTCTTCTCGTTATGGAGCCACCTGGAAAGATCTTCCTTCTCCCTCAGTGATCATTACCCTTGTGCATCGTAATACTAGCCATCACCAGCACAACAGGTTACAAGTGGGTAGACGAGGCTGATGCATTAAGGGTAATAATTTATTCATGCACATGTTACAACTAGCAACCAGATGAATGGCCAATTTCCTACGCACAGCTCCCTTTTTATTTCATTCCTTCTATTGCCCATGATAATGTCACAGTGTTGTGTTATCCATGTAACTTACCATGGTACATGCTTTAAGTCGCGTCATAGCATATGCACGTGACTGTGGAACTAAACCGTGGGGTGTTTAGTGTGTAATGCATGTGTGGGTATACTGGACCAAACTAGAACTCGATGGAATAGAGATAATGGAATCAGCGGGAGACTGATAGACTGAGAGAGAACGAGCTGGTCATTTCTCGTAGGAGAGAAATGATATCATAAGGGAATGTTCTAGCACTAGGCTGTGAACAACACAGTAAGTCTGGAGCAAGATATAAGGAGGTCTCAACCTCCGTCCATTCATTTTGTAACTAAGTTTCCTTTATACGAGAATATAGAGTCAAGTCTTACATATCACGAGAACACACGCAACAGCGACTACAGAGACCTACTGTGAGCATAACTTCCCCAAGAGTATCCATCGTCCTGCTCCCATATAGCCTAGTTAATATAACAGGTTATGAGCCCGGAGTTCTTCTCTGTGGCACCTCGATAATGCTTTAAACCAGTCATCCTAACTTCTCCAAAGATATACACCACCTTACAACATGAATAAAAGCTCAGCAATTGTCTTGACCCCTGGAGTAAGCTTTGCGGACTGGGAATCGGATCTCCAGGCGGCCCTGATCAAGAAAGGTCGGTTAGCCCATGTATTTCATGACTTCGAGGAAATTCAACCGGCATTTCGACCTCGTGAACCGATCAGGGGAGAAAATCAAACCGACGACGAGTTTTGCAAGACCTCGGCAAAGTACGCGGAGGAACTTGCGAGGTGGAAAGAGGTAGAAATTGAGGCGAAAAATGTCCTGCTCCGACGACTAAGTCCAAGTGTTCGTCCCCAGAATTTTCGGCAAATGTCAGCAAAGCAAATATTCAACACAATAGCGACGACTCGAGAGGAAAGCGCGGCCACACCATATGAGAGTGCCGTCAGAAATTTAATCAACACAAAGTTCACAACAATTGAAGAATACTGCGATAAGTTTATGCAGCACTACTTGAGCGTTAACAGTGCCGCTGAGTCAATGTATCACCAGCAATCTATTTCTGACTCGGACAATCCATACACTGTACGCCATGGGCTAGCAAGTTTTCTTTTCGTTTTGGGAACAGAGAGTGTTGATTGGCTGGATACTTGGAGGCAGACCAAGATCCTAGACGGAAAGAATAGGTATGTGCCGCTCGAGTCGATGATGTCAACGCTTCGCCAAACTGGACAGTCGAAAGGGAAGTCGTCGGGGCAGGTGATGGTGATGACTGGTGAGGGCGAGAGCAACGATGGAGGGAAGAAGAAAGCTGTTGGGGGCCCAAATGACTACTGCGTGCTGTGTACACATCAACACAGAAACAAGAATTGTTTTAAGCAGCACCCAGAGTTGAGGCAAGGGAAAAAGTCGAAAAAGGGAAAAGCGAAGGGAAAACCAAGCGTGAGTGTCGCAATTGGGAGCAGTGATGAAGAAAGTGAGAGCGAGGGGATGTCAAGTTGCAGACTAGCTAGGGCTACAACAGCTAGTTTAATCAAAAACCCTCTACTGTACGACACTGGTGCCTCGCACCACTTTATTTGTCACAAAAGTGACTTCACCACGCTGAATAAATTGCGAAAACCCTTCAGGTTTGATCAAGCTGTGGGAAATTCAGTGTTGACATATCAGGGAACCAGTCTTGTAAGGATTGATAGTCAATCACTGGAGCTTGATGAATCCCTTCTTTCACCCAACTCCACATGCAACATTATATCAGCGGGAAAATTAAAGGATCAACATGGTATTGTTGCAGCTAATGCTAACGAATTATTGATACGAATCAAAGACAATGAACCGATAGCAAAATTAGAGACAATCGACCATGTGTTATATATCAAACCGCTGGGACAGAGAGAGAGAGCCTCCATTTCGAACAAATTAGCAGCACCAGGAATAGCTAGGATCCCAAAAGTTACGAATGCACATAGATGGCATCAGAGATTGGGACACACGGGTCAGCAGATCCTGAAGAAGACTGCACAATGTTCGCTTGGAATGGATGGAATCGACTGTTCAGATCTCACTACCTGTGAGACTTGTCACTTGAGTAAAGCGCAGAGGTTTGTGTCGAGGGAGCCAAGACCAACACCAAGTGAACCATTAGATGAGATCTTTGTCGATACAGTAGGGAAATTAACGGAAGCGTTTAACGGTCACAAATATGCAGTCATACTTACGAATGCAAAAACACGGATGAGGTGGTCTATAACCACGGCCGGAAAGGATGAAATTGCGACACAGCTGGTACAGTGGAGTGAATATCAATATCACCAGTTTGGAAAGAGGATTCGCATCATCTTCAGAGACGGAGGCACAGAGTTTAGCCGTATGAGAGAATACTGTATCCGGAATGGTATTTGCACTGATGTGTCAGCACCAAATACACCCGAACAGAACGGCGCTGCAGAAGCCTCCAACAAGATCATCCTAAGAAAGGCGCGCTCTATGTTGATTGACGCACAAATGCCACCATGCTTTTGGCCATGGGCAGTGGAACACGCGTGTTTTATAACGAATAGGCTATATTGCCTGCGTACCAAGAGGGTACCAATAGTCGACTTTTTGCAAGCTTTGAAGCAGCCGCACCATGAAAAGGTCGATTTCTCTTGCTTACCTCGATTTGGCTGTCAAGCGTATAAGCTTATCGATCCGAAACCGGAAAAGTTTAAAGCAAGAGCAGAGAAAGGGTGGTTTGTTGGCTTTCCCAAGAATACCAGCAAAAATTATTTGATTTACCATCCTCGCTGGACCCAAAAACATGGCTGGAAATGGATAGAAAGTTGTACTCCACACGTCACTTTCAATGAGGATATCATGTTCGGGGATATGCTCACCAAATCAGACCAGCAGAGAACCTTTGATTATTGGGCCAGTGAAAATCCATTACCTGTCGAAGGAATGCAAGAAAGTACCTTGCAGAATCTTTCTCAGAGAGATCAAACCAGAGACAGGTTTGAGGGGGAGCCACTATCTTCGTCGATCGGTCAACCGAATATAAATTTGCCTGAGATGTCGAATATGAGAGAAGAGGGGAATCAGCAGCTGTCAGAACAGCAGGATTTATCGCCACCTGTTGTTCCGGAATTATTTAGTGGTCAGGAGTCATCAAATCAGAAAGTGCCTCCAATGGTTCCACTGCAGACCATTCAAACGGCGTCAGACAGTCAACAACAAAGACCTGATAGACAAGAGACCATAATATCTTCGAAAGATTAGCCAGTATCACAACCTCCGGCTGTTCCTGTAATTCGTGATGGGCAATGGCCACAAGTATCAGTCGTGAATGATAAACTGATTTCAATTCCACATTGATTGGTTAGGTCACCTTCCGTTGATAGTGCCAGTGAATATGATAGCGAACATGTATCGATAAGTCCATCCGAGAGATCTGGTCAGCTAGGACAGAGAGATGATACTGAGGAAGCTGGTCGTCAGTCAGATGAGAATCAGGTCTCCCATAGGGAAGGGAACTTACAGTCCGATCAGGGAGAGATTGGGCCAGTTGTTGAAAATACCGAGCCAGAAGAGGAGGTCTATGACAAAATAATGACAGGATGGGATGAACTACCTCCAATAGCGGGACATAAGCGTCATCACTCTGTAGAACCTCCAGTGACGCGCAGCAAGCGTGGTAGACCAATTAAGAGAGTTGATTATTACAAACTTCACCACGGCAAAGCGACAAGACCTCACAGTGATCCAAAATCGTGGTCAGAGGCAATGAGTAGCCAGGAAGCGAAACATTGGAAACAAGCGGCAGATGAGGAGTATCGCTCTTTGCGGGACATGGGAGTGATTAAAATTATAAAGCGTAGCCAAATACCAAAAGACCGAACGCTTATGAAGAGCAAGTGGGTGTTTAAAAAGAAACTGCTCGCAGACAGATCCCTCGACAAATACAAAGCGCGATGTACCGTTAAAGGGTTCACCCAACGTCCGGGCATAGATTATAAGGAAACATTTGCACCCACACCACGAGCAGAGACTGGGCGGATCATGCTGGTCCTGGCACATAGGTTCGGTTGGTACAGGCAACAAGGAGATGTCCCGGCAGCATTTTTGAATCCAGATCTAGATATAGATCTATATATGGAGATGCCAGAGGGATTCAGGAAAGAGGGTCACGTTGTCCGTATTAGAAAAGGTCTGTATGGGCTCAAGCAAGCCGCAGCCTTATGGTACGATGATGTTAAAGCTTTCCTTGCCCATCAGGGGCTATTCCCATTCACAACAGACGTGTGCCTTTATGGTAATAAAGAGAAGGATTTGTTTGTGATAATCCACGTCGACGATTTTCAGGTGATGGGACCAAGTATTGGGAAAGTAGAGAAGTTGATGAAGGCCTTGTACAAGAAGTATAAGCTGAAGACGGTGAAGACGGATCTAATCCTGGGGATTCGTATTAGTAACCCAAATAATAAAACGCTTAAATTATCGCAAGGCCATTACGCGAGGAAATTACTCACAAGGCATGGACTAGAGGAATGTAAGCCAGCAAACTCGCCACTTGAGCGCTTAATGGAGCCCAATAGCTCTCAGTGTTCACAAAAACAGAAGGCAGAGTATAATTCGATTGTGGGTGGGCTACAGTATCTTGCGAATAACACACGTCCCGATATAGCCCACCCCGTCAACCATTTGGCACGATTCTTAGCAAATCCATCAGACGAGCATTTCCTGGCAGCAAAGAGAGTTCTTCGATATATTTCGAAAGATCCAGAGAAAGGGATAACCTTCAAGACGGAGAAGAGAAGACCAATTCTAGAAGCCTACTCGGACGCAGATTTTGCCGGTGACCCAAATTCGAGCAGATCGACATCTGGTTCCCTTGTTAGATTAGCATTGGGGCCAGTGAGTTGGAGATCTCACTTACTGTTGTTATTTATGCGACAGTGGAGTTAAGAGTATACTGCATACCAGCTATATATTCAGCTGCGTGTGGATACTTGCTCTCGAAATCAGATTCCTTATAATATAAATATATATATAATTTATTGTGTGTGTTATAACTACAACTATTGGTACACCTTTTCTTGTTCTTACAATTATCTACACACTTTACAATTACGGAAAGTGTGGAATTCTAAGCGAGACACGTGATACAATTACAGATTTATCGCATGACTTTCAACATCCCCCTTCAGGTGATACCCATACATAGGCATATTAGATCAATGTAAGCGGGTCACGTTCTATAGGTAGTCATATTGAGCATTTTCAGGAATTGCCTGTGCTTGTCGAAGGTCAGCCCTTTCGTCAATCCATCAGCAGCCATCTCTTTGGTGGCAATGTACTCCAATTCAACCTCTTTTCGTTCCAATCGTTCACGAATGTAAAAGTATTTCGTGGCAATGTGCTTGGTCCGGTTGTGGAATACAGGATTTTCAGCTAACTTTAGGCTCCCTTGATTATCTCCGTAAATTTTGATCTTTTTGGCATCTTCTCCTTTGTAGCCAAGTTGATTTAGCAACATGCGTAACCAAGAGGCCTCCATGCTTGCTTTACCCAAGGCATAGAATTCTGCTTCGGTAGTGGACTGAGCTACACTTTCAAAGCGTTTGGACGCGGCTGAAATAACGCCTCCGCCAAAGAAAAATACATATCCCCAAGTTGATTTTCGGGTTGAATGGCATCCCGCAAAATCAGAGTCAGCCATACCGTAAAGCTTGCAGCAATCAATTCCCCCGAATTTAATACCAAGGTTTATAGTGCCCTTGAGGTATTGGAGGACACGTTTAGCCGCCCTTAGGTGCTGAGGAGATGGGTTATGGTTAAATCTGGATAGAAGGCCACAGGTCCATAGTATATCCGGTCTGGTCTTACTTGCCAGATACATAACTGATCCTACAATAGACTGATAGAGAGTGATGTCTTTCTTCGGTGCCACCTCATCATATGGAATCATGTTGATCATAGCGCCAGGCTCGAAAGGGGTGGATACTGGGTGACAATCTTCCATTCCAAATCGTTTCAGCAATTTTTTAGTGTAGGCATCTTGACAGAGAATAATCTGATCTTTTTTCCAGTCTCTGACAATCCTAACTCCAAGATAATAGGCTGCTGGACCCATATCTTCTGTCTCGAATAGGCCGAGTAGCCGTTTCTTCATCTTGCCGAATTCAACACCTTGTTTTCCTATCAAGAGTATGTCGTCTACGTAGGTCACAATTATGAACCCTGTGATTTCATGTACATATGTTCCTGGATCGGCTGTTAGTGGCTTAAATCCCAACGTTGAAAGTTGTTTAGCCAGTAATTGTTGCCAAAGCCTAGGGGCTTGCTTTAGGCCATACATTCCACGAAGTAGTTTCCCGACGTGATCACTGTTGGGGATTTTTTCCCAGAAAGGTGGTAGCATTACATAGACCTCTTTATCCATGTCATTATTCAGAAATGCTGTAATGACATCCATTTGATCCATCTCGAGACCATGAAGAGCTGCTAAAGCTACAGCTACTTTCCATGTCTCAGAGCGAGCTACGCCAGCAAACGTTTCCTCATAGTCGACACCATACTTCTGTTCAAATCCTCGAACGCAGCATCTGACCTTGTACTTGAGGACTTTGCCTTCCTTATCACGCTTGGTTTTAAATACCAATTTGACTGACAAAAGTCGTTGACCAGCTGGTATATCCTTCTTTTGAGCTAGTGCCCAAGTTTTCTTTCGTAGAAGAGACTCATATTCTTGGCGAATGGCAAGCCGCCACTCGTTAGCGTTCTTACTCGCCAAGGCTTCTTCAATGGTTTCAGGGTTGTCGGATATATCCCTCCCTGCAATGAACGCGGCTGCCGTAGATGAATTGTCATTGGCTAGTTCTGACTTAAATTTAGCCGCACGCGATCGTGTCATTCGAGGTTCAGTAGGCGCCTCGTACACTTTAGTTTTTCTGGACTTGTCTAGACAAATCGTTTTCTCCTCTTGGAAACACTCGTTAGCTTCATGCATTGAATCTAAGTTAGTTGCGTTCGTTGGCATAGGCATTTCAACGGTGTCCTCTGGCTCGCTGACAATTCCTTCATCGGTGTCAACATTATTGGTCACTTCCTTCTGTAGGGAACCAAGGTTTTCATGAATTATTTCTAGAGGGGGTTTGGTCTGAGGTCGACTTGACTCGTCGCTCTGATATAAAGTTTCTCCACAAGTTCCCGACGAGTTCTGCTGAGATGTAGATTCAGAAGACATTCGAGTATCCCCCTCGATGGAAGTTCCAATCTCCTCTAAGAGTGCATCTGAAATGTAACCGTGCTCATCAAACCGGACATGAGAAGATCTTATAATCTTCTTCCCGCTTCTCGATGGCACGTAAAGCCGATAGATGCTATTCCCTTCATATCCAACCAATATACCAGCCTCAGCTCTCAGGGCTAGTTTGGCTGCGTGAGGTCTTTTTTCTTTTGGAATTTGAACATATGCCTTGCATCCAAGCACTCTAAGATGGGCTATGGATGGTTTATTGTCATCTGTGGGGTGGATATGATCCATGAACATTTCAAATGGTGTTTTGTCAAACACTCGATTTGCTGTTCGATTTGTGATATGCGTGACGGCGCGTATTAATTCTGGCCAAAGGAATTCAGGTATAGCCTGATCCACCATGACGGTTCGCAGCTTATCAAGTATCACGCGGTTGGATCTTTCACTGCCCCCATTTTGATACGACGAGTACGGCGTTGTTACTTCAAGGTGAGTACCCAACTCTGTCATTAGGTTACTCAATTTAGAGCCTCCGAACTCCAATCCTCCGTCTAGAATAAACTTCTTAATTGTACGATCATATTGAGTTCTTGTTTCAACGGCGAAGTTCTTGACATTTTCGAAGGCTCCTCTCTTCTCTGGATGAGTTATAACCCATCTCATGTTGGTGGCTAAATCAGTAAAAATGGTGGCATACTTTTGATTCATAATTCCTTCAGGAATCACTTTTATCACGTCAATACCCACTGCATCAAAGATTTTCTTAGGCTTGGCTCTAGCCTCTTTGCTGACACGACGAATTGGCTTACTCAATTCACATGCCTCGCACAACTCACCAGGACGGACGTTAGACTTGTCCATGCTGTCCGCGTACTTCATTCCATGGGTGAGCTGACTAGTCTTTCTGACATTTTCAATACTAATGTGTCCGAGGCGACGATGCATTAGCTTAATATCGGGTTTTATATCTGAAAGCCCCGCTGGGTAAGCAACGTTCGCGTACTCGTCAACTGCTTCTTTTATAAGACAGCGTGCATCAGTATATAATAGAATGGACCCTTTTGACGTCTTCACATATCCATCATGGATTGTGCAGCCCGCTCTGAGTAATTTCTTTCCACTGACTAGATTAGTGGGAAAGCCTGGGACGTAAAGACATTTTTTCAATTCTATAACTTGATGTCTTCCTCCTTCCAATGCAACAATCAGTTGCACTGTTCCATGACCTTTAGGTGTGACGCTTCCTCCGCCACATTGTATTGGCCTCAAGCCAACCTCCTCCTCATAGTGAGTGAATCTGTCCAGAGAGTTGGCTATATGCTCATCTGACCCCGTGTCGTTAAGCCAACGGTCGTTCCAGTGAGTTTTTCGTATTGCGTAGGTGGAGGGGCTCTGACCATCCGAGCAACTGCTAAGCGCGACGTGGCTAAAGGCGCTAAATGCGGGTATTCCAAAGTTTGAAGTCGGATTGTTATCTGTATCATCATCTTGGATTTCTTTAGACTTTCCTTTGCCTTTTGCGTCGCGTCTCTTAAGCTTGTCGGTATTTTTCTGGTTCAGATAATTTTGACGTGTAAGCCATTTTTTCCCATTTTTAGCCTCCCAATCCTGACGAAGCGATTTATTGTGCTCATAGCACTTGCCATTATTGCAATATTGGCAATTGAATTTATTGCCGCCTTCATTAGCCTTCCCTCTTCCCTTCGCCATCATAGTAGTGCTAGAGGAGCATGTCTCGAAATTGCGTGCCTCATCTAGGAGATCAGCAATTAAATAGTCGAGTGAGGGAGCTACGGCGGTGTTTCGAGCCTGGGATCTCTGTCTCTCGGCCCAAACTGGAAACTTTCTAGCCACTCCGGCGATAAAGAACATTCCATTCCATCTCTCTGGTATAGAATCAGAGAGTGAGGAGATCTTTTCGACCCTTTTGGTGAACTCAGAAACATAGTGGTTGAGGTCGATGAAGTCTTCAAATCTTATATTCGACCAATCAATTATGGCTCGATACTCTAGATTCCAACCTTTTCCCTCAAACCGTTCTTGCAGACTTGTCCACATTTGGAGAGCTGAAGTCTTGCCATCAATCATGCCGTGAATATTTGGGGCTGAGTTGATCATAATGGCTAGTTTCATCCTAGCATCTCCAGCAAGCCACTGCTTTCTCATTTCAAATGCCTCCTTATTCAAAAATCTTTCTTTGATGGACACATGTGGGGGTTCTTCCACTTCATCACATATGTAGTCCTCCAAGTTGTTGGCTAGAGCAATGTTCTCCATATTGTTCTTCCATTGCTCGTAATTTTCCTCCCCCTTCAACTTGAAATAAGGAGGCAACTGGAGTGTACCGACATTTCCCATAGCATTTGAGGAGGCCTTGGGTTGACTCCACACAGGCTTATTGCTTGACGTAAGCATCTCCTCAATCTTTGGAGCCATCTTGGAACTTTCGAAATCTTGGACAGACATTGCACCTTTTCGTATAATTAATTTAGGTTGAGGTTAAGAAATCTTTTGACCTATTAGCTTTTGCTACCGGACTCAGAACCTGTTGTTATTTATGCGACAGTGGAGTTAAGAGTATACTGCATACCAGCTATATATTCAGCTGCGTGTGGATACTTGCTCTCGAAATCAGATTCCTTATAATATAAATATATATATAATTTATTGTGTGTGTTATAACTACAACTATTGGTACACCTTTTCTTGTTCTTACAATTATCTACACACTTTACAATTACGGAAAGTGTGGAATTCTAAGCGAGACACGTGATACAATTACAGATTTATCGCATGACTTTCAACACTTACAACGAGAGGTTGTTTTATCAACAACAGAGGCGGAGTATTTAGCCGCAACGGAGACATGTCGACAGCTGCAATGGGTTAAATCATTACTAATCGAATTAGGTCTTGCTCAACTCATTGAAGGGTCGGGACGAACAAATTTGTACGTCGACAATCAATCCGCAATGTCACTGATTAAAAATCACGACAACCATAAGCGCTCGAAGCATATTGCTTTGCGGAATAATTACTGTCGCCAACAGTACCAACAAGAAGCGATTGCAGTGATTTATGTGCCATCGGATCAACAAATTGCGGATAGTCTGACAAAGGCAAATTCTTCAGTACAAATAAAATGAGTGCTGATTCCTCGAAAATGTTCGGCGTCCATCCTGAACACATCAGTTCTAGAATGCAACTTCAAAATTGTTAGACGTCTATTGTCGTCAGGGGGAGTGTTGTGTTATCCATGTAACTTACCATGGTACATGCTTTAGGTCGCGTCATAGCATATGCACGTGACTGTGGAACTAAACCGTGGGGTGTTTAGTGTGTAATGCATGTGTGGGTATACTGGACCAAACTAGAACTCGATGGAATAGAGATAATGGAATCAGCGGGAGACTGATAGACTGAGAGAGAACGAGCTGGTCATTTCTCGTAGGAGAGAAATGATATCATAAGGGAATGTTCTAGCACTAGGCTGTGAACAACACAGTAAGTCTGGAGCAAGATATAAGGAGGTCTCAACCTCCGTCCATTCATTTTGTAACTAAGTTTCCTTTATACGAGAATATAGAGTCAAGTCTTACATATCACGAGAACACACGCGACAGCGACTACAGAGACCTACGGTGAGCAAAACTTCCCCAAGAGTATCCATCGTCCTGCTCCCATATAGCCTAGTTAATATAACACACAGCCAATTATATAACCAGGTATGGAACGAAGATTTGAGCAGTTTTGTTAAGATTATGAGCACATACGGGTTGAATCTCTACCTTGGAAGGATGCTATATGTGTTTGTAGAACACCAACGTAGATATAGAAAAGACTTGTGTTAACTGAGGAACGCTTGTATTCAGATGACTATTGCTTGCTCCTACTACTAGGAGATACATCTCATAATACACATGTCCTGGATAGCCATATCACAGTTCCTACACTATCCAGTACATTCCATTCCATTTGTCAGAGCAGCATGTAGACAGCAGGGCAGAGACGTGTATCAAAGAAGTGGTATTCAGGCTAAAGGGCGCCATCCTACATTATGCATGAGATAGGTGCATAACCGCTCGGCCAAAAGGCCAGACCAGAATCATAGAACACTAGAATCTGGTTATCTCCACACATATAGATTATGCAGAAGGCAATCCTGACACCATTCTACTCTATGCTATGCAATCCCTCATCATTCCATTCCATACTATTTGATCCCATACCATTCCATTACAAATCTATAATGCCCTAATTATGGGTTGCCCTCAAGTCCATCTCCTTGGACTTGCATGAAATATTGGCATGCATAAATCTGCACAGATCTGGGATCTCTTGGTAGATTATAACAAGTTTGCATGTGAAATCTAATAGTCAGTCTATATTTGGAATAAGAAGAATACTCTCAAGATATATATAGTGTCATGATTGCGCTTTTCATATCAGTAGTAAATTTTCATCCACGTAGTGTAGCACGCAGAGTCGGGGAAATGGAAACAGGTTAGTGATAAATTAGATACCACCAATTGCTACATTCACCCGTAGATCACTCCTAAAAGAGACTAGCTACGGCGCTATCTGGAAATATGTGGGATTGGTTAATTATCATGTAGATAATCTGTAACATAACATAACATAATGACACAATAAGATACCATTTGCATCCCGTAACATTTTTTGCCATAATCACCTAAGTATATTCTAAGCCCCCTGAGTAGCCACAACCTGTGACGGGCTTTGCCCGGATTGGGACTGGTCACTAGGACCACTTTGTCTCCAAGATAAGGTAGTGGTAGAGCAATGCTCCTGGATAGACAAAAGGGGGTACATACCAGATGGGGGGGCCGTGCAATACAGGAGAAGAGAGACAGGGAGAAAGGATTAATTCTCATATGGCTAAAGGGGGGAATTAATACTAGCGTACGCGAAAGACATAAAGGACAGGATAAAATACGGTAGTTTAGCTTTCCCCAAGGAAAATTTATTCATTTCCATTGTGTTAACGACTTCAAGTACTTCTGAATTCCTTCAACCCTTTACACAACCATTTAATTGAAGATACCAAGTGTATGCAACCATATGCATCATCACCCTTCCATATATAGTACCTAGATAGATTCCTCATGGTGGAGGACACTGAATTCAATCAACTCTGAGAGAGATTCAAATAAATATATCTTTGCCTAGCAGATGCAGTCTGGGAGATTTGGGCTCCGGCCTACTCCATTTAGACATTAAATAGAACAAACAAACAGTACTCACACTCTGTATTTTGTTTGCAATTACCAATTTGAAGTACATTTGCTCATAAAAATAGTCGGCCCACTTCTGTTTGTACCTGCCAAAGGGAAATTCAAAACCTTGGTAATCATGTTATGCCAGGGTCGCGAGAAATGTAGTTAAGTTTTGCCGGATTCAAATCAGTGATCTCCCATCTCAAGTGGGAAATGATTTCAAACTATCCAGAATCTAGTTGGGAGATAGGCCAAGATGATATACCACTACGCCATGCAGCCATGGCAGTGCTTAAGGTGTTGCCCGCGCTCTTGCAATAGAAGTCTTGGCGCCCACAAAACACCTCATAGTCGAAAACCTCTCAAGCTTATCAGTCTCAGCATGTTTGTTCGAGAGATATTCCATCTCCTATTCCACATCCCAACAGCCTATCCCCCCCCCCCCCCCCCCCAAACCGTATAACCCCATTAGAGAAACAGTCGTCCATGAACCAGGACCAGAGCTTTGTTCACTTTGACTTGATTTCCACCTTACAGATATATGTAGCGTCCTTATTTTGTAGGGAGGGATAGCTGGTAAGCTGTGGATCAAGCTCCTGTTTGCAATTGGAGTAACTCTTTGAGCGGTCCCTAAGTCGGAGTACTCGGAACCAAATGTTTGGACTGACAATAATGAGAGGTCGTGGATTTTAGATATGGTCATTTTAGGATTTGGATGCCATTCTCCTTTGTCATCTTCAATATGCAGAGCACACTGAGCAGTTACACGTACACGACTGGAAGCTGAAAAATACATCTCAACCAGCTGAGAGCCAAGGTTCTTGCTGAGCAGCAGGATTGTGTTGTTAATCTGTAGGAAGGCTCCCTCTTCCATTTACGAGCATTCCTCCCCACAGCTCGATCATTTTCAGTCACTCTGTGATGTAGATCACCAAATAAATGCCGGAGGCTCTCCGGGCTAAGCTTACACTTGTACTGACATCCATCTATCTTGGAAGGATGAAGCCTCTAAGATGCATGTTGCCAATGGAGAGCCGATGTTTGTAATTTACTCTGACTCATTCATACTTCCATGGCAATCTTAACTGCAATCAACAAGTCTCCAATCCTACCGGCTCCTGTTAAAAGTAATTATTACAAACTTGATCATTTTGAAAATAATCATTCAACCATAAAAGTGACTTGTCCTGCAATCCCATCTCTATCTAACATCAGCTTCCTCGCCGTTCACACTTCTTGAAGTCACTCCAGGTTACAATTGCCACTACTAATATCCCATTCTTATCAAACTTGTCATTGGTAATAGTAGAAGCATTGTGTCAATCAGCATAGATAATAATATTTCTAGACATCAAAAACAAATACTAAAGAGATCGGCTTCAACATGAAGACTTTTGTTCCGAAAATCGCTATTGTGCTATTTAGCCTTGTAGTTCCAGCACTGGCAGATGGCTGGACATGTGCCGGCAGAAACGTCAAAGGTGATGATGTGAGGGCGCAAGCTAGGCATTGGGTTGGTTTGTCTGATACAAGATTTTCCGAATTTGAGATCAAAGGTGGCGTACAATTATGCTATATTGAAATTGGCGAAGGAGCTCAAACTACGAAAGGTAAGTGCACATAAATTGTATCTGACTCCCTCAATACTGATTTCTGGTGTGTCAAAAGAATTTACAGGATTCCGCGCTTACTTGGATGAGCCCGGAGCTGTATACAATGTTAGGTATTATGATTACAATGACCGTCAATGGAAACTGTGCACCCATTATGATAGAGATGCTGGAGCCAATTACCGTTAGATTTTTGGAAATATAAAATACTGTGGAGGCAGGATTGAATGTTAACCATAAATGCAGTAGTGTCAATATAGAGGAATTTGCTAAAATTTGAAATTGAAAGTGTTGGAATGACTATGGGGAGATTTCAAAATAAATTGTAGTGATTCAGTAGAGATTGGTTTGATTTTGTATTGTTTGCTGTTGTGACACGGCTGTTGAGCCTAATGATTCCTGTATCCTACGCTATCTAGCGTAGGCAATTACACCAAAGGAACCTCCTGGGTAGATCTCGGATAGCAGGGAACTTGGAATATTCTCAATGAACCTTCGGAAAATAGACTGAAGACTCATGAGGGCGATAGGAGTATCAAGAATCTTCTAGGTAGTCGTCAAAGAGTCGAGTCCATCAAATCACAGAGAGAACCTTCTCAAAGGGGCATATTTCAGATGGCGTAAATAGTTGGTATTTAGCAACAGAAATTCTCTCATGAGAGAATTATAATTAATATACTGCACCTACAAGATTGCCCATGCATTTCGTTCAGAAACTGCGACATCTGTTCCGCCTGTCTTCCCCAGAGATAATTTAATTCATGGCTACAGTGGATTTGGCCAGTGTATTGTGATATTGAGAAAGTATAGTCACGAGGGTGAAATGATACAGATGGTAGAAAATAATATGTGGGGAATGTATAATCTGATACAGGAAGTTGTAAAGGTAAGAGCTTACGGAGGTTAATTGGCAGAATGTTTACAGATGATTATTGATGAATCAAGCTAAACTGCTGATATTCTTGGTATTCTGAACTATGAGGGTGTAGGAGGTAGAAATCACTCATTATATACACATCTGAGGTAGCTAGACTCTCGCCTTATTTACCCAAAACAGTATCATGGAATATTCTAGTGTCCCCATCTGGTAGTACAATCTAGAAAAACTTTCTAAACAGTGCTCCGTTACTCTTCTTCTCGTTATGGAGCTACCTGGAAAGATCTTCCTTCACCCTCAGTGATCATTACCCTTGTGCATCGTAATCCTATCCATCACCAGCACAACATCTATAGCGTCCGCACCGACTCTCGCCCGCTGCAGAGAGTTACTCTAGGTGCAATTGTCTATGACCATCGCCTGGAGACGTGAGAACAGCATCGCCCTTGAAGTCTCGAAAACGAAACTACAATACTTTCACCAAAAGCACGGATCCCCACTAGAACCTCGTGAATATGCAGATGGAGTTGAGATCACACTGAACGCCCACACGCGCTAGTATTTGGATGTCTTCAATCGGACTTTCCTATTTAGTGAACATGTCAGATAAGCCTGCAGAAGGTCCTTCGCTGTTACAAGCCACATTAAAAGTCTTTCAAAAGTTACTCGAGTAATGAGTTATTATGATTGGTATATGATTTGGGAATTCACACTTGCGCTGCAATGGCAAAGATAGTTTGTGGAGGGAATCTTCATTGATGTGCAGAAGTGAAGATACTATGGTAATTGTTATGTTACAGATTGTGGGAAGCTCGTACTGTACCACCTAGCTTGTTCGCTCGCAGACCAATCTCGTAACCAGTATGCAGCTCACCAAAGTGTGCTCCCAAATGAGCAGCCATGCCATTTATACTAGTCTTAGTAAATAGAAAATATGTTGATGGGCCAAGTAATGGGTTGGTTACCACATAGATTGAGTTCAGGGCTTATCACATGTAACATTGAGCTGTTGTATGAGTTGAGAGGAAGATTGTTAGGATATGAGACAACGAGGTAGTCGAGGCTAGAGCATTGCGTATGGCTCAAGGCCACAGCATACATCACTGATGAACTGGTTAGGCGAGCATGTATATAGTTTCATAGATGTACCCACAATAAATGGACACAGATTTAGTCTTATACTTACTATTCATATACCTACGGCATAAAAACATAAGAGTCTATTCACTGTCAATCACTGAATATAACATCAACCACTTGTCAAGAGTACAAGAGGGGTTTGCATTCCGAAGTGTTATGAAAACGAGGTCATGAGAAGATTATATTTTTTTTTCTTTTATTGTAGTCCCTACTGAGTCTAAGACTATGGGGGAACGAGGTCATGAGAAGGCAGAGGAATACCTGAAATGGATGCAGATGATTATGGATATGCGGATATAATTGATGTAGCTGTAGTGCGAAGATGCGTTGGAATGGACATTAGTAAGATAGTTGTCTATCTATGTGCGGAATTATTGCATCCTTATATACACGTTCAACCCCCAGTCCTGATGATGCACTCATCACAGGTGCTTCCTACTCCTGTCACAGTAACCACTTCCATAGCCACTACCAATATCTCCTGACATAACATACCATCAATACTGGTTACTAGTGTGGACCTTCTGGGATTACAGAGTTACATACCATTGTCACATTGTATGCTGTTGCCCCTCGGTAGCCATCAGAGTGATGTGTACCTCATTCTAGACACATTGGTCTACCAGGCAACGCTCGGACGTAGGGATGTTGCCAGAGTGATTAGGTCCTCAGCTGTGCAGTCAGTGACCTAATATCACCTAGCATCCTGCGCCCGAGTCTCCAAGTGCCGCGATAGTGGAAGCTCAATGAGACTCAATCGGAGCTGATCCATGGTATTCACAACACGAAGGTCTAATAGTTCAAGAGTTCGACAGTTCAACATAAGATTCAATAACTTCTAAAGAGTTCCTATGAATACAAGACCATAATCTGCCGAGCCCAAGTCCTCCCAATTACCCATTATATATCCCTCCCTATTCCTCTCTACTGTTCTCGATCTTTCTAGTATACTCTCATGTAGAATAGAATGGAGTAGAATAGAATAGTAAAGACAAGTATAGATCAGAACGAAATAGGATGGAATGAAGTAGATTAGGATAGAATAGAACAGATATCTTTGTACATACTTCCTATTGACTCAGAAGAGGCCCTTGGTCCATGACAACACTCCTTATCACCCCGCAATGTGACTTCTGCATAGCTCATAACCACAATAAAGCTCCAGTTCACTTTTACCTAGAGTATAACCAGTCGCTTTACTGCTGATGAGATTGGTCATACAAAGTTCTTGTATCATAATTACCTGTTGGAAGCTACCTACTCATTTGAGCTACCTGTACATCATAACTTCTACCCGATGTAATTATCTGAGACGTGTCCCTTACATCCAAGGAGCAGCCTTTGCGACGTTGCTTTACAGGGCTGAGACATGGTATTCTGTTGTGATAAGTATATGATTTGGGTGTTCATACAATTTGTGGGAGTTAACAGTTAGTCTTCACAGATGGGCTGCTAGGACGAATCAGTCAAATAGTAATGCGGAGAATGAACTCTATTAAATGAGGAAAGACTGAGCTACTTGCTCTATCAACTTTGGAGGAAAGCTCTCTACTTATAGTCCCTAGACTTTTGCTTACTAATCTACTTTGAACTTGATCGGCGACTTTGTTTATTGGTCTGTTATCACAGACACGGAACTAGATTCATGAGATTGCTTTATGAGAGGCTAGGATTAATTCCGATGTAATTTGGTTGGAGACTTATCCTCAAATTTAGAGGCTACAATGTCTTTATATATCTACGTATTTACTGCCATATTCACCATATCCGCTAGCCATTCTATATCTAGCGTGCATAGCCTGATTTATCTCATGGTTCTGGGATGGAGATGTAGTTTCCGAATAGCAGTATTCTTTTAGCTACTACAATACGTAGCAGCTTCAGATATAGTTTACCGTGCGGTACTTCCACCTGAGCTGTATGCCTCCTTGATATACTGCCGGCTCGGTAATCAGTGAGATAACCGAAGCTAAACCTTAACAATAACCTTAATTAGGAAACCATGAATACCTAAGACAGAAGCCTGCAATCTAACACAATTAGGTTAGGAATTGCCAACTACAACCTAATCCAAACACTTACTAATGATACCAACTCAATGTGGCAGGAGTCGGCAAAGTCGAATTCTTCACCTTCCAGTGGTGCTGGGGTAACCGCTCAGTATGCTGTGCATATCTGGGATAGCCAAGAAGAATCGCATCCTTTGCAACGGTAGCTTACTGAGCGTGGCCTAGTCGATTTCGATTGACACATGGGCTAGGTTCTGTCCCCGACACAATAGATCAAAAGTTTAAGTTTGGGTCTCTTCTATTCAGTCTTCTAACAACTTCTCAATTGAGTTTGACTGGAAGGACTTTACGACTCACCAACAACCCTCCAAAATCAAAGGTAAAATTCCTTTCGCTTTCAACCTTACTAACATTGTGTGCAAGACTGGCAATTGCTCGGCCTCATTTTAAACAAGCACCTCGACCGCAACATCAACATTCTCAACTATTCAACACATTCCAAAGACGGCGCGAACGAAGAAGCCTCACTCAGATAACGAAAAATGTACGACAAAGCTATGGCACCGATGCCTCGGCTTTGAGCTCTCGATTTTGGAATTCAGACCTCTCAAATGGGGGTTGAGGGCAATGCAGGGGAGAATTTGGGGAAAACAATATGGTATTTTCAGCAGGCTGTTGGCACAGTTGGTTGGGTGCTGGATGTGATTTTTAGATGTAGTAGGTTGGATTCCTACACGGCCTGTTTAAGCGGGGACTACGGCCGCTCGTCGTGAAAGAGTACAGGAGGAATTATTGAGGTTTTCCCACGAAGGCTTTCCCTCAATACATGGTCATAAGATCATGGCGAATGCGTTACTACCTATTCGACCCGATGTAACTAGCCTGAGGCACGTATTTGGAAAAGTCAGGCACCGGATGGGCTTTGCTGGAGAATGGAGGAAATTGTATTCTAGATTTCCTCCATGCGTGTGACGCCCAATGGATGGAGGGTGTAAGCCTGGCACGATAAATACATCATCATCAACACAGAAGGAGTAAACAGAGTAAAAGCATGCAGTTGCGTGACCATTATAACTTGAGCTGTGCACAAGAGCTACGTGGGTCCAGGCACAACATATCCCCAAGGAACTCCGAAAGAATTGGTCCTTTGGATCCAACAACAGGTAGTGCTGCTAGCGTAGCCCTTGCTGTTATTGTTGTGGTTATGAGCTATGCGGAAGCCACATTGCGGGGTGATGAGGAGTGGATGATGTTATTTTTAGTGATTGCCAGTGAATAGACTCATACAATATTATGCTGTAGGTGTATGGACAGAAAGTGTAAGACTAAACCTGTGTCCATTTATTGTGGGTACATATATGGAACTATACACATGCTCGCCTAACCAGTACACTAGTGATGTATGCTGTGGCCTTGAGCCATAAGCAATGCCCTAGCCTCGACTACCTCGTTGTCTCATATCATGACACTATTCCGCACAACACCAATAGCTGTCCCTTTTCGCAAAACAGGTTGGGGGCCCGCATAAGCCTGGCTTGAGCGCAAACGCAATCGCCTCGCCCTACGCACTGCGGCAGCAGATCCTAGATATCCCCTTTACAGACAGTATAGTTCATCGACAATATGCGAGATCTGAGAAAGGATTTCCTCGGAGCTCTCAGAGGATGACATCTCTCCCCCTTGGGAAGTTGTACGCGATGAATGTTTGGAAAAGATAGGCGCTGTTGGCCAAATAGCGGGATTCAATTCCTTCACTCGATGGTACGCCCAACAATTCATGGTGGACATCTTTGTTTTCTCCAACAGCGCTCTGATCGAGAATCAAGCAGGAACCGGATACTCAATTCGACGCGGCGTGACCCATGAGATTGCCCGCGGAACCATCTCTCTAGGTGCTTCAGCAGAAGTAAACAACGCAGAAATATATGGAGCAACAGAGGGCCTAGCAGCTGCCCTCCACAACCCCGTGGTTTTTTACGCAACCAATGTAACCATCTGCCCAGATAACCAAAAAACAGCTCTTCGAATCTTCTTCTTAACACCTGCCGCAACAAGCACTTGCCAAATTGCAAAGTTTCGGCAGCTAGCAGCTAGTTGCACAAACAGGACACGGGTATCCTACACTAGATCAGAAGCAGTCAGTGTCAGATGATGCCCCAGACATTCTAGAATCTTTGGAAATGAAACAGTTGATGTTCTAGCAAAGTCGGCTTGTCTAATGACTGCGCCACTCCTACCTCCATCCATTACACAAGTAAAAAGAGAAATTTCTCGGCTATACAACGCTTCTACCTTCTCCTACTGAGCTCAGGAAGGCCCCACTAGATACAAGGAACTCGGAATCGACCCTAGTATAGTAATAACAATAGATCTAAAAGCCTTGAACCGACGTGTACTTGGAGCTTTGATTTCGGCTTGTTCCGGAAATGGAGATCTCGCCCAATATCATAGTTGTTTTGTAAACGAAGGTGTATTGAGGCTATAAGCAGTGAGATGTACCGCAATTATGACTCTACTGTCTATCAGTAGAGTGGCAGGGCCTTATGTGCAATGATGAGTTGCGGAGACGGCGCGCTCACGCTGGGTTTATGCTAGATGTGCATCCCGAAAATTGATAATATCATCTAATGGATGATGTGAAGTATGAAATTATTTAGGATAGATTAATTCACTATAGTCGGCAGGTGAAGAGATTGTAATATACATGAACAGCGTCTGTGTACCAGCCTGTATTTTCCACCCTTTCCTAATCCAGCAGCCCGCCCCCCTTTCCCTTATCTCCTAACAACTGAATCGAGCGAGCACAACTAGATGCCATATTGACTTGCTCCTGTGGCAAATAACAAGCCCTATCACTTCCTCTACTGCAGTATAGGAAGAAGCCGTGCCTGTCTATGCAGTGGACCTCAACATCCCTATCCTGGCATCAGATTGATACTCGGCACGCCTGAAAGCCCCCTCGCCTTCTGAAAATGGGTCGAGCGGTTAAAGTTATACGGCCAAGTTCAACAAGCCCTCTAGATCTGCCCTGGGAAAGAAGGTATTTTTGTCACGGACCAAGGGCCTATTCTGAGCCAATAGGAACTATGTACGAAGATATGTGTGGCTTTCTGCTAATGTTCTATCCTAATCTGTTCTGTTCTGTTCTGTCCTATCTTACTCTATTCCATTCCATTCTAATCTGTTCTGCTCTGATCTGTACTTGTCTAGACTATTCTATTCTGTGCGAGAGTATACTGGAAAGTTCGAGAACAATAGAGAGGAATATATTATGGGTAATTGGGATAAATATGGTTTGTCAGATTATGGTCTTGTATTCTTAGGGACCTTTTGACAATATTAATTTGTGTACATCTTGACCCTTTGACATTTCCGAAGATTGATTTATTGAACTATCGACACCTTGACGACAACTTGAGCGCCCACAATGTCCATGAAGGACCAGGCTTGGAAATCAATAATGGACAGCTGGGAAACCATCGTGTCTCAATCATCCCTTCTTGGTCTCGTAATAGCAATTGATGTGCCTGCAGAAATACGGCATATCGTTAACTGTGCCTTCATTGCAGGCAAGGCTTCTGGATTTGGAACTGTAATTGACTACACTGAGCTGTATCCTACTCCCTGTACGGATATACAGTAACAAGTAATCAATGACACCTGTTTTCTTGAACAAGGACTTGCTATTCGAGCCTTGCAACCTATCACTTACTCTTCACCATATTCTGAAACCCACAACTCCTCTATTCCCAACTTTCCCAACCCAGATAAATTTGATGGAACCAGGTCACAATTTGGCTATTTCATGACGTAGTTGCAACTATTATTTCGTTCAAATCCATCTGCATTCAGTTCGGATAGATCCCAGATTCTATTGGCTGGATCATATCTCACTGGTCCGGCATTTTTGTGGTTTAAGCCTCATGTTAGCCAAAATAACGGTGATGTATCCTTTGAATATTTCGCTACTTTCATTGGAGCTCTCCATTTTGTGATCTAACGCTGTTCAATCTGTGGACTTTGTGGTGAGCAGTTATTAAATCTCATGTGATGGAACACGGGAGCGAAGTAAAAGAGGGGACAGCCCACCAGCCAAATCTGAGCGATTACGGGCACATGTAGAACTGTAGCACACTCTCTGTAGAAAAACATAACAAGCAATTATCATCAATAATTAAATCAACCTCCACACAATTGAAACCCATAGAAGTGCTAAACTTTCATACAAACCTCAATTGTATTGTCGCAATCGCATCTATAACGAGCCACCACTGTATTCTAGAATACACTCTCTAACTGTGATAAGCTACACCGCCAGGTCTAGCAAACAAATTATAATACTCCGAAGTGCATTTGAAGACCCCGACCCGTACTCAACTGCAGAGAGGAAACTAAACTCTATATGTCAAATAGGCTCTTGTTCGACTTACTTTGCTAAGATTTCATCTATATTCTCTCGACTCGGCTGGTCTGAGCAGAAATGTCTGATCCACCACTTCAGGAAAGGGTTAAGGGAAAATATCGAGGACGCATTGGTTGGAATGGATAAACCTGAATTGTTTGCGGAATATGCGACCCTATGTATATCCCTAGATAACCAGCTATACGCTCGACAGCGTAAAAAGGAGCTGGAGATCCATAAAAACATATACAAGGCGCGAGAACGCTCAGTCACACCGATTTTCGAATATTTCCATGCCATTAAATTCTTTGTCACCTGCCCCAGCTTCACCAACTCTTGATACAAATTGGCTAGACAACCTAAAGGCGGAAAGAGCAGCTCGAAAGGCCTTTAGATGGAAACATTGATTGTGTGCCTATTGTGGAAATAAAGGCCATAAAATACCTACAAGCCCCGATATTTTGTCTCGCCCAAATCAAAGCTTATTCTCAAAGCCATCGAGTGTCGAATCTGAGGACCCAATCTCCTATCACCATGAAACAATATCTAGAAAAAACAAATTTTACCATTTTGCTGTATCTCTCTACAATAAATCCGAAATTCACTCTTTCGACTTAGGGAATGAAAAACCCCTCACAATCACATCCGTTTTAGAAAATAGTATAAAAGCTCTTACAATGTTAGATTCAGGAGCTTCAACTTCGTTCATCGACGAGCTCTTTGTAAAGAAAAATAATCTCAACTCAAGGAAGAAGAAGATACCACTTGTGGTAAGGGTAGTGGATGGTTGCCAATCATCCTCAGGACTTATTACCCACGAAATTGATTTAATGCTGTCAATTGCAAACCACTCGGAAATTTTAACCTTTCACATCACTTGCAGTTACGGCCTCGCCTCAACTTGGCCCTAGGTACAATACCGTGAGTATTTGTGGTACGTGCACGTTAGCATATAGTCCCTGTCCGCCTCTAGATACTCTCTTCTCATAGCCAATCTACTTCTTTCATCTCTACATTAGAGCTGCCTTCCTGCCACTTCCTCTTCTCGTGATTCTTGCATTACTCGGTATGATATAATTCTCGGTAAATCATGGCTCTCTAAACATGATCCTGAAATTAAGTGGAACACAAATAATGTGTTATTTACCTCTTCCCATTGTAAAAAAAATTGTATTGTGCCTTCGCCTCGCTCTTTGTCTCGTCTTTCGTATTCAACTCGCCTCTCGTCTTGTTCTCTGAATGTCCCATGTTTGCTAGAATACAACTTTAAATGACAAAACGAGATAAATAAATCAGAAATCGAAGATGATAATGAACTTCAACCGCAAATTCCTCGCCAATTCCATGAATTCTTGTCCATTTTTTCTCCAAAGTAAGCAGAACAACTACCACCATAACGGTATATTGATCACAGTATTCCGGTAGATCCAAACGCAAGGCTCACTCTTGGCCCGCTATATTCAATGTCAGATAGTGAACTTGAGGAATTGCGAGATTATCTGCAAGAGAATCTCAGGAAGGGGTTTATTGAACCATCGACTTCTTCGTCCGCATCGCCTGTCCTTTTTGTTAAGAAACCAGGGGGTGGTCTTCGTTTTTGCGTAGATTATCGATCACTAAATGCTGTGACGTTAAAGAATGTAAATCCCTTACCCCGGATCAATGACTCTCTTCGACAACTTCTCAAGGCAAAAGTATTCACTCGGCTTGATTTGCGAGGTGCATATAATCAAATCCGAATTAAACCAGGAGATGAACCGAAAACTGCCTTTCGCACTCGGTATGGACTGTACCAGTACAAAGTCATGCCATTTGGACTTACAAATGCTCCTGCAACATGTCAACAGCTTGTTAATGATGTGTTACGAGAGTACCTAGACATCTTTGTATTAGTTTACCTGGATGATATACTAATATATTCCGAAGTCATAATAGAACATGATTAACATGTAAAAAAGATTCTCAGTAAACTGAAGTAGTATGAGCTATTTTATAAAGCTGAGGAATGCGAGTTTGCTGTGAAATCCACCACATTTCTTGGATTTTGAGTCTCACCTCAAGGTATCTCTATGGATAATAACAAAGTTAAAACTATTCAGGACTGGGACCCCCCAAAAATGTTCGGGGTGTGCAATCCTGTTGGAACAGAAGTCATCTGCACATTATTATTATTATTATTATTATTATTATTATTATTATTATTATTATTATTATTATTATTATTATTATTATTATTATTATTATTATTATTATTATTATTATTATTATTATTATTATTATTATTATTATTATTATTATTATTATTATTATTATTATTATTATTATTATTATTATTATTAATTCATTTTATTGTCCTGTCTGAGTCTATGACTATGTAGGACATGCAGGTCCTCTCTGCCTACAGGCCAAGGATACCTATACCAGTAGTATATCCCCTCCTATGCCTCCCATAGAGCTCCCCTCAAACAGTACCACCCCTCACAAGTCCTCATTCGATCATACACTAAGAGGAGCCCTTTGCCCTTCATTATCTCCCCTCTCCAGCCAACGAAACGATGGCCATTTGCGGGTGTATGGCAGCCGGGAAAATTCGCAAAAACCACTGGGTGCGGGGCTCTTCTAATACCGACATTAGGAATAAATCCGAAGACATATTGCCCCTTCTGAAGCGTTCGAAGAGGCCGGCCAGCTGGGCGCTGCAGACTTGTGTGTACCTCGGGAAATTCACCCTCTGCCTTTCTAGCCTCCTTCCAACTCCTTCCCGAAGGTCGTGCTGAAATGTCAGAAAAGTCTTGACAGAGCGTGATTGCTGTATAGTAGCTTAGCCTAACTTCTTTTGTACCGTCCAGGGCGCTGGGGAGTGCCGTTGACTCATCGACAAAAGAAGCCCTCCTGGCTAATTAGCCGAAATCTTAGTCTTGGCGCCCACAAAAAATCCAAAGTTGGAAACTCCTCGAAAATGTCAGTCCCAACACAGTCTTCAGAGTCTTCTTTCTCCTCTCGCTCCACATCTCAGCTGCCTGTTCTTCCTCAAGATGTATAACCCCATTAGAGCAGCAGTCCCCCATAAACCAAGACCCCAACTTTGTATTTTTCGACTTGATTTCCTCCTTGCGGGTATAAATAGCGTCGTAAATATGTAGAGAGTGATGGCCGGTAATGAATGAGGCAAGCTCCTGTTTGCAGTTAGGGTGACGCCTCTGTCGGTCGGCGAGGCGAGTTGATATGTGCTTAGATCGGGGTTGAGGACTCAGAAGATAATGATGAGTGCTGCATGGTTGAGAAGTCGTCAAATGGAGATATACATGTGTTTGCTTTCGACTTCGATTCGGATGCGATTCTTCTTGGCTATCCCAGATATGCAGAGCATACTGAGCGATTACACCGGCACCACTGGAAGGTGAAGAATTCGTCTTTGCCGGCTCATCTGCACATTAATAAGCAGAATATGTATTAACCAATTGTAATAGTAGTGCTACTTACGTAATATTCCCTTGGCATTCTTACATGATACTAAAGGGCTAGAATAGATAGATAGAATTAATATATGTGAATATTATTGTATCGTTTTATTGAATCTATTTATTGCCTTTTATTTACGCGCGTATACCGTATTGTACCAACAAATCCTTTTTAGGATTTGCCAACTTTTACAGGAGATTCATTTCTAAGTATTCCAGTACAGCAGCACCTCCTTTTAATTTAACAAAAAAAAGGTTGAATTTCTTTAGTCTCCCTCATGTCAAGCAGCATTTGATATGTTGAAAAAATCATCTACCACTGGACCAATTTTGCGACATTCCGACCCAACTTTGGAGACTATTTTGGAAACTGATGCATCAGATAAAGTCATATCAGCAGTTCTTTCACAATATCATGTGGATGCTGGAAACATCAAGCGACTACATCCTGTTGCCTATTTCTCTCGTACAATGGTAGCAGCAGAAGTAGATTATACAGTTGGAGATAAGGAGCTTCTAGCTATTGTGGACAGTATCAAAGAATATCGACAATTTGTCTATAGCTTAACTTTGCCAGTTCGAATTATTACAGACCACAAGAACCTAACAGTCTTCACAACTAAACGCATACTTAATCGAAGACAAGCCCGATGGGAATTAGAACTTGCTGAACTTGATTTTCGTCTCGAATTTCGCCCTGGAATTAAAAATGGAAGAGCCGATGCCTTAACTCGTCGTGCAGAGGACTTCGCTGTAAAAAACGAGACCGAGCTTCAGCATGATTTAATTATTGCACCCGAGAAGCTTATCCAGTGTCTTCCCAACAGTAATAAGAACACCTTAGCAGTACTTTGTACTAGTTTAGATTCGATATCGGAAGACCCTGCGCCTATGCTTGAAGTATCATTGACAAAAGAATTTAAAGAAGCCATCAGTTCTGATGTTTTCGCTCAGGAGATCATCAATGCACTTCAGTCTTCTGCATCCAGGCACCCTCGTATTGATCTGGGTTCCTGCCAATTTAAAAGCAACGGACTTTTACTTGTATCTGGTTTGATTTATGTGCCCGAGTCTCTTCGAGCAAAGGTAATTTCTAGTTCACATGATCATCCGGCTGCAGGTCATCCTGGTAGAGAAAAGACGTTCGAATTGGTATCTCAAAGCTTTTGGTGGCCTAAAGTTAGAGTCACAATCGAACGTTATATTAGAAATTGTGATACTTGCTCACGTATCAAACCAGTTCGTCATGCTCCATTTAGTTACCTTAAGCCGCTCGTGTTGTAATGGAAGTTGTATAGAGAAGCGTAAGCTGTCAGGCTTGTATTTAATATCACCTAGTGAAACGAGTTGGGAGATTGAAGAGTCTGAAAACTATAGTGGAGGGTTGTTGATTAAACCCACTTAGTATCAGAGCGCTATTTAAACTAATTACTACAACTAAGTGAAGGACCCGATTCACTTGTTTATGCTAAATAATTGGGAGGCTGGTCAATGTATGTCATGTAGAGACATGATTCATTCATGAGTTGATATTGTTCAGACAATCATGACTATATCACAACGTCATGTACAGACACGATTCATCGTTTGTACCTGTTGTATCAACCATGACTATGTCTCAGTGATATGAGAAACATTATTGACTGGTTACTAGAAACCTAATCAAGATCCTAAACACACAACTGAGACTAGGGGAATTTTACTGAGTAAGTAATTATTCTGATGAATCTAGATCTAGAGGAACATAATCTGGTTGCTTGGCTCGAGGTATATGAACCTGAGCATATCATGTATTATAAACTATATAGAAATCTATCTCAATCACAATCATCATCTTAATCCATGTCACCATCCATAGCTGCAAAGGACAGTTTAACCATTTCCTTATAATGTATGAGTCGTCATGAATGTGGCTAGTAATGATAGAACCTTATTACGTTCCGTATTAATGCGACTCTTCATTGCCAAGTAACGCCAATTTCTACAGCTTGAAATTCCGCAAAGGCGATGGGAGGCTCTTTCACTCGACTTTGTCTCTGGGTTGCCAATCTCTGCAGGGTGTGATGCCCTACTAGTCGTTGTAGACCGATTAACTAAAATGGCACACTTCGTGCCTACAAACACAACGTGCAACGCTCAACAGCTAGCCATGCTGTTAAGGGATAACATCTTTCGTTTACATGGATTTCCAGAATCAATTGTTTCAGATAGGGACCCTATTTTTACATCTATTCTTTCACGGGAAATGGCATCCTGCCTCTCCATACAGCTTCGTTTCAGTACCGCGTTTCACCCACAGACCGACGGACAGACAGAGCGAGTAAATTCAGTGCTGGAGCAATATCTCCGTAGATATTGTAATTATCAGTAGGACAGTTGGATGGATTACCTTTCTATGGCAGAATTTTCGTACAATAACACAATTTCTTCGACAACCCGAGTCTCACCTTTCTTTGCAAATTATAGCTACAATCCCTGCTATCAACTACTCATACAGCCTCAGAAAATTCCGCAGACTCTTGAATTAAGGGAGTTTCGCAAATTTCTGGAAAATCTTGAGGAAATACTCAAAGTCGAAATAAGATATACTCAAGATATTGCGGCTGAGAATGCTAACTTATCCCGACTTCCACCACCGTTATTTCAACCTGGGAATAAAGTCTGGCTCCTGAGGCGGCATATCTCTACAACACGACCTTTAAATAAACTAGATCATAAACGGCTGGGACCATTCAAAATTCTCCAAAAGATCTCATCCCATGCTTTTAAGCTGGAACTTCCTCTCACATTGAGAATCTGTTGGAATAGTAGTCATGTGCACTCTAGTAATAGCTGGAATATGTATTAACCTATTGTAGCAGTAGTGCAACTTACGTAATATTCTCTTGGCATTTTTACATGACACCAAGAGGATTAGAACAGATAGATAAAATGAATATATGTGAATGTTATTGTATCGTTTTATTGAATCTATTTATTGCCTTTTATTTACGCGCGTATACCATATTGTACCAACAGAATCCATCCGGTTTTCCATGTTTTTCTTCTCGAACCAGTAGCACACAGTCCTCCTCCGCCACCAATTATAGTTGATGGAGAAGACGAATTTATTGTTGAAGAAATTCTTGATGCCAAGCCACGAGGTCAAAAGCCGTTTTTAGTCAAATGGCTAGGTGAAGCAGTGCCAACCTGGGAACCCTATGAATTTGTTGAGGACTTGGCAGCTCTTGACCAATTCTACTCTAGATATCCACATAAAAATTATATTTGCTCGTAGAAACTTTGCACTGTGGAAGGGGAGAATAGCGTTATAGCTCAGTATGACTGCTACTCAGTATAATGACTTGTAGTTGTTGTTACAGGCTGTGCCCAGTTCGGTTAGGCTGGGCTATCTTTCAGGCCCAGCCTTGTTCAAGGACACTAACCAAGTGATCTATAAAAGAGTTTCTCGAGACTCGAATCACTTGGTTAATTATGCTGAGGCTGGATCACAGATCACTCAGTATCAAAAGAATACGTGTCGGGATACTGGATCACTGGTGGCTGTAGCTGGCATGTTTAGTTCAAAGGATTTCCTGTAGTAAATCTCTATAGAAAAATATTAACTCTTTGTGGTACTGTTTACGTGCGGTGTCCGTAATTCTCCTCGCCCTCAACAGTTGTGGCTTTACCTTTGTGCCATAAACACTGGCCCTAAGTATGGAGGCCTTATCATATCAGGCACTGACATTTAGTTGAGTCATGCTAGGCTGAACAGTTGTACTTAGTTAAGTGTAAGATGTAGCTTTAGTTCTGTAATTTTGCAATCTGTATAATTAGTCCACAAGCTATTCTTGTCCCCGTCCGTTCTGATATACTCTCGTGCAAAATTGGCCAGTTTCTAATCTCGAAGACGGCTATCTCTTCACATACCAGCCGTAACTTCGGGGAATATTTGGATACTAGTGCCAACAACAAAGATTTTCACGCCTGGCTCGCAAGCACATCAAATAAGCCTGATAACAACCAGTTTGACCAGTTCCATACGTCCTGTGGTAGTATAAATGATCACATCACCACCAATTTTCTCAACAACCAGTGTGTTGTGCATGCCCTGACAGGAATTGATCCACATGATGGAAAAGCCAACAGACCTTCTTATTTTTTCCATTTCCAGAGCCGATAAAATTCTGAAGTCTTCCAGGGTATAATGCCCAATACTGATGCTGCAGGCATATCAACTGCCGGTGAAAACCAAGTAAAGGCATTACAGAAAAAGTTACCAGATATCAAAGTCAATAAGTCAACAGCAGGCCATCATTCTGTTCGCTTCGGTGATAATTTAGAAACCACTTCTCTTGGCACAGCAGGTGTCAAAACTTCTTTCTGTGTAATCTACTTTGCAGTTATGCCAACAAATACTCCGTTTTTACTTTGCTTATCAGACTGTAACGGCTGGTAAGCCGATTGGTCCCTATAGCCTATGTTGGTTAACTTAGGCCTGATTCGAGTGGCGTTATTAATGACTACCAATGCACTAATATGCGACGCTACCCAATACCATACTTTTGCGTCGGTATTTACATGGTATTCACATGGCATCGGACTCGGCAGTGCGGCACAGCAGTACGGCATTGCACCACATGTTGATAGGCTTACACTGACTGGGAATATACGAGACCGAGTACAATCCTTCCGGACCATAACGCAATAGTACTGTATTACAGGCATAGTCAGAACACTAGGGGAGTCCCATAGCATAGGAACAGGAGAGGGATTACCCTTTGTGGCGAGGAGGCTTTCACGTATATAAATGAATAGATAGATGTAGTGGAAGTTCTCTCCTTAGAATTATTATTTACTACCATCAACCACATAGTTGCCCCAGCACTTGTCCCTCGAAACCGTGACGCAGACATGGACTGACACAGTATTTACCTGAATAATATTGAGAATTTTTTGATTCATGAAAACAAAAAGTACCCTATTGTACGTAAATGGGGCATCCTCGGCTTCTATTATAGGATCTTGAAAGATCAATTGTGTCATATCACATGATAGAGACCGAACTTTGGCAATTACACCGACGTTTCGGTCATGTTACAGTTATGGGTTAGGATGTATCACCATGATGCTGACCTTTGACTGTTGGGATAGCTTTATTGGGAATAAAGTGTGGAAAGATGTTGATTGATCTATGTTACAATATGGGGAGCTCCGACCCCTATTTATACTACAGCCCTGCTTAGATTACAGAAACAAACCCATCAAACACTTCCTAATGTATTGCTAGCATGACACACCTAGCACAAGGTGTGTTGTGCATGGTGAACGTGCTAAAGGCACAACAGGTCATCCAGCAGCCGAACAATTGTACAGAGTTCTCACCCGTGCTAGATTTGATGACCTGAAGCTTGACGCCATTGCAAAAATTACAAAATGTTGTCACCAATGCCAAATGCATGGTGGTGCCCCTGGTCATTTTCGGTTCACTTTGCACGACGACTTCGAATTCAATTATTGAGTAGTCATTGATGTTATGTACATTAGCAGCAAGCCCGTCCTCCATGCTGTCGATGAAGCTACTGCCTTCCAGGCTGCTCGATTTTTGACTAGCATGACAGCCAAATCTATATGGGACACACTCCGTGCAATGTGGATTGATATTTACGTCGGACCTCCAGATGTGATTGTTACAGATGCCGGTACAATTTTTACTTTGGTAGAGTTTCGTGTAAACGCTCATACAATGGTTATCAAGGTTGAGGATGTCCCCATCAAAGCACACAATTTGATTGGAAAAGTTGAAAGGTATAACCACACTCTCAAGCGTGCATATGAGGTTATTGCAGCGGATCTCGGGACAGCTATTACTCCAGAGAATACTCTGCAAATAGCAGTTAAAGCGGTAAACAATACTGCCGGTCCCCAAGGATTAGTGCCTACTCTCTTGGTCTTCGGGACTTACCCCCGCTTATCAGAATTATTGCCGCATTCCCTGTTAGTCACAGTACGCGACAACGCCATTAGTAATGCGGTGACTGAAGTTCGGAAGTTAAAAGCGAGGCAACAGGTCACTGATGGTTTATCAATGCGTAACGGCTGTGACGGCTGGTTCCTGTAGCCTATGTTGGCTAACATAGGCTTGGTCCGATTTAGGGTGCGCACGATCGATCGATCTAATATCGGAGCATCAGAATCTGCATAGCATCCGATTCAACAGTGCAGCTCAACATGGCACCACTTGTCGATGAGAAGCTATCGGCTGGGAATATACGAGATCGGACACAACCTCCTCAATTGATTATTCAATGACGTCGTAGAACATGAGGCTCTTTTGTATATATACATGTGTAGATAGATCTTGTAGTAGTTCTCTCCTTAGAATTATTATCTACTACCATCAACCACATAGTTGCTCCAGCACCTGTCCTAGAATCCGTGACAACGGCCCTAACATCATTGAGACAATCCAGCTTCCCCTGCAGAGCGAGGTGAAAGTGTGGCGCGAAAATATTGGCTGGACTAGTCCACATATCCTGTTAGCACGTAGCAATGATGAAGTTACATGCACTGTCAATATGAATGGTAAAGCAATCAACTTTAGAGCTGTTTCTGTGAAGCCATATCATTGTGACCAGACTACCATTACCCTAGACAAATCCCAAAATATCGACCACTCAGCTTGTGAAAAACTCGACAACAATGAGTATAGACCACCAATTGATGAGTAACAGCCACAGCTCAGGCGTGGCCGCCCTCAAGGATCAAAAAATGCACCCAAATCACTAGCTATTGCAAATATTGCAAACACAATTTGGATGACAGAAAAGGAGAAACAAGATTCGGCCCTCGCACTCAAACTACGCCAGGAAGGTAAAATTAAAACTCCAGGGAAGTCATTTGAGGAATTAGATTGCTTAGAGATCGAGACTCTGATAGTTTGTGGCGTCTTTGGCTTCGAGAAGTTTAACCCACAAAAGCACGGCAGCGCACGTACCTTCGAGTTGCGCATAGTTTGCGAAGTTAAGGGTAAAGTCACAGGCGTCCCTTATGAAAATTCACGCTTAGTAATACAAGGATACAATGACAACAAGAAGAATATGGTGCTTACACAAAGTCCAACAATTCAGCAAGCTAGTCAAAGAAGTATCATAGCTCTGGCACCTTCATTGCTCAAGCGTTCCATGCACTTGTGGCTGCGGGATATCACTCAAGCTTATGTACTGTCACAGACTCCACTCCAAAGGACCGTCCTTGCATATCTTCCTGAGCAAATCCGCAATCAGTATCCCGATAATAATATCATGGTGGTCGTGAAACCACTTTACGAAATTGCAGAAGCTGGGGCTCATTGGTGGGAAACTTATTCTAAACACCATTGTGACAGACTACACATGGTTACCTCTACCTACGACCCACGTTTACTGGTAACAAACAGTAATTCTTGCAATTTTGGAGTCATAGGCATGCAAACTGATGACACTTTGGGCATTAGTGATAACAAATTCTCAACACTAGAAAATGACGAGCTTCAGAGAGCTAAGTTTACAGCAAAAGAAAAGCAGTTCCTGAATGTTAATAACCCACTACTGTTTAATGGCTGCATTCTATCCTTGAAAGGTGATGATATCCTTCTACGACAAAAGAGCCAGGCTGAAAGGCTCAAACCTGCAACAATTACTCACGACTATGTTGAACAGCGTGCTCGCGGTGCATACATTGTCATAATTTGCCAACCTGAAGCTAGTTTTGATCTATCTGCAGCCGCACAATATAAACAGCCTACAAAAGAAGGTATTGCCAGGTTGAATAAGCGCATCACTTGGCAAATTAATGGTGTAAGCCGCAGACTAACTTTTATCCCACTCAGCATTAATAAGATGTGCCTTTTTGTTTTTGTTGATGGATCTTTTGCAAATAACAAGGAAATGGGTTCTCAGATTGGCTTTGTCATTGTCCTGGCTAGTGAAGAAGCGGCAAACAATTCATTCACAATAACTGGTCATCAAACAAGTGTTAACGAGTCACAAGAAGCGTCCTTGCGTCAGAAATCTATGCAATGGCAAGCGGGGTTGATATGGCAATTTCCATCAAATCTACAATGAATAAAAGTGTGGCTCAACTAGGGGTATCTGTGACGGCTGTCAAGCCTAAGGGTTCCTGTAGCCTACGCTGTCTAGCGCAGGCAATTATACGAAGGGAGGTTCCTGGGAAGATCTTGGATGACAGGGAACCTAGATGATTCACATTGAGCCTTGTTGAAACCTACTGAGAGTTCATGAGGGTTACAGAAGTATCAAGGATCTACAGGCGATTGTCCGAGAGTCTGAGTTGACAGGTCATAGAGAGAACCTTATCAAGGAGGGGTATTTCAGTCTGTATATATAGGTAGTCATTAAGTACAGAAATTCTCTCTTCAGAGAATTATAATTAAAATATTGTACCTACAACATTGCTCATGCATTTTGTAATGAAACCGTGACAGTATCAGCCAATTTGTTGGTTGTTTGTACGGACTCGTTCTCGCTTTACAAATACCTAGTAAAACTTGGGACAACAAAAGAAAAAAGAGTTATGATAGATATCATGGCTCTCCAACAGGCTTACAAACAACATGAAGTAGACGAAATCCGATGGATCAACAGTGCAGATAATCCAGCAGATGCCATGACTAAATCAAACCCTAACCATGCGCTGGAGACTCTTATTAATGATAACAGGCTGACATTGCGAGTTTAAGGCTGGGTCAAAAGAGGTTATAAGTTAAAAAGGGTCTGAAATTTTTCTGATGTTCAATAATGACAATACAGGATAGGTGTCAGGATTGCCTTCTGTATAATCTATATATGTGGAGATAACCAGAATCTAGTGTTCTATGATTCTGGTCTGGCCTTTTGGCCGAGTGGTTATGCACCTATCTCATGCATAATGTAGGATGGTGCCCTTTAGCCTGAATACCACCTCTTTGACCTTTGTCTCCGCCCTGCTGTCTACATGCTGCTCTGACAATAGGTTACAAAAGAAAATATTGCCAGTGTTGGAATAGCATCTCAAGCTTGGTTTACTTGGAGTTGGTGGTTCTTGGTTTACATGCAAACAATTTCCTTTGTTGTGGATTTCGTCATTTGGATAATACTTTATCCGAACGCAACATAGTTAATATCTTGTAGCATCATTGTAAACTAGATAACAAATAAACAATGAATGCGCATTTCGTCTGAACAATAATTCGAAATACTTACACAAGTACTCTCATAACTTTAAGTTGTCAGGCTTGTTGGCTAGTTCGGAGGTCAAGGGTCGGAACAGGACGGAGTCGGGACAGATGTAGTCGGGACAGGATGTGATTGGAACGGGACGAGGGCGAGGCAAGAAGGAGACGGAACGGGACAGAGTCGGGGTATAAGGTAAAGCTTATAATAATCGGATCAATCTAAAGTCTAGAATAATTTTAAGACAAAAAGCTACAGGACGTATCCAGTCCTAGACCTTCCTTAAGTACTCAAGAGCGGCTACTACAATCAGGGGTATGGTAGTCTACAGCTATAACACAGCAACTGATTGCTTATGTTGATTAGTAACTGTTGCTATCATAACATTGTAACCATTGCAACGCATTGACTATGTTACTAGGGAAGTTCCTGACTTGGTTGACCAGACTAAGCGCAGCATCTCAGCATTAGCCCATGGCACAATGGTAGTGACAAGCAGGCCGTTTTCCTCGTGGGAAAGCCGGTCTGTGACATAAGTGAACTAATAGACTCTTAGTGTATGACCTTTGTCATACCAACATGGACTACTCGTCGGTTACCTGCTTGAAAGGAGAGAATTCTCGTATTTAGAGGGAATGAGTTTTCATAAACTTTGATATCTTGTCGGACAATAGTTTTATTTGGTTGAGGATTCAATATAATTCGACCTTTCGAAAATACTGTCCCTATATGAATACCCTTATCGGCTTTAGATTTTAGTTTGTTCTGATCTGGGTTAAGCCAGAAAGCTCGACAACCAAAAGGGTGGAGTTGTTTTACATCTGATATTTGTTGTAATTCTAACAGTCCTGTATCTGTTACACTAGTCATGTAATATCTCGTTTTAGTTTCCATTATTTGTATCATGTAATACTGCGCCACATCTATTTTCTGTAATATTAATTAGTCTTGGCACTTAACACAAGATATATTGGAAATTATGGTATATGCATGATTCTGTCTTACACTCAGCTAGCTTGGGGGTCTACTGGTGGTCAAGACATACCATCACCATGATAATGTCGCCATACTGGGACATGGGCGCATATCCTGGCTTATTTCTAAATTCGTCTCAGTAGGACTCATTCCTGTATATATATGTAGTGTTCTTCTCCTTCAGAAATCCTCATTTCATCACATTTACTGAATATCTCTGAAGGTCTATTCAGCTGCTTCGTTGTTCGGCAAATATCCTTTAACTCCCTATACCATTTCAGCATTCCTCTACAATCCATAACCTCACAATAGTATTTGATGAAAGACGGCGTAAAATGGAGATTTAAGGGCTATTTTATTAGGGGTAAGATTAAGTATATTAACAGCTGCATTAAGGATAATCAACCATAAATGCACTGGTACACCTGATTCTATGTTGAGTGCTCGCATTTTTTCTGTTACAGTCCGGACATTTCTTTCAGCAATACCATTTTGTTCTAGAGCACGAGATGAAGATCTATGCCATTCTATACCATGCATTTGGAGTTCATCTTGAAGCCGGCAATTAGAGAATTCTGTGCAACTATTGGTATGGAGAGATTTAGGGGTTTTATTGAATTTAGTCATTAAGTATTCGAGGAAAAAGCGAATCTTAGTGGGAACTGTTTTCTTTGAATAGATTGGCCATGTCACAGGCTCATACCTGGTTATCATTAGGCTGCTGCCTAACAAATAAGGCTTGAACTCTTCCAACCATATTAAAAATCATACATGTCATGAACCCCTCCACAACTCATTAGACCCAAGCATAGGCCTTGGCCCAGTTCATGCAAATCTATTCTTAAATGTCAAATTTAGATTGCAGACAGGACGACTCGGACACCAGTCGCGAGTCATCTAAGCCGCATGCATCATAACTATTTTAATAACTAAAATTACTAACATTAAAATGAAGCTGAATTAAAATAGACGGAGATGCTGGTGTTTGTCGGAGGACAGGTCATGATCTATTTTGAGAATGGTATGAAATGAGGGAACAAGATCATAGTCTTGTAAATAAATAGGAGGCTTGCAGTCATGTCTCTGCTCGTTACTTTAAGATTTTCATTTGTATCTAGCTCTGAGTTCAGTTTGAATAAAACGCCACTTTAAGACCGTCACAAGCCATGCCTTTTTAAATGAAGTAAACTCGTCAATGGCGAGAAGAAACCATGTGGCATTTGGAACAGAGGAATCTGTTGCTACCGAGGAGAGAGACTTTTGACCATCAACAAGGTCCATATGAATTACTTCTGCAAATGATGATGCAGTATAAATAGAACCATGACCCTTTGATATTGTAATTTTAGTTTTAGTACAAATTTCGCAATCATTGGGGAATTCATGTTGTCAGGATCTCTTGGGACTTGGTTACTTAACTTGAACTGGAGGCGCAAAATCTTGGGTTCTTGATGGTAAAGAAAATATAAAAACAATAAAGACTTGGTTCTTGATCCTTGGATGTCTATGTTGTAAAGGTAAGAGCTTACGGAGGTTAATTGGCAGAAGGTTTACGGATGATTATGGATGAATCAATGTAAGCTGCTGATGTTTTTGATATTCAGAACTATGAGGATTTAGGAGGTTTAAAGCGCTAATTATATACACATCTGAGGTGGCTTGAATCTCGCCTCATTTACCCAAAATAGTATTACGGAATATTCTAGTCTCCTCCATCTGGCAGTACAATCTAGAAACACTTTCTTAACAGTGCTCCATTGTTCCTCAACTCATCATGGAGCCACCTGGAAAGATCTTCCTTCACCCTCAGTGATCATTACCCCTGTGTATCACAATCCTAGCCATCACCAGCACAACAGTCTAGGGAATAATATAAGACTGAAAGCTGGAGAGCTTTTGACATGAAGATACCTCAGCTACTTATACTACAACACTATCTGCTACAAACTACAGTAATCAAGTTCCAGCCCGATTCCTGTCGAACTCCTGAGAGTAACCTAGAATCTGATCGAAGCCCATTGAACCGGTAAGAGTACAAAATACATCCCGAAATATCTAGAAACTAATTGCTAGAATAGCTTAGAATTCCATCGAAGTAACTAGAGCCTGTCTAGAGGGATACCAGCTGAAACTAGGATCAGACTCTACCTCAACACCATGAATCTATTCATGACATAGCAGTAGCCATATAGTCTTAGAGCCAGAGGTTGGCAGGATACCATCTCAACATCAGTCAGTCCGTGACACATGTTTACTAATCCCTGCTTGTTTTAGCACTGCCTGTTGAGCTTCATGGCCAGGGTGTCTAAGCATGTTGTGCCAATTTCGCTTTATGATATTAACTACAGGCTTGACTTTTTGTTTAGGTTGTTTAGGTCTCCATATCAATTGTCCAGATTCACGTCAAAACATAGTACAAAGTGAACTGTCTGTCACGGACTGACTGATGTTGAGATGGTATCCTGCCAACCTCTGGCTCTAAGACTATATGGCTACTGCTATGTCATGAATAGATTCATGGTGTTGAGGTAGAGTCTGATCCTAGTTTCAGCTGGTATCCCTCTAGACAAGTTCTAGTCACTTCGATGGCGTTCTAAGCTATTCTAGCAATTAGTTTCTAGATATTTCGGGATGGTATTTTGTACTCTTACCAGTTCACTGAGCTTCGATCAGATTCTAGGTCACTCTCAGGAGTTCGACAGGAGTCGGGCTGGAACTAGATTACTGTAGTCTGTAGCAGATAGTATCGAAGTATAAGTAGCTGAGGTATCTTCATGTAGAAAGCTCTCCAGCTTTCAGTCTTGTATTATTCCTTAGTTATTCAAGAATCAAGAACCTAGACTTTTGTTAATATATCATCTTCACCATCAAGAATCCAAGATCTCACGCCTACCTTTCTCAAGTTAAGTGACCAAGTCCCAGAGAACCTGACACTGTCAGGTCAAATTAGAGTTACATCCTGATAGCTGTCTGGCCAGTTTACTGGAAACCCTTGTTTTTCTAGTTGTAACATGGATAGAACACGAGTTTTCTCTCCGGGTAAGTGAATGGCACTGTTGAGATTTTCTAATTTTCCATCTGAGGTAGGAAGAATCATGTCACCTTGGCCATCAGATATTACTTGGCCTCCTCCGGCTACGCCTATTGTCGGTTCACAGGTGAATGGCTATGGATAAAGGGCTTGTATTAAACATTTACTTCCAAAAGTATTGGTCAGCGCATCACGCGATATAATCAGGGCGCTAAGCTTCATTTTGTACTTTAGATATTAATGCATGAGGAGGGATACAGAAGAGAGATAGACAGAATATATCACTTGTTTTTTAGCACTTTTAGGGCATTAAACCAATTGAACCCCGTTGTACCAACACCTATAATTTGTGACGTCTTAAGGTAAGAGGAAAATTCAGTTTCCATTCCCAAGACATGGAAGTCTGCGGTAGTATCTAGCTGATATGAAATCTTATCAGAAATTTTATTTACAGATGGAATTTTTTGCTGAATCTCATAGTTATTACTATGGATTGACTTATCTTTTCCCGCCTTTTTCTTTTTCCTGCATTCATCAATTGAATGCCCCAAATTATGACAATAGGCACATTTTGATTTGTTATCACTTTTAGCTCAATAGGTTGATTTAGAGGTAGGAATCCATGCCAAGCATTCAGAGAAAATGTCGTCAAATGATAGATGACGGCAGCAATTAGCTAGGTCTGGCTGAATGTTAGTGACATGAAAAAGCAGGAGATTTCTCATTTGAATCTATATTTCTGGATTTATAAAAGCATGTTCCCTGAGTTCTAGAAATCATTTGTGGTATTGTGTGATGTAATCTTGCAGAGACATTTGTTTGGGTATAAAGCTCCAGAATCAAGCAGTGATGCTGAGAACATTGTTGTGAGCCTTGGTTTGAGTTGATAGCACTATTTCAGAAACAATTTTCCATGCAGACTCTCTGAGCTTGGTTGCATGTCACAGTGGGGAGTGAGGTGGATGGTGACCGACAATGTCTGATCTAGTGAATTAGATTGTCTACAAAGAGGAAAGAATCTAGTACTATGAAACTAATAATTATTTACGGACGCGTTAGCGTGCATTTAGACATGTCCATATTTCATTTGACTGCTTTGCCTGAACGCCTTGTTTCCTTGACGTATGGTCTCTCCTTACTCCCGCTTCCCTCTATTTTACGTGTGCTAAAAAAAGATATTTTTAGTTCTGCATAGACACCTTCTTTACAGATTTAATTGCTTGTAGCCTTGCTCTATTGATTTCCGCTTTGGTGGGCTGTAATTTTTGAGGGAAGCGTCTCTCAAATTCTTGAATGGATGTCTTGGCAAATATGACATTTTTGAGAGGTTCCCAAGTCTTATCTTAAGAGTCATGGCCTCTCCACAGAATTTTATATTGGAAATTTTTCTTATTTTTACTACGTTTAGAGTCAACTATGGCCTCGATGGCATACAATTTTTCACCTGATTTGTCGAGTATGACAGACTGGGATGGTGGATTAGTTTAGCCTAGTAAAGGGTTAGGAGGGGCTGGTCTCAGCAAACTAGTGTGGAAAACATTGTGTAATCTATCATATTTGTAAGAGAGCTGTAACTGATAGACATGAGAATTTATTATTTTTGTCACTCGAAATGGGCCGATAAATTTGCAGTCTAATTTCTTAATTGGCAGTGTGGTTGTGATATTGCGAGCGTCAAGTAAAACTTCATCACCAACACGGTAAGCAGGTGCTGGTGAGCGATTTTCTGCTGATGCAATCTCCTGCTTTTCTCTAGAACACGTAAGACTTGAGCGTAGTACTTCGAGGATATCTGCCATATAAGAAGTAAAGTCATTCCTGGCACTGGTCTGCTGGCGGAGGCTCTTTGAAGACGTTCTATCTGCTGGTCTTTGGGGGCCAAAACTCTTGCACGGCTGAAACCTATTGGAATATTATTGTGTAATTGATGATACTAGAATGATATGAATAATGAATCCTGATAATATTTGATTGATTGCTTGCTTATGTTGTTGTTACTTCTATCTGAACATGAAGATATTGCTATATCATATACAAGTCTCTTATGCTAGTGTTACAGGCTAGCGCCTTGTTTAGTTATAACCGGAGTTTATCCGGTTCATTTATTGAGAAATCTTAGAGTACATGGCTTGGCTGGATTAAGGAGTTGTGTAAAGGATAAATCCTGCATAAATCCATACGCGACGCGCAGTGTCGAGTAGATAAGCTTGTAGTCTTTGTAGTACTTCTTTCTTTATATAGAATATAAACTAATTTACGACACTTTTTCATGCGAATAGCTAATGTGATTAGTCCCTTCACAGCTAGCCTTTATCCCACATGACTATGCCAGTACTACTTGATTGTAAACTGAGACTCATTGACTAATTTACATCTCCCATTGCCTATGTATCACTAGACCCTAGGCTCACAACTATGACACAATGCTAAGTATATATGATACTCCTTGGCTGCGACTTCCTGACCCGGATGCTTCACCCAAGTATATATGACTCTGCCTCAAACTTGTCATGCGTGGCAGTTTGACGCCCCTGCCAAGATATCTATCATAGACCTTGTATCTGTCGTAAATAGACATTTACAAGTCATGCTCACAATATTCACAACACTCCTCCTACTTTGCAGCTGCTGAAGTTTGCAAAGTCTGTAATCGAGATAAAATCTATTTTGTCTAAAAGTTATATCCATTAAATGACATAGCTCTTGATACTGTTGCTTCCCGAGGCATTTCGTTAGACAGTCGGCAAGCTGTAGCTTCGTATTGATGCATTTGTTGTAATTAAGGCAGCAACATGACTGCAGAAGACAAATAGTACATACTAGAATAATATGCACTGGCGCCATGAGATATGATTAACCCATATCATCACTCACTGGTATGAATAGTAATTAGCCAATAGATGCCTGACAGCATACATTGGCTTCAGGATCTCCAACAACCTTCCCATTTAGGTTATATTAGGAAGTATATTGGAGTTCACACTAGTGTGCGGAAAACCCCGCTTTCATGTATATAGAGGGACTTCTTGCCACACATATAGAATATAACAATTTAATCACAATTAACTATCCATTAAACATCAGTAGACTTCGTCTTACATTAAACAAACTCATCATAACTCTAACTCATCCTCATACTTGGTATGTCATTTTTACAATTTACGGAACCATTCTAATTGTATTCAACAGTAATCCTGTCTTAATAAAGATATGTGGGACACGGTATTACGTTGTAAATGTTGACTAAAGAACCCTATAGCTACAGATGAAATCTATGTACTGCTATGAAGGTCATGTTAACTGTCTAGCTTAGTTTACATGAGTAGGTGAAATGTTACCCCTAGACATCCTGTTATCACCAATTAAATCTCTCACATAATGAGCAGCTATGTCAATATGTTTTGTTCTTGCATGGAATACCGGATTTTTTGTGAGCTCAATGGCTGCTTTATTGTCGCCAAAAATCTTGAGACATCCAACTTTCTTTGTATAACCTACTTGGTATAACAACTCTGCAATCCAAACGGCTTCTTTTGCATTGTATAAAAGTGCCAGATATTCCGCTTCCGTGGTTGATGTTGAAACAGTTCTTTGTAATTTCGATGCCCAAGTTACAGGCAACCCGGCAAACATCCATAACGGCCCAGTCGTGGATTTTCTAGAAACCTGGCCGGAAAAATCTAAATCAGAATAACCAATGGGAAGCTGTCGCTCATTTGTTTTTCCGATATTTTTCGCAGATTATGTCAGGCGCTGAGCTTCGATATTTCATGAATATCTTAATAAGTGTAATGATGCGCCCATATCTTTCAGCTGGGTTACAAGCACTCTGTGCTAGACGATTTGTTGTAAAGCAATTTTGAGGCCTTGAAACTCTCACAAGCCAATTTAACTGTCCTAGCAGTGCCTGATACTCATTCACGCTTGCCTCCGCTTCATGGAATTTCGACTCTTTAGGCACTAAACTCTTAGGATTTGACGCAAGTGTCGAGACTCATCCTATATCAGCATTGAAAATGTCATATTTCTGCTTTAGATTTTCGATATAATGCTCCTGATCGAGTGTTATCTTTCTCTCCTATTGATCTCGAGTGAAATTGATTCTCAGTAGCAGACTAGCATTTCCCATATCTCTGATCTTGAATTGTGATTTTAGATAAGTTTTCAATTCGGAAATTTGATTTCTGTCTGATGAAAATATCAGAAGATCATCTATTGTGAGGTTATGGATCGTAGAGGAATGCTGGAATGGTATAGGGAGGTGAAGGATATATGCCGAACAACGAAGCAGTTGAATAGAGCTTAAGGGTGAAGCTTGGTAGGGTGACACGAAGAGGGTATGAATAGACCTTCAGAGATATTCAGTAAATGTAATGAACTGAGGATTTCCGAAGGAGAAGAACACTACATATATATACAGGAATTAGTCCTACTGAGACGAACTTAGAAATAAGCCAGGATATGCGCCCATGTCCCAGTATGGCGACATTATCATGGTGATGGTATGTCTTGACCACCAGTAGACCCCCAAACTAGCTGAGTGTAAGACAGAATCATGCATATACCATAATTTCCAACATATCTTGTGTTAAGCGCCAAGACTAATTAATATTACAGAAAATAGATGTGGCGCAGTATTAAATGATACGAATAACGGAAACGAAAACGAGATAGTACATGACTAGTGTAACAAGTGCAGGACTGTTAGAATTACAACATCATCAATATATAATGCCACAATTAATACTTTATCCTCGCTAATGAATACGCTGGTGTCAGCTATAATTGGTGATAATCCAAAGCTTTTAAAAGATTTCGAGACACATTGGTTCCAGACTCTTCCAGATTGTTTGAGTCCCTCAAGAGATCAGTTTGGTTTTAGAACTTTTCCTTCCGACAACTCAACTCCATCAATTCCTGCCAAATAAATCTCTTCCTCAAGCAGTCCTTGGGTAAAAGCCGATGTAAAGTCCATTTGTTCTATTCTAAGATCCAACACTGCTGCAATTGCAATTAAAATTCGAAGTGTCTCCAATTGCACCACACCTGAAAAAACCACAAAAAAGTCCACTCCTTCCTGCTGACTGAAACCCCGTGCGACTAGACGGGCTTTATACTTGTCAAATTGGCCATTAAGTAGTTTTTTGATTTTAAAAACCCATTTGGTAGTTACAAGGTTTGCGCCTTCCGGCTTATTGACTATTCTCCAGGTATCATTTGATGTCAAAGACTCTGTCGTTGTTTTAATAGCCTCTCGCCACTTTCCTTGTTTCACAGCTTGTTTGTAACTAGTGGGTGTTGGTTCAGGATCTGAATCATCTGCTGTTAAAGCTATCCTAGCATATTCCTGTTTTTCGAGCCCAATCTCATCAATCAGACAAATTGGTGGATGTCTATTCTGCTGTAGTCAACCCGTAGGTAATTCTTCATCATGAACTAAGGCATTCTCGGCGAGGTCCGGTAAACTAATTCAATTATTCTGCTCCTCCTGGTAAAACAAGTCATCTGATGTCGCATCTGAGGGCTGAAATATAATCGACTTGTCAGTACTTTTAATCATTGATCCTCCTTTCTGCTGTTCTTTGAAAACAGCATGGGAACTTTCAGTGATGGCTCCAGTTTTTGGATCTAGAATGCGGTACTGCTTAGTTGTCCTACAATATCCAACAAAAATGCCTCTCTTGGCATTAAGGTCAAGTTTATCACGCTTCTTCTTGTCGACATAGACATATGCCACACATCCAAATACTTTCAAATGCTGAACGTTTGGCTGCTGCCTAGTCCACAACTCATGAGGTGACTTTTTACCGTCAACAGATGGTGTAAGATTTCTAAGGTAACATGCTGTTGCCGTAGCTTCTGCCCATAATCTTTTCGGAAGACCTGGCCCTGCCAACATTGAACGAGCTTTAGTGACAATTGTTCGGTTCATGCGCTCAACTTTCGCATTTTGCTCTGGTGTATCCGCGGTTATGGGCTCATGTATGACTCCTAGACTAGCGATGGCTTTTCTGAGCTCTGGAGCTCCATCAGATCGAACTTTCACTATTCTTTTACCAGACTCAAGCTCAGTCTCTCGTTTCCATTCAGGTAAAAACTCCGAAACATCTGATTTTTGCCTCATAAAATGTACCCATGACATCCTAGAATACTCATCAACAACCACTAACATATATTGCCGACCGCCAATAGATGAATATTTATAAGGTCCTCAAGTGTCCATAAAGATCCTTTCAAGCCGTTTAGTTGCTGGATTTACCAGAGGTTTCAGACTCTGGAGCCTTACTGACTTTGTAAGGTTGCATGTGTTGCAATTACATGAGTCAGCTTTCTTGATATTTGGAATACCACTTACTGCTTGTGACATTAACCCAAGGTCTTCTGCTCCTGGATGACTGAGACAACGGTGCCATAACAGAGTCTCCTCCTATGCCTTCGAGTTGGCTTTCATAGCCAATTCCTTTAATTGATGTTCCCTCAATATCCAGGTATCTCCAACTCTTGGGCCTCTAGCAACAATCCTTTCGTCTCGTTTAATTACAACATCCTTCGAACCCAGGATAACTGAGAGTCCTGTTGAAGTGAGTTTTCCGGGAGATAGTAGGTTCGCCTTCAGTTCGGGAATGTGAAGCACTCCTTCAAAGGTCGTTATCTGCCCATTTATCTTGCAACAAACTTTTCCTCGGCCAATGACATTGAGATTAATGTCATTTTTTGCTGTGTTGACTGTCAAATTATACTTTGCGTACTTGATGAACATGCTCCTGTCATAGGTCATATGACTAGTTGCACCGGAGTCAACACACCGGTCATTAGCACCAATTTCTGTAGAGTCAAATGCCGCCGAAGCCATTCCTGCAGTTTCTCGAGCAGATTTTTGCTTCGTTTTCTCCTTGCTTTCTTCATCTCGCCGCTTCTTTTTGTAATCAGGCTTAATCTGCCCAAGTTTTCCACAGTAGTAACACTTTCTAGTTTCCTTTCTTGTGTTAATCGATGAGTTTCCTTCTGCACGGGGTGCAATCTCATCTGGCTTATCTTTTGTTTCGAACTCTACTTGTCTTAATTTTTCGACTATCTATTCAAACGAAAAATCCCTTGCCACAATCTGAATAGTTTCCACTGTTGTCAAATATTTCTTCGAAAAGCATTGGAGTAACGTATCCTTCTTTGACAAATCTGAAGGCCTGTCCTCAATAGATATACCCCCTATTCGAGCTTGTAAATATGACAACAATGCCGCAACATTGTCTACCCTCCTCTTTGAATCTGGCAAGGAAAACTGGGACTGGAGCAATGACAACGTTCCCTTGCTACATCCTTTGTTTATTTCCTCCAACTTATTTAAAATGTCCTTGGGTGTTCTAAGCCCAAGTAAGTAATTCCTTTGACTGCCTGTAGCAGTCTTAAGAGCGACTGTAATTTTAGCCGATTTTTCTCTTACATGTTGGTCAGCATTCTTTGGGATATCTTTGTTGATAAAATCCCCCCAGCCCTGTGATTCAAGATAATCTTCAATCACATCTCTCCACTCAACATAGTTTGAGTAAGTTAGGCTTAGACCCTTAAGCCACTGTATTGTGAAGTCCCTCGAATTGTCCATGTTGTGGTATTCTGTCTGTAATATAACAATCCTCCACAGAGTTGACAACGAAAACGAGTTGGTTTATCTAGATAACCTGATACGTGCTAATGAACAAAATCCCAGTTGCACAGTGAGCAAATCCAGGCTCATAACTATATTCCAATAAAACCCTTTGTTTGCAAAGAGCGGGGTAATTTTGGTTGAAGCATTGACAGCATTATTGGCAGCAAATTCGGCCATGGGTAGCCATTTGTAAACATCTTCCTGATTATAGTCGATATAGTGTCTTAGGTACTGTTCCATAAATGAGTTGGTGCTTTCTGTCTAACCATCTATCTCTGGGTGATAGGCAGTGGAGAGTGGTATATTGATTTGAAGGCAATGGAACTGCTTCCCAAAATTCTGCGATAAATAATGGTCTTCTATCAGATACGATAGAGTCACACAAGCCATGGAGTTGCTAGATATCACGAACAAATAGCTTTGCAAGATCTTTTGATGTCATTTTTGTATGACAAGGAGTGTAGTGTCGTTCTTTGGTGAGGCGATCTACTACAACCATAATACTATTAAAACCCTTAAATTCGGCCAAAGTACCGACAAAGTCTACAGATATATCGCGCCAGCGTTGGGCTGGAAGGGGAAGGGGCTTGAGTGAACCTTGATATTTGAGGCAAGAGACTTTGTTTCGAATGCAATTATGACAGTTCTTGACAAATTGTTTGACTTTTTTCGAGAGGCGGGGCCACTGGTAATGGTCGGATATAGCTTGATACAAGGCGTTCTTACCTGGGTGGCTCTTTTCGCAACTATCATGGGAAGTTTTTAAAATCAGAATTCTCAACTCATTATCTGGGACGTAAAGCCTGCCACAGAAATAAAGGCAATTATTACAGATTTCACATTCCGAAAGGGAAACTTCTTTTGAATGTGGAATTCCTTCAGGCTTTTTCATCTCAGAAACTATTTTAGTCAGCCATCTGTCATTTCCTTCCCTATAGCCTTGTTCAAGTAACCAGGAAATTTTTGTGTTGAGCAGTTCTTCCACAATTTTTTGCAGGATTACTGGAGACAAATAAGAATTAGGTTTGAGCTCTGGTGCAGTTTTACTATCTTTCAGTTCTTCAATGATAGACTTGTCAAGCTTGTCTGACAGAAGTAATGTTTGTTTCTGAAATTGCACCCGGGGGTCGAATCTATCACTAGGGAAATCTTGGGAGCATTGAGTTAGGGAGTCGGCTTTAGTGTTCTCTATTCCTGGACGTGACTTTATAACACTATCAAATTGGGATAAGAAATTGCTCCAACAAACTTGACGTCGAGATAGCTCTTTAGTAGTCATAAAATACTCAAGATTACAATGATCTGTGAGAACAGTGATAGGATGATATGAGCCTTGTGTTGTGCTCAGCTAAGGTAGCCCTGGCAGGCAGCGCATGGAGGGTGAGTGTGTCATCAAGGTACCTCAGGCATGGACAACTCACATGACATGTTTGGCGCATTTGTTCAGGGAAGGCACACTGTATGAGTAAGCATGATGGGCATATGATTTGCTGGTAAGCGAGTCCATGGGGTATAAAAGGGGAGTATTTCCCACTGTAAATTAGAACAGACATCCATAGAGTCATCTACAATTTACTCTCGATAAAGCATCATATCTTAGCCGTCAAACGCAAGTGTACGTTCCCCATTTCATATACCAAGTAAAACACCTTGAAGCTCAGCTCTCCATCCCTCGAAGCATCGAACTATAGCCAGGAGCTCCTTATCATGAATTTCATAGTTACATTCTTCGCTCTCAAGTTTTTTTGACATGAATGCAATAGGATAAAGTTTGTTATTTTCATTTTTTTGAGAAAGTATTCCGGCGGAAACAAAATCAGATGAGTTGGCTTCAACAAAAATTTCTCTCGAAGGGTCAAAGTGATGCAAGACTGGCGCTGTGATAATTGACTTCTGGAGTGATTCAAATGCTGTTTAACAGGCATTGGACCACATAAATTTAACATCTTTCTGTTGTGCTGGCTCGGTTGAGTTGTTAGGAGGTAGGGGAACTGAGGATGGGCTGCTGGATTAGGAGAGGGTGGAAAATACAGGCTGGTGCACAGACGCTGTTCATGTACTCTACAATCTCTTCACCTGCCGAGTTTAGTAAATTAATCTATCCAAAATAATATCATACTTCACATCATCCATTAGATGAAATTATCAATTGTCGGGATGCACATCTAGCATCACCTTCATAGATCACCATTATCAGTAAGAGTTCACATTTGATACCTACTGACACCCATTTGGCCACAGTGATATGCACTCAGTGTCCATTGTGCCATCACCCAGCGTGAGCGCGCCATCTCCGAGACTCACCATTGCACATGAGCCCGTGTAGCTCCACCGACAGATAGCAGAGACATAATTGCTATATACCTCACAGCTCATAACCACAACACTTTCTGGGTGAGCGTGATAAGGAGCCGAACTATTTTGGAGAAATTCTTTATGAATTGGCAATAGAAGTTTGAAAGCCCTAGAGAACCTTGCACATCTTTGAGGCAAGAGGGTGGTTTCCAGTCAACTATACATTGAACTTTCTGCAGATCCATTTTTACACCCTTAGTGGAGATCACTAATCCAAGGTAGGTCACTTCTTCAGCTTCGAACTCATATTTTTTTATGTCACAATGTAGTCCAGCTCTTCCCAATGCGTCTAGCACAGTATTTACATGATCTCAATGTGAAAGGATATTGTCTGAGTAAATCAATATGTCATCAATGTATGCAGTACAGAATACGTCGAGATAGGGCCGCAAGACTTCACTGATATGAGCTTGGAAAGTTTCTGGAGCATTTAATAAGCCAAATGGTATAACAAATGACTCGAACAAGCCATATTTAGTGTTAAATGCTGTCAACCATTTCTGACCCTCGGCAATCCAGATATGGTTAAACGCAGCAATGATGTCGAGCTTGGTAAATGTCAGATTGGGGCGACAGTTTGGGTAGGAGTGAGTAGTAATAGAAAAGAGGGATATAAAGAGGAGATATCTGATGAGGTACTTGAGGTCACTGAGAGAAACTAAAGGTTTGGCTGAAGGGACGAGTTATTGCTGAAGACGAGTGACTGCTGAAGACTAATGGTTTAGCTGAAGGGAACTAATAGTATCTGAAAAACTAGAGGTTGCTAGAGATAATCTAAAGGTGTAGGTTATGACAGAAGACTGAGCGTGAAGAGCTCAGCTTCAGTAGACCAAGCCCTTACTTATTAACATGATTTCTTTCCATCGTTCCATCATGACATAAGTCTTATCCTAATAATAATAGATTACCCATTGCCAAGATCTGTAGTATTGTCATAGCTGCTTGGAAGAAGACTAAAATTAAATCCTAAATTAAGAATGAAACAGGGAATCCTTACAGTATAGTACTTGGAACTACCAAGTTTAGCAAGAGTTTCTTGTAGCAGCGGAAGTGAATATCGGTTTTTGATGGTGATTTCATTCAAACCTCGATAGTCAATGCAGAATCTTAAGCCTCCTACAGGTTTTTTGGCAAATAGGACTGGAGCTGCCGCTGGTGACTTGCTAGTGCGAATGAAGCCCTTCTCCAATTATTCGTTCAGGTACATCCGTAAGTCTTGGAGTTCATTGATAGACATATTGTACAGAGAGCCATGTTGTCGACGGCTAAGAATAACCACCGAAGAAGTTGGACAGGGAAATTTCTCGGGTCACAAATAAGGACTGTCCATACGTACGTGGGTTGATTGTTTCGGTCAGTGCTTGCACTCTGTATTTAGAGCTGCAGGTTATTCTATTCCTAGTGCATGTCTATATTTAGAGATCAAGAGATCAAGTGAATCATGATCAGTGTATATAGTCCTAGAATTCCGGGAGAAATAGGAATCAAGTTGTTTTTACTGAGTTATCTTTTACTTTAATTACATACACTTCGCCTATCACAGGTCAGGCTCCCAGTTACCTGACACATGTGGAGGCGTTATACCAGGCTAAAGATCGATTTTATGATCGCAATCCCTGTGAGGGGGTAATATGTCTGCAATTTTGTAGACAAAAAAGTTTAAATGATGATGGTAATGTAGCGGGAGCTTTTTTGCCGGGTTAGGTCTATCTTTAGTTTGGAGAGCGATTTGGATATCTTCAAGTGAAAATCCAGCTAATTGCATGTCCGCAGCTGTGGGGTCGAATTTTGGTCTAGCAGAGGTTTCTCCTCTAACAGGATGTAGTTGTTAAAGTTATGAGCTTGAGCGAAGATGGAGGTTGTAGCGGAATCAGTGTCGGCGGTTAGACCGATGCAGTAAGTCTCGTATGAGGTTGTGAGAGTAAGATCCGAGTGGAAACAATTGTATTTAGATGTATGATTCAGAGTAAAACCGAGATGATAAGAGTGAGGTTGCGTGTTTGCATATCTTATCAACTGTGGTTTTTGACCAGTATTTATCAATCTCCATGGATCGTAAGTTATGATCCATGTAGATGTAGATCTATGTACATACACATATATGGGCCAGGAATATAAAGCTAAATACATGTGTGTTGGTAATAGATACGAGAAAACTATAACCTGCATTTGAGACATAGTCATCTGCTGGAATGCTAGTGTGAAATAAACGCTAATGCGCATTAAACTTTCGGTGAATGATGTATTGATAACAGTGATATAGAATGAGGAATTTGATAGTCAAATTAGCCGGACTTACTAATAAGTTACTCTTGGCATTCCAAGATATATCACATTTCAACAGTAGTGCTCGCAGTAATTTTTGTGCATCTATCAGATCAGTGGGGGATTGGGAGGAGCTTAGTTTAGTTGGTAGATTTTTAAGATTAACACCCAGCTCATGGATTCTAGCATCCACTTTGTCTAGAGAAAGGGAAAATATTTACAAGTCACTTTTCTTTGATAGCTTCTAGAACACGTCAGAACCAAACTTTCTTGGCTGTCCCTTACCAATTTTTCCTGTGTCAGCATCTGGGCTACTAGCACTACTTTTAAAGTTCGGGAAGGAAGTTTTCTGCGTTTGTCTCAGAGCACAATGAAAACAATTTCTTTTACAAAAGATTGAATCGAAAATGACGGTATCTTGAGGCCAATATACTGAAGGGTTATGTTGTCTGAGCCACTTGCGGCCCAAAATGAGTTCTTATTTGCCGAGTTTTGTGAGAAATAATACCAGTGTCTCCCCATGGCCATTTACATCAATGTGTACAGATGTAGTATGAGTAATACGTGCGGCTGGTGTGCCGTCCACAAGGTAAAGTTGACGTAGTTGATGGAGTAAATGAACAGGGAGATTTCGTTTTTGCGCAAAGTTGATATTGTGGAAATCATCAGTTGCACCACAATCAAGGAACGCTTGGGTGGAAAAACTTATTTCACTAGACCCTATGGTGCACAGGAGAAGAAGATGATCTGTGTGGGGGGTTGAAAGGGATTAAATTTGTAGTTCTTCGCTCTCAATGATTACAGTGCCTTCTTCCTCTACCATAGCAGAATCTGATAATCTATCTGACTGACTACTCTGATGTCTCTGATTGCGACAATAATCAGAGACTAAGCATTTCCCTCCTCAAGGTTAGTCTTGTTATCAGGGGACTTTCTTTTGCCTTCATTCCAGTGAGCTTCAGCGCACACTCTTGCCTGATGACCTGGATTGTAGCACCAGCTACAAAGTTTATTTTCAAAACAGCATATTTGCTTTGCGTTTTTCTCAGCTTCATTCCAAGACACGCAATGGTTGATGGCATCTGCTGCTGTCCAAATAATGGTGGGGCTTGTTTTAGCAGCGCTCAAATCCATCATGTCTTCTCCAGTGGGAACAGGAAGAGAGTTTGTGGGCAGTAGAAAGGACGAGTGATTAGCGGGTGCTAGTTTATTCTTAGTATAATTTGGATTGGAAGATTGGAACACAGCATATATATGTCGAACTTCAGCTTGGTATGAATTGAGGTCTGTAGGCATGTTTTGACGTAACATGACGCGGTTCTGAATCTGCAATACAATTAGCAGATGGAGGGAGTCGTAAAAATGATTTATTAGTGCGTCGTTGGATAGACTGCTCTTCTGAGCAACTTCAAGCCAATCAGAGATTTGTGAGGAAGTGTCTTTTTGGCCCTGTTTAATAGCAAGAATCTGGCAACAAGCGTCATTACATTCGTCAATATCGCCGAATGTTTGCTGTAGCAAAGCCAAAATAGCATCACTGGAGAGAAAATTAACCGTGCCATCTCTATTGATACCATGTGAAATCGTCGAGAATGATTTCCCTCTAAGCCGAGACACCAAATATATCATCTTTGATTGCTTGGATTGGTACAAATCTCCATTAGCAAGAAACTTCATGTTCATTTTTCGGACAAAAATTGGGAGTTCTTTTTGCAGTTCAGGTATGTCTGCCGAAAAAAATTCTGGGTCCGGGTGTTCAGCTGATTGGGGATAGCTTAATGGGACACCTGTACCGGTAGCAGCAATTCTTGTTTCTAATTCGTGATATATTATGATAGGTCTATGATTCGGGTGTACATACAATTTGTGGGAGCTCGCTGCTAGTGATCACAGATTGGCTGCTAGTCCGGACAGGTCAAGAAGAGTATTGGAGAATGATCTCTGTAGAATGAGGAAAGACTGGATTGCTTTCTCTATCTACTGTGGAGGAAAGCTCTTTACTTATAGTCCCTAGACTATTGCTTACTAATTATACTAACTCAACAAAGCAGGAGCAAACAGAGCAAATGCATGCAGTTGCGTGACCATCATAACTGGAACTGTGCACTGTAGCTATGTGGGTCCAGGCACAGCATGATATTTTTTTTGAGAAGTGAGTTTTCCTTCAGTACTTCAGAGCTGGCGGCAACCTGCTGTTTAATATGTTGGAGTTTTTGTTGTAGTAAATTATTTTGCTGTTCTAATTGGGAACTGGAATTGGTTATTGAATTCTTTGAATTTTGAAAGTTCTGCACTGTGTCTGTCAGCTCCTGGTTCTTCTCGAGTAGTGTGTCTTAATCATTTTTGTATTGATATATTTGTTTTTCAATAAGTGTGTAAGAATTGGCTAAGGCCATAATTTCATTGCTTAGTCCTGTAATATTTATTTCTGTATTACCACCTTGCATGGCGGTAATAAAAAGCTGATTGTTGGGGACTGAACAGAGCAGAGGATAATTCTGGACAAAGGTAGCATTGTGATCTCGAAACTCATTCGAGGAAGCAGGTTTTCCTGACTGATATTGTGATGTGACGCCTGCTTCGAGATTCCAAGGGTTGTGATCCATTCTCGTTAAAGATTCTGAGCTCAAATTTAAAATTGGTCAAGTTGGGCATAAATTTTTTCATAAGCTAGTCTGAGGAGTATTTCTTAAAACGGGAGATGGATATTACGCACTGTGGCAGTAATAGTTGTTTATGGCCTGGTAGACAATATATCATAGTAGGGAGTGAGGTGTATGGGGACCGGCAATGTCTGATCTGGTGAATTAGATTGTCTACAAAGAGGAAAGAATCTAGTACTATGAAACTAACAATTATTTACGGACACATTAGCGTGCATTTATACATGTCCATATATCATGTGACTACTTTGCCTGAACGCCTTGCTTCCTTGACATTGCTCAATAGGTTGACCACATTATTATTGCCTTGTGAGGAGGATTATTTAAGAATGCCGCTGAGGTTTGTGATAAAAATATGAGCCTCTGTACTAATTTGTTCCAGTGAAGCCAGTTAGAATTCCTTAATTTCGGAATTGGAGACATTTTGACAATACTTTTGAGTCAATCTGTAAGTGTCCATATCTCAGTCTTTTTGTTCGAATCTTTCAGAGAGTCTTTGGTTTCATCAGCGCTCGCAAAAGACAATTCCGTAGATTATGAGTTTGTCATCGGAATATTTTCCAGAAATTGTTTTGATATTTGCCTCTTCAGAGGGCATGGACATACTTGAATCTGATATCTTCTAGATGCGCGAAAGCTGCAGTATGATGCGGACAGGTTAATAGTAAGGCAATAGCACAATAGAAGATAAGATATTTACTATTATGTTGGGCTGTAAGCGGAAGCAACATAAGGGCCATAACCTGTGATGTATGGAACATAAAGAATTAATATCCAGTGCGCTAGCTAGCTGGGTGTTGGAAAATGCTGCTTAGTCAGCTTGGTGATTTGGTTAAGCCCCCTCACCCTCTGTATTTAGCACACACACATTTTTCATATATCTTACTGCACTGCAATACATATTCTCCACATACCTTATCTTACCCTCTATCTATTCTCGCCACTGTGACTCCACTCTCTCAATAATCATAACAGGTTATGAGATCGGTGTTTAACAATAAATCAACTTCCGTTAAAATATCAGCGAAAATTTTTCTATCCATAGGATTAAAAGACCATGATAACCACAATGGTCTCCCCCAATATAAATCCGACTTGGGGAATATTGTAATCCTAGGACTCAGCACATATACTGAGTGGCGCATTACCTGCAAAATGACTTTGATAAATGCGGGGGCACTTAATATTGCTGATGGCTCATGGAAGAGACCATCCAGCTCTGACACAATGAACATCTCTCGCCCAAACACTCGGGCTTTTTCACCCAGTAGCACTCACAATCAAGAATCATCTAGCATGACAGACTCCGAGTTTTGTGTGCAGGAAGAGAGATGGTTTTCCAAAGCGCGGCAGGCGCAAATAATAATATCAAACTCAATTGAGACTCAGTTAATGGAGCAGTCCCTTGAGTTCATGAGAAGGATGGACCCTGCTGAGCCATGGAATTTCCTCCAACAGATGGACCCAAATAAAGATCCAACAAACATTGCAGAATTAAGGTGCAAGTTTACTTTAGTCAAGCTTGACCCATCAAAAGATACAATACAGGCAATAGTTGTGCGCCTTAATAATCTGAAAGTTAAGCTATCAATGACGTCTCGACCAGTAACTGAAGAAGATGTAAAAGAAAAATTGATTGCTTTTCTCCCAAAGGACAATTCAGCATGGTCTACTGCGCGGCTACAAGCTCTAAATATGGGTAAAAGTCTCGCCGAAATGACCATTTATCTTCAATCTTGTGAGGCAAACATAAGTAACAATCAGGTCCCTCAAGTATTGACAGCTAATTTTGCACACAGTAACTTAAGCAAAAAAGGAAGAGGTAAAAACCGAAGTAGGCATCATACATCCAACTCTGGTCGACGTGATAATGCTCGTGGAGGTCCGAGACGAAATCGAAGGCAAGGAGAAAATAAAATGGATACAAATAAATGTCACTTGTGTGGTAGAATTGGGCATCTAGAAAAACATTGTCGCATAAAGCTAGCTAAGAGTAGAGAAGTCAAGGCAAACGCGAAAGATAAGGATGATGCCCGTTTTGTACAAGTAAAAGACCTCAATACATATGACTCAAACTACTTGACGTCTCATATTGAAGAAAAGAGTAAACCAACCTACAAAGGAGATTTGACCAAGATAATAACATTCTTGAAATTAAAACCTAGTAAAAAATATCACTGACAGTTTAAAGCAGTGTCTGCAAAAATACAAAAAAATGTAACAAGCTGGATCATCAACTTCCAAAAGTTTTTATGGCTCTACAATACTAATGCTACAGCATTTCCAACTGTCACAAGTCATGCACTACTTGCCAAACCTAGAGAAGTGCTCACAATTATCGACTCTGGCGCATCAGAGCATTTTAGTGGCATAAGAGGTAACTTTTCTAATCTAAAGAGATGGAACACACCGAAATCTGTTCAAATTGTAGATGGTAAAGTTATTCAATGCGAAGGATATGGTACTATATCTTTTAGGACAAGTGAAAAGCAGATTGAGCTGAAAGAAGTTTGGTTTATCCCCGAGTTTGGGCACATGCAACTTCTGTCTGTCTGGGCCTTTAACAATAGAGGTATAGATGTGAAGTTTGTAGATGGACATTGTAAAATGATAAGAACCGGGCAAGTATTATTTGAAGCCCACGGAGAAGATGGTGTCTTCAAAATCAAGACAAAATCAGTACCCCAAGCAACATCAGCTACTGAAGCTAGTCTAAAAATACCACAAGAAACTGAGACAGAATGGGAAATCTTACACAGAAGAATGGGCCACATCAACATCAAAGACATTGACAAGATATTGAAAGCTGGTCATACTGGTCTAACTATCCCAAATAAGAAAAGATCAATTCCCATTGGATCTAAATCCTGTGAACCATGTTTAGCAGGGAAAATAAAAATAACTTTCAACAAGAAATCTGACAGTCGCTCAACTACCACTCTTCGTCGAATTCATTGTGATATCTCAGGTATCCAGTCTATCTCTGTTCGTGGATATTGATACTACTTTCTTATGGTAGATGATGCAACAAGAATGTGTTGGGTCAGACTTTTGAAGACAAAGGAGATGAACGTAGTTCTGACCACATTCAAGCAACTGAAAGCTGAAGCTGAGTTGCAATCCAGTTGTAAAATTATCTACATGAAAGCCGACAACAGTAGGAGTGAGTTTGGCTCTGCCCTTCAACACTACTTGAAGGAAGTAGGAATAGTGTTAGAACCAAGTCCTCAATACAAACATTCTATGAACGGGGTAGCTGAAAGATGGATGGGTATTATAGCTGTAATTGCAAGATCCATGTTGTACGAAGCACAACTACCTCATCAGCTCTGGGATTATGCTATTGAGCATGCAGCCTGGATCAAAAATAGAGCCCCCTCATCCGTGCTACCCTTCAATAACAATGATACTCTAATCAAATGTACTCCATACAGTGCATATCATGGGAAACCTGCAGATCTCACTCATCTCAAAGTATTTGGTTGCAAAGCAGACGTACTTAACCCTTCCGAGTTAAATCCTCAAAAATGGCAACCCCATATCAGAGAAGGAAAATTTATTATGATAGGAATGACTTCTACGAAAATTTGGAAGCTACTTGATACGCTTACCCTAAGAAACACAATCTCTGCAGATGTTGAGTTTAATGAATATGAATTTCCTAAAATTGATATTGCACTCTTTGCTCTACCTGGTAAGCCAGATATGCTAACACCAAGACAAGTACCTTTAGAGCGAATAAAGATGTACCAGCCTCAGCCTATAGAAGCTAGATAGAAAGGTGTCAAGCAAACGCGTAACAAATACGCTGCAATTCGCACAATTGAGGCTGAGAATACTTGAGGTCATGACTCTGAATTGCAAAATCCTGTAACTCGCCCGAGAGAGGCTAGAGACACGTCTGATCAACGTTATTTATAGAAGACTCCCAATATGGTAGAGCAGATACCCAGCAGCAATATGGCAGAGCATCAGACTGCTGTTTTAATGCGTGAAAGAGGCTGCCACCAAAATGCGCAGAGGAAAATCTCACAAGAAGCTATGGTTAAGCCCAACTGTCCTACTTCTGTAGAGGAGGAAGCCACCATAGAGCTAGCAGAGCAAGTAAATATAGCAGAGCACATGCTCACAAGTGAGAATACTCCTGAGATTATTCACGAAGCCATTGAATCATCAATTGGTCAGTCTCCTTGCTCCCCGCCAAAATTGAGATTTGGTAGACCGCTGAGAAGAACGGCGAAGGCTGTATTCAACCATGTCATTACAGCAAATGCTATCTCTGCACAAGCAGTGCATATTAATGTTGGTGAGCCTTCATCGGATCAAGGGCCCACTCCTCCATTTGAATCTATTACTGTTGAGCAGGCCATGCATGAAGACCCCCGGTTATGGAATGTCACAAAATGAGGTCGTGATCTGTACGGTCGAACGAAGTAATCAAAGTCTATTCTGATTATCTTAAGTAATGAAAATATAAGAGTCGCTCTATGATGCGCAGGAGAGTGTGTAATATAAAGCTATTTTACAGGGGGTATCTTAGCGGGCCCAGGACCCGTGACATGGAAGGAGGCAATGTAATCAGAATTGCGCTCTCTACAGGCTACAAATACCTACACTATCATGACTGGCTCACCTCTACCTGGAAAGAAAATAATATCTAGCAATATTGTTCTTGGGAAGAGATTCAAGAGTGATGGCAACTTAGAAAGGAGAAAAGCACGAATCGTTGTCCGAGGATTTGAACAGCAATACGGTATTGACTACTTCGAGACTTTCGCGTCTGTTATACGCTATAACACACTCCGGATACTATTATGAAAGGCTGCTATAGAAGATCTTGAGATCGAAGCTCTAGATGTAGACACTGCCTTTCTGAATCCAAGCTTTGAAGAAGAGATTTACATGGAGATACCCGGCTTCTTTTCCTTACAACATCCAGGTATTACTCGAGAGAATAATTATCTCAAGCTCAACAAATCTCTATACAGTTTAAAATAGGCATCACACATTTGGTTTAAAGAGGTCAAAGATCATTTTAACAAAATATCTTCAAAAGGAGGGGATCCTGATCCAAATCTCTTTATTGGTCGAGGCGTGTACGTACTTCTCTTTGTAGATGATATGCTTATCATCGGAGAACGGGATAAGGTAAATACTGTTAAATCAGATATCACGAATAGATGAAAATGCAAGTTGCTGGGACCAGTCGACACTTTTGTTGGATTTCAAGTGGAAAGAAACAGGAAAAAGTGCACAATTCGTATTCATCAAACAGCCTACACCACCAAACTTTTTCAGCAACTAAGAATGGAGAAAAGCTTTCCGAAAAATCTCCCATTTCCATTAGGAACAGTGCTAAAGCCAACTAGTGAAAATGATGGCTATCATAAACTTGGAAATGATGACGCTTGCCTCTATCAACAAATAGTTGGATCTGTCCTCTATATTTCTAATGGTACAAGACCAGATATATTGTATGCAGTAGGACAACTTGCGTGATTTATGTCTGACCCCAATTCCAACCACCTAAGTATGGCAAAACATCTACTCAGATACCTAAATGACACAAGGTCGCTCGGGATGAAGTACAGATTTATTGATTCAACAAAGATTTGGGCAGCATTGTGGATCCTAAACGTAGCAGGCTACGTAATGTAACATAGACTACTAAATGCGGTTAGCCTATAATTAGTAAGCTACGCACAAAGTGTAGATTTCAGAGTTGGGAGTTAGGAGGAGAAGATAGACAAATTTGTTAGAACTCAAGCTTAACTATTGCATTCTGTGGAACTAGCTGTAGTAGAGCCACGAGTTATATTTGTCACCATCCTGTTTCAATTGTGATCAATCGAAACCCACAGCATGGACAGATGCAACATGGGGGACAGAAAACAATAAGAGATCTTTCCAAGGACAGACCATTATTTGGAATGGGGGCGTCGTAACATGGTCCGCTAACCGACAGAAAAGCACAGCGCAGAGCTCAATGGAAGCAGAGATTATATCCGCTAGTGAGGGCGCAAAAGAAATTGCTAGGATGGAGAAAATTGCACATGATATAAATATTAGAGTAATGAATCCCCCATTGCTACATTTAGACAACGAGGCTGCAATAGAGCTCGCCAAAACCGCCAAATTTCACAGAAGAGCTAAACATATCGAAATAAGGCACTTCTACATACGAGATGACATGGTGATGAAGAAGAGACTAACTGTTGTATTTACGCCAGGAACTGAACAGATTGCAGATATTTTAACGAAACAGTTACCAAGAGATCAGTTTACAAAATTGTCCTTCAAATCAGGTTTATCTAATTGGATAATCAACGCCCTATCTTAAGCAGATATTGATACTTGGGGCATTAAGATAGCATGCCATGATGATCGAGGGAAAAGAGTACTCTTGTACCACAATGCAGTTTCATTTTCTGCAGGACTACTGAACTCTTCAAGCAGAGATGTAGGAGTCACACATTCCAGTGTTGTGGGAGCTAACAAGGCTCTACAGTATTGCAGAATGGGGGCGTGTTGGAAAATGCTGCTTAGTCAGCTGGGTGATTTGGTTAAGCCCCCTCACCCTCTGTATCTAGCCCACACACATTTTTCATATATCTTACTGCACTGCTATACATATTCTCCACATACCTTATCTTACCCTCTATCTATTCTCGCCACTGTGACTCCACTCTCTCAATAATCATAACACTAAGGATGTATACATAAGATCACGTGCTATTCTAGGTGTAAGGATTCCTCTTCCAATCCTTCCTTCAGTATATAATTTTACCATTCTTTCTATGTTGCTATGACAACAGTACATTCCGTGACACAAGGGGGGGTCTGGAACAGAGATTGTTTTTTGTACCACCTGATGACCTGATAAATCTCGGTTAGATTGGATATCTTCTCTATCTTTTGACGCCAGTACTCTTGTTTTGCTTTCCTAACAGTCTTGCCAAAGCCCGACGTTCCTTTGTGGTGTTTGTACCGAGACATCTGGTGCGGCAAAAATTTTGATGAGCTTCATTGCATTTGGCATTCCACCATGGGGTACTCCTTGACTTTTACCGTGATCTAGGGCAGGCTGCTTATAGAGCACCAGATAATGCATCAACAAAGAAAGATACTTCCTCACTTAGGTTTGCTGAGGGCAGGGTTATGAGCTGGTCAGCAAGGTTTTGACGGAAAGCTTCCCAGTTGCAGGCAGCGTATTGAAGCGGACTGATGGCGGGAGTATCAGGGCCGTCATCTGGAATGTGCGTTACAAGAATTCTATGGTCTGCGCCAGCATCTAGATCTTGGCGGATTTTGCAAGAGGGATGAGACCTGGCTTGCACAAAGCAGAGATCCAGTACTCCTCCTGCGTCATGTGTTGGGATTCCATATGGGTTTAGAAGAGACAGGACTTTATTGAAAGACCAGACCAGTAGGGAGTCTCCATGGGCCAAATGGTGTATATTAAAATCCCCTGCACGGAGATTAGGGCTTTCGGTTATTGTGAAGAGAACTCTTAGGCCTTCCCCTGCATCAAAGGAGCCCGCTGGGGCGTTGTATATATTCCAACGATCAACCATACGCCTCCCTCGACGGTCAATGCAGACACAAATTAGATCGCGCGAATAAGCTTTTGGCTGAAAGGGAGAGAGACCGCGACCTTTCCGAACATACATCATAACTCGAGGCCGGGCTATCCATTCGGAGATAGGAGAAAAAGTTTGGAATCCCGGGTGGGTTTTTGTGATTTTACGGGAGAAGTCCTAGAATATCCAAGGCTCTTGGATAAGGATCATATCGGCTCCTGATTGGGAAGCGAGAGCAAGTGCAAAGTCGTGTGCTGGGCCAGATTTGCCGACATTGACCTGAAATATGCAGAGGCCAGAGACCGTCTACTTTTTAATTCCTCTGCCGCGGACCATCAAAGTTGTATTTCGGTGGTGGGAGTTGAAAGCTGCGCCGGAACTTCCTGTGTTTAGGTGATTATGCTCCCGCAACACTCCATTCCGAGGTCGGGAGTTGGTACAGCGCTTTGATTTTCAGGCACTTGAGGTATTTGAGGGGGATTTTTGGCCTGCCAAGCTTTTTGGCCTTGTGTAAGGATTCTCCTTCCCATTGTGACGGCTTGTAAGCCGATAATTACCTGTAGCCTACGCTGTCCAACGTTGGCTTAGCATGACACTAGGCGGAGCCTATTCTCGGAAGTAGGGGCTTACAAGTGGCAATATCAATATTGTATAGCTTCCGAGAATGAGGCGCAAGAGTGGGATACGAGAATGGATGTGCAGATATACGGGTAAACAGATAGAAAGCCGTGTCATTGGCTGGGATAATAATCATGTATAGAGTAGCTGTTATTATCCTCTTCGATCTATAGTTCACCATAGATTGAAAATAAACTACCTCTGACCATAAGGTTGCCCAAGTGCCTATGCTTAGACTGTGACACCCATCCTAACTTTAGTTTATAATTTTAACCTTCTCCTGATGTTGCTATGACAACAGAACAGTTCTTGGCACTGGTTATTATGTTGGTACTAGTTTAGGGCCTATGTTATGATGAGCTAGTGGAAGGAGGGCAGGTATATATATGATGGCATGGTCTGTAGAGATGGAGTCCGCGACGCTTAGTTCTCTGTCACAACCAACATCATCGGATTACCTCAGATTACCTCTGGTCACCTCCAGTCACCTTTTGTACCTTTAGTTACCATTAGTACCCACTCGAACCTCTAGACATTTTAGCAATTTATAAAACCCACCTTTCAAATCTTTAGCTCCTTCTAGTAACCTCCAGTAGACCTTCAGCCATCTCTAGCGATCCATCCGACCTCTTCTCGCCCTTCTATTCCGCTTCAGGACAAGCGCCTACGCTCCAATTTGACACTAGGCTACTCATTACAATACCGGAGAACACCACCAGGAGACGGAACACAACACCTTCCATCGTTGGCTTGTGTTTATAGTGTTAGCTGCACTCTCGCAAGCGAATTCTTGGCGCGCACAAAGCACAATTTGTAAAACTATTTCCAAAATTCGGAATTTCACGCCCTTCGAGGTAATATCCTTCCTTTGCATCATCTTGTGAACTTGTCCTGATCCCTCTGACGTCCATCCCCAAGAGCTATCTCCCAGATTTGTGCGCCACGCTTTGCTTCCTCCGTCGGGTATAAATATCGGCGAAGGCGTGGGCGTGTATTTGGTGGTCAACTGAGACCAGAGAAGGTCGAGGAGTGGTGTGATCATTGGAATGAGGATCTACTAGGTTGTACTTGTAGACTTGATGAGACTTAGGTAGAAGTCAAACTCGTTGGGTGCGAAAAAACGACGTGGAGGAGTATTTTGGATCATTGCCTCGGGGGCCAACTTCTTTGATATTGCGAAATTTGACTGAACTTGGCTTTGGGAGAACATTTCACTCCCAGTTTCATAGAGGACACGGCGTACAGATGTTCAGTCTTGCCCTTCCTGGTCTGTGACAGTCGTAGTGAAGAGATAGTGTCAGAATATTTCCTATGGATCCTTTGTTTGAGGTAACTCAATAACAATAGTTTAATTCATTTGTATCTATCTTCACTTGAGACGGGGCGCCAGGGCCTTGATGACCTTAAACACTCGGCACATGATATATTCTTACATAGCTATTACTAATAATTACCCAATTGTCCTTACATGATCATAATAATTATTACCGCCCAGAGTCCGGCTTCCTTGCTTCAGGCCTATCAAATAAAGGTTGTGTCCTACTATTCGACTGACAGATGATTCAAAAACCACAACCACGACACTACGCTACGCTACGTATTGAGAGTATCAATTACCCGGATCTACCAACACTTATCAGTCTTAGCATGTCCATTCGAGAACCCTTCCCTCTTCCATCCCACGTCCCAACTGCCTGTCCTCCCTCAGGCTGTATAGCCCCATTAGAGAAACAGTCGTCCACGAACCAGGACCAGAGCTTTGTCTACTATGACATGATTTCCAACTTACAGGTATATGTAGTGTCCTTATTTTGTAGTGAGGGATAGCTGGTAAGCTGTGGATCAAGCTCCTGTTTGCAATTGGAGTAACTCTTTGAGCGGTCCCTAAGTCGGAGTACTCGGAACCAAATGTTTGGACTGACAATGATGAGAGGTCGTGGATTTTAGATATGGCCATTTTAGGATTTGGATGCCATTCTCCTTTGTCATCTTCAATATGCAGAGCACACTGAGCAGTTACACGTACACGACTGGAAGCTGAAAAATACATCTCAACCAGCTGAGAGCCAAGGTTCTTGCTGAGCTGCAGGATTGTGTTGTTAATCTTTAGGAAGGCTCCCTCTTCCATTTACGAGCATTCCTCCCCACAGCTCGATCATTTTCAGTCACTCTGTGATGTAGATCACCAAATAAATGCCGGAGGCTCTCCGGGCTAAGCTTACACTTGTACTGACATCCATCTATCTTGGAAGGATGAAGCCTCTAAGATGCATGTTGCCAATGGAGAGCCGATGTTTGTAATTTACTCTGACTCATTCATACTTCCATGGCAATCTTAACTGCAATCAACAAGTCTCCAATCCTACCGGCTCCTGTTAAAAGTAATTATTACAAACTTGATCATTTTGAAAATAATCAGTCAACCATAAAAGTGACTTGTCCCGCAATCACGTCTCTATCTGATATCAGCTTCCTCGGCCTTTCACACTTCCTGGGGCCACTCCAGGTTACAATTGCCACTACCACTATCCCGTTCTTATCAAACTGGTCATTGGTAATAGTAGAAGCATTGTGTCAATCAGTATAGATAATAATATTTCTAGACATCAAAAACAAATACTAAAGAGATCGGCTTCAACATGAAGACTTTTGCTCCGAAACTCGCTATTGTGCTATTTAGCCTTGTAGTCCCAGCACTGGCAGGTGGCTGGACATGTGCCGGCAGAAACTTTGAAGGTGACGAGGTGAGGGCGCAAGCTGAGCATTGGGCTAGGGAGGGCATCGATAAAGTCTCCGATTTTGTAAACGATGAAGGGGGACAATTATACTATTTCGAAGTTGGCCGAGAAACTCAACTTACTGAATGTAGGTGCACATCAATGGTTTCAGACTCCCACAATACTGATTTACTGTGTGTCAAAAAGCATGCACAGGGTGCCGCGCTTACACGAATAAGTCCGGAAAGATATACAATCTTAGGTTTTTGGATTACGACGACGGTCAATGGAAATTGTGCACCCCTTATTAAGAAGACCGTGAAAGCAGTAACCGTTAGACTTTTGAAATATATAATACTGTGGAAGCAAGGCTGACTGTTTACCATAAATGCAATAGTGTCCGTGACGGAAACCGAGTTGGTGATGAATAAATTGATTTAATAAACTATGAGGAGAAAAGAGATCTCTGGCTGCTACTATCAGGTATTTATTAGAGTTGATCCTCGTCGTGAATCTATAGGCTAGTGACTTGTTCTTAGGCACAATACTTCTTACCCAGCCACATATTTCCAGGTGTCACTAAGCTGTAATAACGCTTCAGCCTCCTGACTAGTAGTGCTGTTTCGTTCAGCTTCGTCTCCCCCCCACACAGCCACATAGTAAGAATTCTCGATAATAGGCTTAGGTATCCGCCTAAGCTCAAACTATGGTCAAAATATGTGTTACGGCGTGCCATGCGTTAGATCAAGATCGCCGTTCACCGAGGGTATGGAAAGGTCAAGTGGTGAACACTAGAGAAATGCTTGTCGACGAAGTACTAAAGCTAGAAGGAAGCGGGATTACTAGAGGAATACTCTAATAATATTATAAGATTGTGAGGCTGGAGAACTACTTGGTTGTAGCTCCAGCTTCCTTAAATACAAATAACTATCTAACACAATTTAGCTAGGACTGTGGTTATTTCTCATCACAACTCAAACTGTAACCTCTACCATATCGATTCCTGTTGGCTCATTATCTGGTCTCATCATACAAGTGCAAGTGTTGAGAGTGAGCCGAAAAACTTGTTCCGTGAACTTTCTCTTCAGACCCTCTGCTTAGACTCTGGTTCAAGAATATCTCGCCATGATAGATTGCTCAAACCCCTTCGAGAACAAGGCTGGCGACGATCCCTATGTCGGCTTATTCAGACACTTCTTGGCAACGAAAAGTCCAGGTGAAATTCCGTGGTGGAATCAGAGAAGAGAGGATACTAGAATACGGAGTACCTCAGGGCTAGCTACTTTCGCCACTTCTTTTCATGCTTTACATCGCTGTGCTTTTTGAGGCTCATGGTCTAACGAGCAGGTTTGGTTATGCTGATAACGTTGCTGTTGTCAGAATTGGAAACACCGCGGCGGATGCTATCTCCGCAGCTCAAGACGACCTCGAGAGCTTATTTCTTCTCGCTAGAGAACATAGGATCAAGTTTGACCCAGCAAAGTCCGAACTTCTAGTGACCGGAGGAGGACCTAGAAGGAAAATCAACACAGCTGGCCTTTCCATCATGGTGAGAGATCGTCGAATCGAACCATCACCGTACATCTGATGGCTAGGAGTCTGGCTTAATACCCAGCTGAACTTCAAGCAGCATGTACAGGAATGGACTGGAAAAGCTAATCGTCTGGTCCACTTCTTACGACATTCGAACAGTGTTCAACGCGATGCAGCTCCCACACCTCTCATTTGTGCAGCACAGGCATGCGTTCTGAGTACAGCTCTATACGGGACAGAAGCGTGGTGGCCGGATCTCACTCAAATAACCTCACTTCGAGATAAAGAAGTCGGCACTGTAGTAGGCTGGCATCTATCTCTACTGGACAAAACGATAATGAAAGCTATCCGAGTAGCACCCCCAGCGTAGCGTACCAGTCCCAGTAGCGCTCTTTATCGTGAAGCGGGAATACCCCTGGCAACGATAATTTTTCAGCAAAAGACGCTGCGGTCCGCAGCTCGTAGGCGAAGAATGGATTTCTAGCACCCTCTAGCTCTTTGGGTGGCTGAGGACCCGAAAGAGAAAATAAGACGCTTAGGTCTTAGATCTGGACAAAGAAATCGCTAGTTCAGACAACCAGAACGGTATATGACACGCCTACAAATAAGTGTGCGTCGAGTTCCGACAGCCGAAGGCCCTGGAAAGCTATATTTCCCACGTGGCACTCCAGCATCGACTCCATGTAGTCGAGAAAAAGAAGCTAGGTCTAGAAGCATAAAGCGATGGTTAGCTTCCTATCCAGCTAACACGGTCTGCGCTTTCTCTGATGGATCCTTATCGGGTCCCGGAAAATAATCCTGGGGTTATGTAGTATACCAAGGAGGCAAGCTAGTTGGAAGTGGTTCCGGACCACTTCCCGGAGCAGAGGTATTTGACGCAGAAGTTGTAGGCTGCAATAGAGGTCGGGGAAGACTTACCGATTTGCATACTACTGGACAACCGAGCGGCCACCCAGGCGCTCGATAGAGGAAGATCTAACTCCTCGCAGGCAGTGGTGGACAAGTTTTCGTCGCTGAGACATAATAAGCGTGTGGAAATACGCTGGATACCTGGTCACATGGGGATCCGAGACACTGAAGAGGCCGATAAGCTGGCCAAATCATCCTTGAGAGCTCTCAATAACCAGTCACTAACTTCAGCTACGCCCAATAAAGAAGATCAAGATCTAACCTTTGCGGCATTAAGGAGGTGGTTAAACATCGCAGCCAAGAGCTCGTGGAAGAGTGGTGGCAGATGTACCGACCGAAACGATACAAAGATCTGGACATATTCATGCGTTGCAAAAGACCACTGAAGCTAGCTTCACTAAGATGGGTGTACCATTGTCTTATTGCGGCAAGAGCAGGCCACGAGGACTACGCCGACCACCATCGAAGTTTCAACCCCGAACATAAAGACCTGAAATGCGTTTGCGGCCGAGAGAAAAGGCCTTGGCATTTTTCAGAGTGCCGACCTGCTTTGTTACGTTGTAGAAGCTATGAGAAAGTGGCCCGCCTGGAGCCAAGGAGATGATTGGAGAGAAGGGATGGCAGAAATTTTTTCAATTCCTAACTAGAAGCAGATGTTACAGTCTGCCGAAGAAAGAAAATAAGTACAGTAAATGTCTGAGTTGCGGTGCCCTGCGCCGCATTTCTATCTTCCTGACGCAGGGCACTGTAACTCAGGCATTTACAGTTCTTTGTTTCATTTCTTTTGTCGCTTCTGGCTTTATTGCCGGTCATGTAGGTAGCAATGAGCTGTCAGAGCCCACCTACCCGTGTCACGTCTAAATAGATGTCGGGTTCTTCCTGTCACGTAAAAGATATCAAACTCAAATCTATGACTAGAAAGGACTTGGTGAAAAGAAAATAAGTCTACCAGTACAATAACAATATTAAGAAACCCAAACATCCACGTATCAGTTATCTCATATATCGTGACCCATAAACCCCTACCTTATCTTTATCAATCAACAACAAGGCTTCAACAGATTCTTCTCAACATCTGTCAGTGCTGTCCCCTATGAACCTCTAGCTCTCACTGTAGAGTCTGCAGAGCTGGGATTGAGTAGCCTTCGTCCTCATTTCCATGAACATTCCCAATCGTCTTCATCTTTCATCACGACTTCCTAGCACCATTTTTATAAAACTTTCAAGGATCAGATTAGATGGTAGGGTCAAAGTCCTTCTCATTACCAACGCTTGATCATGGAGGAAAAACTATCCGATGAGTTTCCGGAGTGTACCCAGCACCCGATACAGAGATGGTGGATTGAATCAAGTTGGCCTCGAATGTGACAAAGAATGGAGATATAGATGAATATGCTTAGCTCTTGTGGTCCCGGTGTCCAGGCCTTGCTTGGCTGGGGCTGCAAATTTTTTGAGACTTTTCTCGTACAGGCAGTTTCCATTAGTACCTTTTTTGGGTAGAAAGTTACGTGGAAAAGCTGTCTGAATTCCACGGGTAAATACTGGGCTGAATGCTCATGCATCACGGACAAGAAACCAAAGATCTTTCAAATGACAAACGAGGGAAGGAGACTGTACAAGATATGGCCCAGGTCAGAGAAGAGTCCAATTTACTTGATATTCATAGGCTCAGGTGGCACTAGGAACACCAAACCAAGCCGAATGGTGGATGTTGTGTTAGTACGACCTGGCGAGCGGAATATACGCGATTGATAGTCAGGGACGGTGGAGAAATCTGCTACGACGCGGGCGTAATTTAATAGGAAAGTATATGGCTCGAGAGAAAGGGTCTTGAACTGAGCCTTAAGCGCGCGATAGCGAGGGCAGATTGATGTAAGGGAGAACTTTCTCTACCCTTTCGTAACGTATGAGTTTGCATGAATGGTTTCTTTTGTTAGATCTAGGCTGCTGAACTCTTCGTAATTAATGAACAATCATTATCTCATCGCCGGCTAACATTATTTGTCAATTTGATCAAGGCGGCGAATACAAACAAAAAGTTGAATTTTGACCTGGTAGAGTCTTCTGCGATAGATTTATTGGCATACTTTTTACTGTTAAATGGAGGTGAAGATTATTTTTAATAGGTTTAATTTCTCTAATTTTGAAAAAGTAGATACAAATCCAATATTTCCTCCGTTAGCAGTTAACCTTCCTGTAGAGGACCTGAAGAACCATTATACTGCCAGCCATAAGAAGTGCTGCCGAAGAGAACAAAATAAATCTTTGGGTCGTGTTTAGTAATTCAAACAACGGGTAAGGATAACTAAAAGGGATTCTTAGAATCTAAATCGTATTATAAATCACATTTGAGGCTTACAATTTATTATGTGAGTGACAGTGTTCAACCCAGTTCCAATATAAAAAGGAAATTGTGAAACTTAGCCCAAGTGCTTGGGGAAGTCTAACCCTCCATGGTGGGGAAAGATAGAAGAAGTCGATTCCTAGCAGTAGAGCTGGCATGGCATGAAACCCAATATCCGCAATTGGTGCTAAGTAAAGCCCTGGAGGAATGATGAGGCTTCTATCTATAGAGCAGATACCCCAGTAGAGAATAGTGATGAGAATTTCGAGAGGCGTGAAGCATTGAGCTAATTTGTTCTTAATGTAAAATAAAAATTCATAATGTGTCATATTGGCAAGGACTCCGGCTACAAAAGTAGCCATCGATCCAGTGAGACCGATTATGGTCAAGAATTGAAAATGCCATCCGTAGGATTCGTTGATGTAAGATGGGTTATCATGTAAATATTTGTATGATAGTGAAAACGATAGGATACCTAAGAGTTGCAAGATGTTTGAAATCCTGCGCTTGGGAACGTTGGAGTGACTGCGTCGAGACAGAGCACCTTTTTTTTTGAAAGCCATCGTTGGGCAGATGAATTTCACGCGCGTGATAGGATTAGTTTGGGTTGCATGGGATGGTGAGGTGGACTTAATTGTTTGTTAGTTGAGAGATTACGTAAAATGAAACATATCGCACTCCTACTGGATGTTAAGTACAGTTAGGGCCGGTCCGGATCGGGGTAAATACCGTAAAGGTACAAATATGCCTCGTCCCACCCAATTGACCTGAACCATGCCAATCCCCCTCTACGTGTTGAATCATGACATGTCTAGCGGCTCAGATCATCAGGAAGGCGTACAGAACTGTGTTCCCTTTTGTTGTAAAGTTCAGAGAAGCGAAAACTCTAATGTCAGTCTAATCTTATGTAACTTCGGTATGCACCGTAGATTTGCGTTTTCCTGGCTTGCAGATGTTAAACGAATGCAGCCTCCGACAACTAGTCCCTCGGGCTCTTCTCTGATCGGGTGATTGGGTGCCGCAGCTACTGGAGCAGATAGCTCTATTCTCCTCTTCCATTAGGTGTAGCTAGCGCATTTATGCTGTGGCCCGTGCTGGGTAAACGTAAGATACCACGCAACGAACCGGAGTGAACATTGTACTACAGCCACGGAGAAACTCGAAGCATGAACCACCACCGAAAGGACGGGAGATGCTGGCAGAAAAGGGTTGGGAAAGATTTCTCCAGCTCTTAATAGCAATTAACTGTTACAAGAGGCAGAGCCCATACCGGGAGGAATTTATTCTGCCGAAGTAGATTTTTTTTCAGGACAAAGAGTTGTGAGAAAGGAGGATAAGCCCAGAGCGCTTACTTTTCTTGGAGTTAATTCATAATTTATATTTTGCATACAGATTTGACAAGCAAACTATGTGTTTAGGATGTAGTGTGTCCCCAGGGAGCATAGATCCGTATCACGCCCATGGAGTGCACGGCGTAAGCCTGATACGACATGAATTCAAATCAAACCAAAGGAAACAACTAGCAGACCAGAATAAAACAAAATGAATCTTTCAAGCGAACCCTCGCACTTCAAACGAAACAGCCGAGTAGGAGAGCAAAGACAGAACACCTGTCCGCGGTGCTCTATGAAACTGGAAGTGAAATATTCCGTCTTAGTCAAATTCAATTATATTCTGCTGCACCAAAGAATCTGGCCCACGAGGCCATGATTCAAATTACCACACCACGTCAACTTTTCATTCCAAAAGAGTTCGAATCTTGCCTAAGCCTCATCAAGTCTACAAGTACGAACAAGTATATCCTCATTCCAATGATCACATCTCTTGTCGGATTTATCTGGCCTCAGCCGGTCACTAATTACATGCCCACGCCTATATCTATACCCACAGGAGGAAGCAAAGCAGGGCGCACAAATATGGGAGGCAGCTCTTTGAGATTGACGTGAGAAGGATCAGGACAAGTTCACTAGATGATGCGAAGGATGGATGCAGTCTCGACGGGCGTGGAATTTTGAACTTTGGCTAGGAGTTTTTACAAATTGAGCTTTGTGCGTGCCAAGTCTTCAGTTGCGAGAGTGCAGGCGACACTAAAAAGACCGCATTGGTTGGATGGTGCGGTGGTACATCGTCTTGGCCGGTCTGCCAAGTAGAGTCTGGATAGCTGAGACTTATATCCCACTCAAGACAGTAGATCGCTGGTTCAAATCCAGCAAAACACAACCACGTTTCTCGCGGCGCTGGTATGCATGGATGAGGAAGGCATGCTTGGATAATCAAAGGGTTTGAAACGTTCCTACGGTGGGTACTCATGGAGGAGGGTCGACTGCTTGTGTAAACAAGCATACCTCATAGTGGTATTTGCGAATGAAATCTAGAGCATGAGTGTCTCTAACGTCAAAAGAGTCATCCAACATGTATACATTGCACCGGTCATGTGTCATAGCTAGATATCTGAATACACATTAATTGATTTAAAAAAAAAGAAACAGCCAGCCTGCCCGTCGAAATCTTCTTGAGGCACACATGCTCCAATATTTAGGTCCCTGAAAGGACCTACCTGTCCAGAAGACAATCTATTCCGCCTATGTTAAAATCAAGCTGCCCAAGTAATGGAGAGGAAGTATTGGAGTTATGAACAGGAGGTAAGATCTTGCTCGCTGGACGGAAATAGTCCGGAAACTCCAAGCAAAAAGGTCAGACAGAGGTGGGGAAGGTGGCGGAGCGCAAAGAGTGGGCAAAATCCTGAGCCAAATAGAAACGAAATCAGAAGCTTCAACAACTGCCAACTGCAGATGCCGAACCTTGGAAAGCGGCCAGATTTTACAAGGGGAGGAAATCTAGATGGCAAAAACCGAGCCTTGAAGACTCTCCATTTTTTCGACATCGTAACCTGACTAGGCCACAAAGATCTCAAGCACATGATTGCGTCCTGTCCCTGATGGTCAAATGATGGAGCAGAGACCTGGAGAATGATTCGAAACCGGTCATAGGAAGCCACGATAAACAACCCAGGAGACACAACAAGGATTACACAGCGGATTCCAGATAATATTTGGACAGGACAATCTCAAAGGACAAATGCAGTCGAAATGCCGCGGAGGGAAAGTAGGAGGTCAGCAAATTCTTGGGGTCAATAGAGAGAACGTGGTTGGCTTGCATGGAATTCTCCATAATGTAAGTTGGCTTCCTGATTGATTAATTGAAGTCTCTACTGAGTCCTAGACTATGAAAGGCTACTTAAAGATCTACCTAAATGGCTCTTTAATTTATAGGTTAATTTGTTAGAGAAACAGATCATGTCCTAGTAGATAGAACGTGGAACCTCCAGTATCGGATTACACGGCTTGCTGAGTTACGAGCCGTGCACTGTCTGGACAATAGACGCGTCAGTTGTTGTTCACCGAGTAATGTAAGCGAAGAGCCGTAGAGACGATCGGTCAAGTGGTGGAGTGGTCATTCTTTGATGACAGAGTACTTCTCAGTTATACGAGGGAATAAGACACGTTAAGAATAGAACATATAAGTGGAACCCAGTTTGGTGGATAGGGACTTCCCCAAGATCCAACTTATATCACTACTGTGGGATATCAACTCAATCCTGATTCATCTACGCCCTACATTTGCTGTGCAGTGTCTCTTATCAAGTTATGCAAGTGATCAGAGTACGTATATTTTAATACAATTTTTTATTTGAATATTACAATTATATGCCACTTGATCTTCAGGCTCATGCCCTAATCTGCGCTTCCCGAAGAACAGAGCGAAAACTAAAGACAGCAAACAAAAAGGTATGGGCGCTTTTCACCACAAGGGCTTTCCTCCCGTGTAAAGATCACAGTTCAGACACCTGAATGGGCCCAGACTGCACGCTGTCAGGATAGAAAAATCGAATTGTGTGAATATTGGCGTTGTTAGAGTGGCTATGCGGGAAATTTCCGGATATTAGTCACATGGTGTGAGTGCGGCGTTGGGGCTCTCTACCGTTCATTGCTCATGAGAGGTGGATATAGGTATACGTTTTGTTTGTTTGCATTTAACGTCAAGTAGGCCCGCAGGTATGATCCGTATCACGGGCAGGTCTTGTTGGAACGGAGTCACAAGCAGATCGGAGGTACGAGAGGACGAAGTACGGATAGGAATATATTAATAAGACTTTACACAATCTATCCTAGAGTGCAACTACTTAGATACTTATACTTCATTCCTGCGCTAGCATCAATCATACAAATAAGTAAGATAATTGTGCGTCATGTGGCTTATAGGTCAGGTCATAAGCGAGAACCATAGGTACCATGACAATCCGGCTTCTATTCCCAAGAATGGGCGTTTGGCGTGTCCGCATAGCCTATTGCCATCGGACAATTCTATCGTCTAATGACTACAATGTCCTCTCTTTTTTCGCAATTAATGCTCAGTATTAGTGCAAAGTAGAGCCCTGGCCCACTCTATTTGTGTCGATTCCCAAACGCCTAACTCCTTGCCACTCTCCCCCCCTTCTTTTTTTTAAAAAGATACTATGATTAAATTACAAATTTGTGCAGTTCTTACAAGGCAATCCTATCAATGTCACCACTAATCTTGCCTCTACACTGTGACACCTTCTTGTTATTTGTATGGATGAGCTGTGTTGCACCATTTCCCGAATTCTTTCGCCCCTGTTGTTGTGCCGAGGATCCACATGATGTCCCCCTCCTTACCGCGAGATGGACGTGGTCTCGGAGTTTTACTTTGGTCAAGTTTCCTGCATACAAAGGGATATTCCGAAGCCTTTTCTTCTCCACAGATACACAATAGCTTGGCGTCTTGGTGCTGGAAGCGTCTGTGATACGTGGCGTAGTCTCCGTGAGCGGAGCGGGCAGCAAGGAGTAATGCGAGATTTTGCCGAAATAAAGTCTGTAATTCCTCAGGCATTTGTCCTGTCATAGGTATCTTCAGACTCCTATATCTACTCGGAGCGTGGTCCTTCCAAAATCGGATGATGCTACTCTCGTGCCGCTCCTTTATGAGGCTATTGGCTCTGTATATTGAAGCATTTGTCCGTGTAGTTGTTTCGCTGCAGGCCTCCTTAGCTAAGACGTCTGCACGCTTATTTCCTTTAATCCCTGCGTGACCCGGAACCCATTGTACTTTCACCGCACCCTCTACCTCTCTCGAAGATTGCACTCTACTTTTCCAATTTTCCCTCAGTGCCTGAAATTCTGCAATCTTGAACGAGGTGGAAAGGCTTAGGTAGCCAGTGTGTAATTGAAGTGCCGCTTCTTCATTATCCAGACATACCACAATATTTGTAGCGTATTTGGCCAAACACTGTGCGATGGCTGCTTTTAGCCCCTCGACTGCCCCAATAACTTCTGCAGTCCGACCGAGAGGAATCTTCGCACTTGTAATTTCTGAGATTGAAGCCCAGTGATGCAATATGCACTCCCTGCCTCTCCTTCCTTGTTCATTGTCCCATCTGAATATATGAAAAGATCTTGCAAATTGTGCCTCTGGCTTTGCTCCCAATTTCGATATTCCATCAGACCTTTTTCCAGGCCGATAGCTCTAATCTCTTCCTTTGCTTTACTCCTATCAAGACTCAGCCAAGGAGGGGTAATAGTGTCCAGTGACAATTCAAATTTTTGACGGCTCCTAACCCATCGGGAGCGTTTTGTATTCCAACGGCTTCGTAAGGGGTGCTTAGGGTCAGCCGAGGCAACTCTAATCACAAAGCGATCGTGTATTCTTTCTAACCAGGTAGTTGCTAGATAGGTATACGTTTTGATCAATAACCATTTTACCCAACCTTTGTGCTAGCACATGACCTGGAACCGGTGATAAACCGACACAAATCAAACCAGAGCCAATTATACTTGGATATGCATCCACTCCTAAAACTGTATGGAAAGGTTGCCTGCTTCTTTATATAAAACTGTTATTACCGACGCCGATCAAAACAGTTTGTATTGCTGAGCAACGGCATCCAAGCTGCGAAAATGGTAATTTTCATGCGATGAACATGAAGTTTTACTTGTTAATGTACATGGATTCATATGGTGAGATAACGCGTAACTAATCACGCAATGAATACCGTGAATGTATTACACCCCCCCTAAATCTAGCTAGTCCCCAAATCCCGCCCCTGAAGTACTGTAAGATTATAGCCAGATATGGTCTGAGCACGTTGAAATGTCTGTAAAGTGATGTATGGAATACGGTTTGTTGGACACTTACGTCGTGTGTAGAATTATATCAATTTTTCGGCTTCTTCAACGAGATCTTCTACTCGAAATTCTCCATCACCCCTCCCGAACATCTCGACTAAGCGCTTTCTCTTGGCGGCCACTTCTGAGTCTCCGAGGCCCCCATAAAATCGTTGGAGGCAAAGCAGCAGCCATTTTGCCTCGTCGACACTAACCCCTCTTCCACTGACAATTTCGCCTCGTAAAAGTACGACGCCTTTTTCCTCGGACATTTCAAGGTGATGTGTGATTGTGGTGTGCGGTTGACTGAATTCGCCCTTCAGTTTGTACTCACAAAGCTGAGTAAATATGACGGTAGAGATATTTTCTTCGGGAAACGTCCATTGCATGAAATGTATCTCTGCACCCTTTCCCTCGCGCGGTACGGGTAATATAAATTGTGGATTTTTCTTGGCCGTATTTTGTATCGTGTTGTAGAGACTGAGCGGAATTACACCACAAAGGGATTGTGCGTTGTGAGCATGGCGTAATCTCCAAATCGACTCGAGTTCTTTCAGTGGGAGCAAGCGGGCTTTCTCGATGTTGATATAAGATGATAGAGTCCTGATGCCTGTTTTCGAAGAGCACGAGCTGCTCCCAAGCACTTTCGATGCAGCTGATGGTGAGGATTCCAGGGGCAAATTGGAGTCAATCGAGTCTAGGCTGGGTGAAGACTTTGGTTCTGAAAGGATTCCGGCTGTGGCTTTGTTTCTCAGCGCGTTTATTTTTTCCTTGTATGCTTCACGTAACTCTTTTAAATTTTCGATGCCTTCTCTGGTAGGATTTATTAGCCTTCAGACTGCTGGAAGCGCGTAGGGGTATGATTGATTATACAATTGGGCTTTCCTTGCGAGTTTTTCCTTGTACCTGTCGAGAAAGCTGTCCCCTTGCGTGGCCAGAAATCGGAAGCGCGTATCATGAACTTGAGCCCATCGTCTTTGAACATTTTCGAGACAGTTGAGGACGCTAGGCGTCCCGCAGCGTGGCTTGAGAAAAGCTAGACCGGCCATGTCTACAAAATCAAAAAAATTGCTAATAACTTTAATGTTCTGTTGGTTTTCATTCTTCTGGGGTTGTAGCCTACGCTGCGCTCCCTAAATTATCTCATCGCGGACAAGTCAGTCTGTAAAGTATTGAATTTTTAAATCTCGAGAATCTAGACAGGAGACATGATGGCTCAGTGGTATATCGTCAATTTCCACAAGCTAAGTCAGAGTGGCTCAACTATTCATTCTCCTGTTAGTGCAAGATGGCAAACTCGTCTTGTGCGCTCTCTATCTAGACTTTCTGGGCTATGTTGTCTGAAAAAATTGACCTCTTTCGGCTTTCTGTTATCTGAAAATCGAAGTCTCATGGATATACTTCTGTTTCCCGTCCTTCAACAATTTATATGTCTACGTGTTTCAAAAAGATGGTCATACTATGACGGGCTGGGACTTTCAGCCAATGCACGAAAGCAATACCACAAGTCAATGTTTACATTTACTTTGGAGAATTTCGTTGCGGGAAGCTACGGCGCATTAGAGCTGGTATGACTGCACCAGACCCCCTAGACCTCTACGCATGATATAATAATACATCTGTACACTAAGTAGACCTACAGGCACCGATGCCTCGGTTTTGAGCTCTCGATTTCGGAATTTCAGCCCTCTCAAATGGGGGTTGAGCGCAATGCAGGGGAGAATTTGGGAAGAACGATATGTGATTTTCAACAGGCTGTTGGCACAGATGGTCGGGTGCTGTATGTGCTTTCTAGAAGTGGTAGGATGGATTCCTACACGGCCTGTTTAAGTGGGGACTACGGCTGCTCGTCGTGAAAGTGTACAGGAGGAATTATTGAGGTTTTCCCACTAAGGTTTTCCCTCAATACATGGTCTTAGGATCACGGTGAATGCGTTCCTACCTATTCGACCCGATGTAACTAGCGTGAGGCACGTATTTGGAAAAGTCAGGCACTGGATGGGCTATTTTTTTTTTGCATCAGATTTAAATTGCGTATGCAGCTACCTAGCTATGACACAATATCAAAGAAAAGTACAGAAAAGATGACTCAATTTACAAGAGGAGCACTCATGCCTCAGATTTCATTTGCAAGTACCACTGCGAAGTTATGGTGGCTTTTTCTTCACCCCAAGTCAACCCTCATCCGTGAATACCCAGCAAGGGGAACGTCTCAAAAACCCTGAGTTATCCAGACATGCCTCCATCATCCTTCAACTTTTCTCCGCGCGATATGTAATCTGAGGTATCTCCTTCCCAAGTGGAGTAGGTGCCCAGGCTACTCAAACTATACCAGAGAACACCACCAGGAGGCGGACCACAATACCTTCCATCGTTAGCTTGTGTTTATAGTGCCAGCTGCACTCTCGCAAGCGAATTATTGGCGCGCACAAAGCACAATTCGTAAAACTATTGCCAAAATTCGGAATTTCACGCCCTTCGAGGTAATATCCTTCCTTTGCATCATCTTGTGAACTTGTCCTGATCCCTCTGACGTCCATCCCCAAGAGCTATCTCCTAGATTTGTGCGCCACGCTTTGCTTCCTCCAGCGGATGTAAATATCGGCGTGGGCGTGTATTTGGCGGTCAACTGAGGCCAGAGAAGGCCGAGGAGTGGTGTGATCATTGGAATGAGGATGTACTAGGTCGTACTTGTAGACTTGATGAAGCTTAGTTGAGAATCGGACTCTTTGGGAGTGAAAGATTGACATGGTGGAGTAGTTTGAATATTTGCCTCGTGGGCCAACTTCTTTAATGTTGCGAAATTTGACTGAACATGGCTCTGGGAGAACATTTCACTCCCAGGTTCGTAGAGGACACCGCGCACATGTGTTCAGTCTTGCCCTCCCCGGATGGGCTTTGCTGGAGACTGGAGGAACTTGTATTCTAGATGTCCTCCATGCGTGTCACGTCCATTGGGTGGAGGGTGTAAGCCTGGCACGATAAATAAAATCATCATCATCAATTGATATTATCTACAAATACACATCAATTTCAAAAAGGATTGCTCTGTATTACAAAAGTATATGTCGAAGCCCTCAGTATAGCTCGCAACTAAAACGAAAGCGTACTTCATGATTTGTATAATTCTGCTCCATCCCAAGACCTTGTGAACCCTCCATTTTCCATTATTACCGCTACACATCTTTCGTGTATGTTATCCACACTTAACGGAAGCTTCTTCCGAGCAATGCATCTGCTGTAACCAATTTTATTGAGGGCAATAGAAATTAAACCCTCACTGCATCCCCAGTGGCTGAAAGGTCCCATTGCTAGTTCCAAATAGCACATCTGTCGTTTTTCAGAAGATTCCCGGACGAAAGCCTCAAGCTCATCAACTTGTTCCGCGCTTAATTTAGATAAGCATCTTTTGCGTGGCTTAGGATTCTCTGTCTCTCGACCACACGTAAGTTGCACTTGTCGTCTTGTGAAGCTAAGTTCGTCGGATATATGTTGTAATGTCAAGTCAAATCTTCTTTATGTTCTTATTTCAATACATTGATCGCGAGTTAGATGCTGGCGAACTTTAGTTTTTGAAGAAGACTTTTCGAGAGACATTGTTTGCTAGAATAGAGGATGAATTGATAGTGGTGTTGAGATTCAAGGACTGTGTAGGTTAGTCAGCCAAAAATGTCGTTAATAATGTTTTCCTTAGCCGATTGTTAGAAGTAGACAATTGGACCATATTTAATGGCGAGCGGGATATGGAGGAGAGACATACTAACCTATTACGAGCTGGCTCATCTGCGTCTACAGGGCTAGACCCCCAAAAATCTCAATGTCGGAGTTAGTTTTTGATATCCCAGAAGCACTGTAAACCAAAACTAAAACAGCCGAATGTGTGTATGACCTGCACAGGGGTCGAACCTGTAATCTTTTGATTCGAAGTCAAACGCCTTGCCATTGGGCCAGCAGGCCGTACTAATAGCGAGAGATTGACCAACATAAATCAAAATATGATCTGCAAGCAACATATTGGTCCTATCAGGAAATAGGCCAATAATACCCACGCAAGTCGTATATTCCCTCCCATGCCTCCTTCACGTCTTCTTTTTAGCATTCTAACCCTTAAAAGTTATTTTGAGTACAAACTAAAAGGAGCCGTCATCACTTCATTACCTCTCTCCGCCGAACGAATTGATGGCCATCCGCGGGTGTGTAGCTGCAGGGCAACTCTCAAAAACCACTGGGTGCGGGGCTCTTCCAAAACAGCCATGCGGACTAAACCCGAAGACACATCTACCCCTCTGAAGCGTCCAAAAAGACTGGTCGCATAGCGCCTTGTTCGTCCCAGGCTGTCTTGAAGCGTCGAAGTCGTGCAGCTTATTATATAAGCTGTAGCGGTATTCGCAATTGGACTTTGGAGCGTGAGTTTTCCGAGTGGCAACGGCATTATTTGTTGTGCCCAGAAAAACTACGGAAAACTACATATCTTTAGGTCGTACTAAAGAGAATTTATCAACAGCCTGCACACACACATTGCCTCGGTGAGGCCTTGCTAGATAGATGCACCAGAACTAGAATCCTAAGTTCAGGCTTCATTTATCCTTGATGTTTGGATTATACTACATCTTCAATATAATTACCAGGGCATGAACCTCAACATCTATTGGAAAAAGTCGGATTACCAGATTGTAACCTGAGAAACGCATCTAGCGTTTAGTTTGTAGATACAGGAAGTCCGTCATAGACATAGACTCCGATGGGACTATGTCAAAATTCTCATCTCGTCTTCTTTAGTGTGGAGGGACAGTGTTTCATTTACAGGCGTCGTGTGGTGAGATAGTCACGGGCGGTGAGGCCTTGGCGCTTTTTAGAGCTCGGGATGTGGCTCTTTTTTTTTTTTTTTTTTTTTTTTTTAATTCATAGTGTATTCAGCTATCTAGCTATGACACATTTCAAATATTCCAAATTTAAACTTTCCCCCCAAATTCATCTATTCTCCCTCAAAGCCCAATAAACTGTATCCCAATCACTTATCCTAATTTAATTCCCTTTGTGTGCTGCCATGCACTTGGATATATCCAAATACTTAAGTAATGCTTCCTTCCCCATTTTTGTACAAAATAAGATTGGAAGTGTTGTTGGTTCTAAACCTTTGAAGCAAATATTCCTTTGGTCTCTGAATTTTTGACAGTGTAACAATAAGTGTTGCACATTTTGTCTTTCTTTCCCACAAAAATTGCACATAAAATCTGTTACCTTCCCTACCATGTGCAGGTATACCCTGGTATTGCCAATTCCAAGCCTTGCCTGGAAAAATCCGGATTCAGTTTCCCTGCTATGTCCTCCAAATCCATGTAGTTTATAAGAAAAGTTAGGCTGATTAGATTGAGCCTGAAGCCTGTAATACTTTCCGAGTCCCTTGGCCTTTCGACCCTCCTCTTCATGCCAGAGCTCCAAGTCCCAATCTTTTTTCCATGCCTCGAGCACCCACTCTTTAGCCTTCTGCTTGATGAAAGAGTGAGAGGTATATTGATCACTTTTCATTGCCTGTTTCTTCCAACCTCCTTTGGCAAGCTTATCAGCCAGCTCATTTCCTTCTATGCCAACATGTGCTGGACACCATTGAAGATGAACTGTGCAACTTTGACAAATCTTCCTGATCTGATGAGAAATTTGATTGCTGCAATTCTGGATTCGAAGAATACTAGCTTGGCTATCAGTAAAAATGTGTATGGTCTTATTAGCAAAGTATTTCTTCACATATTTGGCTGCCTTAAGGATACAGTAGGTTTCAGCATCTGTGATACCCATAGTATCACCTAGGTTGTATGAAAAACATTTTATCTCTCTGGTGATTGGTTGGTAGATCACAAAGCCAATGCTGCTTCCACCTCCCTGTGAAAGTGATGCATCAGTATAAACTATGACATCACTTTTATTGATGTCCTTTATTTGTTGGATGTGGGATAGTTTAGCTGTTGCCTTTGGATGATTTAAAATGGTGGTTTTAACATTGGACTGATACCATGGTGGGACCCAGAGGGCATTTAGCTGCTCCAGATTCTTAAGGGTAGCCAATGGCTTTAGCCTGCTTCCGATCCTCATCAACTGGGTCAATGGATTATTGATGTAGTTAATTAATCCGAGATCAATCTGACTGCTGCTGGCCAATTCATCTTCAAGAGGACTAAATAAATGTTCCTGGATAGGGTGGTTCCTTTGAAGTCGAAGCATCCTTAGTCCATAGTAGATCACTTGCTTCTCATGCCGTACTTTTGCTGGTAAGATTGATGACTCGACTTCCAAGGCTTTTATTGGACTACCTCGGAAAGCCCCAGTGATCAATGGCAGTGCCTGATTCTGAAGCTTCTGACATCTGTTGGTTAGTATTCCACTGCCCCTCTTGCCATGCCAGAGAACTGAGCCATAATCAAGTACCGAAGTGACACAGGCTAGGTAGAGTTGTCGAAGGGCAGTAGGGATGTGGCTCGAAGCGCCGTTCATGGCACAAAGTAGCGTATCAAGCCTTCTACGTCTGCTGGGAGATTTTCAGGGTGCCCGTTTCTAGCTTCTGGAGAGAATGGCTAGATTTCGACAACAAACACTCCACCTAGCGGCTTGAAGTAGGACGACCATCCCCTCCAACGCGACAAAGACTGGGCCCTAACAGAGAGACACTAACATTGTTACTTTTACTCGAGTAATTGCTTGTCGATCGAGGAGTCAAAAGTCAGAGGAAAAGTGAAAGAAACGATGCAAAGTAGATTCTCGGTAAGAAACTGAGTCGTATTATTGCGATGGGTCGAATGGTGTTGTTGCTTTAAAACATCTTGTCTACATTTTTGGGCCTCTCGTCCTCATGGGCCTGTATGTAAGTGCCCAACAGGATGATAAAAAAGGAATACAACTACGCAGGATAGCGTGCATGAATAATTTTCGCATGGGGAATGCCACTGTGGAAGGAGATACGTCGAGAATGACAAAAGTAGCATAGTGAGCATGATAGTGGAGGACAAAATATTTGAAAATTTCCCTCAAAGTCGGACCTGCTAGTTTTCTCCAACGTAAAGAATTCACCCAATTTCCTACGAAAACCATGCTTATATCATTGACTCACCTAGTCCCACATTTAAAACTCATAATTTAACAAGGTTTTGCCGCAACCATGTTTTCACAGATACTCATCATTCATGCATATCCCTTGGCTTGGAGGTGTGTTACTACAAATCACTCAACATGTTGGATTATCTAAGACGTAAAAGTAGATGTGTCATCATGTGGGGATCACATGATGACCTCAGCGCAGTAGACAGGACAATTAAGAACATTTTAGACCAACACAGAATCGTACAACTCTTTACTGAATCATTACGATCGATCGTGAAACCACACCGTAGTCTATCCAACAAAACATGTATTAAAATGATACTTTACCACAACTTGTGATGTCAGATTCCTCTCATGTTGCATAACGAGCTTTCAGAGTAAGCCTTGGATCAGAAGCAGTAGCCTATAATCTAAAAAAACTTTCTTACAAACCTATATCCATAGGCAAATACAGATAGAGTTGATGTTTGATCTATTTGAAGCCAAGTTTAATGGGGGATTAATATTGTGATTTATTGCTTATCGAAAACTTAAATTACAGTAGCCTCAGATTTTTCAATGTTTTTCTGGCTTCGTTAAGATTTCAGTTCTTGTCAGAATTACATTGATAAATCTATTTTAACTAGTAAAGGTTGTAGGGTAGCGCCGTCCATAGACCTCTACACTTCCTAATTTTACAGTATGTCATATGACAAATCAGTATCAGTTCTAAATATCAATTTCCGCCAGCCATACTTATGACACATGATTTCAAACATCAAAAATCGAATTCCATACCTAGGTTATCCGACGCTGTGGATAATTCTTTTACCTTTAGATGAAGCGTCATTATAAAGCTCTACCTTGTGACAATTTATCATAGCTCATTATCGTGAAAAACTTTTACAAAATTGTGGATATTTTTTGTAGTACGGATAATACACCAGTTACGCCTTGTGTCAAAGTATAATTCGCTTCCGTAGTGCGACTTCCGAGACTGACAGTCGTTACATTTCTCACCTTTTTTAAGCGGCCAAGTTCATTCGCCCAACGAAAAATGACCTCATCATCCCGGTTATTACCGACAACCATGAGAAAATCAATAGTTTTCGAGTCTTGGTCTGCAAAATTATTACCAAGGTGCCCAAATATAGTTACAGCTGCGGTGCTTTTGGACCATTCAATGGGCTCTACTACTACAGTTCCTAGCTTAGGTTAGTATTGACTTCCAGTGAATGATTGATATTACCCTCGACTAGGACAGCTCTGACGCGTTGACCCTCACAAGCATCGTTAATATGACTAGCACAATCACCAGCTAAACGGCCCGCACTTTCCTGGTCCTCGCAGCTTCGATAATGGAAGACAAGACTACAGTGTCTGGTTTCAATCCATGATCCAGGTGTACGTTCGTGGTAGTACCGCATAATACCCTTGACAGACTCTTTCCACTCTCTCATCTCCGCGGGATCCGCATTCTCAATCCATTTCGAAGTATTAGATAATTTAATATAGCATCCATTTTCGGCAACTAGGCCAAGATTCGGAACACGTTTGAAAAGTCGGTCAAGTTCTTCGGGCTGACGAGCAGACATTACGTAAACAATATTTCGAACGTCAAGAGATATATCGTTAAGAATGTCAATTGTTCGCTGGGGGCTCGTGAGGATTATATCATTTGGCGAGCCCCATGAAGCAAGTGTTCCCTCATAATCTAAGATGAAAAGTCGTCTCGATGCACTTCGGTAGTCCTGTCCGAGTTTATCAATAGATAAACGAGAAATCGAAGTAGTGCAGCGCAGATTTTGTTCGTCGTATACTTCGTCCAGCCTAGTTAGAAAAGATGAAAACCAATATTCTGCGGTATGGTGTATTACTGCCTTATAAAGGTTGTTCCATCTAAGCTTTCTTTCATCTTCGCTCATCTCCAGTGCAGTTTTTATGGCATCTGCACACTGTCGATAGTCCCATGGATTAACGGATAACTCATTGCGACCAAAGACAGAAGCACTCCCAGTAAATTCACTCAGAATAAGGCATCCATTCTTGTTTTGGCCCTCGAATTTGCCATCCTGGCAGAACAAAAACTCATGGCATGTCAGATTCATACCTTCGCGTTGACTTGTAATCATCAATGCATCAGCTATAGTGAGCAGTGCTATATATTGTGCGTAGCTGATATCCTGTTTCAGGTAAACTAGTGGTTGATAAGCAAGATTGGCCCATGAAGAGTTAACCCGAGTTACTATATCGGATACAGTAGCATCTAACTCGGCTTGTTCAGTAGTTGAAGTTGCTACTTGTATCATCACAACGTTATTTCTCCACTCTGGATATTTGTTGAGGAAAAGTTCGTAAGCCAAAAGCTTAGGTCGAACGCCACGAACATGATCTAGCTTATCGCGGGCCACTATTAATTTCTTGCCTTGATAACGCTTTTGCATAGTCTTTATCCATTTTGATACATCTGGATCTGCGCGGTTCGCATCTAAGGCTATCGGATCAATACCGATAGCAAGACTAATAACATCCACGAAACGATCTTCAAGCTGAACTCCCTCTTTGGTCGCTTCAACGCACAATAAACGACTACAAGTCTGGAGAAAGTGACGCGCATATTCATATATTTGAAATCCAATCAGATTCGCTCCAAGCATTCCTTCTAGTAACTCCGTTCGTACGGCTAGACATCTGAAAACCTCGGATGAGGGAAAGGCAACATGTAAGAAGAACCCAATTTTCGCATCTGGAAGTTTTTGGCGAATCATTCGAGGAACAAGAAGGAGGTGGTAGTCATGGATCCAAATAACATCGCCTTTCTTCCAGTTTTCTATAATTTTATCTGCGAACGTTTGATTGACCCTGACATAGTAGACCCACGAATGGTCTTCGTATGCTTTACTCTTGGGGTTGTCAGGGATCTGATAGTGAAGAACAGGCCAAAGAATTTGTTTGGAATAATGGGTATAGTGGCCGTTGAAGTCGCTATCTTTACAAAACACCGTCAAGGAATCGTACTCAACGGCCAATCTACGCTCAATTTCTTCTTTCTGCTGCGTACCTTCGAGAACGTCGGTTGGCATTCCTAACGTTCCAACCCACATTTTATCTTCTAGTTTCCCATCCCGAACTGCTGCCTGAACTGCGTTCCGCAAACCACCGTTCCCTTGGTCTGCGGGCACCACAACCCAGCCAGCACTTGCGAAAAGTTTATCTTGATTTTCATGTCTACCCAAGTGAGGATGACGATTACCAGGTCTTCCAAAACTCTTAGCCTTGCGCAACGTTCGATTATGTCTTAGGATATTTGCGGGAGGAGGTGAACTAGCCCGAGATTTTGGTTGATTAAAAACAGTTCCAGCACCCCACGCTCGTGAGTTTGGATTGTTAGGTGCTAGTTTTGCACTAGATGATACTTGACCCCGCAGTTCTGGGTTATCACTGCGTGCAAAGAACTTATCATCATCATGGTTTTTCACGACAGTTGGAGTCTGGGGAGGAGTTGGATCGCGGACTGACGGGAAACTTGGCAAAGAGAGGTTTTGGTTGTTGCCGCCAATCGATCTTCTTTGAGTAGTGTACGGATCATCTTCAGTAACTTGAGAAGGGATGGCAAAGTGAATTGTATCCGGAAGAAATCTATTCGAGAAATTATTAGCGATATAATGCAGAAGCCTAAGTTATGGTATGTGAAAAGGCCGTAGCTGTTTGGATTGTGAATTTGAACGCACGAAAGCGATAGTAGAAGCTGTAGAAAATCATTGCTTACAGTGAGCCCACGAACACTGTCATGTTTAAACGACCCACAGGATGCGTGACAACAAAGGTAAAGCTTGCTGTCAAGGATGAGGTAAGAAGAGTAGATGCTTGACGAAGTATGTAAAGCGTAGGCAAACAAAGATGGTGGGGTTATTGAGGCTAATAAGGGTCAAGTCACGCCGAGTCAAGTTGTTTGCAGTTGGAGCTTCCGATACTTGTCGAAGAATTCTAGTTGAGATTGATGACTAGAAACTAGAAAAATGCTTTCTCTTTGTAATTAAATTTGCTGGGCATGTAATAACCACGGAATAATCGCCGGCGACTGCAGAGTGAGGGAAAGAATTGAAGAGGGGGAATGGCGCTGAGGGAAGTGAAGGGAATTGGAAGGAAGGAAAGTGAGATGCGGGGGAACTTGATCAAGAAAGGTCCGAAGCAGTTGAAAGACATGTGCTACTTCTTATTCTAGCCATCGATCACTAATGGTGATAGTTCGGTGACGATGTGGTTTGACAGGATATGTGTATTCAACACGAACTCGTGGTTTCGCTCCCTAGCTTTCAGTATAAGAATGCCCCACATATTACCGGCATCTGTAGTCATGTGTTGGACTTTAGCCGCGACGTAAATAACACATTGCTTGACGAGAGCCCGAAAACCTCCGCGAGGCAAAATACACGACTGATCAGTCCGTTTCTTTCCGTCATTAACGCTTTGGTGTTCGCAAACCTATTTTCCTGGAGAATTCTATTTTCAGTGACCATATCCAACAAAATTCTAATTGATATGAGTCGAATGCGTCGGCTGCAAAGAACCACATGGCATTATAAGACTGTGAGGCAAGCGCGGCTCACCATATGACAAATAAAGATGGTTTAAATATAGTCAGAGCAGTGTGGGAAAACACATAAGCACATGAACAGTTCATGTCATACCCTATTAACAAAACAGATGCTCACATCCAGAACACAGTGGCTGAATCAAATGGCGAGATTCGGTTTACGGGCTTTCGGACTGTTGTATTACGTTGTCAAAACTCGACAGTGCCACCCACTGGGGTGATGTCAGCACTGTAGACGCATACTCGGCTTGTGCTCAGGTATTTATAATGAGCTAGATGATCCTCCGTCGTAGGAACGAATACTGTCCTCGGACTTGTGGTTGCTTGCAGATGCGATCGCCAAGGGATAGGTCGGTGGTACGTCAAGGCTCACCAGAGTTTTAATGCTCAGAATATCCATATTATCAACTAAATGAGATGCAAGAATTATGCCATATTTATGAACAAATCCCACGTGAACATTCGCGGAAGCTCTCCATTTATACACATGCAAAGGCGAGGTATGGACTGATTCTGGCGGTAGACTTTGTGTAAAGTCATCACACCTTGATTTCCTCGAGTGCTAGCATCTGGGTGATTCAGCGGACCATTTGCAGAACCGTGTTATCCGTGTCATAAAAATGACATACAGGGCCTATTTCAGCCCCTTGATGTAGTTAGCGTTCCCTCACGTCGTAAAATCAGTGATCCCGGTCGTGTAAATACTGTCTAATATTTGAACACATCAAGCACAATCCTTCTTCTAACTTGACATGACACGGGTAGTTGATCCCGGATGACACATTAAATTCAAGATGACCAATTCAAAATGAAGCAGGAAAAAACAAGTAAACACAATTTCTTAAGCCGCTGCCCTGCGCCTCGCCCTAATCCCTTGATGTCATCCACCAATAGATCAAATTCGACGTCAACGCCTTGACTTGCGCCATCCATTGCCGTGATGATTCAAGACAACTTCTCACTCCTCAATACACCATGGAAACCGTGGAGCTCCCTGTTTAAAAGTATCGCTAACATTGTCCTGCGCCCTGTTCTTGGCGCCCACAAACACTCGAAGGACGACAGTTTATGATGCTTTTCCTCGGTATTGGTAAACGTAGTATCGTGATTTTGTATCGAGTTTTACCCGATGATTTGCGAGACAGGCTCCCGTTAGAAATTAGAGCTACTATATGATAGTTGGTCGAGGTGAAGTTGTTTCTAGGAAGACTCAGTTGGAGTACTCGCGTGAGAAGATGAGTCAGAAATTGATATGAATTCATAGAAAATTTACATGCTTATCTGTCTTTTCCACTTTGATTTGGCTTTACTTCATCTTGGCTATCTCGAATGTGCAGGGAATGCTGAGTAATTGCATCTGCAGCGCTGAGAGGTCCGGAATTCATGTCTGCCTGTCGAGCAAACATTGTAGCTTTGAGTACGAGGAGTCCACATTAGTCATCAGTGTCCTCTACAAACCTCGGAGTAAAGCTTTTCCGGAACCCAGCTCAGCCAAATTTTGCAATGCCCAAGTATTTGATCCACAAGGTGATGATCCGAGTTTCCCAACTTCATCATTTCCAATTACCAACGAGATTGATTTGCACTAAATTCCTGTCAAATATTCTAAACGACTCAGCTCATCGGCTCATTCCCTGGCCTGCAAATACACGTCTCTGACAATATGAATACCCAGAGGGAGAGACGAATCGTCGTGCACAAGCCTAGGAGGCATACCTTTAGCATGGACACAAGAGAGAACAGGGCAATAGTTCAGAGTAATGCAAGGGTGGACACAACCTCGAAGTATTTGTGCGCACATAGCCCTGCATTGTGAGATCTCTGGCTAGACGATTAAGAGCACCTCGGTTTGATGGAATAGTGGTGCATCATCCAAGCGCATCTACTAAGTAGATACTGGATAGTTTGGACACCTATCTCACTCGAAATAGTGAATTGCTGGTTCAAACTCGGTGATACTAAAACATATTTCGTGCGGTGCTCGTATGTCTGGATGATGAAGTTATGCTTGGATAATTAGAGAATTTTAAACTTCCCTCTGGTAGGTACTCACGGAGGAGGGTTGATTATTTTGTGCTAGCAAGCATACCTTGCAGTGATATTTGCGGATGAAATCCAGAGTGTTAGTGTCTCAGAAGTCAAAAGAGTCATCCGCAATGTGCACAAAGTACTGGATGCATATTGTGGCTAGATTGTTGCAAGCACGATAAATTAATAATTTAAATAAATGTGATCTGCTTTCTTGCCTTCGGAAGTGTACAGTCATGCTGATACACATCAAAAGACAATAGACCACGCACTGGCCCTTCAACCACTCAGCTCCAAATAAACATAATTGCCGTCGAAAGGGACTGTAAAGACAGATTCTTCACATCCCAGTGGCACCAGCGTAGATGATAAACGTGTTCTGTATACCTGGGATAGCCAAGAGGAATCGCATTCAAATCATATTTAAGTTTGACTTAAAAATTATACCTACAGCTAGCGACTTCTTATCATTTGAATTTTGAATTTGATTTCAATTAACCCGACCGGGCACCCTATGGGTCCATGCAGGTGACTATCTGCATTATTTACAAAGGAGGAAAGCAATTTGGTGAAAACGCCCTGATCCTGTCTTTTTATGTTCCTATCAATTTTTTTGGTTTACCTTCAGGAAGTGCAGTGTACACTGTTCAGCCCGTGTGGATTCCGTCCTCTCCCCTTCCAGATCTATTTACTTTATCCGACATTGCTACCTCGACTTCTCCTGCAAGTCGAAACTGTTTTATCCACTCCTTGTTTAGTATCCACTGTGCAATTCTAGCCAGGTCTTCTGGCCTGTTCATCATTTCTTCTAATGACCTGTCTTAAACTTGTCGGAGAAAGTCGCCTCTTTAATTTGCCCACTGCGGACACGCCAACACCATGTGCTTGACGTTTTGCGACGGATATCCACACTGACAGCTTGGCTTTTCTACTCCGGGTACTTTTCTTCTGCTCAGGTAAGAATTGAGTCCGATATGCTCGCTTCTTAGCTGAATGGCGACACTGCTTTGGGCCCTGGTTAGGTTACGGTGAATTCTTAAGGGTGTATCTTTGAAGTTCAATTTGGCGCTGCCTGTTTGTTTATCAGTAAATATGTTTGCCGCTTTCCAATGCTCTGGATCGGCTGATGCTGGTCGGCCAGGGCGCTGTTTCCTGATCTGGATTGTCCATGATGTTAAGATTATGAGCACATACGGGTTGAATCTCTACCTTGGAAGGATGCTGTATGTGTTCGTAGAACTCCAACGTAGATATAGAAAAGACTTGTGTTCACTGAGGAACGCTTGTATTCAGATGACTTTTGCTTGCTCCTACTGCTAGGAGATACATCTCATAATATACATGTCCTGGATAGCCATATCACAGTTCCTACACTATCCAGTACATTCCATTCCAATCTACTCTACACTATGCGATCCCTCATCATTCCATTCCATACTATTCGATCCCATACCATTCCATTACAAATCTATGATGCCCTAATTATGGGTTGCCCTCAAGTCCATGTCCCTGGACTTGTATGAAATATTGGCATGCATAAATCTGCACAGATCTGGGATCTCTTGGCAGATTATAACACATGACTCCTTCCACTCCTAAAAAGCCGCTATCTTTCCAGCTCCTTTCGGCCTCCCCTTGTCCATTTCCCTTCCGCAAGTTTTTGTCCATTCGGCGATATCTTTACTCTTGGTCAATGCATGCGGAGTTTCTCTCCCGTTTGCGGGCAGCTTTATCCTATTACATGTCGATCGGATTGTTTGTTGCACTGGGAGTTTATTTGATAGTCCGGCGTGCTGGACCCTCCTTTGTTTCAGGTATATCTCTATAGGGAGGACGGACGATTCGTGCTCTAGCACTCTGCTGCTAGTAGAATTGTATGCACCTGCAACAAGCTTTAAGCATTTTCTTTGAATACCTCTGAGGAGTTTCACTATCCTTTCAGGTATCTTTCCTGTTGGCCCGGCCTCAGCCCATATCGAGGACCCATACGTAAGGGCCGGTCTCACTATCTGTTTATTAACTAGGCTGTATAGGAGCAGGACAATGGATACTCTCGGGGAAGTTATGCTCACAACAGGTCTCTATAGTCGCTGTCGCGTGTGTTCTCGTGATATGTAAGACTTGACTCTATATTCTCGTATAAAAGATGCTTAGTTATAATGAATGGATGGAGGTTGAGACCTCCTTATATATTGCTTCAGACTTACTGTGTTGTTCACAGCCTAGTGCTAGAACATTCCCTTATGATATCATTTCTCTCCTACGAGAAATGACCAGCTCGTTCTCCCTCAGTCTATCAGTCTCTCGCTGATTCCATTATCTCTATTCCATCGAGTTCTAGTTTGGTCCAGTATACCCACACATGCATTACACACTAAACGCCCCGCGGTTTGGTTCCACAGTCACGTGAATCTACTATGACGCGACCTAAAGCATGTACCATGGTAAGTTATATGGATAACACAACACGATCGAGCTGTATAGCAGCTTGGACTTCACGAATGTCGCTCCCCAAGTTGATTGTGTCAGTCTACTTATTGGTTGCACTTGAATGCACGATTTTTGCTGGATATTTTTTATATGGGCCCCCCCAGTGGAGTTTGGGGTCGAAGAAGACTCCGAGAACTCGAAGAGAGGACTGCGGTGGTGTTAGGTGTCCTTGTATACTCACGGTGGCTTTTAGGTTGTGTCTATTCCTAGATCGTGTAAAATGCATCAATTGATACTTCTCCGGTGCAAATTTTACTCCGTGTTTCTCTGCCCACTCCTCGCATATGCTGTGATTTTCCTCTAATATTCGGCAGTTTTCTTCAGTAGAGCTCGACCACGTCAGTTTATCAGTGTCATCTATAAATCCTACCACTGAGCTAGAGGGAGTTTGAAGCAGTGGTAAGAGGGTGCTGACAAAAACCAGGAATAGAATCGGAGACAGAGCTGATCCCCGAGGTATACCTGTGTTAGTAGAGATTTGGTCCCCTTTGTATGACCCAAGGACTATAGAAGTCGTTCTATCATCTAGAAAGGATTTTATAAAGTTTATAATTCATCTTGGGATGCCCTTTTCCTTCAGGTTATGGATAAGTCTTTCATGAGAGACATTATCAAATGCTCCTGAGATATCGAGACTAAGGAATGATGCGACTTGCTTTTTGTCTTTACCCCATATAGTGTGGATCTGTTCTGTAAGTAGCTCTATTACCGAGATAGTGCTTCATTTAGATCGTGCCCCCATCTGCTCGTCCGAAAGCAGGTTATAGTCTTCGGCGGCCTTAGATATGCGATTGGCCACTAACCTCTCGAGAAGCTTTCCCATCATGTGGAGAAGCGCTATCGGACGATAAGACTTTGGAGTATCATATCTCGGCTTTTGTGGCTTTCTGAGAACTATAGTCATCGATTCTTTGAAACTCTTTGGGTGGTACCCCAGGCAAATGCATGCATTGAATAGCTCTGAGGTCGTTACCGAGAGTTTTGCTGCATTCTTTGAGGAGTCGATTTGGTATGCCATCTAGACCTGGAGCCTTGTCGCTTGGAAGCTTTCCAAGAATTTCTTCGACCTCTGCCTGGTTAATGATGTTAGAGATACCGTCCAGCTCTCTAGGATAGATAGTCTCCGCAATATCTGCTATATCTGCAGCCACAGGCTGGAGAAAAAGTGCGCTGCCATAGCTCTCGCCATTTCGGGAGGATCAGTATGGATGATTCCTCCTTTGTCTTTTATCTCCGATATTTGGGGTAGCCTCTATCTTTCCTCTGGATTTTTTCTTGCCCACTTATCAAGTTTCCATATCTTTGATGGGTCCCGGAAAGCCTCAGATACTGCTGCCCTCCATCCAATTGTTTTTGCTTTTCTTATTTGGGCCTTTTTCAAACTGATGGTTTTTTGGTACTCAATCCAGCTTTTCTCAGTTTCTCGATATTTCCACTCTCTTCTGGCTTTTCGTGTATCTTTTACTGCTTCTGAGCATTGGGTCGTCCAGTAGGGTTTAGCAAATTTCGAGGGTTTGGCAATAGATCTAACTTCTTTAGTTATCTTCTGGATAGCTTCGGTGATGGAGGCTACCCACTGGCCGATGGTTTGTCGGGAGTTGAGATCCAAGACGTCTGTCCTTAACTCGCTTAGTTGGACTGCCAATCTTTCATTAAATTATTCCCAGTCTGCTTTTTTCCATTGGAGACGTGGTTCTGGTTTTTCGTTTACTTGTGGCTAGATTGAAATTTGCGTAGGTATAGGAATATGATCGGAGGTTGCTTTAAGATTGCTATCTGGTTGGCAGGTTATGACAACCTCTTCAAACTCTTTCGATAGGAAGACGAGATCAAGCGTACTCTGGCTTCTCCTATTATTCCATGTGATGATCCCCTCCGGAAGAACTAGCTCCATATCGTTATCTCCCAGTATTTCTATCAAGTCTTCAGCTAGCTTATGATGACTTAGAACTGATTGCCCCCCATCTAGGGTGGTGTAGATTGAAGTCTCCCACAAGAATATTTTGGCCCTTTTTACAGAGGACTTATCATTGTCGGCCCAACTATTCTCACATGTAACGGTTCCGGTATATAAAGCTTGAGCGTTTGTATGTCGAAAGGTAAGTTTATTTATTAACTGAAGAACAAAAGTAATGCTACATCTAACGCCCTGTATATACATGATTCCAATATTCCAAACACTAGTAGCTGTCCTCCAGTCGTGCCCCCATTATTCAGGTGTGGGCAATTCCCACTTTCAATACGAGCCTAACTTAGCGCTGACACTGTGAATATGTCTGTGCTGGATAGCACTGGCTACAGGGATCTCATCGGCTCACTAGCCGTCACATCACACGAGTTACCCGCCTCAATTTGACCAACTTCCATCTTGACTCAACGAACGACCACATAGGTGCTCCTATTGCAAGCGGAAGTTTTTCTGATCAATCACCAACCATTTCTCATCATCACACAAAAATGCCAGCCATATGCTCAAGGACTAAAGTAGGTCGTGAGATACAGAGCTGGGGGTGTGGCCCCTGTAGACCTCTGCTCTACAGCCCGACTGAACAGGCTGCTACTATTTGGAACGAGTAATGGAGGAGGATATTTTTGGGTATTCTAGAACTAAAGTTCCTCGAGATATTTCCTCATTTCGATGTGGATCCCTGATCGCTTCTGCGGTCTGTATCGCCTTCATCTCTCAATACAAGCTCCTATCACCACTATTATGGAGCTAACCACGATCAGATCTGATGGTAGGGTCGAAGCCCTTCTCATCACCAACCCTTGGTTGTGTAGGAGAAGCCATTCGATGAGTTCCCGGAGCGTACCCTGCACCCGATACGGAGATGGTGGATTGGATCAAGTCGGCCTCGAATGTTACAAAGGAGGGAGATGTAGATGAATATGCGCACCTCATGTGGTCCTGGTGTCTAGGCCTCGCCTGGCTGGGCCTGGAGGTTTTTTGAGACTTTTTCCCGCGCACGCAGTTTCCATTGCTACCATTTTTTATTTTTTTTGGGTAGAAGGTTCCGTGGAAAAGGTGGCCAAATTCCACGGATCAACACTGAGCTGAATGGCTATTCAGCACGGGCAACATATCAATGATCTTTGAAACTACAAAAGAGGCAAAGAGCACTGTACAAGATGTGGCCAGGATCTGAGAGGAGCCCACTTTGCTAGATAGTCTATGATTCAAGTTGTACAATGTACACACCTCTCTCTCCCGTCCTTGTCAATCTAGTCCATGTACTGAACGTTCTAAAACGAACGTATACCGGAAAAATGTAGTTCCGATATCCCTTTAATAGGTTGAAGTTAGCTGTGACGTAATATGACATCGTTTATGTGTTTGATTGCTAAATCAGACATTCGAATGCAAAAGTCTTGACCCTCCAAAACGAATAAAACCACACGGAATTCCTACAGGACTTCGGATAAATATTTCTGATTCACAATGTGCCAGACATATGGCAACTAATTCAGCTGATGACTCAAATCATTTCGTCAGAGGGGTGTAAGCCCTATGATCCATTCAACCCTCATACTGGACAAGATCAAATTTACGTACAGTTGGTGCTATCCTTTGTACTCGGTACTGTCGCGTTCATTAGTTTTTGCTTCCTTCGCACAAGATGGAAAAGTTTATATGCTGGACGAAAACAACAAAATGGGACTATCGACTGTCTACCCGATCTACCTGACTCATTTTTTGGGTGGATTCCGGTACTCTACAATGTGACTGATGAACAGGTCCTGAAATCTGCAGGCCTTGATGCTTACGTGGTAATTATACTTCTGATCGAAGTCATACAATGTTAACAAACATAGTTTCTCGCGTTCTTCAAGATGTCAATTAAACTACTCACAACAATTTTCATCATAGCATGCATTGTAGTAGCTCCTATCAACAGTCATTTTGTTTGGCTTCCATCGCCGGTTGATGTCAAAGATCCTCGACAGGAAGATAGAAACATTTCACAAACATTGACAGAAAATAGTTTCGAGTACCAGTACGCACCATCAGTGTTAATTGATGAAAATAAAAACAATCTCCCAGATCCAACGTACCTGTGGGCGTATGCTTTCTTTACCTATCTCTTTTCTGGGCTGGCAATTTATTTTTTATCGGCTCAAACAAAATCAATCATTAAAGTAAGACAAGGATACTTAGGAAGTCAGCCGAGCGTGAAAAGTCGGACTTTTAAATTGTCAGGTATACCCTTAGAATTTAGAACTGAAGATAAGATAAAAGAGATGATTGAGTCACTTGAGATCGGAAAGGTGCTAAACGTAACAATTGCTCGGAATTTGGAGAAACTTGACCATCTTGTGGAAAAAAGATATCGCGTATTAAGATTGCTGGAAGAGTCATTAGTGGTATATCAAGGAAAGCAAAAGTACATGAGACGATTTGAAAATCAAAATTCAACACCTAACTACGAAGCTGATGGAGGAAACAGTAATGAAGAAAGTCATGCCTTATTGGGTACTACCAACGCCACAGATTCTGAAAACCTCGGACCGAGAATAACAGTTTGCCCTCAAACACTCTGTAGGAGAAACAACAAAATTGACGCAATCCGCCTTTATGAAGAAGAGCTTATGGACTTAGATGACGAAGTTAGAATTGCGAGAAAGGAAGTGTATCCAGCGACACCGATAGCATTTGTCACGATGGACTCTATTTCTGCCTCTCAAATAGCCGTGCAGACATTGCTGGAATCTTCGATGAATCTAACTGCGAAATTGGCTGCTGCTCCTACTGAGATTTTATGGTATAATACTTACAGGTCCCGCTGCAACCGTATGATTCGTTCTTGGATGATCACAATTTTTATTTTTGTTCTAACAATTTTTTGGGTCGTTCCTGTTGCAGCTCTTGCCGGGCTAATTGATCTATGTTCAATTCAAAAAGTCTGGCCTCAGCTCGCTGATGTCCTGACGAGGCATGAAATTTTGAAATCTCTAGTTCAAACAGGCCTACCAACTCTTATTGTATCATTACTTAATCTTGGTGCTCCCTTTCTGTACGACTTTCTCTCATACAAACAGGGGAAGATTTCTCAGGTAGAGATTGAACTATCTGTGATCTCTAAGAACTTTTTTTTTATATTTTTTAACGTGTTTTTAACTTTCACTGTTGCCGGAACAGCAACAAAATTTTGGTCTACTCTTCAAGACACCCTAAAAGATACCACGTTTCTTGCTTTCAAATTAGCTGGATCAGTTCAAGAAGTTGCTGTCTTTTATCTGAATTTTATCATTTTGCAAGGTATTGGTCTCACCCCACTCAGACTCCTAGAATTCGGTAGTATGAGCCTTTATCCATTTTTTCGCATGACTTCGAAGACTCCAAGGGATTATGCAGAATTTATGCAACCTCCAATTTTTAAATACGGCTTCTATCTTCCATCTGCAATATTCATATATATCTTGTGCATCGTTTACTCTGTTTTACCTGTTGGCTACTTAATTCTGATGGCTGGGATTATATATTTTATTAATAGCTACTTCACCTATAAATATCAGCTACTATATGCCATGGAACATCACAAACACGAAACCGGAGGTGCTTGGCCAATGATATGTTACCGAGTACACATTGGCCTTGGTATCTTTCAGATAGTCATGGCAGGAATAATTGCTCTCAAAAGTCAAATTTACGCTGCTATTACTATAGTTCCTCTGATATTTTTCAATATATGGTACAGTTATTATTTCAGCCGAACCCATCATCCGTTGATGAATTTTATTGCTCTGAAATCTATACAAAAAGAGGTCAATGCCATCACAGAAATTTCTGATGAGAATATAGCTACAGACAACATTTTTTATGGGGCAAATAGAACATTAATCTCAAACAGTGTGGAAGGGAAAGAAAGGCAGCAATTCATGAATTCCAATCTAACTGCCCCGTAAGGATTTTTATGCGATAGCATGAAAGTAACCATTACTGACATTTAATAGGCTATCCAGTCTTTGGATAAACAGTCAGCCAGAATCAAACCACGGGTCTACTTTTGCTCAGAATGAAGGTCACAATGACTTTTTTCCAAACACTTCGCGAGGAAGCAGCTTGTTAAGTCTTGGTGACACTCACGTATGGCGCGAAAACGATTGAAAAGCTAGATAAAGCTCATTGTTGCTATATTTTATTTTGGTACTTTTATTTGGAGGAGTTTAAAAGTATCCCAGAATTTTTTGTAGGATATTTCTATATCTTTGTGGTAGAAAATTATTCATTAGTAGGTTTTAAAATAAAATAAACACCAAGAGACATCAAAATATTTTGCAAAGAATGAACTTCTGTTTCTTATCCTTTCTATTCTGTAATAAAGTAGTCAGTAAACAACAAACTGAGTCATACAGAAAAAACTATGTACAATAAAAGCTGCACATCGCATCTTATAGCCTTTGAGTACAAACTGACATGGTCAAACACACTTTTATTGTTTACTGAGCTAGTTTCTTTCATAGAACCTGACGTGCAACAGCCTGGCAGGTTAAAGAGCTAGTTTAGGTAAATGCATCGGCGTCGACTTGTGAAAAGCGCTCATGTCAAGCAGCGACGGTAGCAGTATCGCGAGAATAATTCCAAAGAATAAGAACTTAAATATCCTAAAGTAAACTACTTGAGAAAGCTGAGCTTACTTTCATTGGGAGGTTTTTTATATTGGATTGGGTCCTAAGTAGATGCTCCATTTCCACCTTGGGTCCAGGACCGGTGGAAGCGGTAGGGACCCTATGTTCTTTTCCACGGCCCACTAATACCAACCGCATGAATCGCGAAAAAAGTTGCAGCGGATTAAACAGGAACTACAGGCAAGACAATCAAAAACAACTCGAAACTTGTAAAATTCCTACATTTTGGACCTCAGAAATGTACTCCTCGCACATTCCAAATGACAAATTTTCTCATTCTCCACTGAGAGCTAGAAATAAGTTAGTAGGTGCCCTTGACCCAGCCAGTATCCCGCTCTGAGTAAGTAACACCTAGAAGGCTTCATCCAGGTCGCTGTGCCCTCGATCATTGCAGCTCCGGAGTCTTCGGAATGTCATAATTCAGGTCGACGCGCAGATTCTCGAGAGAAGAGTGTCTGTTATTGAACGGCTATACTGAGCTGGTCTAACGTACCGTTCAGATGAAGGTATGGAGGCAAGTAGCTTCGGCTTTTAAGAGAAGTGAAGTTTGTGACTTAAACTCTTAGAACTTGGATCAATGGACGAACTTGGGGAGATTCGCGAGTATTCTCAAGCGTGTGAATGATGTGGAAACTGCTCAAATATACTATTGTATGCATTGCTTGAATTATCTACGTGATAGGACCTTCCTAATATACATGAATAAGGGGGTTTCGGTACACTATCGGATATTCCAATATACTTCCTTGTCTAACCGAGGAAGGAAGGAAGGATGTGAGAGATCCTAGCGCCAATAGATACCATTAGGAATCTATTGGGAAATACTATGTCATACCAATGAGTGATGATCTAGGTCAATCATATCCCATGACGCACGTGCACGTTATTCTAATGAGAACTGTTTATTGTAATGCAGTCATGTTACTCCCCTAATTACAACACCCTTCAATTCGGGTAAGATGCCCTCGATTCACAAGTCGCCTGGGCACGGACAAGAAACTCATGCGATTATGGGCTGAGAGGTTTGTGGCAATTATATGACTATACTGTCCTTTGATAGAGTGACACCGGCTCATGTACAATGGTGAGTCGCGGAGATGGCGCGCTCACGCTGGGTGATGGCACGATGGATACTGAGTGCGTATCACTGCGGCAAATGGGTGTTAATAAGTATCAAATGTGAATTCGCACTGACAATGGTGATCTTTGAAGATGATGCTAGATGCGCATCCCAACATTTGATATTATTATCTGACGCATGAGGTGAAGGATGATGTTATTTAGATACCTCGCTATACTCGGCAGATAAAGAGATTGTAAAGTAAACTAACAGCGCCTGCGCATAGTATATGTTTTCCAGCCTTTCTCAATACAGCAGCCCATCCTCCTTACCCCTTTCCCCTGTCTCCCAACGACTCAACCGAGCCAGCACAACAGAGAGGGAACTGATTTGGTCACTCGCGTGGCTTCGTCGACAACCATCGCGCCGTCGTGGTGATGAGAATTGCATGAGCTCGAATTTTCACGGTTACGGTATCAATTCGTAAAGCGATCAGATTTGATGCTGGTTCTAAATTGATACTAGATTCTATCCGAAGTGTGGAGGCATCCAGGAGCTCTTTGCTGTAAGTTCACAGCCAGTTTTGACCCGCTGGAATAACATATTATTGTTAGAATTTGGAACAATTGGGGCTCCAGGTAGGCCACGTTGTTGATACGAACGTGACTACAAATTCTGTACCTAGTTTCACTTCGATAATTACTCGAATCAATACGCTCTACAACCTCAATGAGTGAGGGCTCATTATTTCCTTACTAATTATTGTTGACTGGGGTACCAAGAGCCTGCGAAAAGTCTGATCGTATTCCAAACAGTGACAAGATTTGATGTGCATGATTGGGGGCGAGACGTTGAAAGTGTCGCGCATCGACTTACTAACTCGGATTGGCACTCTTTGCTTTCTGGATGGGCGGTGCTGTCTTCGCTTTTTTCGATTGCCCAGTGCCGAGGCCTAGGCCTGATGGGGCCACTGTATCCCAAGTGGTTTTTAGGGCCGAAGCTTGGGTTGTTGGAGTAGTTGGAATCCTGACATCCTGACTCCTCGGAGGAAGAGAGTTGCTGAGGCGAGTGAAAAGAATTCGTGGTGTTTTTCTTGGTTCAGACTGTGCGAACTGGCCAATTGCTGCTCTTAAATAGACTTTGATTCCGTCTACGAACTCTTTACCCTCACCCGTGGATATAGGAAAAAATACCACTTCGACACTGCTAATCGCAGTGGAGCAAATAGTGAGGCGGGCTGTAATTTGCGACGTATGACGCTTTTCGACCTCCATCACTGTTCGCAGATCGGACGGAAATTCCATCACTGTTGTCGAGGCTATGCTACTCTAGGCTGGCACTGCGATTTTTTCGCAGATATCTCTGTAGGCTTACTGATCTTGTCTCAAACGACTTCACTTTTTTCGCGTTGGATACCTCGGGAGCAGGGGGACTATTCTCAACACCTATCAGCGGTGTCCCCTACGAACCTCCAGCTCTCACTGTAGAGTCTGCGGAGCCGAGATTGAGCAACAAAGTCCTCACTTCGACGAGGATTCCCAATCGCTTTCGCCGTCTGTATCGTCTTCATCTCTCAACACATCCCCCCTATCACCACTATCATGGAGCTAACCACGATCAGATCAGATGGTCGGGTCGAAGCCCTTCTCATCACCAACCCTTGGTTGTGGAGGAGAAGCCATTCGATGAGTTCCCGGAGCGTACCCTGCACCCGATACGGAGATGGTGGATTGGATCAAGTCGGCCTCGAATGTTACAAAGGAGGGAGATATGGATGAATATGCGCACCTCATGTGGTCCTGGTGTCTAGGCCTCGCCTGGCTGGGCCTGGAGGTTTTTTGAGACTTTTTCCCGCGCACGCAGTTTCCATTGCTACCATTTTTTATTTTTTTTGGGTAGAAGGTTCCGTGGAAAAGGTGGCCAAATTCCACGGATCAACACTGAGCTGAATGGCTATTCAGCACGGGCAACATATCAATGATCTTTGAAAGGACAAAAGAGACAAGAAGCCCAATTTGCTAGGTAGTCTGTGATTCAAGTTGTACAATAAAGAAACACACCCAATCTCACTCTGGTGTTTCTATTGTGATGGCTTTTTTTATTTTTTTTATTTATTATTTACTTTTGGTCCTAAGCTAACGCACTTTATCCACATTGGGTCAAGGAACGGCGCATCCGGCAGGGTTCCCTGTAACTTTTCCTACAGCCTAACTTGTTCCAACCTCGTGAATCGCTACCAAAGGTGCAGCTGATTGAACAAAAACGAAAAACCACGAAAATCAAGACAACTTCGAAAACCAGAAGATTCCTCCATATTGGACCCAGCCAATGCGCTCCTCACACATTCCGTCGTCCGTCACACCCTCCAGATGACAAATTTGCCCATTCTCCGCTGAGAGCAAAAGATGGGTTAGCAGGCACCTTTGATCCAGCCCGTATCCTGCTATTGGTTAGTAGATGCCCCAAAAGGGGACATCGTCGAGCTTGCTGTGTCCTCAAACTTCTTCTTCAGCTTCCAGAGCTCCGAAACCTGTTGCCTCGGCCATCGAGACATCCTTCGTCGCGGCGATGATCGCCTCTTCGGCCTTTTTTACTACAGCTCGGGCTCGTGCCACCTTCGCGAACTCCCCTTGTTCGATGTGGCGGATCCACGCGAGCTGCTCTTTGGTCACCGATCCGGATTTTTTGGGTCTGACTTGGCAGGCCCTAGAATCCGATCGGTGGGGTCCCCCACAGTTGTAACACTTAGTGAGGGCCTTGCACTAGGCTTCAGAGTGCATGTTTGATCCGCAATTCCAGCAGGCTGGAGCGCGGGAGCAACCACGGGTGGAGTGGTAGCCCAAACAGCGATTGCACTGTTCAATTTGTGGACGAGGCTTGTGAATGGTAGCCATGCCTGTTAAGGGCGAAGAGGATTACGGACACCGCACGTAAACAGTACCACAAAGAATTAATATTTTTCTATAGAGATTAACTACAGGAAATCTGTTACATTAAATATGCCCTCTGCAGCTACCAGTGATCTTGATTCCTGACACGTAATCCCTCGCTACTGAGTAATCTGTTTCCCAGCCTCAGCATAAAAAACTGAGTGATCCGAGTCATGATAAACGACCTCACGTCGGTTCACGCGACTAAAGTCCTTGAATGAGGCTGGGCCTTAAAGATAGCCCAGCCAAATCGAACGGGGTGTGCGTACGGTTTCAATGGGGCTTACGGTTGACTAGGGACTAGAAGCACGCCTGTAATTAGTATCACAGAATGCCGGGTAAGTCGTTAAGTCAGATATAAGTTTTCCATTGCTTTCTTACCTAAAAACTCCCTATGAATACAATTACGCTAAAGAGATTACATAAGTAAGGGTCGACCGCAGATCTCCATCATTGCACGAGCCGCCCCCTTAGAATCGTGCGATCTGGATACACAGGGGCACAGCCCGTAAAAATACCAGCCTCGTCGAGAATGCGGAAGCCCGGACGAGGGGCGTTGTCCCGGGTGAGAAGGGCTTTCCGATTTCTGTACGACGCTCCAGGACGGCATGTCCTGTGCGGTAGCACCTGGTATGGAAGCTTATGTGTTTTTCGGTAGATCTCCAATAAGATCCAATCCGCATTGACCGTATGAGTACAGTCGATTGTTTTTACGGTCGCCGGAACATTCGCGATCCGAAAGGCAACAAGGTTGGAGGCTTCCTCGAGCTTGGCGTCGAAGTCCGAAAACTTTGGTGCGGCTTCTAGAGGCTCCTCTCTTTTATTTTCATTCCCTGTCAGAACCGGCCTTGCGATTCTGACACGGTGTATAGAGCAGGCGTCACTCAAGAAGCATTATAGCTCAATCTGTAGTTGTTGCCGTAGGCCGGATGGCGTAAGCTGGCGCCACGGGTGTTCCTTTTCTAAGCGAAGGAACAGTCATTTGTCGACTTTCGCCTTCGGGGCATCTTTCTTTGGGGCCTTTGCCGCAGGTTGCGGCATTGCTTTTATGGTTGGGACTGCTTTATGTCGCAGTCCGTTTTTTGCCACCGTGGCCCAGGTGCTTTTTGATGGCTGTACTGGGACGGCGGGAATTGGTGTACTCCTGGCATCGCGAGCCCTTGAGAGCCCTTGGGAGCGGGTTTGCCGGGCGAGGAGGGAGGACGGGTGGCGAAGTGGCCGAGCCCGTGGCCATGTGTTGCGCAATGGCGGCGTGTAAGTAGACTCTCATTGAGTCTACAAATAGTCTATTTGACCCGTTGGTCAAAGGGAGGAGGGTGGCTTCGACGCCAGAGATTGCGGCGGAGCAGAGGGCCAGATTTGCCGCTGTTACGGCGGCGCGTCGTTGTTCAGCTTCGACGATTGGTCGGAGCTCGGGAGGACACTCAGCTTTCGTGGCAGCTTTTGGCTGCGACGTTGATTTTGACGCTGCTATGGGTGCAGCGTTTTCTGACAGTTTTGGCGCGGTCGGAGGAGATTTTGACTATTCTCCAATCCTGTGGGGGACGGAGAGTGGTTGAGGAACTTTCTCAACAATTTCAACTGACCCGATGTACACCATTCTTTGTAAGATCCTTCTTCCATTCCACACGCATAACTACTATATCCATCCGTCCAAACCCTGAAAATCAAGCAGCATCATGGCTGCGTACAACCAGCCGTCGTCCTCGGCGTCAATCGACCCAGGCGACGACCTACACCCGAGCCTTCTTGGGATTGCCGCCGCAATGGAGCAATCAGAACGCGACAGAAAGCAGCGAATGAGCCTAGCTCAAGAATTCCTGCAGAATATCGACGCCTGGGCGAAATCCAAGGCTGGAACCGATGGTGCGGCCTTAATCGCGCCTTTTATTGAAAAGATTTCACCTCTTGTGACAGCTTTTGCAATAAGCAACGTCAACGCCACATACAACTCATGTAAGAACCCTTTCCCCGAAGCCACTCAGATGAAAACCTCTGTGCCAAGGGTGACAAAGATAAACGAGAAACCGCCTCATGAACTGCCGAAAAAGCCTCAAGTGGCTGAGTCACCCTGGGTCACAGTGGCACGAAAAGCGGCCAAGCTCCCAGACCCGCCAGCCAACCTGGTCAAACGAAGGCCTGTTGTGCAGACACGACCAGCAGAAAAAGAACCCCCAAAAGAAGATAAACGACTTTTTCTTCGAATGGGACGAGAGCATCAGTGGCGCAAGTTATCATCAGTCACTATCAAGAAAATTGTCACAGAGAAAGCTGGGATTGCACCCTCAGCAATCATAGCAATGACACAAGTTAGGTCTGGCCTAGCAATGGAGTGCGCATCAGATGCACTCAGGGAATCAATTCTGGGTGTGGGTCCTTCACTCCAAAAAGAGGAAATCACAATCGAACCGGCGTCAGACTGGACATCCGTCATGGTATCGCATGTCCCAATCTACATCCGTACATTAGATGGAAGAATTGAAGTAACCAGGGAAATGGTGAAGATGGAATGCCAGGCAGCTTGCGGCGTCATGCCAATACAGGTGCGCCCAAACGATACAAAGTTTGGACAGTATTCCACTAGCTGGATCGTGCACTTTAAACAAGCACCTTCCAACTTAAGGTTTAGACTATTCGACAAGAGTGGACCTGCCATACCATTCTCTCGTAGACGCCCCATCGAGCAATGCCAACGCTGCTGGGGCTATCATTCAACAAGAAACTGCGTCAAAGGACAGCGCTGTGTAAAGTGTTCTGGCTCGCACGAAGCTGCCGAATGCTCGGCAAACATCCCCAAATGTTCAAACTGTGCTGGACCGCACGAGTCTACTCACTTGGACTGCATGGCCCGGCCAAGGCGATACAATGGACAAGTAACGCCCAGATCACCGGCTGAGCTGCGAGTTATTCGAGAACGCGGACATATGGATTTTAAGGCTGCTATATTAAGATCTCAAGAAAAAGGTAAGGCCCGCGAGGTCATTAATATACCAGAAGAAACGATGGTTGATAATGAGTAATACACCAAATTCTCATAAGCACAACCAAAAATATAGCACCCTTCTATTTCACCATGTGAACGTGGGAAAGGGTGGACCAAACATGGACATAGCGCTGCAACAAGCTTGGGATGCAGAAGTGCACATAGTCATGGTTCAAGAACCATGGACCTTGCAAGAAGATGGAGAGTTTAGAACGAAAAGCCATCCTGGTTTCGATAGTTTTATACCCTTTGGAAACACGACACGGAGACCACGACCACGCACTGTCACTTTTGTGAGAAAAGGACTCCAAGCGGCTCAGATCTCACCCTCGTCATCAAGCCAGTCATCAGACTACTGTTTTGTGCAGGTGTGTGGACTGACATTTGTAAATGTCTACCGTGCTCCAGGCCATAGTGAGACTTTGGAACCATTACTAAGCTGGCAGTCAAGTGGACCCTCAGTAGTAGTGTGACGCCCCGACATTTTAGTGGCCACGTGGTCGTCGGTTCAATAGTTGGTAAACCGACACAGGGTCAATCCAGGAATTCCAATGACTAGTTTCACACACACGAGTCTTGTGTGTGACAAATCACGATACGAAAGGTTTGTCATGAATATTGGTTTTCACGCAAAACCCTTGGGTTGTAGGCAATGAGGGACAGGAGGTTTCGTGTTGGCAACTCTATTTCAACAGTTGAACTCTTATGTAAATATACACAGATTCATATCCTCTTAGATACTTTTCTCTTCAGTTTCGAATCTTATGATTTGAATCCACGCCAGCTTTTGACCACTCGCCAATCGTCTTTTGTCCCTCGAGTTTCCACAAGTAGGGGGTGACTTCAACTCAGTCTCACAGTATTGGCAGCCATTAACAGAACGCCAATACGGAAATGGTGATCTCATCATGGGGTGGGCCCGCAGAAACAATATGCAGCTACTAAACACCTTAGGAAAAAGTACTCATCGCGATGGAAACGTGCTGGATCTAACCTGGAGTAATACGACGGCAGTTGCATCGGTATCAGCACGGTTCGACTGTACATCAGACCACTCCACCATTGAAGGCTCGGTTGACACACCTGGATACTCGCAGCTATCCGGGATCCCGAGGCTAATCCGCGTAAGAGACGGTGACCTAGACGAGTTTGCTCGATGCATAAGGCAATGGGTAAGGCACGGCCCCCTCAGCAGTCAAATCGAGATTGAAGACTTCACAAAGAGCTTAACCAAAGTACTTCAAGACGCGATCAAAGTTGTCGGACGTACACCCGCGGTGGGAAGGGGAAAAACAGCGCCTTGGTGGACTGATGAATGTAAAAAACGTCAGTTTGACTACAGGACAGCCAAAAGGACATCTGGAGATATAGTAGTGACACGTAGGGCTTTTCGAGCCGCAGTGAAGAGAGCCAAACGTGAATACTGGACAAAGCAAGTCGAGGTAGCAGAGACAGAAGCAAAAGTGTTCAAACTTATGCGATGGGCCAAACCGAAGCCGACGAAACAGCCTCCTCCTCTCCGGGTATCACCAAACGAGTGGCTTTCAGATCCACTAGAGCGGACAGTTGCGTTGCGAGATTCTCTTCTTGCAAGGTATAACGCGAGAAATGACATCGATACGTGGGAGAACAGTCAACCAGAGTTGATTCCATGGGATGGAGAGGTGTCACTGGAGGATGTCACAGCATCAACCATTGGCAGCAAAGAAACAGCTCCGGGGTTCGACAAGATTACCGTACGACTTCTCAAAGCCTGCTGGAGCACGATTGGAACATACGTCAGGGACCTCTTCCAGGCTTGTCTCAACTTGCAATATTTCCCTACGCCTTTCAAGGTGGCGGAAGTTGTGCTACTTCCAAAAATTGGACGCGACCTCTCCAGCTCAAAAGGATGGCGCCCCATATCGCTACTCTCCAGCTTAGGCAAAGGATTGGAAAGGCTCATAGCTAAAAGGATGTCCTGGCTTGCATTAAAACACAAGGCAGTACCTCCACAACTATTCGGCGCGCTACCAGGACGCTCAGCAGTCGACTTGGCATCATGTGTTATACACGATTCAAAAGCTGCAATGAGATCCAACAAAGTCACAGCTATGGTCACGCTGGACATACAAGGTGCCTTCGATGCAGTGCTACACAATCGGCTGCTCGCACGAATGCGAAGTCAGGGCTGGCCAGTACTACTCTGTCGCCTGGTAGAATCATTTCTGAAACAACGAAAAGTTTTGGTGAGACACGAAAAAGGTGTAACTGATGAGAAGCTTGTTGAGTGCGGAGTTCCCCAAGGATCACCACTATCGCCACTTTTATTTATGTTATACATCTCAATCCTACTTGAAGATGGAACCCCAAACTGTATATTCGGATATGCAGATGACATTGCCATTGTTCGCGTCGGTAAAAATCCTAGTGAGGCTGTTGAGGCTGCCCAGGTAGAAGTAGACAGGATAATCCAACGCGCTTCAACGCACATGATAAGGTTCGACCCTTCTAAGTCCGAGCTCCTGGTTATAGGAGGAGGACCGAAGAAGAAACTAGACTCATCCAACCTCGCGTACAGGGTTGAGGGACAGCTTATTACGCCTTCCGCGTACATTCGATGGCTCGGGGTCTGGCTCGATTCCCAACTGACGTTTAGATAACATGTTCAAGAATGGTGTAATAAGGCACAACGACTATCTCACTTTATACGAAGTATTAATAGGGTCCAACGAGGTGCGGCTCCGGGACCATTAATCCGTGCAGTGAACGCATGTGTAGTCAGTACGGCAATTTATGGCGCTGAAGCTTGGTGGCCTGGACTCACCCGTATCACGACGGTACGAGATAAAAGAGTAAGTACGGGTGTCGGATGGCACCTCAAGTTACTAGATAGAACTATTTTGACTGCTGTTCGAGCCGCACTGCCAGTGTGGCGAACTACACCAAATATAGTTCTGCACTGTGAGTCAGGGATACTACCGGCAGAAATTATGCTACAGCAGCGACACCTCCGAAATGCAGCCAGAATCCGCAGACTCGACAGCTATCACCCTTTGTCGTCAAGGGCAGCTGAGACACCAAAGGAAGCAATTAAGCGACTCAAACTGAGAGAGGGGCAAAAAGATCGTGTCTTCAAGTTTCCAGAGCGATATCTGACACGCCTTCAGAATGGTAACCTCAACCTACCGGCATCAGAAGGGCCTGGACAGCTTTACCAACCGATGATCGCGAGGGCTATGGCTAGAGCCAAATACGACAAGGAGGAAAAGTCGAAGCGGACTAATCATTGGCTTAGAAATCTCCCTGTAGGGACGCTGTGTGTATATTCTGATGGGTCATCGACTGGTCCAGCATACTCAGCCTATGGCTATGCTATATACAGGGACAGAGAACTCATAGCGAGTGGTGGAAATTTTCTCCCAGGAGCAGAGGTCTTTGATGCAGAAATCGTCGGGGCAGTTCGAGGCCTAGAAGCGGCGTCGGAAATTGGAGGTATTATAGGTATCAAGGTGCACCTCGACAATCAAAAGGCGGTAAGAGCCCTTGTGAGTGGTAGAACGAGCTCTTCACAGTCTGAGGTCCGGAATTTTATTGAACTATCCAAGGCTCAGCCTGACGTAGAAGTCCACTGGGTTCCGGGACACAGTGGTGTTGAAGGGAACGATAAAGCCGACGCAATTGCAAAGGCAGCCCTTGCATCAAAAACCAGGGAAGGAAATATCCCGAGACCAGAGTGCACTCAGGAGGAATCTGACAAAGTCCTGAAATTCGCAGCACTTAAACGCCAAGTCACAATACGAGTACAGAAACTCGCGGAAGATTGGTGGCATAAAAATAGATCGGACAGGTATGAAGATCTGGACTTACTGATGCGAAGAAAACGCCCTCCGGAGCTAGCTTTACCTCGATGGGCATATCACCGCCTCATTGCGGCAAGGACCGGGCATGGTGATTTCGCTAGCTATCACAGACGATTTCAACATCCGAATGAAGAAATGCGATGCAAATGCGGACGAGAGAAACGGCCATGGCATTTTGCAGAGTGTCGCCCGACCATCCAGAAATGGAGGACGGAAACGAAGGAACCACGACCTACGACAAGGGATATGATAGGGCAAGAAGGATGGCAGATATTCTGGCGCTTTCTAACTGTAACAAAATGTTACAGCAAAATTGAATCATAAACAGGGAACTTGAATGTCAGCTGTATTGCTTCTTAGGGCCGCTCAGTGTGGCACGAGGATGGAGGTGTAGTGCAGGGCGCTAGCACCTCAGAAAAGGTGTTTTTTCTTTTTATTTGTTTTGTTTCTGTATTTCTGGCTCCTATGAACCAATCATGTAGGTAGCGAAGAGTCTTATATAGATCTGGACTACCCGTGCCATGCCCCCTGGGTGCTGGGTCAGTACCCGGTCACGATAAAAATATCATCATCACTTCAACTGACCCGATCATGTCAGTATCGGGCTTAGTGACGGCAGGGAGGGCTTTTTCCTTCCCTTTAGTCGTGATCTTGCTTATCTCCGCTCATTTCGAAGACCTGGCAAGGCCAGATAGTTTTTCGAGAAGGAGGCATGGTGAAAATGCCTGAGCTCGGTCACAATTCCAAGATATACGCGATGAGATTGAGGGGGTTGGAAAAAGGGAACAAGGGATTTTTCGAATTTTTCGAATGGTGCAGAATGAGAGATTGGTTATTGATATAGGAAAAATGGCATAGCTACTCAGGCGGGAGCAGACCAAGCTGCGCTGCGTACTGGCTACGTGATCGATCTACAGGCAGATTAGTCAGGGGGACAAAAGACGAGCTTCCCCCAGCTGCAATATAACAATAAGCTAATGATTCAATAAAAATAAAAATAAAAATAAAAATAAAAATAAAAATAAAAATAAAAATAAAAATAAAAATAAAAATAAAAATAAAAATAAAAATAAAAATAAAAATAAAAATAAAAATAAAAATAAAAATAAAAATAAAAATAAAAATAAAATAAAAATAAAAATAAAAATAAAAATAAAAATAAAAATAAAAATAAAAATAAAATAAAAATAAAAATAAAAATAAAAATAAAAATAAAAATAAAAATAAAAATAAAAATAAAAATAAAAATAAAAATAAAATAAAAATAAAAATAAAAATAAAAATAAAAATAAAAATAAAAATAAAATAAAAATAAAAATAAAAATAAAAATAAAAATAAAAATAAAAATAAAAATAAAAATAAAAATAAAAATAAAAATAAAAATAAAAATAAAAATAAAAATAAAAATAAAAATAAAAATAAAATAAAAATAAAAATAAAATAAAAATAAAAATAAAATAAAAATAAAAATAAAAATAAAAATAAAAATAAAAATAAAAATAAAAATAAAAATAAAAATAAAAATAAAAATAAAAATAAAAATAAAAATAAAAATAAAAATAAAAATAAAAATAAAAATAAAAATAAAAATAAAATAAAATAAAAATAAAAATAAAATAAAAATAAAAATAAAAATAAAAATAAAAATAAAATAAAATAAAAATAAAATAAAATAAAATAAAAATAAAAATAAAAATAAAAATAAAAATAAAAATAAAAATAAAAATAAAAATAAAATAAAAATAAAAATAAAAATAAAAATAAAAATAAAAATAAAAATAAAAATAAAAATAAAAATAAACGTCGATGAACCTTGGTTCGTTCAAAGGAGAACAGTTTCCGACAAGTACTGGGATTCCCCAAGGCTCTTCTCTTTCGCCAATTCTCTTCCTGTTCTTCGTCAGCACGCTTCTTCCCGAACTTCAATCGCCGTCATCGACGGCTGTAGGATTCGTGGATGATACTAACATACTGACTTGGTCAAATTCTACAGAAGAAAATTGCCGAAATCTCGAAAGGCTCCATGGGATTTGTGAAAAGTGGGCTGACCGACATGGTGTCAAATTTGCTCCGGAGAAGTACCAGTTAATGCACTTCTCAAGAGCTCGAAAGAAGCACAACATGCAGGCCACAGTCCGAATCCAAGGCCATATCGCCCATCCGCAACCTTCTCTTCGTGTCCTAGGCATCCACCTCGACCCGAAACTTAACTGGGGTGCTCATGTCAAAAGCATACAGCTCAAAGTCGAACCACAAATCCAAGCCCTAGGTAGATTGGCACAATCAACCTGGGGTGCAACGTTCCACAAAGCAAAACTTGTGTACAATGCAGTGGTGAGACCAGCTATCACCTACGGAGCCCCCATTTGGGCTGAGCCCGGAATAGCCGGCAAAATTCCCGAAAGAGTGATAAAGCCACTTCGAAGTATCCAAAGAAGGTGCCTCAAGATCGTCACGGGAGCGTACAATTCGACCAGCAGCAAGGTACTTGAGCATGAAACCTCTACCTTGCCGATGGAAATCTATCTAAAACAAAGGAGGGTCCAACACGCCGGACTATCAAAAAGCCTACCTGTTCAAGATACTATATTGTCAGCATGCAGGAAGATAAAGCAACCCCGAGCTGGAAGGCAAGACGCACGAGCTGTCACGAGGACCTTGGATATTGCAGAGTGGGGTCAAACATGTGAGAATATAGAGACGAAAGTGGGACAGAAAGCGGCTGGGAAGGTTGCAGCTTTTAGAGAATGGGAACGATCCTGGACGAGACTAACAGCCAGGCAAACTACTAACCACCACGCCACAGCAGATCCCAAAATCTGGAAAGCAGTAAACCTTTTTACAGATGAAAAGACGGGAAAGACAGGAATGAGCCAAAGAGGAACACCTTCTAGTATCCATAACCACCTTAACAGGGCCCAGAGCAGCATAGCTATACAGATAAGAAGCGAACACATTGGGTTCAATTCCTATCTGCACAGAAGAAAAGTTCCGGGAGTAGACAGTTCACGATGCCAATGTGGATATCCGTCCCAAAATGTGAAGCATATGGTCATGGCCTGCACCAGCTGGGCCAAAGGAAGAGGAGAAATACTGAGAAAGGCAGAGAACCGGTCATTTGAGGCCATGATGAACAATCCCACAGATATTGCAAGGATAACTAGATGGATCCAGCAGGAAGGGAGGCTAGAGCAGTTTCGACTGACGCTTGAAGTCGAAGCCATGATGAGTGACAGAGAGGGCAGTAGGGGAGAGGTGATCTCCTGCCATAAATAAGGGAGTGGACGGTATCCACACTGGATAAAACAGTATTAGTGCACTTCGCGAAGGTAACACAAACTTAAAGTGTATATAAATTGAGAAGTTGAGGGGGTTTTTACCATAAAGGTTTCCTCCTATATAAATATTAGAGTTCGTAGACACCTGCATGGGCCATAAGGCGCCAAAACGGGCTAAATGAAATCAAATTCAAAAATAAAATAAATAAAATAAAAATAAAAATAAAAATAAAAATAAAAATAAAATAAAAATAAAAATAAAAATAAAATAAAATAAAAATATAAAATAAAAATAAAATAAAAATAAAAATAAAAATAAAAATAAAAATAAAAATAAAAATAAAATAAAAATAAAAATAAAAATAAAAATAAAAATAAAATAAAAATAAAAATAAAAATAAAAATAAAAATAAAATAAAAATAAAAATAAAAATAAAAATAAAAATAAAAATAAAAATAAAAATAAAAATAAAAATAAAAATAAAAATAAAAATAAAAATAAAAATAAAAATAAAAATAAAAATAAAAATAAAAATAAAAATAAAAATAAAAATAAAAATAAAAATAAAAATAAAATAAAAATAAAAATAAAAATAAAAATAAAAATAAAAATAAAAATAAAAATAAAAATAAAAATAAAAATATTAACCTGATAAACACCTTAACAGGGCCCAGAGCAGCATAGCTATACAGATAAGAAGCGAACACATTGGGTTCAATTCCTATCTGCACAGAAGAAAAGTTACAGGAGTTGACAGTTCACGATGCCAATGTGGATATCCGTCCCAAAATGTGAAGCATATGGTCATGGCCTGCACCAGCTGGGCCAAAGGAAGAGGAGAAATACTGAGAAAGGCAGAGAACCGGTCATTTGAGGCCATGATGAACAATCCCACAGACATTGCAAAGATAACTAGATGGATCCAGCAGGAAGGAAGGCTAGAGCAGTTTCGACTGACGCTTGAAGTTGAAGCCAAGATGAGTGAGAGAGAGGTCAGCAAGGAGAATTGGTCTCTTGCCACAAATAAGGGAGTGGACGGTATCCGCACTGGATAAAACAGTATTAGTGCACTTCGCGAAGGTAACACAAACTTAAAGTGTATATAAATTGAGAAGTTGAGGGGGTTTTTACCATAAAGGTTTCCTCCTATATAAATATTAGAGTTCGTAGACACCTGCATGGGCCTTAAGGCGCCAAATCGGGCTAAATGAAATCAAATTCAAAAAAGCTTAGTAACCTGAATTTTTCATATCAATACAGATATTTCTGCATAAAGCATCTTAGCTGTTCCAGCGCAAAATTATATTCTCACATCATATACCGATCATAGTAGTTATGGCCTGAATAATTCATCCTGAGTCAGATTACTAAACAAACTAGCTGACTACCCAATTTTAGTGACAGAGATTAGTTACCATACCTTCTCCAAGACCAGCGTAATAAAAGTATACCTCGATAAATAATTAATACAGGCTTTCGGAAACAGTCAAGACTTAAGGGTCAAAGAAGCGCCCGTGTATTATTTTCCAGACTAATAATCTGAGGAGATTAACACTCTAAATCAGATGCCATCGTGCAGTAGATGGTTCAAGGACGAATCGGAGATTGTATTAACGGCCTGTTCAGATCATGAGAAACGGAAGACACGGCTTACCCAGATCTTTCACTTGGCAATTTGTATTGTTCTCTTTTTCTCGGTTACAATCTGCGTAGATATCTTGTTGCCACACAGCATCAAATTCTACATCTCGGAGATTTTTTAACCTTCATTGTGAACCTCACTTCTCAGCTTTGAAAATCACAAGTTTTACCCTTAGTAAAGCTCGGCGTATCTCTCTATCTATTCTCGCTACTATGACTCCACTTTCTCTGTATTCCTAACATGCGAGTACGAGCCGTAACAGTTACTGCATCTGCTTAATCCTGTGATTGACGAGTACACGGCGCCCATGTTTCTCCGTTCCATTCCCGCACATCGGGTTTGGGATCATCTGTGTCAATAAAACAACGATATTCTGTTTTGACTTTTTGTCACAATTAATGTCAGTTCTGTGGAAACTCAGGGTTGTATGAATGGACTAACTTTCAGTAAAATGACGTCTGGGAGAGATTTTGAAGTATTTGTAGCTTTTATTTGTACCATCTTCAAGTGTGGATGTAAATGATTTAAATTGTCGGGTCCATATTTCCATTTGTGCCGCCACGTCAGACCCGTCAATCAAGACCCCAGAACAGTCATACATCACAGCAAGTGCTGGCGTTACAACGCCCAAGAGCGCAATAGCGAGATGTGGAAGAATTAATTTCATTACGAAGCTAATTATCTGCTTAGCTGTTAGTTGTATCTAGACGGGACTGTTTTCTGAATCGACCCACAAGGCTCTTCAAGTGTCGCAGTGGCTCGGGTCAATAAGTCAGAGACCTAAACGGTGATAATTTATGCTTTTAATATTGGAAAGTATGAAGGAACTGATGTTTTAATGATGAGAGAGCCGCGCAAGTCCTTTTCACGGATGAAGACTTGTTGACAATGTGGCCAAGCATACAGTAATTATATCTTATAGAACAGGACAGACTTGGCCACTTATGGAGTACCGCAAAGGTCTCAAGTCAGTTAAATGAGTAAGTGAGTGAGTGATGTTTATTGTACTACTTGAGTCTATGACAATCTAGCACATTGGGCTCCTTTCTGACCCAGGCCACACCTTTTACAGTGCTCCTTAGCTCTTTTGTTACTCGAAAGATAATTGATATATTACCCGTGACGAATAGCCGTTTAGCTCAGTGTTTACCCGTGGAATTCGGCCACCTTTTCCACGGAACCTTCTACCCAAGAAGAATAAGTTAAATGAGTAAGGATGCCTCAAAAAACGGAGGAAGCTGAGAGATCCTGTGGACGACATGGATCTCAGAGGCTTCATCCTTTTGCGGTAGATGGACATTGGCGCGGGTGCAAGCATGACTTGGCTTGGCTTGGGTAAACTATCGACACTTATTCAATGACTTACTTGTCCCGGAAGTTGTAGTTGACAATGCTGCGAGATCGAGCAGACATCAAAGTGCGTCTATTTTAATTCAGATATAACTATTGTAGACCTGCCTATATTACGAGTCTAGCTTTCCCGCCAACAACTGCAAAGCTAGCTGCTCCGTTCAGACTAGCCCCCATAGTAATCTTAAACATTCTAATCTCCGGTCTATATGGTGAGCAGTAGCTTTATATTAAGTGATCCGTTTTGAGGGGAATTAATGATAAATTGAAGCAATTACCAACCTCAAGCCATTAGACCCACATATAAGTGCATGGATGCGTTGTATGTTTGTTATTAAGCATGCTACATTTTTCATTATACTATCGTTTCTCCTCATTTTACAACTACTTAACACAGATAGGTCGCCGGCAAAGACGAATTCTTCATCTTCCAGTGGTGCCGGTGTAATCGCTTAGTATGCTCTGCATGTCTGGGATAGCCAAGAAGAATCGCATCCGAATCGAAGTCGAAAGCAACCTCATACACATCTCCATTTGACAACTTCTCGATAATGCCTCTCTCATCATTATCATCTGAGTCCTCAACCCATCTCTAACCACGGATCATCTCGCCTCAACGACCAATAAAGAAGTTGCTCTAATTGCATACAGGAGCTTGCCCCATTAATTTCCAGCCATCTCTCACTACAAATTTACGATGCTATTTATACCCACAAGGAGGAAATCAAGTCGAAAAATACAAAGCCTGGGTCTTGGCTTGTGGGAGACTGTTGCTCTAATGGGACAAACAACTTGAGGAAGAACAGGCGGCTGAGATGTGGAGCGAGAGGGGGAACAGGTCTCTGAAGAGCCTGCTGGGACTGATATTTTCGAGGAGCTTTCAAATTTGGATATTTTGTGGGCACCTGGACGGTACAAAAGAAGTTGGGCTAAGCTACTATACAGCAATCACGCTCTGTCAAGACTTTTCTGACATTTCAGCACGACCTTCGGGATGGAGTTGGAAGGAGACTAGAAAGGCAGAGGGTGAATTTCCTGAGGTACCCACAAGTCTGCAGCGCCAAGCTGGCCGGCCTCTTCGAACACTTCAGAAGGATCACTATGTCTTCGGATTTAGTCCTAATGTCGGTATTAGGGGAGCTCCGCACTCAGTGGTTTTTGCAATTTTTCCCGGCTGCCATACACCCGCAAATGGCCATCGTTTTGTTGGCTGGAGAAGGGAGATAATGAAGGGCTAAGAGCTCCTCTAAGTGTATGATCGAATGAGGACTTGTGAGGGGTGGTACTGTTTGAGGGGAGCTGTATGGGAGGCGTAGGAAGGGATATTCTTCTGGTATAGGTATCCTTGGTCTGTAGGCAGAGAGGACCTGCGTGTCCTACATAGTCATAGACTCAGACAGTACAATAAGATGAATTAAATAAAAACACAAATAGGTCCTCTCTGCCTACGGGCCAGAGATACCATACGAGAAGTGTATTACATCCTTAACATTCACAAAAACTCCCCTCAGACAATGCTATGCCCCGCAATTTCTCCTTTCAACATACACTTTGAGAGCCTTTTTTTTATGGGCTTGGCCTGGTTGGTTATGGCTGAGCTGTTTAAGTTTGAAGGGCCCATCCTTACCTCGTATGCACAAGTGAGTCGGTTTACAAACTCACTGTATAGGAGTTGTTTCAGATCACGTGTCAAGGGCCAGGGGATCTGAAACAGGCATTGAAGTTATAAATCATTTATCCATTTATGTCCTATTTGAGTTTTCAACTATGTATGACAGACTCTTTGTATTCAATTTTTCTTTTCCATTCTATTTGGGGGGTTTCCTTAATTTGATGTTGGTGTGGTAACAAAACAACTATCTCGGTGGGGGGATGTCAGTACGACATTAGTAAGCGAGGCTACCTCTTCAGCCTTGTAGTATCTCCTAAAAGACAGTAGTTAGATTTACAAACTTACCTGAATACTCAGTACTGTTTAATGTGCCCTGTGAAACTGTCACAGGATTGGGACTTCGATGTTTTCTCAAAGAGAAGGGAAAGAGGAAAATGATTGATTGTCCTATCTTCCATGATCTCACTTCTGTTTAAATACATGTTCGCTCGTCTTCCTTCAGTCAGTTCCCATAGTCCAGAACACGTAATCTCATCATCTAGTCTCACAAACAGAGTGTGTTATCTAATTTTAAACACAAGGTAAAAACATGATGAGCGCTTAATATGGTAAACAGGTAAATGTAGGCGCAGCTAATCATGGTACAAAATACCAGAGTTATGTAACGCACGGTTGATTGCGCGTGCTTCCTTCTCAGGCTTATTCAGCCTCATATACAGGTCTATTAATTCGACAGAAACCTACAGTTGGGATCCACATTGAAATTTTAAAGAGCCGTAGCTTCCAGTTTCTAAGTCCCTCATAGAAAACATAGACATTTAATTGTGGCACTGCTCTCGTGCATTGGCCAAAAGTCCTAGCCCGTCACACCTTTGCCCTAAATTATCTAACCCTTCAGCTATCCAAACCATGACTGCTTGCGGGTAAACGATGGCCAGGAAAATTTGCAAAAGCTACTGGGTGCAGGCCTCTTTTATTACCAATATTGGGACTAGATCCAAGGCCATAGTGGCCCTTCTGAAGCTTTCCAAGAGCCCGACCAGCCGGGCGCGGCACACCTATTGGTACCTCGGGAACTTCACACTCTATCTTTTCATCCTCCGTCTAACCCTTCAGGCGCTGTGTTTTCGGTGTTCTCTAGGCTACGAGTATGGTGGAGGTGTGGAGTGCAGTGATAATTGTTGTAATTCTAACAGTTCTGCATCTATTCCACTAGTCATGTACTACCACTTTTTCGTTTCCGTTATTCGTATCATTTAATACTGCGCCACATCTATTTTTTGTAATGTTAATTACTCTTGGCGCTTAACACGAGATATGTTGGAAATTATGGTATATGCATGATTGTGCTTTACACTCAGCTAGCTTAGGGATCTGGATACTGGTGGGTGATGTGGAGACGGTTATCGCTCGGGACTCACGATATCAGGTTCACAGGGTGATCAATATCGAAGTCTAAATTAAGCAGAAGGTTGTCTAGCCTTTTCTCTATCGACTATTATGCTCTCTATATACATCCTATGCTATTGCCCTAAGCGGCGATCCGGTCTTCTCCAATTAGTACCTCGTCTCCAGCTCCCGATTATTTGCGCTTCTGGATCCTCAGGGGTCTACTGGTGGTCAAGGTATACCTTCACCATGATAACGTCGCCATACTGGGACATGTTATTATGATTTATGAGCACTTGACAGTGGTTGGGAGTGGACCTAGAGACAGTATGATAGTTGATGTCACAGGCAATCTATGTGAGATGACTTAGGAATGGGTTTCATGTTTGTGACGGCTTGTGAGCCGATAAGTCCTGTAGCCTTCGATGACTATAGAAGGCAACCTTTAGTCAGTTTCATTGCCACTGTAAACGTAGGCTAGATTTAGATACCTCTGGATGTATATAAGTAGTACGGGAGACTTGCAGATAGTTTGCTTCTCTATAGATGAATTATAGTTATATATTTCAATCATACAAATGCCCATTTGCTTCCTAATTCGAACTGTGACATCTATCAACACATGGGAAGTCACATGCTATGGCCAAGTGCATCCTTATATAATAACATGTGACTTTTTAAATATCCAATCACAGTTACAGATATTTATTTACAAGCTCGACCAGGTTTAAAGGCAACTACGCGTGATAAATCTCAACTCTTGTTCTCTTGACGCCGTCTTTAGTGTCAGATCTTACTGTCGGTATATCACCGGTAGATTATTGTGCTAGCACGAGAGGTTTGAAACAGGTACGAAAAAGTGTGTATATGTGTTCTCTCTCAATTACCTTCCTGCCAAATAGCAGTTCCCCAGCACTTCGCTAATTAAATCACATGACTTAAGTCTCTATCTACGTAATCAAAGCCAATATTCATACACTGAAAACTCTTTAAAGTGATGTTTTTAACCAATAAGAACTTTGGTCTGGCCGGTTGCCATACTCCTCGATTCTACTTTCGCTCGACCCACCCTTCTTTGTCAGGCCCAGTAAGGAAATCTGCTGATCCTAAGTTAGTTCCAGCGTCTATTAGATGTACAGCCGGTCCGTCTTCTAGATGCATTACGTCGACGTAGACTGTATGATTGAATGGAACATCTTTATTAGTGAGGGTAAATTTGAATCGTAGAGGCCGATGAGCGTTTAGCTGACAGTCATTGCAAAATTTGGATATCCGGTCAATGATTTTTATGTCAATGTCATGACCAGCTTGCCGAAAAATTTTCCACATTCTAGAAGCTGATGGATGTCCCCATCGACGGTGACATGTCCTAATTTGTTGTTCTGTTAAGTAACAAATAGGTTCATTATTAGATTCGTAAATAAATAAAGACTGGAAGTGGCCGAGTGTCATCCATAGATGGCCGTATTTTCGAATGAGAGCTGCTACTGGCTTTTGGTTTTTGATCATGACGTTTTTCTGCACATCAGGTGTGACACCTAATCGTGTCATGTCTTGTAAGCCGAGCAAAAACGGGGTATTGCAGGGTAAAATGTGAAACGTAACTCTGCCGACGGGCGTATCCAAAGTAATAGAACCAATAGAAATAAAAACGCCGTCACCAATTCCCGATATTTTTACCTCTCCAGCCCTTGTTCTATCGACCTTTAACTCCTTTTGTAAATGCTTAAGTGCTTTGGCTTGTCCAACTCCAACTGTGGAACGACCCGCTGCACCTGTATCAACCAAAACGCCATGGAAAACTCTTTCATCGTATCTTTCATTATAGTCATTACCAATAGAAAATACATTTCTGAACAAATGAAAAACTGCAGGGGTATCTGTCTCCAAATCGAAGCTTTTATTGACACCAGGAAAATCGAAGTCTAGTGATGCAACTGTTATTAACATTTTTTCTTCTTGTTTTGATGCTGCATATTTCGTTTTTGGTGCTGTAAATTTGTGGAAAGTTGTTAGGTCTTGAAGGTAGCCCGCGACATTTTTCCCTCCAATTTCTGAAATAAGAAAATTTTGGCTTCCTCTACCTGTACTACTTCCTCTCACTGGTTGGTACTGCCGCTCAGCTAAATAAGAGTTATCAAAGCTATTATGTTCAACGTGACTGAGCTGATGATATTGAGAAATTGATGTGCCGGATAGTGATAATTGCATAAATCTCGCTCGTATATCTGCACAAACACCTTCTGCTGTTTTTGCCGGAGAGAATAAAACAAAGTGTAGGTCTGCAACTCCAGAGCAAGCATTGATAATTCTGGTTCGCAATGCAGCATCACCAGCGTGGGATTCGAGTCCCCTTTGAACACGACGAAGTTCTTTTTCGAGATTGTTGAAAGCTTGAAGTTTATCTGGACTTTTCCGCATTTCTTCAATTAAATTGAGAGTGTTCCAAATTGTTTCACGTCTGTTTACCCAGTGGACTGTTTCATAGTGTGATTTGATAATGTTACATCGCTCGTCGAAAGATAAATTTTCATCGTGCAATGTGAGATCCAGATATTTTTCACTGGCATCGCCGGTAAACATTATGGTTAAAGCGTCCTTCAGGTACTTCTTCTCGACACAGGCGTTATTACAGTTGTTGAGAAAAATCTTTCGCTTGTAATCAAAGCTATCAGTCCCATCACTGTACTTGTCTTCTTCTTTATACATCCTCACGAGGGATTCTAGTTGTCTACTCTTGTGCAGTGGGCGATCTTCCCAATGTGTCTCATTTCTATGGGTAGTTGATGGTAGAATTACTGGAGTTGATGATGGTGATGATGTAGGGTTGTGTGGTTTTCCGCTGCTTTTGCTGTAAATTGCAGCATAGTTGCTGTCATCAGTGGTTTGTCCACTCCTTTCTTTTCCCTTTCCTTTTTCTGCTTCAGTTTGATCTTTTATCCGCTCCTTGTTATCAACTCTAAAATCTTGGTACTTTTTATACTCTGCGGTGGCCCCAAGTATGCTTTCTTCTTCAACGTAGTTTGGATCTTTGGGATCGCATCGTGTGCTTACGCCAAAAGGGTTTTTCTTCCTGTAGTAAATAAGTTCTTCAGGAGTCCATTCATGAAACTCCTCCCTCTTCACTTCTGTGGCTAGTTGTTGATCGATATGTTTCCCTTTTGGATTTGGTGTCATGTATACTCCACGAGAAATTAGGAAGTCTCGGAATTCCCTCCTAAGATCTGAATTGATCTTGCTGAACTGGTCTACGTCCCAGTTTTCGAAATCCTCTAACCATCTTTCCCAAAGCGAGTCATCTTTTGCACCTTTGGCTTTATATAACTCCAGTCTGTTTTTGACATATGCTGTGATCTCTTCCGTAGTCCCCAGTGATTTTTGTTCTGCTGATGAGTTAGACATTTTTTTCTTTTTTTTTTCAATAGTTAATTGCGTGATTGACGCGAAGCAAGAAGAGCGAATACTTAGTGCTTAATTGACGGGGTGCGTTGATGGACGCAGAAGCAAGAAGAGCGAATACTTAGTGCTTAATTGACGGGGTGCGTTAGTGGACGCAGAAGCAAGAAGAGCGAATACTTAATGCTCCTTGGGCTTGACACGTCGGAGCTCAGTTCAGACAAGGTCGACGACTCCAAGGGACGTTCCTTCGATTGGTAACCGCGTACAGATCTGTGACCGATGTTACGGATCACTGATCAGTGTCGGTATATCACCGGTAGATTATTGTGCTAGCACGAGAGGTTTGAAACAGGTACGAAAAAGTGTGTATATGTGTTCTCTCTCAATTACCTTCCTGCCAAATAGCAGTTCCCCAGCACTTCGCTAATTAAATCACATGACTTAAGTCTCTATCTACGTAATCAAAGCCAATATTCATACACTTACATCTATCCTAACCTCTCCCATGCCCATCCCAAAGATCGATCTTCTAAGTTGGTGCGTCAAAATTTGTGCCTTCCAGCGGGTACTTGTACTATTTGGGTGTTTATTTGAATGCCTGCTCAGACCAGATACTGAACGAATAAGAAGCCGGGTAATTAGGAACATGGTTCAGTAGGCTGTATTTATAGAAATGATGAAAAATTGGTCGTGACGCGTCTTCTTGGCGCTTTCAAAATGAAATGGTTGGGATTCCTGAATGACCGGCTCGGAGGCTAGTTTCTCTCGTACTGTCAAATTTGTCTCATCTCGAATTTAGGCGGATGTTTCACTTTCAAATTGGTAAAGGGCTCCACTGAGATATGCTGCGTGTTAGTCCTTTGTAGACCGGGAAATCAAACCCTCTGAATGTTTAATTATCTTATGGTTTTTGTTAATAATTTTAATCGAAAATAATTATAATAAATTATATCCTCAAACCTCCATGCATACAATGAGTTTGAGTTTGATTTTGATCTTACTTAACGTCGTGGCATTGCACAGCTCATGATCAATGTCACGAACCGGACGGCTCGGTCCCTATAGAATTACTCGACGCCCTGGCGCGCTCTAAAGCACCAAGAAACTATTAAAGAGCCCAATTAGCTGTTCTTAGGAAAGATATGGGGACACGACATTACGTTGTAAATGTTGACTAGAGAGCCCTTCTACTACAGATGGAATCTATATAATGATAGGAAGGTCATGTGGCCGGACTAGATTAGTATACATGAGTATGTGAAATACTACCCCTAGACAGCTGCCCGCCACTCTTATTTCTGATTTAAGTATAGCAAATACCCCTCTATCAGAAACGTTACATATATTTCTACAAGTTGCATCGAATTCCTCCCACAAAAACTATGATGTATAAGCACATTTCAAAAAAGGACACACTAAATAGGAAAAGAAACCCCAAATTCACGTCTAACAGTGATTCCACGCAAAGGTTGTTCCTCAAGTAATACATTTAGTTGGTCCATTGAGCCCTGCCGTAAAACCTTCGACAGCCCGTTTCATTTTGAGAAGGCTAGGTCACTCTCGTGAGCAGGACTAGGTCTACTGACGTTGATAGTAGGAAGCAGAGTTCTGTAGTTTTCTGTTTTATTTAACCCAAGTTTCAGCCTCTCATAATGATGTATCAAGGCTATCTAGAGGAGCAAACTTAAATTCTGAGCCTATCGATAGTGCAGGAGCTGGAGTAAAAGCTCGCGAGAACTGTGAGGATGGACTCCCAATGAAGGAGTTATTAGGTGCCGGAGGAGAATTCATGGTAAGCCAGGCTTTTTGTCCCTCCTGGCGTATGAGCCGCATTCTATCCTTATCTGGCCAAGAAACTACCCCATTAGCGCGAAAGAGCCGGGCTGGACAACCAGGAGAAGAGGCATGGTGAGGGCCAGCGCAATTTGGACATTTGATGGGTGTCATGCACAGTCCATCACGAGAGTCCACCGAGTAGAGAATATATCGTGCGCGGAGTGTGCAAGCGTTGGTGTTGTGGAAACCATGACAGCGAGGGCAGAACTAGAGGCGAGGACAGTTATATACTGGCCGAATTCTGGCGGACCAAGCAAAGAGGCGGGTGTTGGTCGAGAATTTTTTTGAAGCTTACTTGGAGACAACTAGTCGGAGTGTTCCTTCCTACTCAGGGGATTCCTTCGAACAGCGCGTCGAGGAGATGGAGAATATTGAGTAGGTGTCAATTTTGGCAGCTGTCAGCTCCCGTATTCCGGAACCGGGCTGAGAAGGAAGTTTGCTCGTTTTTCCTGCCTTTCAATTGAAACTATTCTAGTCACAGGCTGTAGAGCTACAGCTGCTCGAAGGAGTTCTGGAGCCTTTTCTGGAAAGGGAGCTACGAGGGCGATGCCACATAGGACCGAGTGGATGTCCTTGAGAAGCTCTGAGCGTTCCAAGAGACTTCTCGGATTCGTGCGGACGATAAGAGCGTCTTAGTGTTGAAGGGGATGGTCCGATGCTAGGCAGACCATGACTCTTGAATCGAGCCTGTTTTCGCAATAGCAATGCATTGAAAATAGTAGTTACTGATTCCTCGAAAACCGAAAAAGCATCGATAACTCGAGCAGTACAGGTCACAATGGCTTTTAAGTCTGCTTCGATAGCTGGAGGAAGAGTAGGCAGATGTTGCGATCAGGCACTTTGCCACGCCAACAATGATGCAGCAATGTTGTTGATCTTGACCGCATAGAGGTCGCGAATAACGCGGGGTGATGGGCTATTGATTAGCTCTAGATCGCATTCAGCTTTGATTTTGGCAGGCGCATATATAGAGCTAGATAGACCTTTAATAGAATTTGTTATTGAGGTCTTTGAAGCAAAAGGCCTCTGATTGTGAGTCGACACCTCGGTCGCAGGTATCGGGACAGTAAGACAGTCGACCTATGATTCTGAGTCTATTGGAATTGATTCGACTTGAGATTGTTGTCTCTCAGCGACGACTGCCGTAATGGCCTCCACATTTACAGTTGGGAGTGATGACTTAAGCTTCACGCGCTTGGCGGCGCGCGTGATAAGGTTCGCGGGAGTTTTTTACTTGACAAGCTTTCTGCGCCTACCAGGAGGCATGCTGTTTTGGTGTCTTTGTGGGGCATGGTGATGATGCGCGCATGTACAGTGCCTCTAGGTTCCAAAAGGTAAAACTTCAAACTGGGTCGTTGAAGGGATTAGCCCTGTAGGCGCAGTTGGGCTAGTTCGTAACAGGCTGGTATGTCTCTCCTCCTTACCCCGCTTGCCACGAAGTATGGTCCAATTGTCTTCTTCTAATAATCGCTTAGTAAAACACATTTTCAACGACATTTTTGGCTGCCAAGCCTACACAGTCACTAAAACTTCACACCACTATCAATTCATCCTCTATTCTAGCAAACAATGTCTCTCGAAAAGTCTGCTTCAGAAACTAAGGTTCGCAAGCATCTAACTCGCGATCAATGTATAGAAATAAGAGCATTAAGAAGACTTGGCTTGACACTTCAAAATATATCCGACAAACTTGGCTTCGCAATAAGACAAGTACAACTTGCGTGTGCTCGAGAGACTGAGAATCCTATCCTCGCAAAGGACCCTTTCCAAAATAAACGCGGAACAAGTTGATGACCTTTAAGCATTTGTCCGGGAGTCTCCTGAAAATCGATAGATGTGCTATTTGGAACTAGCAATGGGGCCCTTCAGCCACTGGGGATGCAGTGAATGTCTAATTTCCAATGCACTCAAAAAAAGAGGTTACAGCAGATGCAACGCTCGGAAGAAGCCTCCATTAAGCGCAGTGAACAAGCAGAAAAGATTGGAGTTCGCCCAATCACATTTAGATTGGAGCGATGAACAATGGAGTCGCATATTATGGACTGATTAAGCCTGGGTATCGGGTGGCTCTTACATGAAACCTCGTGTCACAATAAAAGAACGTTTAAATTTTATCAAAATCTTCCTTGTACTAACAGCAGAGTTTAGCCTGATGATGAGTTTGATGAGACATGTATTGTGGCTCGCCATGCTCATGGGAACAGCAGGATGTTTTGGGGATCATTTAACGGATCACAAAAATACCCACTCCTAGTCTGGGAATCAATGAGGGCCTCCTCCTTTTGCGAAAGTATTTTGCCACTTTTGAATCAATTTCACTCGGGAAGATCCAGAAATTCTATACATGCACAACAACGCACCATGTCATAAAGCGTACCCAACAATTGAGGCGCTGCGTGAAGTTGGAATAACGCCTATTAGATGGCCACCTTACTCTCCGGACCTGAACCCGATCGAGTCATTGTGGAACATCTTAAAAAACAACATTCAGGTAAATAGTCCTGAGATAAATGGGGTCAGGCTTGTGCGCTCTGCCAGGTTGAAGACATTGCTACAGGATGCATGGGACCCTATACCTACAGAGGAGCTATTGTCACTAGTTGACAGCATGCACGAAAGATGTGTAGCAGTGACAAAGGCAAATGGAGGCTACACAAAGTATTAGGATGGAGAAGACACACAAAACATGTAGTACGCTGTCATTTTAGTTGCGAGCTATACTGAGGGCTTCGATGTGGACTTTTGTAATACAGAGCAATAATTTTTGAAATGGATGTGCATTGTTAGGGAATATCAACAGACTTTTTTCAATTTTGAAATTCAACTGAGGACCATTGTACTTTTCCCATTGAGTTCAAAACCATCCCCATAATTTAGACTTTCACGAAATGTCATTGGATAGTACCCCTTGCTTGCATACCTAGTCGAGTAACTAGACATGGGCCAGCATGAAGATCATACCAATTAAGGCAATATGTACAGGGATCTAGTCCCAGTCATTTTGACAATTTTACCTTTGCTACCCATAAGAGACTCTAATTGGCAAGGCAGTGTACGTTCTTGAACATAAAACACCTACACGTGAGATTTATGCCAGTATAGTCTTGGCATTACTTAGCAAACCCCAACGTCCCTTTTTTTTTTAATCATATTTTGAATTTGATTTCATTATCCTGATTTGGCGCCCTGTGGGCCCATGCAGGAGTCTATCATACTTTCTAATTTACATGGGAGGAAACCTTTTGGTGAAAAACCCCCCAAATCTTCCTGCTTAATTTCTATGTTTTTTTATAAAGTATCCTTAAGGAAGCGCAGTTACACTATAGTGCCCTCCATATAACCCAATCACATCAGCTTTATCGACCTCAAGAAAGGCATGACCTGTTCCTTTCCCTCAGCAGAATTTCGACCGCCTTTGTCATCTGGAATTGCTCTATCCAACCATGATTTAGGATCCAGTGTGTTATCCTTTTGATATCTCCAGGATTGCTTAGCATAGCTTCGTAGGACCGATCTTTCGCTTGTCCCCAGATCTCTCCTCTTCCATTTGACCATCGAGGGCAGAATATAATCATGTGCTTGGGGTTCTGCGATTGGTAGCTACGTGGACAGCTTGGACTATAGACTCCAGGTACTTTTCTTCTATATAAATACGAGTTGAGCCCCATGTGCTCACTTCGTATTTGAATCGCTAGACTGCTTTGGGCCCTTGTCAGGTTTCGGTGGAGTAGGAATGGCGATTCCTGGAGACTAATTTTCCATCGATCCGACTTTCGGTTCTGATAGAACTTGACTACTCTCCAGGTTTCGGGGTCGCCGATTGCTTCATGTCGAGGTAGTTGGAGCCGCCTTTTATTTTTCTAAGATTTCGCCCATTCTTTGTATACTGCAACTTTTCCTGCCTCTTTCTGCCGATTTTGTGACTGGTCTTCCCCACAAATTTCTAACCATTTTGCCAGATCTAATCACCTGTTATTGGTGCGAATGTCTTCTCTCTCCCGTTTGGGCAGCTTGACATTACTACAGGCAGATTGTATGAGCTTCTGAACTGGTAGGTTTTTCGAGAGGCCAACGTATTGGAGTCTTTGCTGCTTCAGATAGATTTCTACCGCTAGGGTGGCAGTTACGTGTTCGAGCACTCTCGTGCTAGTCGACTTATACGCTACTGTCACTATTTTTAAGGAGTTTCTTTGAATGCTTCGCAGGAGTTTCACTACCCTTTCAGGTATTTTACCACCTGGCCCGGCCTCGGCCCAGATCGGGGACCCACACGTGAAGGCCGGTCTCACTATTGTGCTGTATAGTAGCTTTGCCTTATGAGATGTCGCCCCCCATGTAGACTGTGTTAACCTGCTTATTATCTGGACCTGTGTCTCTGCCTTTAGCTGTATACTTTTGACTTTTTAATCTTATTGTATTTAGCTAGCTAGCTATGACAATTTATTTAACATACATTCAAAGTAAATCCCCCAACGTCCCGTGTATATAGAGCTCGCAGTAGTTTCTTCTATTTCTCCTTCCATAGCCAGTCTATCCTACATTACCAAGGCTGCCTCCCTGACATCCTCTTCGTGATTAAAAATCAACATCGGAATGTGGTGTGTCGTTGTTTGGACAAATCAGATGGCGTTAGCGTTTCTCGGACCTTTCACTTAAATCTCTGTTGGTCAGACTAGCATGTAGAATTAATTAATCTGATAGATATCCATTCAACAGAATGATAGGTCGAGTACGAACGTGGTACATATCTTGACAGCTTCATGAAAAACTCGCCAACTCCATTAGTTTTAGGCTAAACCAAATGAGCAATGTCATAAGCTCAGACACAACTATGTATTCATGCACCGTAATTTTTAGATACCACTATCATTGCCATATCTTGTAATTTTTCTCACGATAAGATGGATAGATATCGCGATAAGGTATAGCTGGGACCAAAGGCAAAGGTAGAAGTAAAATTCAGTAGGGTATCATAGGGACGGGCGCGTGGTAGCCGAGTCCAAGAAGTAATTTGCGATTTTGCATATCAAAGTCAAACTCTCTAGAAAGCGTAACTTTTCATAATTTAAAACACGGGTGAAGTCTGAAATGGCATGATCATTTAGCTGGGACAAGATTTGGCTATGAAATGGTAGTTAAGCTGATCCAACTCGGGCACATGTCCACTCATACTCAAGGCTGTAAAGGAGCGCGGAATGTGGCATTGACTAGCTCCTTCGCTTACACACATAGATACACGTCATGGAAGATGTTATGGGGTTAGAATGTATCGTTTGTAGATGCAGTTTTCGATACCCTGTGTCCCATTGGGTAAACGGGCCGAAGTGTCCCAGACTTTTCAATGATGCGTCTTAAGATAATTCTTTTGTATCATCTTTGGAAACTAGCGATGAATTTACAAGTCAGACCGAGAAATGAATATCTATCACGAGCTTACCAACAGTAGTGGAAATGTTCCATGTATGAAGGAAGAGAGTTGACTTGCAATTCATATCAGAAAGCTGGGTCAGCTAAAATGTTACGCGTGGAGCGAAGCCGAGCAAGTTCACTTGCTGTTCCTCATACAATCTCTATATTCAGAATTTTAATTTCTTCTTCCGGCTTTTCCTTGTAGACTCTTGCATTCTCAATCCTGTGAATTACATCGAGGCCTTGAATTGCTCTCCCAAAGATGGTGTGTTTGTTGTCCAGCCAAGGCTGAGACAAAAATTAGATGTTAAGACCTAGGTGGATAGAAGCAAAGGATAACTTACTGTTTTCTCAGTTGTGATGAAGAATTGACTACCGTTAGTGTTAGGGCCTGCATTGGCCATACTTACAGTATAGGGCTTGTCGTGTTTGAGTGTGCTAAATTCATCCTCAAATTCTTTGCCCCAAATGCTCTCACCGCCTGTCCCATCCCCGAGTGGATCTCCACATTGAATCATGAATTTTCTGATTACGCGATGGAATATTGTATTATTATAGTAACCTTTTTTTGAGTGAACGACAAAATTTTCTACGGACTTGGGAGCTGCATCGGGGAAAAGCCTGATGTGGATATCACCATATGTTGTATGGATAATTGCGCCAGTACCACTTTCCGTGATTTTTGCCTCAATAGCTTTGTTGGAGTTCATATTTGAAGGCTTCTCATTATGGACATCTCTTTCAGACTTGATAATATTACTATCATTTGTAAACATATAGAACCTGGCTTTTCCGATTCCTGTTGCGAAGAGGATGGGATCTCGAGCCTCCGACTCTTGGAGGAGGGGGTTGTTTGATGCTGCCATGGCGACTGTGGTGAAACTTTTTTTTTGTGGTTGACCTTGGTACAAAGCAATACTGAGAGGTCTAAAGTTCTCATCAATACCATAAACCTTAACGACTCGGTTTGTATATGTGTTTAAAACTTTTGTCCCGAGCATCGAGCCGTAGATTATGAAATGACCAGTCTCATCGAAGATGATATTAGCCTTGTTGCGCAACGCTGGGGTTTCAAGCTCCCTTTCTGCGCCTATTCTTCGACCAAATTCGACGTCTTCTAGTTTTTGAAGTGCAGTACCAGCCTGTTGCATCTCTTCGAGTATCTGCAATGATTCATCGTAGGTGCGATAAAGCTTTCCCGTTGGAAAATCAAAAATTCGAATTTTTCTGTCTGGAAAAGAGGCTATTGCGACTTGTGCTCCGGTTGGGGACACAGTAAGCGAAGCAGGTATGACCTTAGCTTTTTTAAGTTCGTATAAGTTAGTTGAGCTTTTAAACTCGAAAACATTATCTGGTTTTTCATAGTTATTACTGGGACTCCAATATTCCAGCATACCGTCCTCATCAGCTGAAATAACACAGTCATAAGCATTGTTGAATGCCATCAAGTGTACAACACCCCGATGCAAGCGGCTGATAGTATGTATAGGTGCTTGTTTGTCTCCAGTGCCATCATATATCTGAATAGTATGGTTCACTTCATCTGATATAGCCAGTAGAGGCTGGGATGCCCCTCTCTTGTGTATCCAACAAATTGCTCTAGGAATGTACTCTGTTGTGATTGCAGCCAATAGATCAAAGGTTGAAACATCGAATATTTTGATGCTTTTATCTGCCCCAGCTGTTGCAAAAGATCTACCATCTGCACTCACCGAAACACTCAAAATCTCTCCGCTGTGTGCTCGGAACTCTTTGACAAATTCTATTCCTTCTGATACTTTTTTCCAGAATTTTACAACTCCATCAGCGGAACTTGTTATAAGAAAATCCGTGAAAGGCGTCATGGTGATGAAAGTCAACTGTTCCCTATGCATAAGAGACTTTGAATATCGCGTAGATTTAGGGAGCGCAGAGACGTGTAATTTTTCATGGGGAAGCTTCCGACGCTTACTGTGAGGTAGCTGAGACGGAAGTTGAGGGCCCATTTTGTCATCGGAAGAGGATTCTATCGGACGGTTAGTGATTTGAGGAGTGTTAAGGTCTATCTGCTATTGGATCTAACCACTATCTTCATCTTTATTGTTTCTTTTAGCCGATTTAACAACTTTAGCATCCATATCCGTGATTCGAAGTGTATATACATTTTGGATATCATGATGATGTTGAAGTGACCAAGCTAAGCTTTACATGGGGTGGAATTAATGCCTAAGGCAATAAGTAACTGCTTGAATATATTTTAATTTCGCCTTTTATAGATTTGTTCATTACTGAGGTTGACGACATCTGAACGCCAGTCAGTTGTGCCGTCTACAAACACGAGGTAGAAGTATTTTCACTTGGCCAATACTCAGTTACGACAATGGCTAAATTTATCAGTTTTGTCGAGATAGTAACCGGGATGAGTGGCGTTGGCATGTTTTGGTCGAAAACCCGACCTGCAGAGATTTCACTATTACATATTTCATCGAACAATTCAATCTAAACCCCAAATTTGTACCGCTAATAAGCTCAAACCTGTCTGGTTTTCTTATTACTGAATATAGTTTGTATAGTACTCTATATCTGAGTGGAAGTAATCAAAATTTCCTCACAAATTTCTAGACTTTTAATCCTCTCACTTCACCATGTGACACAATCTATGTCTAACAGCCACAACCTTCCACAAACTTCTCCCCAATATTCGCAGGGGAACAAAAATCGAAGTGTACGAATTTGGCTGGAATATTTTTTTGGGATAGACGTGATAGAGATCAGGACATGTTTACAAGACGATACATGGGATGGATACTATCTCCGGGAGTGTGAAGATATGGATTTTAGAAGAGAGATTTACGAATTTAGGAACGTTATGCGCGGCAAGACAGCGATTACAAAAATGAGAAGTATACTATAATAATTCTTCGTGAATATGCGTCCGTACTGGTGTATCGGTAACATTTCCGCCTCTCAGTAAGATCCGCGGTAGCGCAGGGTTCGACTCCCTGGTACGGAATCTATTTATCTCTGTTCAGTACTAAATAGAAATAAGATTGAATGGGAAGGAATAGGTTGTATATTTTGCTTGCTGAAGTCTAGATTCAGTCCAAAAGCGAAAGCACGATCTGCGTACAGGTATGACAGACTAGTTTGCTTGTTTATTTTTTTTAAGATAGATCCTAACAATGCTCTATATTTCCTAGGAGTGAAGGATTGGTGCCCACGGCCGTGATCACGCTTCCCACATGCCCGACTTGGTCTCACCGCGTGACTCACTACACTACAAGTAGCTGGTTACAAGAAAGAAAGAAAATAAATGTTCCTATAAAGTCCCATAACACAAATTCCAAATTCCAAAACCCATTAATCCTATATATGGTTGGAAAATGACACTTCTCGTCTCATTTTCCTACCTGTCATGCTTCGTGCTATGATCTGGTTACTGCCGTCTACGCCGAGAGCTAGAGACAGACTTGCAGCCGGTTTCCTGCGCAAATTTTTTAAAGTGTTCAAGGCACTTAGGCCCGAGAAGCTTGTGGGTAAAGTCGTGATGTGAGATTGTCCCCCGAAGTCGACGCGTCTGGCGTGCGTGCAGTCGACAGTGAACGAGGTGGAGAGGTGATGTTTCTTCACCACATGTACACTCCATTGAAGCGGCGAAGTTGTTGACACGGCGGTGACATGTCGCAAAGTTTCCGTATCCCGTAATGGCTGAGATTAGTTCACGGAGTAACCGCCGGGAAAGTGTCTGCTCTCGTGGCTTGCGTTGTCGCATGAAAAGATCCAGATTTCGATATGTAGGTGGACATCCTTTTCCCACCAGTCGTCGAGAAGCGCTTGACGTTTCCGGTGCATGAGCCGACGAACGTACGCCATTGTGACGGTGCCAGGCTGGCTGTCTTTGCTTGGCAGTTGCCGAAGGCCGGAGCGTGCGGCTATCAATAACAGGAGCGCTTCGAAGGGTCAGTAATTTGTTGGGTTAATGTTTCAAGAGGTCGATGGGTGTCTCGAGGTCAAATAGTCGAAATGTCAAGAGTTCAGTTGTTCAATAGATTAATTTGCAAAGGTATTCAACATTATCAAAAAGTTTTCTAAGATACAAGACCATAATCTGCCAAACCATAGTCATCCCAATTACCCATTATATATTCCTCTCTATTGTTCTCGAAATTTCCAGTATACTCTCACATAGAATAGAATAGTCCAGATAAGTACAGATTAGAACAGGAAAGATTAGGATAGAACAGAACAGATATCATCGTACATAGTTCCTATTGGCTTAGAATAGGCCCTTGGTCCGTGATAGCGGCTTTATCGGCCTCTTCATTTCCTCGCATCCCGGAGTGGGCCGGTAACCATTACACCGAGACTCGGGCCTTTCTCGATAGCGCCCTAAATTGGCGTACGTCTTCGAGGCTAGTTGTGGAAGTTCCCGTCGACAGTGCTTTCACTGCAGAATGACTGTCCGTCAACACGTTGATACGCTGCCTACTGTCCCTTCCCCCGTTCCCCCTCTCCGACAATTCCAGCGCAGCTTCCAGGGCCTTTGTTGCCCCTACAATTTCCGCATCAAGCACTTCACCACTATGCTTAATGCCACATCCCTTCAACAAAGTTTTTCCATACCTGTTAAATTCTACGAGTGAATTGAATAATGTATGAAGTAAAAGTAAAAAGTGTCAATTAATTCCTGGCTGCCATTTCTCTTACTAAGACTATCTAGATTATGTACGTCTAGAAAATGGCAAATGCTCTATGTGTCCCCAACTTGTCCCCATAGACCAAGCTTCTCATGGTTTGGAACAAAACATCTCTAGTCAGAACAGGTAGAGTTCTTATTGCTACAGCTCAAGCCAAACACCTTTGTCCGAAATAAGTAACTCCAAGCTTTGTAAACCTAACTCCTTAAACTTGATGTCTGACATTAATCACCTCCAAACTATCCACAGTTTGATAATACCTCTTTAAGACAAATCCCAATGCTGAGCGACCATTGTTAAGGTAATGAGTCACATGGAATATAGTTACTTGTCACTTGTTATATCTGATTGGAGTATGTAGAGGATGTGTTCGATAGAGTTTGATACTGTCAGAAGTATGGACACATGCCATCTTATATGCATCTATATGACGCATGTCATAGTCTTAGTTCCATCTCGTGATTGACTATCCATAGTAATCACACTTGTCAAATTGGAGCGTTGGCGTTTGACCAGAGGTGGAATAGAAGGGCGAGAAGAGGTCGGATGGATCGCGAGGGATGACTAAAGATCTACTGGAGATAATTTGGAGAACTAAAGGTTTAAAAATGGGTAATATAAGTGTCTAAAGAGTCTAAAGATACGAGCAAATACTAGTGGTGGTTAAAGGTGCTAAAGGTAACTAGAGGTGACTATAGGTGACCAGAGGTGATCCGAAGGTGGTGGTTATGACAGAAGACTAAGCGTGAAGAACTCTATAGCTACAGGCCAAGCCATCATACATATACTTGCTTTCCTCCCACTAGCTCATCATAACATAGGCCCTAAACTAGTGCCAACATAGTAGCCAGTGCCAAGAACTGTTCTGTTGTCATAGCAACATCAGGAGAAGGGTAAAATTATATACTAAAGATAGGATGGGAAGGAGAATCCTTACAACACTACTAATTGTTGGAAAATATACTCTGTACAATATTATATGGATAAATATGATGAAGTAAAGAAGACTTGATATTTTAAAACTATGTGAATATTGGACTTATATATACATCTTAGGGGAGAAATTCCCACAAGTCTCATGTGCCTGACAAACCTAGTGATGACTGGCCACCTCTCATCTACCATGATGATCCAAGGTACACTGTAGTACGTAAATATCCAATTGTAAATGCAACAGTGGGCGCGATTAGCGCACTCGTGACATGTTTAGAGAGAGTCGATCTTGTCGGGAACCTGAAACAAATCAGGTAGTGGTTGAGTCCTAAATCCGAGAGTCAGAATTTCCAACACCAATCCAATGCTCATGAATCCACGGTTCATGAGCGACCATTGCTGCTCCTGCAGCTCACGCATATTCTCTGCTTGCCAATCGCATCACTGCCCCTATAATTGCAGCTCAGTACCCTAGTTGAGCGCCCCTGAATAGCTGATCCAGGGGCGACCGTACTAGTTTCCTTTAGGGACACTCGAGATACACCTGTACACTTGATGCTGTTGCATATACGCTGAGTGATACCCGACCCCTTGCGGCTAGTGTCACGGACCAATAGCCTATTCTGGGTCAATAGGAGCTCTGTATGAAGATATCTGTGGTATTCTGCTATATTCTATCCTAATCTTTTCTGTTCTATCCTATCTTACTCCATTCCATTCTAACCTGTTCTGTTCTGTTCTGATCTGTACTTGTCTAGACTATTCTATTCTGTATGAGAGTATACTGGAAAGTTCGAGAACAATAGAGCGGAATATATAATGGGTAATTGGGATGACTTTAGTTCGGCAGATTATGGTCTTGCATTCTTAGGAACCTTTTGAAAATATTGAATTTGTGTCCATCTTGACCTTTCGACATCTTGACCTTCTGACATCTCCGAATATTAATTTATCGAACTCTCGACATCTTGACAGCTAGCGCTTATATTCCAGGGGCTAATGGTGTCGCCACCCCGATCGCTTCCATGTATAGTTTTTACCTGGGCGCTCCCGCGCCCGAAGCTTAGTGGCGAGCAGTAGATGTGCGTGTTGTAGCCATAGGCGTGGGTTTGCAACTTCGGTACTGTGACCGTTATTTGCCAGTACTATCTCAACAACCATGCCCCTCCAACGATCTATCTAGGTAGGCACAAATATCTGATGCTTGCACACTGTGCAAGAGCCGGGTCACCCTGTCATCCTCCTCTATCCTTGGGTCGAAACTCTAGAGATAGCATAGCGGCGGCAAAGGCTTGGCGTCTTCCGCATCTGGGAGTTCTTGGTAAGCCCGCTCTACTTGTGAAATGTAAATCTCTGGATTCTTGGGTGCCCGAGAACGTTTCTTGTACTTCGGTGATCTATCTTTTGGACACACGGCGGCGCGAGTCCGGAGCGGATGAAGGTTGCCCAGTGAGTGGAGCCGAGCCGAAAGACGTATTCGATTCCTTTCCAGAATGATCTTTCCAGTTGGGATACCTCCTTTGCGGTGGAGAACAGGATTCCGTGTCATTCTCATTACCGGGAGGGCAGCCTGCAGTCCCGTTAGGATCGCCTTATCAATCATCTCGCAGAAAATGCTAGTCCGAGGTGTGATGATGTCACAGATTGACTGATGTGGGGATATTATCCTGCTAACCTCTAGCTCTAAGACTATATGGCTACTGCTATGTCATGGATAGATTCATGGTGTTGAGGTAGAGTCTGATCCTAGCTTCGGCTGGTATCCCTCTAGACAAGTTCTAGTTACTTCGATGGAATTCTAAGCTACTCTGGCAATTAGTTTCTAGATGTCTTGGGATGGTATTTTGTACTCTTACCAGTTCAATGAGCTTCGATCAGATTCTAGGTCACTCTCAGGAGTTCGACGGGAATCGAGCTGGAACTTGATTACTGTAGTCTGTAACAGATAGTGTCGAAGTATAAGTAGCTGAGGTATCATCATGTTGAAAGCTCTCCAGCTTTCAGTCTTGTATTATTCCCTAGATATCCAAGAATCAAGAACCAAGTCTTAATTGTTATTATATTTTCTCTACCATCAAGAACCCAAGATTTAGCGCCTACCTGTTCAAGTTGAGTAACCAAGTCCCAAGAGATCCTGATAGATGATTCCCCTTTTGGTCGGACGTTTGAGGCCGGGCCACCAAACATCTGCTCCAAAGGTTACTTCGGGGACAATGCACGTGTCTACTGCCAGATCTACTACAACCAACCTCAGGTTGACACTAGAAGACTCCCTCGAAATATAAAAGAGTAATTGCTTTGTATTTGGACCTAAAGCTACGCACAATAACTAAAAGAAAAGATAAGGAGAGAAAGAGGTCTGCAGCCTCGCTGGGCTGAAACCTCCACCAGCTCGCTTCCGGGACCAACGCTTACTCAACCAGACTCCACATCACGTGATACCATAAATCTATCACCTGTAAACTCAAGCCGTCACATTACCTCCCCCTTTGAAAAACTGCGTCTGCGCAGTTCGGGTCATTGGTCTGTTGTCTTCCAAGTTGCTGTAGTTGTCAATTCCAGCATTGTAAGCTTCTATCCATTTCGGCAAGGGCCCTTGGAGGCCCTTTAGCTTGTGGGTGACTGGTATGGAATTCTTTGATCTTATGTGGGCCAGTCATTGCATCCGAGTAGGGGTACCATTCCAGATCCTCGTCTGCACCTCGCCACTGAATCCTGTATTCCAGTATATTGTTCTGCACCCGTGACCCCAAAATGCTAGTAATCTCCCACTAGTCCTGGTTCGCTATTATTTGCATAGGCGCTTGTGCAGGGCGCAATTGATCAGGTAGAGGGTTACTAATGTATATTTGTAGGGAATGAGAATGAAACATGGGATGAATTTTCCAATGAACTGGCAAATCGACTCTCCAGCTCTCTCCCTCTTTCGCCAGAACTTTGACTGGGCCGTACCACTTGTCGGAGAGTTTTCTTGAAGGACGATCCAGCTTCCAGTTCCTAGTGTCAATGACTATTAGGTCCCCCACTGCCCAATCTACCTCGTGGCGGGTACGATCGGCCAGTCTCTTCATCTTATCTTGTTGCGACTGTAAGGATGACTGAGCGAAGGCTATTGCTTTCTCCTGGCGGCCTGCGACATCCAAGGCGTTCTGACAACTTAGCTGTTCGGTAGCTGATCTGGGAGGTTCAGGGCTGTGAAGGTCGAACGAGGTTCTTGGTTCGTATCCATTCAGCACCCGGAAGGGGCAGATATTTCCGAGCGACTCGTGGGGCAAGATCAGCTGTGCTATATCCATAAGTGGCAATAGGGAGCTCCAATTATCTTGAAAGTACGTGCAAAAAGGGCGTAGTATCTGCTTAACGTACTGATTCATGACCTCAGTTTGTCCGTCAACGTTATGGTTATAGGCCGTAGTGAGTTTGACTTTAGTGCCTGAGATCCGGCAATATTCTTTCAGGAAAGTTGAGACAAACTGTGGTCCACAATCGGAGACTATAGAGTCGGGCATTCCGAAGTGACGTGCTCAATGCACAAGGAATAGCCCGGCCATTTCCTTAGCTGTGTCACAGGCTCATACCTGGTTATCATTAGGCTGCTGCCTAACAAATAACGCTTGAACTCTTCCAACCATATTAAACATCATACATGTCATGAACCCCTCCACGACTCATTAGACCCAAGTATAGGCCTTGGCCTAGTTCATGCAAATCTATTCTTAAATGTCAAATTTAGATTGCAGACAGGACGACTCGGACACCAGTTGTGAGTCATCTAAGCCACATGCATCATAACTATTTTAATAACTAAAATTACTGACATTAAAATAGTCGGAGATGCTGGTGTTTGTCGGAGGACAGGTCGTGATCTATTTTGAGAATGGTATGAAATGAGGGAACGAGATCATAGTCTTGTAAATAAATAGGAGGCTTGCAGTCATGTCTCTGCTCGTTACTTTAAGATTTTCATTTGTATCTAGCTCTGAGTTCAGTTTGAATAAAACGCCAGTTTAAGACTGTCACAAGCTGTGATCATTTTATGGCACGGAATCGAAAGGGGTTTTTTGTCAACCTGTCCATGATGACATATGCAGTGTTGTAACCCACTTCATCAAGAGGAAGCTCAGTGAAGTCCATTGTCAGGTGTTGGTACGGTCGAGCAGGGATTGGTAGAGGGTGTAACAGGCCAGGTGTCTTGTCATGTTGGGCCTTCTGGCGGGCACAGCTACAGTTGGCAATATAACGAGCAACATCATTCCCTAATCCAGACCAGTGGTACATCTGACCGAGCAGTAACTTGACCATGTTGACTCCGGTGTGTGCCACACATGGCTGAGCATGCACGTGGCGGATCAAGGCGGTGCGCAGCTCTGGAGGTTCCATGGGTATCTCCAGGCGTCTTTGGAAGTAGAGATTTGTTGTGCTTTTGCTCGTTAATGACCGGCTCTGCGCCGACAGGTGCATATGCACATCGTGCGTTGACCATGGATACAACCGCTGCCGCTCCTGAGTCTCGGACTTGGGAGCGCCGGGTTGAGTCATTGCAAGGCAACAATTGGGGTAGCGACGTGAAGGGTCTACTGACCACATGCGCTAGCCATAAGCGGTTAGACATTGCCGGACAATTACAGAATAGCGCCCTGAGGTATATGCAGACCTAGCACACTATCGGAACTATACAACTGCTTCCGCTCCTGAGTAGTGGACTCATGAGCGCCGGGCTGATTCATTGCAGGGCAATGATTGGGGCGGCGTCTTGATGTGTCTATTGATCACACACGCTAGCCGTAAGCGGTTAGGTATTGCCGGGCAACTACGAGATAGCGCTCAGAGGTACATGCAGACCTAGCGCACTATCGGAACTATACAACTGCTTCCGCTCCTGAGTAATGGACTAAGGACTGCGGAGCTGAGACATTGTATGGGAACGATCGGAGCGACGCTGTGGTGTTTATACAAACCACAGGCGCAAACCATGGACTGGATTGCTGTCTTTCCTGAACAGCTAGTTTCAGGATTGCTCAGCTGGGATATTACACGTAAGTGATTGAGGCATTGCAGCTACGCGTACTCGGACCGCGTGCGCAAGCCACCGGAACAGCGGATGCCTCTCATGAGAGATGGACTCATGAGCTGCAGAGTTTTACCCAGGCACGCTGTTGGCAGTAAGTCAGGAGAGAGAGCGTAGACAATGATAAGGGTCATATTAGAGTATATAAGTAGTCTATGTTCTGTCTCATGAAAAGCATCGGAAAAGTATTGGACACTTGCCAGCAATCAAGTTACCAAGTATCAAACCATCTGAACAAACATCATGACACATTCCAACGTAACTATGTTCCCAATTAACTCATAACCTTAACAGATATGAGAAGGTTTTAAGAAAGGTTTTGGGAAAAGGTTTACTGAGAAGGTTTCCGAGAAAACTCCGACAGTTAGAGATGGAGGGGATGGCGTCATGACGGCATTTGTCATAGTCTTAGTTGAGTTCAAGTACTGTCTCGAGTTAGACTCAAGGAAGCTGGAGCTGCCACATAGTAGCTCTCCAGCTTCTCAATCTTTCATTCTTTTGATCTTTGATCTCGCAATCTAGCTTTACATAATGTTATAATCTTATATTCTCAAAGTCCGATATTCTCAGTCTTTCGTTATTTGTTACATTCTTCGTACTTCTGTTTACCCTGAGTTATCAGCCTTGATTACCTGCTCGTCAACTCGACTTCTTGACTTCGTGTTTTTCAACTATTCTGTAGTTCTACAACCTTTACTACCTTGCACCTCGCCAATCGAATCATATCTAAGTATTCTCCGTTAGCAACTGTAATCCTAACAGTTATTAATACCTTACCTTTGGCAGACGGCGATGTCCAGTATCCTTAGCACACGCCGTAACACTTGGTATCTTCAATTAAACGGTTGTGATTAATCAGGGGGCTTAGAATATACTTGGGTGATTATAGCAATAAAATGTTACAGGATGCAAATGGTATCTTATTGTGTTATTTTGTTGTGTTATGTTACAGGTTATCTACATGATAATTAACTAATCCCACATACTTCCAGATAGCGCCGTAGCTAGTCTCTTTTAGGAGTGATCTATGGGTGAGTGGAGCAATTGGTGGTATCTAATTTATCACTAACCTGTTTCCATTTCCCTGGTTCTGCGTGCTACACTATGTGGATGACAATTTACTACTAATGTGAAAAGCGCATTCATGACACTTCCCCTCGCTTAGCACATCTGATATGGTTAGATAGTTGGTGGCAAGCAGGTTTTGCAAGAGCTTTGGTCGATAAGTCTGCAAGGTTGTTTGCAGATATGACGTAGAGGAGTTCGAACTCTCCTTCTTTTAATTTATCACAAACGTAGTGGTAATGCACGTCAATATGCTTTGATCATTCGTGGATCTGTGGATTTCTCGCAAGTTCTTGTGCTCTGTTGTTGTCAGAGTAAAGTACAGTTTCAAACTTTTGGCGCAGTTGTGCTAGTCCATATTTGGTCCAAGTGATTTGGCGAGCAGCAAGCGACATGGCCATATATTCGGCTTCTATAATAGATAGTGCTACAGATTGCTGTTGTTTGCTACTCCAGGAGATTGCAGCGTTGCCAAGCCGAATGACATAACCTGATGTAGATCTTCGGGTATGAGGGCTGTCTGCATAGGAAGCATCGGCATAGACTTCGAGATCTTCACAGGCTCCATTTGGGTAGAATAAGTCCCAATTGGTTGTTGCAGCTAAATATTGAAGTGTTCTCTTGGCGGCTTGCAGGTGAGTTTGGTTTGGACAGGACGAAAACTGGCTTAAAAGAGTGACTGTATATGCTAAATCAGGACGACTACCTATGACTAGATACATTAGCGATCCAACTATGGCTTGATACTCTTTGACGTTCTCAAGACGTTCCTATTCAGTTCCTTTGAATAGGGTTACATTAGGATCGAGGGGTGTGCCAATTTTGTGAGCATTTGTAAAGCCAAAGCGTTCTAGGACCCTTTTTGAATATCCTTTTTGGGACAGTCAGATACCTGATGAGTTGGCTGTAATTTCGAGACCTAGTATGTGCTTTGTGTCTCCTAAATCTTTGCAATCAAAATTGTTTCCGATCAATGTCTTTAGGTTTTGTCGAAAGTTGTTTGGGGGTCCGAAGATGAGTATGTTGTCTACGTATATGGAAATGAATATGATTTCCTTTGGGTGCACGAAGACGCAAGGGTCAAATGTTGTTGACTCGAACCCTTTTAATTTGAGGGAATTCGAGATACATTTGTACCATTCTCGGCCGGATTGTTTGAGGCCCTAGATACATTTGCGGATTTTGGCACATTTTCCGGTTATACAGTATCCTGGTGGTAATTCCATGAAAATTTCCTCTTCTAACATGCTATAGAGATATGCTGAGTTTACATCCATCTGTTGAGGGATCCATTTGTTTTGGGCTGAGATTCGGAGTAATATCCTCAGGCTATCATATCGAGCAACAGGTGCGAAGGTTTCATTAAAATCATGGCCAGGAACTTGGCTAAAACCTTGAGCAACTAATTGCGCTTTGTATCTCTTGATAGAGCCGTCGGCATTTCGCTTTATTTTAAAAACCCATTTGGATCCAACAACATTTCTTTTGAGAGGTTGATCAGTCACACCCCATGTATGATTTTGAGATAAAGATGTCAATCCTTTATCTATTGCTTCGTGCCATTGATTTCCATCTGGTTGTTGAAATGCATGTTCTACAGATTTTGGTTCCTCATTTGTTTTTGGTACTCTTTTTGCCGCCAGAGCCACAGCATTATTTTCCACTTCTATTTGAGATTCCTCAGCTGAAACCAGTCTACTTTGTTCAGAGTCATTATCATTCCAAGTGCGTGTAATTGAGCTGTGGTGTGCGGACAAACTATATCTCTCAATAGGCTTTGTTGATCGCTTCGGCCGGCTACGGATTGATAATGTTTCTTGAGTGAGATTCTTTGATGTTTCAAGCTGTGCTGGTTGCTGTAAATTATGTTCGGAATCATGCTTGTTTTTTGGCTCTGTCGGATATGAGGATGAGGTGCTATCTATAGATGGTGAAGATTCAACTGGTTGTGATGAAAATCTGGGCGGAAGTATTGGGTGGAATGATGTTGATTCGATGTTTTTTGTCTCAAAGTTGGATTCGCTTGTGGTCTCAAGGGATTGAGTCTCTTCCCCTGAATTGAGCGGCGCAAACTTGACGTTGGGAGATTCTACCACCTTGTGCTTAGAGGGGATCCATATTCGGAATATTTTAGTGCTCTCCGTGTAGCCCATGAATTTTCCTTTGATTGCCCTTGGCAATAGCTTTGAACCTGAGGGCCGCGAGTCCTTGTGTATGTGAACAAAACATTTTCTGCCGAAGGGTTGAAGGTGTTTGATTGTGGGTTTGTTGCCTTGTAAGGCCTCATATGGCGTAGTATTATGAGGTAGCCGTGAATGAGGAAGGCGATTTTTAAGATAGCTGGCAGTTGATATGGCTTCTGCCCAAAAGTTTAGGCTTAAGTCTGCTATTGTTGTTCTGGCTATTGTAGTTAACATTTGATTAAATTGCTCAGCCAGTCCGTTTCTCTCATGTTTGTAGGGTGGCAAAATTTCATGAACTATTCCTTCAGATTTAAAGAACGAGTTGATGGTTTTATTCACAAATTCTCCCCCGCTGTCAGTCCTCCATTGCTTGATCTTTGTTTTGAATTGTCTGTGGATAAGTTTGACAAAATCAATGATAGCTTTGGTGGCTTCATTTTTATTTTGTAAGAATTTGACCCAGGAGAATCGTGTTTTTCCATCAATGAAGGTGATGTAGTAATACTTGCTGTTTAAAGAGGGGACAGAGAATTTTCCGGAAAGATCTGAGTGAATAATTTCAAAAACGTTATTGGGATCCTCATGGATTGGATCAGGAACAATGTGCTTGGACTTAGCTTTTTTGCATGCAGGACAGTGAAAGGTCTGGGGTAGTGAAGGAAGGTTGTGACTGTCTGTGTATAGTTTAGAAGGGTCTCTGATGGTTGTTACACCGGGGTGTCCTAAAGCTTCATGAAATTCACGATAGGAGGAGAAACGAGCTTTTATTTCTTCTGACATAATTACAATCAACTTTTCCATTGCTGTCGCCCACAGAACCTCTTGCCCGTTTTTATCCCTTATGAATGTATTGTTGCCTTTAGAAAATAATTCATATCCCATCTCCCTAAATTTTTCCCATGAAAACAACCTAGTCTGACCAAAAGAGGGCACCAGAAGAACATTGTGTAGAAGGATATTTCGCGATCGCCTGCCACTGGTTAAAGCGCGAAGACGAACAGTACCTTTGCCAGTGGCTGGGGTGTAGTTGTTATTGGCGACTTGTATAGTTTTATTTTGTAGGGGTGTAACTGATTCAAAGTCGTCAATGCAGCCAGTCATGTGAGTGGTGGCACCTGCATCAAGGATCCATTCTTTTCGAGTGGATGAAGGAGAGTTGGCCATGAAAGCCCTGTCTGAAAGTTTGTCATCTAGTTCTGAGACTCTTTTGGCATTTTCATTTTGTGGAGCGCTCTTCTTCTTTGCCTTGGCTTCCTTCTGTTGTTCTTTATGTTTCTTAAGTTTGAAACTATTCTTGTAGGTGTGCCCCTTGTAATTGAACTTCTTGATTTTGCACCATGAACATTCTGTTGCCTCTTGGGTAGATGTGTGATAGGCTTTGCTGTCAGCTTCACCGACATTCCTATCAGCGGAGAGGTCCAAGGGCTTTGGTTGTATGTCCTGGTATTTGATCAAGTCTTTTGTTGCAAGGTTGTTGACAATGTTGTCCATGGATTTTGGGAGTGAGAGTAGTAAGAACGCGCCTTTGAATTCATCAGATGAGGTAACATATTGAAATGCTTGTGCAACGCTGGATTTGGAGGTAAGGGGCCTTTGGTAAAGACGAACCCATGCATTGGTGAAGTTATTAATGTGGCTGGCTACGTTCTCATTTTCTTGAAGTTTAAGGTCGACAATATTTTGCAGTAACAACAGGGTTGTTGATGGTGTTTCCCTGTCGAAGCGAGCCTTGATGTTGGCCCAAGCATCTCTGGCAGTTTGCTCGCTAGTGATCATATTCCGCAAGGAACAATTGACTGCAGATACCAGATATCCCCTGAGCAGTTTATTTGCCATATTCCACTCTTCCCAGTTGGGAGAAGCCTTCTCTGGTTTAGTGACTTCTCTAGTTAGTACTTCCTTCAGACCCATAATGTCAAATCCTATTTCCCAGGTTCCGGCCTAATCTTGATAGTTTTCACTATCAGCTAAGACAGAATAATTATCCAGTTTCGGTGGTGTGACGCCTTTGATAGTGAAGGTGGAACCGAAAGGTTTTTTCTCTTTGTTGGACATGATTGTGGTATTTGATGGATGGAAGAAAGTTGGTTGACTTGGGAAGATTTTTGGTGGATGCGAGAATTGTTTGCAGGCTTAAGGCTACCGAGCTGATAACCTATTGAAGGGTGGTTGTCACAGTCTAAGCATAGGCACTTGGGCAACCTTATGGTCAGAGGTGGTTTTAATTTCAATCTTTGGTGAACTACAGATTGAAGAGGATAATAACAGTTACTTTATACATGATTATTATCCCAGCCAATGACACAGATTTCTATCTGTACATCCGTATTCCTTACTCGTATTCCCTACTTGTATCACATTCTCGTGCCCCATCCCCGGACGTGTTACAATATTAGTATTGCCACTTATAAGGCCCTCCTTGTTTCATGCTAAGCCTGCGTTAGACAGCGCAGGCTACAGGCAATTACCGGCTTACAAGCCGTCACAGTGGTGATGTATATGGTTGTATACACTTGGTATCTTCAATTAAACGGCTGTCACTACTCAGAGGGCTTAGAATATACTTGGGTGATTATGGCAACAAAATGTTACAGGATGCAGATGGTATCTTATTGTGTTATTTTGTTATGTTATGTTACAGGTTATCTACATGATAATTAACCAATCCCACATACTTCCAGATAGCGCCGTAGCTAGTCTCTTTTAGGAGTGATCTATGGGTGAGTGTAGCAATTGGTGGTATCTAATATATCAATAACCTGTTTCCATTTCCCTGGATCTGCATGCTACACTACGTGGATGACAATTTACTATTAATGTGAAAAGCGCATTCATGACAATAGATACAAGAAAACTATAACCTGCATTTAAGACATAGTCATCTGCTGGAATGCTAGTGTGAAATAAATGCTAATGTGCGTTAAACTTTTGGTGAAGGATGTCCTGATAACAGTGATATAGAATTGGGAATATGACAGTCAAATTAGCCGGACTTACTAATAAGTTATTCTTGGCATTCCAAGATATATCATATTTCAACAATAACCAGTGGGTACAATTGGCTTAGGAAGGGTGAGAAATGAGGTTCGGAACAATGAGAGAAGTTGAGAGGCCAAAGAGGTACTAAAAGCACCAAAGATATTTGCTCCACCATCAATATGTGCACTTGTTTTGATATAATTTCCATTTCTAGCTAGTTCTATATTAACCAGAAACTGGCGTCCTCCAAATAGGGAACAATAATCAAATTCCAAGTCCTTCCACAAATCATGGCCTTTACTGTAGTGGGAGTCTTTACCACGGCTTAACAGTGTTTTGAAACGTCTTCTGATCTTTTGTCCTCGTCCAACTGTAGGGCTGCGATCCTCTTTTCCATCTGTCGTTGCCTCAGAACATCCAGACAGTCTCGCATCCAGTTCCCGGACTTGCGATAAAGTCGGCAATCACCAGCTGGGGTCGAGAGGGCAGGGCTCACAATTGCGGAAACGATCGGAGACGGGGAACCGAGACGGACATTAGAAAGGCCAGTGCCAGAAGTCGAGGGACCGACAAGTGAGCTCGGTCGCCAATTATCCTTGAGAATTCCGGCGTAGTGGTTACGTCCTCGATCTTCGGCAGGAATAACAACTGCCTTGCGAGCTAGCTGGCTCTCCTCGAAAGCGATGTTGCGAGATTTGCAATCAGCATTGGCTAGGAATTCGTCCAAGATTGCGTAGTTACCATTCATCTGTTAAAGTTATGAGCTTGAGCGAAGATGGAGGTTGTAGCAGAATCAGTGTCGGCAGTTAGACTGATGCAGTAAGTGTTTTATGACGTTGTGAGAGGAAGATCTGAGTGGAAAAATTGTATTTAGATGTATGGTTCAGAGTAAAACCGAGATGATAAGAGTGAGGTTGCGTATTTGCATATCTTATCAACTGTGGTTTTTGACCAGTATTTATCAATCTCCATGGATCGTAAGTTATGATCCATGTAGATGTAGATCTATGTCATGGCAAGACATTCTGGAACCAGAGTCTAAGCAGAATGCCTGAGGATAAAATTCACAGAACAGGTTTTTCTACTCACCCTCAACACTTGCACTTATATGGTGAGACTAGATAATGCGCCAACTGGAATTGATATGGTTGAGGTCACAGTTTGAGTCATGATGGGAAATTACAACAGTCTTAGTTGAATTACGTTAGATAGTTATTTGTACTTAAGGAAGCTGGAGCCACAACAAAGTAGTTCTCCAGCTTCACAATCTTATAATATTATTACAGTATTCCTCTCGCAAACCCGCTTCCTTCTAGCCATAGTACTTCGTCGACTTCCCACCTCTACAGTATTCACCACTTGACCTTTTCATACCCTCGGCGAACGGCGATCTCGATCTACCCTATAGCACGCCGTAACAATCTATGTACATACACATATATGGGCCAGGAATATAAAGCTAATAATAAGTTATTCTTGGCATTCCAAGATATATCACATTTTAACATCATCTTGTACTTCTCAATCCTGACATCTTGTTTCAAGGTGTTATAATAACGAGGCCATGAGGGGACAGAGGAATACCTGAAATGGATGCAGATGATTATGGATGCGCGGATATAATTGATATGGCTGTAGTGAGAAGAAGCGTTGGAATGGACAGTAGTGAGATGGTTAATTTACAATCTATCTGCGGAAGTATTGCTTCCTTATATATACATTCAGTACCCCAGTTCTGATCATGCACTCACCACAGGTGCTTCCTACTTCTGTCACAGTAACCACTTCCATAGCCCCTGCCAATATCTCCTGTCATAACATACTATTGACACTGGTTACTAGTGTGGAACTCCCGGGATTGCAGAGCTATACACCGTCGTCACATTATATGCTGTTGCCCCTCGGTAGCCATCAGAGTGATGTGCGCCTCAGTCTAAACGCATTGGTCCACCAGGCAACGCTCAGATGTAGGGATGTTGCCAGAGTGATTAGGTACTTAGCTGTGCTATCAGTGCCCTAATCTCATCTAGCTTACTGCGGCCGAGTGTCCGAGTGCTGCAATGGTGGGAGCCCGATGAGGCTCGATTGGAGCTGACCCGAGGTATTCACAACACAAGGCCAAGGACTTTTTCTCACAGACATCCTCAAACCAACGGGATCACGCAATCTCAGTAGTACTTGCATAGTTTGTGAACTTTTTGCAGAACTTGTCATATTTCATGTTGCCCATGATAAGTTGATGGTACTTGGATTTTGCAGCTTTCACATGATTATGGTCAAAAAAATGTTGATCCAAGGCTTTGGGGACATCTTCTGCTCCATCAAATACTCTACCAAAGTCGGGATCCATATGCTGTGGGATAAATGTCTTCGCTTCTCCTCCAGCTCACTTGAAGTATGCCCTAACTTGGGCTCGCCCTTGTTGGAAGTTCCCCAAAAATTCTTCAAAGAAGAGCTTTACTTCCATCTTCCAAGCATTGTATCCAATGTTGCCCAGATGGCCAGTAAACAGATTTTGCGGGTACTTGACTCAGTGTGACTCTACAGCAGCAATCAAAAGATCAAATATAGGTGGATAGTTGTCATGGTAAAGGAAGATAGATCAATGGGGTCCAATCTGGTGGAGTAGGTCGCCCACAAAGGGCAAACAGAACACCGCAAGAGTTTTGCTAAGCTACATACATGTCAGAGCAGCATGAAGACAGCAGGGTGGAGACGTGGGTCAAAGAGGTGGTGTTCAGGCTAAAGGGTACCATACCACATTATGCACGAAGTAGGTGCATAACCACCCGGCCAAAAGGCCAGACCACAACCATAGAACACTAGAAATTGGTTATTTCAACATATATAGATTATACAGAAGGCAATCCTGACATTACCCCTCCCATAATCTATAGATGTGCCCAACCTCCGCAGGCTCATCCGTGAATTGCTTGCTTAGCCAGAACTGAATACACACAAGTGGATGAACACGTGCCAGAGCTAGACCATTGTGTATTTCTATGATTCTGGTCTGGCCTTTTGGCCGAGTGGTTATGTGTGACGGCCAAAAGGGAGGACAGGTTAGCAGATGAACAAGTTGAATCAGGTAGGGACTCAGATCTGGAATATAATTCATAAGATTCTAAAATAAGGGAAGAAAATAACAAGAGGTATCTAGAGATATACATATATACATAATTTACAATTGGTCCGTGCGTATGTAGGATCACAACACAGTACCTGGAAGGTATTGTGAGGTTATGGATTGTAGAGGAATGCTGGAATGGTATGGGGAGGTGAAGGATATATGCCGAACAACAAAGCAGTTGAATAGAGCTTAAGGGTGAAGCTTTGTAGGGTGACACAAAGAGGGTATGAATAGACCTTCAGAGATATTCAGTAAATGTAATGAACTGAGGATTTCTGAAGGAGAAGAACACTACATATATACACAGGAATTAGTCCTACTGAGACGAATTTAGAAATAAGCCAGGATATGCGCCCATGTCCCAGTATGGCGACATTATCATGGTGATGGTATGTCTTGACCACCAGTAGACCCCCAAGCTAGCTGAGTGTAAGACAGAATCATGCATATACAATAATTTCTGTTGTGTTATCCATGCAACTTACCATGGTACATGCTTTAGGTCGCGTCATAGCATATGCACGTGACTGTGGAACTAAACCGTGGGGTGTTTAGTGTGTAATGCATGTGTGGGTATACTGGACCAAACTAGAACTCGATGGAATAGAGATAATGGAATCAGCGGGAGACTGATAGACTGAGAGAGAACGAGCTGATCATTTCTCGTAGGAGAGAAATGATATCATAAGGGAATGTTCTAGCACTAGGCTGTGAACAACACAGTAAGTCTGGAGCAAGATATAAGGAGGTCTCAACTTCCGTCCATTCATTTTGTAACTAAGTTTCCTTTACACGAGAATATAGAGTCAAGTCTTACATATCACGAGAACACACGCAACAGCGACTATAGAGACCTACTGTGAGCATAACTTCCCCAAGAGTATCCATTGTCCTGCTCCCATATAGCCTAGTTAATATAACAATTTCCAACATATCTTGTGTTAAGCGCCAAGACTAATTAATATTACAGAAAATAGATGTGGCGCAGTATTAAATGATACAAATAACGGAAACGAAAACGAGATAGTACATGACTAGTGTAACAGATGCAGGACTGTTAGAATTACAACAGAAGGAACAATAGTATTAGAGGCCCCGAGGGTCAGCAATACAAGGCCGTAACATTATGCACCTATCTCATGCATAATGTAGGATTGCACCCTTTAGCCTGAACACCACCTCTTTGACCCATGTCTCCGCCCTGCTGTCTACATGCTGCTATGACAATACAGAATGAGTGACAGGTTAATGTCATAACATCACGTGCTACAAATCTACATCTCATTCCTTAACAATAGTAGTCCACCGAAGGTTGAAGATCAGCCGTGAGGGCGCGAGGGGTCATTCGAGCCTCGTTGGTTGGCAACTTGCTTGACTGAGAATTGGCGAGCGCTGCAGCAACTATCTGACCTACTGTTGCTTGCTGAGCTAAGTTGAAGTCAGAAATTTCTTCCACTTCTCTATCTTCTTTCAGCGCATCCTCAGTGGTCTGTAAAGGCTGATCAGTGCTGCTAGGAAAACCGTGACCTGCAGGTGCAATAGTTTCTCGTGCGCCTCGACACGTTGACATGCATGGAAGATGGAATATAGAGACCGTTTTTTATGAATGGCAATTGAGTTAGCTATTTTCCGAGGCAGAGAAAGAATGCTACAGAGGTAGGCGCAACTTAAATAATTTCCGGCTTGCTCCGGAGACGCTCCAATCAGCAAACTGACTGGAAGGCACCTACTTGGAATGGTAGGCAAGAAGTTGTTGGTTAAGTTGTGCAGCAGAGGTGCGACGACTCTCGGGGATGAGGGTTTGATAGTGTTCCACGGGGTGCGTTGTATAGCCTAGTAAAGATCTAGGTGGTAATTGAAGGTTCTAAATGGGTCAAAGGAATGACAGGTCTTCTCTAGGAAGAGATGAATGGGCAACTAGTTGCAGTAGGTGTTACACGTGGGTCTTGCTGATGAAGAACTGAGCAATGGATAAATGGTCTTCCCGAAGAAGAGATGGGTAAACAAATGTATTGTAAAGGGTAAATAAAGAAGACGTTGCGTGAGGAGTAAATCTCTCTCACGCCGAACTATTATATACAAGAGTAGAAGCCTTTGCCAACCGGAATTAATCGTAATCAATTCTTGCCAATATCTTCGCATTAATGGCTGTGTTCTTGTCCTTCTCTTCATGACTCTCTTGCATATCCTTACATGACTTTTTACACGACTAATTGTATAGGGGAAGCTATTATTAAATTGATGTCTTTAATTAACTACCCCTTCATCTTATCACGAATTAAAATTAGTATTAAAATTCTAATTACGGATCCGTGAAAACGACGCAGTTAATGACTGGCAGATAATATGCTTCTCAGCAAAGTTTGTAGTGGTCTTTTCTTATATTACAACCGACCTCAGGTTGACACTAGAAGACACCCTCGAAATATAAAAGAGTAATTGCTTTGTATTTGGACCTAAAGCTACGCACAATAACTAAAAGAAAAGACAAGGAGAGAAAGAGGTCTGCAGCCTTGCTGGGCTGAAAACTCCTGTAGGAATACTCTCGCATACAGTACCCTAATCTGCTTGGAGTAAACTTAACCCGGAAACTGATCAGGAAGGAGCTTTGGAGTAGTCATGAATTAGTCATAGAAGGAAAGGTGGTCAGAGCTGAGATGGAAAACTATTCTGGCAAGGAGTTCCTTTGGGAGATGTGTCAGTGGATAGAGGTAGTTGCAATATATATACTTAATATAATATATTTGTTAATTTGCCCCAAAGAAAATCTACAGTCGCCGTTGCTCTAAGATTGTGGAACAACAGCTCCACAAGCTCGCTTCTGGGACCGACGCTTACTCAACCAGACTCCACATTACGTGATACCATAAACCTATCACTTGTAAGCTCAAGCCGTAACAGCTGTTGCTGAATTGCTGGGGCGGATCCAGCCCTTTTGTAACAGATCTGTCAAGGTCTTTTGCAATACTATCAGCTCTTCCCGCGACATGCTGTACAGTGGCCCCCATGGTGGCTGCATCAGTTTTCCTTTTTCCTTTTTAACATTAATTGCATGATCCTGTGTTCCTGTTGTGGTTATGAGCTGTGAGGTATATAGCGATTATGTCTCTGCTGTCCATCGGTGGAATTACACGGGCTCATGTGCAATGGTGAGTCGCGGAGATGGCGCGCTCATGCTGGGTGATGGCACGATGGACACTGAGTGCGTATCACTGTGGCCAAATTGTTGTAATCCTAGTCCGTGCTAACATAACGTAGAGACGTGCATGGTCTAGGTCATGGATTAATATAGTCGCTGTGCCTACACAATTGAGGTAAGCTACGTAGTGGTTGTAGAGATCTGTTGAGGATCAGGATGTTGAGAAGTGATAGCAGTGCACGGACCAGCTTCTCATGTATTTAGACAGGTGGTCAGGCACTGCCCCCAAAAGTGTCCAACATAGATCACACACTTTATCCATTATACTTCAGCAAATAATAATCCCTTCTAAAGTCTACAACTCAGTTCTCTAGCATTATATCACAACTGTCTCTAAGTCTATCCCAAGAATATCTCCAGTGCTCATCATTCACAACAGGTTATGACCCCGGCGTTTTCCTCTGCACACGAGTTAAACATGTCCAAAAACACTTCACTCGTTATCCTCGGCGAAACAGTTTCTTTCAGCCGATGGGACGCATCACTTCGGGCACGATTGGCCAAACGCGACCTCACCGGCCACGTCATCCACGATGATCCCGACGTCGATCCCATCTTTCGACCAAGCGAACCAAAATGTGAAGACCAAATAACAAATGATGCCTGGGAGGAGATATGGAGGACTCATTGAAGAGCAGTCTTGACATGGAAGAACCATGAGACAGAGGCGAGGAATATAATCCTCGAACGTCTCAGCGAGAAAGTCTGGCCCAGGGACCACATAAGACTTTCCGCCAAAGCCCTGCACGACAGCGTCTCTTCGCCTAGAAGAGAAACGTCCTCGGCCACCTACATCAATGCGCTCCGACAATTCCAAGCAGTCAAGTTCACCGACTCAATAGAGCGGTACTGCAACGAATTCCAGACTGCTTACCAGAATATAATCACCGCAGCTGAAGCCCTTAGTATGTCCGATGACAAACCAACCGAATGGGCCATTTCTGAGGCCGCAGCTGTGGGATTCTTTTTAGTCGGGACTATTCACGTCCCCTGGTTAAGCTCCTGGAGAGACAACAAAGCCATCGATGCTTCAGACAGACCGACATCCCTAAGGTGAATGATGTCATCACTTTGCACTGTCGCTGCAAACAATCATAGGCAAATCAACACCTATGAACCCATCCACAGCGCTTCCGCAGCCAAACCAAAATCATCACCAAATCCCGACACCAGGTGTAAGAGATGTAAGCATATACATACTAATAAAAAATGCTTCAAGCAACAACTAGAACTTGCAACTGGTCAGAAAGGGCAGAAATGGAAGGAGAATATCCAAAAATATGGTGAAAGATTGGGAAAAGGGAAGGCAATTGCTGAGGCCAGCGACAGTGAAGATGAGGAGTATTATAGGAGTCATATGTAAGCGCTGCTCAGCGAGCCCTGCAACGAAAAAATATCAAGCGGAATAGCTGCATCAGCATCCAGATACAATAAACTACCTATAATCTATGACACGGGTGCTTCGCACCACTTTTTGCCTGATAGATCCGTGTTTGCTGAAATATACAATCGACAAAATCCCTTTTGATTTGACCAAGCCGTAGGCAGATCATCGCTAACTGAACAAGGTAGCGCAACTATAAAGATTGGGCATCAACAATTGATTTTAAATGACTGCCTATACTCACCCAGATCGGCCTCTGGTATTGTCTCCGCAGGCAGACTACAAAGAATAGCAGGGGTTTTTCCTGACTTTGCCAAAATGCCCCTAGTAAAACATAATCATGAACAGAGAGACGTGCCCATTGCCCGACTAATTCTCCACAACGACGTCTACTACATTCATCCCCTGTTACATGACAAGCGCATCAAAGATAAATCCATTGCAGCACCTGGGGTAGCGAGGATTCAGAAGACCAGCAATGCGCAACGCTGGCATCAAAGACTAGGACACATTGCACAAAACATTCTCAAGAAGACAAAAGATCACTCTTTAGGACTTGAAGGCATTGACACAAGTGATCTTAAAATATGCGAAACATGCCATCTAAGCAAGGCTCAACGACATGTGTCGCGGGACCCAAGGCCAACACCGTATGAGCCATTGGACGAAGTATTTGTGGACACCGTAGGTAAACTAGTCCCATCTGTCGATGAAAAGCAGTACGCCGTTATAATCACTGACGCGAAAACTCGCATGCATTGGGTACTCACCAGCCAAACAAAAGACCACATCGCCTCATCATTAGTGCAATGGGTTAAAATCATGCACCATATTTATGACAAACGAGTGCGAACTATCTTTAGAGACGGAGGATCCGAATTCTCTAAGACAAAAGTCTTTTGTGAACAACATGGAATACGTACCCATACGTCAGCTCCCTACACACCAGAACAGAATGGAGCATCAGAAGCTGCCAACAAAGTAGTTCTCAGAGTAACGAGGTCCATCCTTATAGATGCAAATATGCCTCCATGTTACTGGTCCTACACGATGCAACATGCATGCTTCATTCTCAATAGGTTATACTGCTTACGAACAAAAAAGATCCCCATCATCGACTTCTTACAAAGCCTACGACAACCGCACATGGATAAAATTGATCTCAGGAATCTACCACGATTCGGCTGTCGAGCATACAAATTAATCAGTCCTAAACCAAGCAAATTTGAACCAAGGGCAGAAAAAGGGTGGTTCCTAGGCTTCGAAGTAAACACTTCCAAGAACTTCCTCATACTCCATCCACACAAAACTCCAACCAAAGGATGGAAGTGGATTGTCAGTTTCACTCCACACGCAACATTTAATGAAGATGTTCTATTGGGAGATGAACTAGACCAAATAAATAAGGAAAGAGCCACAAACTACTGGAACAACAATCAACCAATCACACCCACACTAGGCACAGACCAAAGTCCTTCATTGCCGCACAACAAACTGCCCAACCAAGATGTGTCAACATCAGATCCTAACAATCTGCCATTAAACGCATCACCGCCAGATCTGAGTCAATACCCAGGAAACATACCTCAATCTGAGCTAAATAACGACCCAATACCTGCAAATAAACCTCCGCCACCTACCAATACATTTATGACGCTACCTTCTCTTGAAAAGAATGACAAAACTTACGTTGATCAGCCTCCAACCACCCCTCTGGTGCCTCAATCAACCTGGCAGCATATGAGTCCCAATCCCTTGGCATTAATCAATCCGCAACCGGACCCATCGGAGTCAGATATAAACTCAAACCCTGACATAAGCGATCCAATCAAGCTCAACTCTCCTGAAAGTGATTCGGAACAATATCCAAACACAAAATCACCGGAAAATCAGGAAGCCCAGAAATACAATTGTATTATGACAGGTTGGGACCCAATACCATCAATAGCTGGGCACAAAAGGCCACATTCACCGGAGACTGGGTTCATACAACAGAAAGGTAGCTCAGAAATAATCAATGTAAACAATGGGGCAGATATTGGAAAAGTTGACATATCAAATATCTCTCGCAACCAAATAGATAACGCACAAAGTTCCGAATCAGAACTACAACGAAATGATTTCATCATGACTGGTTGGGATCCAGTCAAATCCCTAGCTGGCCAAAAGAGAGCCTGCTCGCCAGAGGGAGACATGATGCGTACAAAACGTGGACGAGCAGTAAAACGAGTTGACTATTATCGCCTCCATGGAAATTCAGCACTTGAATCAAGTGACCCAAAGACCTGGGAAGAAGCGATGTCCAGCCCAGAGGCTCAAAAATGGAAAAAGGCTGCAAATGAGGAAATAAAATCACTCATTGACACAGGAACATTCGACATAATTAAACGCGAAGAATTACCAAAAGGTCGAAAGCCAATGAAATGCAAATGGGTCTTCAATAAGAAGTACAATGCGGATGGAAGTGTTGATAAATGGAAGGCACGATGCACCGCAAAAGGATTTACTCAAAGACCCGGCATCGACTATCAGGAAACCTTCGCCCCTACCCCGAGGCCTGAAACAGGTAGGATTATGTTAGTAATAGCCCATTACCTTAAATGGTACAGATGTCAAGGTGATGTTCCAACAGCCTTCCTCAATCCAGACCTCAAAATTGATCTATACATGGAGTTACCAAAAGGATTTAAAGAGGGAAATCATGTCATCCGCCTAAGGAAAGGCCTTTACGGCCTCAAACAAGCAGCAGCCCTCTGGTACAATGACGCAAGAGCAACCCTAGCAACACTTGGCCTTCATCCAACAACATCAGATGTGTGCTTATATTCAAATGCGCAAAATGATCTATTTGTACTCCTACATGTAGATGACTTTCAAGTCATAGGACCAAACAATACAAAAATAGAATTATTAATGCGAGCATTAAACAAAAAATATAACCTCAAACGCGTCAACACAAACTTATTTCTTGGCATACACATCAAGGAAAATGAAAATAAACTCGAACTTTCTCAGGGCCAATACGTCCGCACCCTTCTAAAGCGACATGGATTAGATGACTGTAAGCCAGCAAATACACCAATAGAAAGGCTAATTGAACCCAACAGTTCTCAATGTTCAAGGCAATCACAGCTAGAGTACAATTCGATCATCGGAGGTCTCCAATACCTAGCCAATAACACACGTCCTGACATTGCCTTCGCTGTAAATAACCTTGCAAGATTCTTAAACAATCCATCCGCAGAGCACATCTCAGCTGCCCGCCGCATCCTTCGCTACATAGCCAAACATCCGGATAAAGGCATCACATTTACCAGAAGCAACGAGAAACCAATCCTCGAGGCATACTCAGATGCAGATTTTGCAGCCGATCCCTCGACCAGTCGGTCGAAATCCGGGACATTAATCAGGCTTGCATCTGGACCCATCTTCTGGAAATAACATTTGTAGCGAGAAGTAGTTCTCTCAACAACAGAAGCAGAGTATCTTGCAGCCACAGAGACCTGTCGACAACTGCAATGGATCAAATCTCTATTTGAAGAACTCAAACTCACAAAGCTCATAGAAGGAACGGAATGTACCAACCTGTACGTCGACAACCAATCAGCACTGTCTCTGATCAAAAACCATGATAACCATAAGCGATCCAAACACATAGCACTGAGGAACCACTACTGCAGAGAACAGTACAAAAATGGTTGCATAAAAGTCACATATATTCCATCATTAGACCAACTAGCAGATCCACTAACAAAAGCCAAAACCCAAACACAAATCCACTGAGAAACAGTCCCTTCCGTGTCACAATTGCTCTGAGCCAGCACATTGACAGAGGGAGTGTTGTAATCCTAGTCCGTGCTAACATAACGTAGAGACGTGCATGGTCTAGGTCATGGATTAATATAGTCGCTGTGCCTACACAATTGAGGTAAGCTACATAGTGGTTGTAGAGATCTGTTGAGGATCAGGATGTTGAGAAGTGATAGCAGTGCACGGACCAGCTTCTCATGTATTTAGACAGGTGGTCAGGCACTGCCCCCAAAAGTGTCCAACATAGATCACACACTTTATCCATTATACTTCAGCAAATAATAATCCCTTCCAAAGTCTACAACTCAGTTCTCTAGCATTATATCACAACTGTCTCTAAGTCTATCCCAAGAATATCTCCAGTGCTCATCATTCACAACACAAATGGGTGTCATTAGGTATCAAATGTGAACTCTTACTGACAATGGTGATCTATGAAGGTGATGCTAGATGTGCATCCCGACAATTGATAATATCATCTAATGGATGATGTGAAGTATGATATTATTTTGGATAGATTTATTCACTAAACTCGGCAGGTGAGGAGATTGTAGAGTACATGAACAGCGTCTGTGCACCAGCCTGTATTTTCCACCCTTTCCTAATCCAGCAGCCCATCCTCTGTTCCCCTGTCTCCTGACAACTCAACCAAGCCAGCACAACAGTTCCCCTTGAGGGTGGTAAGTCTAGATCCCCATTGTTGTCCGCAAATAAATATGCAAAGTCCCTAACTTGTACAGGTAGTCGCTTTCTCGCTTCCTCAACTGACAGGCTGTTGGAAATATTGCGCAATATAATGGGCGCAATATTCATGGAACGAAAGTAGAAGTTGACTAAAAGAGTGTCATGTTCGGATTAAAGCTAAAAGTGTGGGAGATGTGCGCTACAAGTACAAGTGTAAGCGACATAGAGCTTAAACCACAGCATAAACAAGTGTGGCGCCATAAAGGCGTAGAAAACTCCCCAATAACCTCCTTGTGCCCACGCCATACAGCCGCTCATGTATCCAATAGGTAGCCTGAAGCGCTACCATATTACCTATTTCAACCTCTTACATATACACAAGATCGTGTCGGGAACCTAGACGAAATGGAGGGCCCATACGTCCACAACACTCCGTGTCTCCATTTCCAACACAGGCATGCTTTGTTCCTCAATACTTTGTTTATATCCTCAAGAGATGCTTTGCACACTTGCACTTGTCTGAGCATGGCTGATATGGTATTAATTGGTGTTGATCTTGGACAAGAAACCATTTTTAAGTTTTGCTGCCACTGTTTAACACAATAAATGATTGCTCCTAATCGACGAAGTTCTAATCGTTGTTCTTTTGGATTAATTAATGCGTCCTGGTCTTCTAGCCACTTTTTCCCTAATATAATCTGATAAGTACTTCCTGGGACCACATATAGCCAAAGTTTGGTAGTCACAAATCCGTCTAAATCTAAAAAAATATAAGTTATCAAATTGACAACTGGCTTGTCTACAGTGGAATCCTCAGCTGTTTCAAGCGGACGTGGAGATATTGGAATGCGCGGCAGGGCCATAGAATTTGCAAGAGATTTGTTAATAATACCAGAACATAAACAACTGTTATCTACCAAGGTTTGGACCATGGTCACATCATTAAGAAGGGCGTTAACTAAAAACGGATTGGTATTCATTCAAATTTCTTGCTTTATGACTGCCTCGTGCTCCTGTGCGCGACTGTGCTCAGAAGCTTCTAGTTTTCCGACTCCCCAACATCCCACACATACTTTTCTGAAGGTAACAGCTCCCACATTGACGGATCTATGAGTGGAAGGCTGGTTGTATGGGCTCTTGGTCCTTTTTTTCCTTTCGGGCGCACGGCTAGTGCGAGGAGACATTTCCTAGTGTTACAGCCCCTTCTTGTTGTGATCTAACGCTGTTCAATCTGCGGACTTTGTGGTGAGCAGTTATTATATCTCACGTGATGGAACACAGGAGCGAAGTAAAAGAGGGGACAGCCCACTAGCCAAGTCTAAGAAATTACGGGCACATGTAGAACTGTAGCACACTCTCTGTAGATAGACATAACAAGCAATTACCATCAATAATTAAATCAACCTCCACGCAATTAAGACCCATAGAAGTGCCAAACTTTCATACAACCCTCAATTGTATTGTCGCAATCGCATCTGTAACGAGCCACCACTGCGTTCTAGAATATATTCTCTAACTGTGATAAGCTACACCGCCAGTTCTAGCAAACAAATTACAATACTTCTCTTGTAACGAAAACAAAGACCTTCTTCTCGGAGGCTATCAATTTCACTTGGTGATTTCCACTTTGCTCTCCTACGTTTGGTTCCGGAATTTGGTCCGACTCCTGATGCCATATTCTCACCGATTATTGTGTCACCTGATGAACCTTTCTCTCCTTGCCGTGGGTTAATATTTTGCGACCTAAAATTGCTTTGAGTCGACTCATGCACTTTACTCAGTTTTTCTGGCAATGAAATTTGTGACAAAACCAGGCTGGTTGTAGTGTACTTTTAGAAAGATTAAACTATATGAAGAGAGAAGTACCACAACTACGGATAATGACTATTTATACATCCTTCTAGCTCATCCAGTACGTACTCTGTTGGTGAGAATGACATATTGCTCTGCCACTGCCCGTTGTCATCTTTGCCATCTAGCTGACTCTCTCACTTGGCAATTCTACTTCGCCGTCTCACATTCCTTCCTGGCTCCAATGTAATGTGGCCAAGTGAAACTTAGTCACTTGATACAAGATAATATGTAATACTCCCCCTAATACGCCCCCAAACTCCGCTTAGGTCTCCACCTAAGCTAAACTACGGTCAAACTGTAGCATCTCTGATGTTTGCTTCCTCCACTTCTCCAATGTTTTCCGTAAATCTTGCTGCTTGGACAGAGGTTCATGGGCATTAAGCCTGGAGTAAATCACAATTAACTATAATGTGCCCTTTCTGTGACAGTCTTAAAGTGGCGTTTTATTCAAGCTGAACTCAGAGCTAGATACAAATGAAAATCTTAAAGTAACGAGCAGAGACATGACTGAAAGCCTCCTATTTATTTACAAGACTATAATCTCGTTCCCTCATTTCATACCATTCTCAAAATAGATCATGACCTGTCCTCCGACAAACACCAGCATCTCCGTCTATTTTAATTCAGCTTCATTTTAATGTTAGTAATTTTAGTTATTAAAATAGTTATGATGCATGTGGCTTAGATGACTCACGACTGGTGTCAGAGTCGTCCTGTCTGCAATCTAAATTTGACATTTAAGAATAGTGTCGGAATACTTCGGTGGTAATTGATATCACAAGCTTGATGTAGCAGTAACAATTATGGTACGTATGAAATGATCTATCTCCCCCCTGTCTTCCTAGAAGAAAAACATCTATAAACCGTAAAACCCCCGTCTCCTAACGCCATTCCCAAACGGGTACCTCATTACTCATCAACACAATTAGTCATTAGTTCTAAGGAAATACATATTGATCATTTGATTGTTAAGTCATTAAACAAATAGATTTGCATGAACTGGGCCAAGGCCTATACTTGGGTCTAATGAGTCATGGAGGGGTTCATGACATGTATGATGTTTAATATGGTTGGAAGAGTTCAAGCGTTATTTGTTAGGCAGCAGCCTAATGATAACCAGGTATGAGCCTGTGACAAAAAGGTGCTGTACACATGCCAGGTCAAAAACATCGAATCCTCAACAGCACAGCTAGAAAAACAGGGGCTCTCTATAAAATGGCCTCCGTCTACCGTGACGTCGAACTCATTCGCCCAGATGATACAATCTGTGCTAAATTCCACCGAGTATCTGGCAGACTAATCTGCAAACCTTATGTTACCGACACTATGAAAACACACAACATATTAGTAACTTCTGACTGGCACAGTATACTTGGCCATCCTGGGCAGAAAGCTCAAAATGCCATGCTAGAATCCGCTGGAATTAAAGTTTCTAGGTTTCCTCTTGAATGTGAGATATGCACTAAAATCAAAATAACCAAATGTAAGGGACATGGTTCCCTATGCATCGCTTCCTCTTTTGGTGAGGGTATTATTATGATTGGTATATGATTTGAGAATGTACACTTGCGCTGGAACAGCTAAGATAGTATGTAGAGAGATGTCTTCATTAATGTGCAGAAGTGAAGTGACTATGATAATTATTATGTTACAGATTGGGGGAAGCTCGTCCCTTATCCCCTAGCTTGTTTCCCTGTAGACCAATCACGTTACCAGTATGCAGCTCACCAAAGTGTGCAACCAACTGAGCAGCCATGCCATTTATCCTATATCAACAACCCATCTCTCATACTGCACACATTCCTACTTGTAATGTCGTTATGTAGAGACTGGATCTCCTTCATGTGCCATGATGCCATGCTGCCATAATAACTTCCTATGCACCAGCTAGTAGATGTACCATACTACATAGCTGAGCATAACAGGTATTCATATGTGTTTGGATTAGATCAGGGCCAGGAATATACAGAGATGCTCGGATATATTTCAGGCTACTGTTTATCCTTGGAGTATAATCCGAAGTTCTATGATTCAAAGTATGAGAGGTTCAGTTTTGATACAAGTGTGTTAAACTGTTACATCAGTGCATGTTTAGCAGTTACACGACTCAGGGGTTTTCACGGATCCGCAATTACAATTTTAATCCTAATTTTAATTCGTGATAAGATAAAGGGGTAGTTAATCAAAGACATCAATTTAATAATAGTTCGGCGTGAGAGAGATTTACTCCTCACGCAACGTCTTCTTTATTTACCCTTTACAATACATTTGTTTACCCATCTCTTCTTCGGGAAGACCATTTATCCATTGCTCAGTTCTTCATCAGCAAGACCCACGTGTAACACCTACTGCAACAAGTTGCCCATTCATCTCTTCCTAGAGAAGACCTGTCATCCCTCTGACCCTTTTATAATCTTCACTTACCACCTAGATCTTCACTAGGCTATACAACGCACCCCGTGGAACACTGTCAAACCCTCATCCTTGAGAGGGGTGTAGATGCATGGAACATATTTAGCATAGGAAAACACTACCATCGCGAACATTAATGTAACATACTGTAAGCGGGACCGTTACTAGATCTAACTCAAAGATTAAGTCTTAATGTGTTGCTAAGTGGATGGATGACGTATGAATACTTTGGATAGATGGGTGTTGGAATAGCATCTCAAGCTTGGTTTACTTGGAGTTGATGGTTCTTGGTTTACATGCAAACAATTTCCTTCTTGTTGTGGATTTTGTCATTCAGATAATACTTTATCCGAACGCAACATAGTTAATATCTTGTAGCATCATTGTAAACTAGATAACAAATGAACCATGAATGCGCATTTCTTCTGAACGATAGTTCGAAATACTTACACAAGTACTCTCATAACTTTAAGTGAACTAATAGACTTTTAGAGTATGACCTTTGTCATAACAACAATAGGTTTTAAGTGACCTGGACCGGAGGTGAAGACGGGCAGGTTCTATGATAAACACATCTTTTAATATAATCAATTATCTTTCATCTACATTTACATTTACATCTAGACTTTAATTACATTTTCTTTGCAATACCTAAAGTATATTTACACATATCGACATCTGACAATCCATAATTATTTTATGCCTGTTGTCCGAGATTACAAAGTCGATAAATATGGATCTAGTTGGTGGTCAGAAATTTCTATCTACCACAACCATAGACAAATCAGTTCCCAATGCTACTTGGTTCCTTCTTGCAGTTGATGAATTTATCTCTTGAAAATGGGCTTGGCCGGTCTACTCTAAGAAAACTGTGCCACCTCAAATTTGTCATTTTCTACAACACCTGAAGACAAAATATGATAAAATTCCAAAGGTTCTTCACACAGATAGTGGTACTGAATTCTTAAACTCGGAACTTCAAGAAGAATTTCTTTCTCGTGGCATTGAATGGCATAGGTCATCGTCACATGCTCCAGAGCAAAATGGAATTGTTGAATGAAACGTTAGTACAGTCACTGAAAAGATGCGAGCGCTTCACTTACAGTCAGATTTACCATTGCGTCTGTGGCCTATCATCATTACTGCTTCTATAAGCTCAATGAATATAAATGTTATGGCCAGGCATCCTTGAAAAAGTTTCAAGGAGAAGGTTCTCGGGAAAAGGTTCAATGAGAAGATTTCCGGGAGAACTCCGACAATTGGAGTTGGAAGGGCTCACCATGACATAGCCTCCACAGCCTCACTTACATTTTTTTTACATCTGATTTGAGTCTACGACTATTGAAAGAAGCCTCAATTAAATCTAGCGCGTAGTAGTTGTACTTAAGGAAGCTGGAGTTACCCTAAAGAGTTCTTGAGCCTCTCAGTCTTATATCTCCATAGTCTAATATTCTCAAAATATCTTACAGCTTGTCTTGACCTCTCGCCCCGCAGTCCCAACGTTCTGGCGTCTCGCCAACTCCGTCAACCCACCAGATTTACCCTCAGGTATATCCTTTCTTAGTTACTCGTCTAGTTATTACTAGGATAGGGTTGTATGGTACAGTGGTACACCATCCGGGCCGTTCTCCCAAGTTGATACTGGGTAGCTTGAACACCTACTCCATTCGAGACAGGAGAAAGATGGTTCAAATCCAGCCAGACCCACACACCGCTCTCTCTCGCGGTGATATCGTACCTGTGGGATGATGAAAGCACACTCGGATAGCCATAGGTTTTTCACGCTTTGCCCTGTGGTGGGTATGCACGGAAGAGGTTACACGCCGTGTGGGTTAACCTCGAGTGGTATCAGCAGATGAAATCTGAGTGTGAGTGTTCTAATCGTCAAATTGAGTCATCCTACTTAAAAGCACGTATCTTCCGATAAAAACCTGCATGGGCCTCAAGGCGCCAAATCAGGATAATGAACTATATATATATATATTACTAGGATACTCACAGCAGAAGGCGATCGCCACTCCATAATAATAATAATCCATTTATGTCCTATTAGAGTTTATAACTATGTAGGACAGACTATTTAGATGCAACTTATCTTTTCCATTCTAATTGGGGTTTATCGCCACTCCATAGATCACCTGCCGTAACATCAAACGTTACATGTGGGGTGAACTTTCAATCCACTTCCATCCTTCTTTTCATGTCCAGTGGGGAAAATACCTGAGCTCGGCCACAATTCCAAGATAAATGCGATGAGATTGAGAGGATTGGAAAAAGGGAACAAGGGATTTTCGAATTTTTCGAATGGTGCAGAATGAGAGATTGGTTATTGATATAGGAAAAATGGTAAAGCCACTCAGGCCGGAGCAGACCAAGCTGCGCTGCCTACTGGCTACGTGATTGATCTACAAGCAGACTAGTTAGGGGGACAAGAGACGAGCTTCCCACAGCTGTAATAGAACAATGCTCACAGAAACCTCACTTGTGCATATCAATGCAGATATTTCTCCATAGACTGTCTTAGATGTTCCAGCGCAATTTTATATTCTCACATCATTTACCGATCACAGTAGTTATGGCCTGAATAATTTATCCTGAGTCAGAGTACTAAATAAACTAGCTGACTACCCAGTTTTAGTGACAGAGATTAGTTACCATATCTTCTCCAAGACCAGCGTAATAAAAGTATACCTCGATAAATAATTAATACAGGCTTTCGGAAACAGTCAAGACTTAAGGGTCAAAGAAGCGCCCGTGTATTATTTTCCAGACTAATAATCTGAGGAGATTAACACTCTAAATCAGATGCCATCGTGCAGTAGATGGTTCAAGGACGAATCGGAGATTGTATTAACGGCCTGTTCAGATTATGAGAAACGGAAGACACGGCTTACCCAGATCTTTCACTTGGCAATTTGTATTGTTCTCTTTTTCTCGAATACAATCTGCATAGGTATCTTGTTGCCACACTCATTATCTAATTCTACATCCTCATAGGTTTTTTAACCTCTATTGTGAACCTCGCTCCTCACTTCTCAACTTTGGAAACCACGAATTTTACCCTAGGTGAATCTCGGCATATCATACTCACTATTCTCGCTATTGTGACTCAACTCTCTCAGTGTTCCTAACAAAATGCAAGTACGAGCCGTAACCGTTACCGCATCTCCTTAATCCTTTGATTCACGAGTACACGGCTTCCATGTAGATCCGTCCCACTCCCGTACATCTGGTTGGGGCATACCTGTGTCAATATAGCAGCGATAATATGTACCGACTTTTTGGCGCAATTAATGTCAGTCATGTGGAAACTCAGAGTTATATGGAGGGGCTAACTTTGATAAAAAGGAAGACTGGTAGAGATTTCGAAGTAACTATATCTATTACTCGTACCATCGCTGAGTGTATCTCTAGGTGGATTAGGATTTCGGTCCCATTCTTGCTTTTGTCTCGTCACTTCAGACTCATGAATTTTAACCCCAGAACAATCGAAAGTCAGAGCAAGTGCTGGCGTAAAAACTCTCAAGAGCGCAATAGCGAGATGTGAAAGAACAATTTTCATCGTAGAGCAAGTTAACTGTACGGCTGTTAGTCGTATCTAGACGGGACTGTTTTCTGAATCGACCCACAATGCTCTTCAGGTGTCGCTGTGGCTCGAGTGGATAAGTCAGAGAAATTAACCGTGATGACTTTGCTGTTGAACTTGAAAGGCGTGAAGGAACTGATATTCTAATGATGAGAGAGCCGCGTAAGTCCTTTTCACGGATGAAGACTTGTTTACAATGTTGCCAAACATACAGTAATTATATCTTATAGAAATGGGTAGACTTGGCGACTTATGGAGTGTTGTAATTAAGGGAGTAACATGACTGCATTACAATAAACTGTTCACATTAGAATAATGTGCACATGCGCCATGGGATATGATTGACCTAAATCATCACTCATTGGTATGACATAGTATTTCCCAATAGATTCCTAATGGTATCTATTGGCGCTAGGATCTCTCACATCCTTCCTTTCTCGGTTAGACAAGGACAGATGTTGGAACATCCACTAGTGTGCAGAACCCCCTTATTCATGTATATAGAGGAAGGTCCTGTCACGTAGATAAATCAAGCAATTCATACAATAGGAAATTCAAACAATCTCCATATTATTCACACACTTGAGAATAACAGGGAATATCCTCAAGTTCGTCCATTGATCCAAGTCCTAAGAGTATAACTCACAAACTTTACTTCTCTTAAAGCCATAGCTACCTCCTTCCATACCTTCATCCTAACGGTACGTCATTCCAGCTCAGCATAGCCTTTCAATATGGAGTACCGCAAAGGTCTCAAGTCAGGTACACGAGTAAGATGCCTTTAAAATGGTAGGAAGCTGAGAGATCCTATGGATGACATGGATCTCAGAGGCTTCATCCTTCTGCGGTAGATGGACATCGACGCGGGTGCAGGCATGGCATGGCTTGGCTTGGGAACACTATCGACACTTATTCAATGACTCGCTTGTCCCGACAGTTGAAGTTGACAATGCTGAGAGATCGAGCAGACATCAAAGTGCGTCTATTTTAATTCAGATATAACTATTGTAGACCTGCCTATATTACGAGTCTAGCTTTCCCGTCAGCAACTGCAAAGCTAGCAGCTCCGTTGATACTAGCCCCCATAGTAATCTTAAACATTCTGATCTCCGGTCTATATGGCGAGCTGTAGCTATATATTACGAGACCCGTTTTGAGTGGGAATTAATGATAAATTGAAGCAATTACCAATCTCAAGCCATTTGGCCCACATTTATGTGCATGGATGCGTTATATGTTTGGTATTTAGCATGCTACATTATTTATTATTCTATCGTTTCTCCTCAGTTTACAAATACCTAACACATGTAGGTCCTCTCAGCCTTTGGGCCAGGGATACCCATTCGAGTAGTGTGTTATATCCTATATCTCAACAACAGCTACCCTCAGACAATACAATGCCCCACGAGTTCTTATTTTAACGTACAATATGAGAGCCCGTTGCCCTAGATTTCCCAGCCTTTCAGCTATGCAAATGATGGCTGTTTGCCGGTGTATGATGGCTGGGAACCATTGCAAAAGCTACTGGCTACAGAGCTCTTCTAATACCGATATGAGGACTAGATCCAAAGACATAGCGACCCTTCTGAAGCGTTCGAAGAGGCTGACCAGCCGGGTACTGTAGACTTATTTATACCTCGGGAACTTCGCACTCTATCTTTCTAGCCTCCTTCTAACCCTTTCCCGAAGGCCATGATGAATCGTCAGAGAAGTCTTCACAGAGCTTGATTGCTGTTATATAGATTAGTCTTACTATTTCCGTACCGTAGAATCATCGATAATGAAGTCCTTCTGGCTAAAAAGTCGAGGCCTCGGTATTGGCGTCCATAAAATACCTCAAAATTGTCAGTCCCAATGTGCCAACTTGAGGCCTGATTCCTCACTTATTCCACGTCTCAGCTGCCTAACTCAGTACTGGATGCACCATTATCCACCTCACGGATCTTTCTCGTAACAGTCCTTCACAATTGGCGTCCTGGCAGAGGAGGGGTCGATTATCGACTTTCGCCTTGGGACTGTCGTTCATTGGTTAATGAGACGCAGTGGGTACTGCAGATGTGAATAAGAGGGCTGCAGCTTGGCGCATTCCATTCTGAGCCAGCGAAGCCCAGCTTTTCTTTGCAGCTAGAGGATAGAGACTCCTGTGCCAAGTAGCTCTCGAGAAAGATTCGCTCAGTGGGGGGGATAGCATTGATGACCTTGAATATTACCGCCATCGGATGGACATGGAAAGCGTCTACATTATTTTGCCATCACTTGTCAAGAGAGTTGAAAGTACTGCTCCAATACTTGTCGCAGTTTAGCAGACTGATTGTCCGACTATCACTTGTGCTGTTCGACGCTTTTGGACCTGCTCCATCGAGTGGAGTTCTTTTGGTAATTCTATTACTCCGGTATTGACAGTGCTTTTGGCAACTGACATAATTTGCTTTTTTGTTAATCAATTTGTATATTAGGTCGTCTTGTCTCCGGCTAATTCCCTTCATTCTAACAGCAAGATGCTTCTACTTTGGCTCAGTGCGACTATATTGTAATAATGAGGTTATGAGAAGTCTAAGAATTGTCACAATGGGTGTAACAGTCAACTTGGGTTGATGTAGGATAGCACTTTAAGTCTAACGTGAAGAAGACAGATATATATTGTAGATCTGCTATATTGATGACTATTGAATATAAGAGTGGAAAAGGTTGATCATATACAGAGGTCTAGTAGCGAGTATTTATACACAAAGACAATACATACAATATACCATCAATAGCAATAACTGCCAACCATTCAGCCATTCAACAACTATGTCATTAGATATACCTGCGTCATATTATCATATAATCATGTATGGTTGAGATACTGGTGTTGTCATTGCTGTGTGCCGATGACGTATCATTGACGCAGGGTCGCTTGTCCTGTTGGTTCACTTGCCCAGTACTAGCCATTCCAAGTTGTGTGATCTATAAGTGGGTCTGATCACAACACTCCCTCTGTTGGCAACAACCTTACAGTCCCATTGATCACTGGCTGGTATTCTCATCTCTACTTTTAATGCTGCCATACAGTGGTACTGTTGATTTAGGTTTGGTCAGACTATCAGCTAACTGTTCTGATGACTGAACATAAATCACATTAACTTTTCCAGATTGGTACTGATCACGGCAAAAGAAGTTTCGGAGGGCAATGTGTTTCGAACGTCTGTGATTGTCATGATTCTTTATCAAAGAAATAGCTGATTGGTTATCGACATATAAATTTGTTAGCTTCGATCCTTCAATCATGCCGAGTAAATTCAATTCCTCAAGCAATGATTTTACCCACTGTAACTGGCGACAGGTTTCTGTTGCAGCGAGATACTCAGCTTCAGTTGTAGATAAGACAACTTCACGCTGTAAATGTGACCTCCAGCATACAGGTCCAGATCCAAGATTGATCAGTGAGCCAGAAGTTGACCGGCTGCTAGATGGATCCGCTGCAAAGTCTGCATCTGAATAGGCTTCTAAAGTTGGCTTCATGTCATCCCTTTTGGTAAAATTGATGCCCTTGTCAGGTGAATTTGAAATATATCGTAAAACACGTTTGGCTGCCTCGAAATGTTCTTCTGATGGATTTGGCAAGAAACGAGCTAAATGGTTAACTGCATGTGCTATGTCAGGTCTTGTATTGTTTGCTAAATACTGAAGACCACCAACCATTGAATTATATTCTTTTTTGGAATCCTGGACTACAATCAGAGGTACTTGGCTCCATTAATCTCTCGAGGGGCGTTTTGGCCGGCTTGCAGTCTGTAAGTCCATGTCTATCAAGAATTAAGCGGGCATACTGTCCCTGCGAGAGCTCTAGGATATTTTTGCTTGGCTTGGAGATGTGTATTCCCAGGAAGAGGTCAGTATTTACCATTTTCAGCTTGTACTTTTTATATAGAGCTGACATTAGTTTTTCAATTTTGGTAAGATTCGGACCCATGACCTGGAAGTCATCAACATGTAGTAAGACAAACAAGTCTTTTTGCTTGGTTGTGTATAGACATACATCCGATGTTGTTGGAAATAAGCCTTGCGCTGCCAATGTAGCCTTGGCATCATCGTACCATAGCGCAGCTGCCTGTTTAAGTCCGTAGAGACCTTTTCGCAATAAGATGATATGGTTTTTCTTTTCAAATCCCTGGGGAATTTCCATATAAAGATCAATATTTAAGTCGGGATTAAGGAAAGCTGTGGGTACATCTCCTTGCCGTCGGTGCCAATTAAATTGATGAGCTAACACGAGCATGATCCTACCAGTCTCCGATCTTGGAGTTGGAGCGAATGTCTCTTGGTAATCGATTCCAAACCTTTGCGTAAAGCCTTTTGCTGTACATCTGGCCTTCCATTTATCTATAGTCCCATCTCCGAGAAATTTTTTCTTGAAAACCCATTTACATTTCATTGGATGTCGTCCCTTGGGTAATTTATTGCGGTTAATAATTTTTATAGCACCTTTCTCTTTCAAAGAGGAGAATTCTTCTTGAGCTGCCTTCATCCATTGTTTAGCTTCTGGGCCTGTCATAGCTTCTTGCCATGTTTTAGGATCTGATGATGTAATTGCAGACATTCCATGATGCATACGGTAGTAGTCGTGTTTTATAACCTTTCTACCTCTTTTCGTCTGCATAGTTTCAACTTCAGGAGAGTGAGCCCTTTTGTGTCCGGCTTTTGGAGCTACTGGATCCCAACCTGTCATTATAACATCATAGGGAGTTTCCTCATTGATTATTTCGTGATTAGGTTGAGCAACTACTTTATTTTTACTCGGACCTTGATGAATATTGGAATCTGGAGAACGAGATCTTTTCTGTCCAGCGATGGGGGGTATTGGATCCCATCCAGTCATATTGAAGTCATATGCTATTTCTCCATTCTCATTTGCGAAATCATTGTAATTTTGGATTTCTTCCTGAAATTGACTCCATTCTGTCATGTCTTGTCCTATCTGTGCTTGTTGATTGATCTCTTTCTGGTGTTGCAGATGCGGCTCTAAATTCTCTGCCAGCGTATACTCCCTCTGTTCTTCTTGACATTTCTCGCTCTGCTCCTGCGGATTAATTACTCTTTCTTGACGTGGAAAAAGCTTTGCCTGATCTTCTAGAGTTGGCTCCCTCTGTTCTTGGGGATGTATCTGTGACGGTACATACTCTTCATTGGAGGTATTATTTTTCATTTCTGAGTCTATTGATGGATCTTTTGGAGCAGTTGGAACTTGTGGTACATCATCTTCAGTCTCTGATGACTGACCAACTTCCTCTCGATAATGCTCCCTCTCGAACTGTTGATCAGTTTGGATATCTGGAGAGGTGCGAGATGAAGATTCTGATGGCTTCTCTGATCTATCAAAAAAGGATGAAGTTCCGTTACTCCAGAAGTCAGATGCTCTTTGCTGTGCAACTAGGTTAAGTCGATCTCCGAACATGACATCTTCATTGAATGTGACATGTGGAGAAAAGCTTTCTATCCATTTCCAACCTTGTATTGGAGTCCAGTGCGGGTGAAATATAATAAAGTTCTTGTTGGTATTTGCTTGAAAACCAACAAACCACCCCATCTCTGCTCTAGGAGAAAATTTACCAGGCTTTGGATCTATATATTTGTAGGCACGACATCCGAAGCGTGGCAAATTCGAGAAGTCTATCTTTTCTGGGGCTGGTTGATTTAATCCTTGAAGAAAGTCAATGAGGGGCACCATTTTTGTGCGTAGGCAGTAGAGCCGATTAACAATAAAGCACGCATGTTTAATTGCCCATGGCCAGTAACAAGATGGCATTCGAGCGTCAATAAGCAAAGACCTTGCCATTGTCAAGACGACTTTATTTGCGGCTTCTGATGCACCATTTTGTTCTGGTGTATCTGGAGCAGATATATCGGTTCTAATTCCGTGTTGCTCGCAGTATGATTTAGTACGCATGAACTCGGAGCCCCCATCTCTAAAAATTATTTTCACACGTTTATCATACTGATGCTTTTGATCTTCTATCCACTGTATTAAAAGTGATGCAATCTGGTCTTTTGAATGTGTAGTCAATGCCCATCGCATGCGAGTCTTTGCATCTGTTATGATGACCGCGTATTGTTCTCCATATACAGCGGCTGTTAGTTTTCCAATTGTATCAACAAATATTTCATCCAGGGGCTCGTTTGGTGTGAGTCTTTGATCTCTAGAGATAAATCGCTGAGCTTTACTTAGATGACATGTCTCGCAAGTGCTGAGATCACTAAAGTTTATTGATTGTAGGCCAACTGAACAATCTACTGTTTTCTTTAGGATTTTTTGACCAACATGCCCTAGACGTTCATGCCACCTCTGTGCGCCGGTAGTATTAGGTACTCTTGCTACACCTGGTGCAACAACGTTATTCTGTTCTTTTGGAGAATTATTTTCATTAAGCGGACGAACATAATAAACATCATTCTTACGAACGAGGCGAGCTATTTTAATATCTGGCTTTCCTCTTTTCTTTTGAACTAACATTTTATTTTTAGGGTCAGGGACTATATTTGCCAGTCTCTGGAGCCTCCCAGCTGACAAAATAGTACATGCTGATCTTGGAGAGTATACTGCGTTATGAAGTTCGTACCTTTTATTCCCTATACTCAGGCATGCTGTACCGTAGTGAGTCAGTGATGAGGAGCCGACTGCTTGATCAAATTTGAACGCTTTAGAGTACTTTTTCAAGTTGACAAATTTGTTTTTGTTTGGCACAAAATGATGCGAGGCACCAGTATCATATAGTATACGTTTTTCATTTGAATTTAGGATGCTGGCTACTATCGGTCTTTTATCAATTTCTTCCTCATCACTTGATTCTTCTTGAAATGCAGTCTTAGCCTTTCCATTCTTATCTTTCACCTTTCTATACCGCCGAAGTTCAGGATATTGCTTAAAACAATCTTTGTTAAGATGTTTATGTCTACATCTCCGACAAGGATCATCTGGGCCTGGTTCCATTCTGCTCTTATTAGAGACTGAGGCTACAACTGGATTTGGCCTTAGAGATCTCTGCTCAGCTGCTACTCTAAGAGTAGACATCATATCCTCCAACCTCGCGTACTTTTTTCCGTCAGTGTACGCTCGTGTTTCTCTCCAATTGCTCAGCCACTTCACTTCCATGGTTCCTTCTACAAACATGGCGGCTGCATATCCTTTTAAGACAACAAATTCATTTTCAGTCTTTTCAGCTGATGTTTGTGGGGTTTCTATCATTAACTCAGCCGCATTGTTCACATCATGTAGGTTCTTTATGAATTCGTTGCAGTAGGATTCAGCGTTATCCCCCATTTTGGTATTATGAAGGGCTCGGAGTGCTACTGAGTATGGGGTTGTAGCAGACTGCTGGTGTGTGTTTGCTACCTCATCGAACAGCTGCTTTGCTGTACAGTGCCGATAATGCCTTGGCCGGATCTTCTCATCTAAGCGTTGCAGTATTACATTTTGTGCCTCTATCTCTCCATACTTCCATATTGCCAACTTTTCCTCATAGTCATTCACCAAGTCGTGACTCTTCTCAGTCGATGGTTTTTGGCTTTCAAAGCTTATCGGGGGAGTTGGTTTTGAAATTGGTTTTATGCCTTCGATGTTATGAAAGACATGGCCTAATACTTTGCGTCGAGCTAGCTTGGCTTGTAGGTCGTTCTCCCAACTGACGAAGGAAACGCCTGGTGCCAAGATGATCTTGTTGTCCTTGTGACCCATGGTTATTCTGTACTGTTCCTTATGTGATGAGCCCGGGCTCATAACCTATTGTAATAATGAGGTTATGAGAAGTCTAAGAATTGTCACAATGGTTGTAACAATCAACTTGGGTTGATGTAGGATAGCACTTTAAGTCTAACGTGAAGAAGACAGATATATATTGTAGATCTGCTATATTGATGACTATTGAATATAAGAGTGGAAAAGGTTGATCATATACAGAGGTCTAGTAGCGAGTATTTATACACAAAGACAATACATACAATATACCATCAATAGCAATAACTGCCAACCATTCAGCCATTCAACAACTATGTCATTAGATATACCTGCGTCATATTATCATATAATCATGTATGGTTGAGATACTGGTGTTGTCATTGCTGTGTGCCGATGACGTATCATTGACGCAGGGTCGCTTGTCCTGTTGGTTCACTTGCCCAGTACTAGCCATTCCAAGTTGTGTGATCTATAAGTGGGTCTGATCACAACAGACTACTACTTAGAGAAATGACCTGTAGTTGTAGCTATGCCACTGCACTATTATTGCTGGCTCGAAGGGTATAGGATTGGACGCATCAGACGCTCATAGTTTAATCGAGCTGCGGCTGACGCTACGGCTATCTAGCTTTGACGGGAGGACAAAGGCTGAACACCTGTAAGTTTTTGAGTCATCTGTCATTGTAAGGGTTCTCCTTCCCATCCTATCTTTAGTTTATAATTTTACCCTTCTCCTGATGTTGCTATGACAACAGAACAGTTCTTGGCACTGGCTACTATGTTGGCACTAGTTTAGGGCCTATGTTATGATGAGCTAGTGGGAGGAAAGCAAGTATATGTATGATGGCTTGGCCTGTAGCTATAGAGTTCTTCACGCTTAGTCTTCTGTCATAAACACCACCTTCGGATCACCTCTGGTCACCTATAGTCACCTCTAGTTACCTTTAGCACCTTTAGTCACCATTAGTATTTGCTCGTACCTTTAGACTCTTTAGACACTTATATTACCCATATTTAAACCTTTAGTTCTCCAAATAATCTCCAGTAGATCTTTAGTCATCTCTCGCGATCCATCCGACCCCTTCTTGCCATTATATTCCGCCTCAGGTCAAATGCCTACGCTCCAATTTGACAGTCATGTATCTTTTCTCTAAAATTGTGTCATAGATAAATATTTAAACATTCAATTAAAACCTTGTGCCAAAAAATCACCCATCAGCGGTATCCTCTGCGAGCTTGGGAGTGTAATATCCTCTCAGAGCCGAAGTTCAGTCATGACCAATGGTGGAATGAATTATATCTCATGGATTGTCGGCTTGAAGGACTTATTCTCGGTATTTTAGTTGGAAAATCAGAAGACAAAGATTTCAAAATCGCAAGCAAGTCGAACAAAATCTCATCACCACTGACATACAATTCACGAATGGATCTAGGGCCATGTGGAGTTAGTATTCAAACAACCGACATTGCCTAGACTCCTTGTATATTCATGACTAAGCATTCCTCATTCAACCCTACATCTACAACCCACCTCCACCCTCAGCACACCACATACCTACATAAGCCCTGATGAGGAAAGTCAATATGGAAATGGGATGTGTAAAAAAGAGGAAAAAGAGAAAATATATTGACAGGATCACATAGATCATCAAGAACAACAACAACCTTACAATACAATATGGAGGTGCAGTGTCTGACAGTGTTAAGGTTATGAGTCATATGGGAATATAGTTACTTGTCACTTGTTATATCTGATTGGAGTATGTAGAGGAAGTGTTTGACAGACTTTGATACTGTCAGAAGTATGAACATATGCTATCTTATATACATCTATATGACCCATGTCATATTCTTAGTTCCATCTCGTGATTGACTATCCATAGTAATCACACTACCAATCCAACGCTCATGAATCCAAGGTTCATGAGCGGCCATTGCTGCTACTGCGGCTCACGTATATCCTCTGCTTGCCAGTCGCATCACTGCCCTATAATCGCAGCTCAGTACCCTAGTTGAGCGCCCCTGAATAGCTGATCCAGGGGCGACCGTACTAGTTTCCTTTAGGGACAATTGAGATACACCTGTACACTTGATGCTGTTGCATATACGCTGAGTGGTACCCGACCCCTTGCGGCTAGCACTCATATTACAGGGGCTTATGGTGTCGCCACCCAGATCGCTTCCATGTATAGTTTTTACCTGGGCGCAGGAGCGCCCAAGGCTTGGTGGAAAGCAGTAGATGTACATGTTGCAGCGCTAGGTGTAACGGCTGGTAAGCCGATTGGTCCCTGTAGCCTATGTTGGTTAACTTAGGCCTGATTCGAGTGGCGTTATTAATGGCTACCAATGCGCTAATATGCAACGCCACCCAATACAATACTTTTGCGTCGGTATTTACATGGTATTCACATGGCATCGGACTCGGCAGTGCGGCATGGCAGTACGGTACTGCACCACATGTTGATAGGCTTACACTGACTGGGAATATACGAGACCTAGTACAATCCTTCCGGACCATAACGCGATAGTGCTGTATTACAGGCATAGTCAGAACACTGGGAGATTCCCATAGCATAGGAACAGGAGAGGGATTAGCCTTGGTGGTAAGGAGGCTTTCATGTATATAAATGATTAGATAGATGTAGTGGAAGTTCTCTCCTTAGAATTATTATTTACTACCATTGACCACATAGTTGCCCCAGCACTTGTCCCTCGAAACCGTGACACTAGGCGTGGGTTTGCACCTTCGGTACCGTGACTTTTATTTGTCGGTACTATCTCAACACTCCCCATGACAACTATGGTTGTCGCTTTCTTATCATGTGCCCGGGTGGAGTTATTCTAGCAGAACTGTTGAGCCAAATTTTGTGAGAGAGTCAGCTAGTTGTCTCCTTGATTCTATGTACACCACGGTGATTTCTCCGTTCCGATATAACTGGCAACAAAAGTGATTTCGCAGTGCAATATGTTTCGAGCGTCTGTGATTGTCGTGATTCTTGATGAACGAGATTGCAGATTGATTGTCAACAAACAAAGTCGTGCGCACTGATCCATCCACGAGGTCCTTTAGATTTATTTCCTCGAGCAGTGATTTAACCCACGTCAATTGTCTGCATGTCTCAGTCGCTGCCAAGTATCTCGCCTCAGTTGTGGAGTGGACAACGTCCCGCTGCAGATGGGATCGCCGGCTTATTGGTCCTGAAGATAGCCTGATTAGCGATCCTGATGTTGACCTACTTCACAATGGATCCCCAGCAAAGTCAGCGTCTGAATACGCTTCGAGGACTGGTTTCCCTTGCCCCTTAAGGAAAATTATACCTTTTTCAGGGTCTTTCGCAATGTAGTGCAGCACACTTCGAGCTGCTCTGTGGTGATCTTCCGATGGATTGTTGAGGAATATGGCTAGATGGTTAACTGAATGGGCTATGTCTGGTTGTGTGTTGTTTGCCAAATATTGTAGGCCTCCAACAATTGAGTTATACTCATGCTTGGATTTTGCCGTACATTCTGTGTTGCTTGGCTCTATAAGTCTTTCCATTGGCGTATTTGCAGTTTTACATTCTGCTAGTCCATGTCTTTCGAGAAGTTTTCCCGTATATTGTTCCTGTGACAGTTTTAATGAGTCACTATTAGGGTTGCTGATGTTAATTCCAAGGAATTAAGCTGTCTTGACTGATAAGAGTTTGTACTTCTTATTCAGTGCTCTCATCAAAGTCTCTATCTTTCCCAGATTGGGTCCCATGACTTGGAAGTCATCTAAATGTATGATGACAAACATATCCTTTTGGTTGTTTGTGTATAGGCAATTATCTGTTGTTGTTGTTGGAAATAGTCCTTGTGTTGCCAGGAAACACTTCACGTCATCATATCAGAGTGCTGCTGCTTGTTTAAGCCCATACAGCCCCTTCTTTAATAGTATAATCTTATTTTCTACCTTGAACCCTTCAGGTAATTCCATGTACAGATCTATGTCTAGATCTGGGTTCAGAAATGCTACTGAGACATTGCCTTGTCGGCGGCTCCATCCAAATCTATGCACGAGCGACAGCATCATCCGACCTGTCTCTGGTTGCGGTGTTGGTGCGAAGGTCTCTTTGTAATCTATCACAGATCTCTGGGTGAATCATTTGACGGTGCATCTTGCTCGGTATATCTCGAGCGTACCATCAGCATGGTAGTTTTTCTTAAAGATCCATTTCGATTTCATTAGTGTTCAACCCCTTGGTAAATTTCTTCGATCGATGATCTTAATTGCACCAGTGTCCTTGAGTGATGTAAATTCTTCGTCGACTGCTTTCAGCCATTCTGTTGTATCTGAGCCTGCTGTGGCTTCTGACCATATTTTGGGATCAGCACTTGGTACAATAGCTTTCCCGTGATGTAGTCAATGGTAATCTTGTCACAGGCTCATACCTGGTTATCATTAGGCTGCTGCCTAACAAATAAGGCTTGAACTCTTCCAACCATATTAAACATCATACATGTCATGAACCCCTCCACGACTCATTAGACCCAAGTATAGGCCTTAGCCCAGTTCATGCAAATCTATTCTTAAATGTCAAATTTAGATTGCAGACAGGACGATTCGGACACCAGTCCTGAATTAAAATAGACGGAGATGCTGGTGTTTGTCGGAGGACAGGTCATGATCTATTTTGAGAATGGTATGAAATGAGGGAAGGAGATCATAGTCTTGTAAATAAATAGGAGGCTTTCAGTCATGTCTCTGCTCGTTACTTTAAGATTTTCATTTGTATCTAGCTCTGAGTTCAGTTTGAATAAAACGCCACTTTAAGACCGTCACAAATCTTGCCTCTTTACCGGCCTTCCGAGCTGGCTGCGTTCAATTGGAGGCACAGGGGAGGGATTGTGCTTTTTCCCTGCTAACAATGGTATTGGATCCCATCCTGTCATTACTTGGTCGTACTGCTTGACCTCTCTTTCCTTTCCTTTTTCATTGGTCGTGACGAGCTCCCCTTGCTCTTTAGTTCCTACATCTACTTTTTCATTATTTCCGGTTAGGTCCACTGTCACGGCACGGCATTCTGCTCCGCCATGATATACAATTACGTGGAGGGAGGATGTGAGACTGATGGCTGATGCAGGAAGGAGCACGGACGCGGCGATTTAGTGGAAACCCGCCCGAATAGGAATAGCCTCAGGGCTTTTTGTAATGAGATCCTGTTCTTTTCTATTCTTCTCCAGCTTAGTATTTGCTTCACAGATTGAATTATCGCCATACAAGCTGTACTTTCACTTGTGCCTATTCTACGCCGTGACATCCATAACCTTTTGTTTCCCATTTTCCGTCTCTATATTTCTGGTATTTTCCTCTGGCTCTTCGTCTGAACTTGAATAGTCTGATTCGCTTTGTTCGAGTTCCCCGAAACTTGGGATGTCAATATTCTCCATTGGAGGATTCCGCAAGAGATCTATATGTTCTGTATTTTCATTGTCTATTGTTCCTTTTTTCACCCGTGTGCTGAATGGTGGCGTCTGTTGTACTGGTTTCGCCGCTTCTTTTCTAACCGGTGCAGTTTCTGATATTGGTGGACTCATGTTGGGACTAATCTCCCCCTCAAACTGTGAAGTTTGGAATTCCTGCACCGTGCACAAGTTTGCAATTTTGGGTATATTTTCCTTAAAAATGTAATTTTTATTAGACCAGTGGCTTTTAATTTTCTGCTTATCAACTAGGTCTAACAGATTGCCAAACATTATGTCCTCATTGAATGTCACATGTGGCGTGGATTTTTCGATCCACTTCCATCCATCCTTGGTGGTCCCATAGGGATAGTAAATTAAATAGTTTTTGTTTGTATTTGGTTGGAATCCCATGAAACATCAGTGCTCGGCCCTTGCCTCAAATTTTCCTGGTGTTGGATCAGTAAGTTTGTAGCCTCGACATCCAAATCAAGGGACAAGACTAAAATCGATTTTTGCTGTGTGTGGCTGTTTGAGGCCGTCGAGAAAATCGATGAATGGTACTTTATTAGTGCGAGTGCAACAGAGTCTGTTTGTTATGTAGCATGAATGCTCTAGTGCCCAGGGCCAAAAATTTGGCGGCATGCCCGCATCAATTAGCATTGATCGCGCCCTTCTTAATAGGAATTTGTTGGACAATTCAGCAGCTCCATTCTGCTCCGGAGTGTATGGCGCTGAGATATCAGTTCGAATTCCACGTGATATACAGTACTCCTTAGTACGGCTGAACTCAGATCCGCCATCCCTGAATATAACCCTTACCCTTTTACCAAATTGGTTGTGTTGGAGGTCAACCCATTTGATGAGTTCCAATGCAACTTCGTCCTTTGTCCTAGTTGTCAAGACCCAACGCATTCTTGTTCTGGCATCTGTGATGATAACTGCGTATTGCAACCCATTTGTTGACTCTGTTAGCTTTCTAATTGTGTTGATGAAGACCTCGTCTAACGGCTTGCCAGCCGTTGGTCTTGGTTCCCTGGAGACATACCTCTGTGCCTTACTGAGGTGGCATGTCTCACACGTAGTGAGTTCTAACGTGTCTATTACTTCCATTCCTATCAAATTATTTACCGTATTTTCGAGTATTTTCTGTCCGACATGTCCTAGCCTTTCGTGCCATCTTTGTGCACTTGAAGACTTTGGTACCCTAGCCACACCTTGTGCTGCCCTGTAAGTGTCGCGCAAATAGGTTCAATGAATAGTGCTCCTCCTAATAGTATTAATCTAGCGACTGGGCGGACTGGTGACGTTCCATTGTTGTATACAAGCAGCTCATTTTGCTGCGCCGAGACTATTTTATGATCATCTTTTAATTTTACAGCAGATATTATGCTGCAGGAATATCCAGGTGAAAATAGTGCATAATTTAGTTTCAGTGTCATTTTGCCAATCGAAAAATGGCATATTTCTTTGTGCAATAGAGTGGATACATCTACAGCTTGGTCAAATTGAAAAGAATTTTTCAGTTTAGACAGACTCAGAAACGCGTTTTCACTCTTCACAAAATGGTGCAATGCACCGGTGTCATAGAGTAGACGATCTCTAATTTGAGCTGAAGCTGCTCTATGGATAAGCTCAACTCCTACTCTGCGGTGACTATCATCATTATCACTTTCTGAATCATAGCCCACGTGGGCTATCCTCCCTGAGTTCTCCTGCCGGTGTTTCTGTCTTAACTCCGGGTGTTGGACAAAACTATTTTTATTCCTGTGCTTGTGCTTACAAATTCTGCACGTTTTTTCCGGATCAATAGCCCTGTGATCATTCCTGTAGTCTCCACCAGTGGTACCGCTTGGATTACCACGTTATCTAGCTTGCCCCATGGCAGCTTGCCTCCTTGGGCCTTCTCTATTTGTGAGGAACTGAGGATAGAGGTTACTGGGATACCATGGTTGCCATGGGTTACGAATTGAGTAATCAAGTAGTAGAAGGTGGACTCTATGAGACCGAGGTTGCTCTGGTTACTATGATGTATATATGGATTGGACAGAGCCGCAGTAGATGGCCACGTCTTGTCTTCGATCCTAGATTCCCTCGTCCCTCGTCCTTAGTTCTAGTTACAATTATAAATTTATACCTTTGACTTTTGCTAACCTCCTCAGATATTGCCCAAGTCACTCAGTAACACTCCCGACGCTACCTTTGGCACCCTCGAGGTTGACACTAGTCTTTTTCACCTGGCATATTGAAGACATCTAATATTCCAGTGGTACATACCTTGTCTCCGTTCTGTAGACACTTGTCTGGCGGTAGGTATCAAGCTATGCCACTCCCACTGTCTCCATGATAAACATGTAGGATGCTATACCAGGCGTTATTATATATTCGGCTGCGCCGTTCTCCTTCCTTTCTCTGTCGTTAGTTACTGCCTTCAACTCTGCCGCGCTATTGACGTCAAGGGGAATCTGCAGAAATTCATTGCAATATATGTCAATTGATGACATCAATTTTGTCTGCAGATAGTTGCGAAGTGCCGTTTCGTTATATTAATTAGGCTATATAGGAGCAGGACAATGGATAGTCTTGGGGAAGTTATGTTCACAACAGGTCTCTATAATTGCTGTTGCGTGTGTTCTCATGATGTGTAAGACTTGACTCTATATTCTCGTATAAAGGATGCTTGGTTATAATGAATGGATGGAGGTTGAGACCTCCTTATATCTTGCTCCAGACTTACTGTGTTGTTCACAGCCTAGTGCTAGAACATTCCCTTATGATATCATTTCTCTCCTACGAGAAATGACCAGTTTGTTCTCTCTCAGTCTATCAGTCTCATGCTGATTCCATTATCTCTATTCCATCGAGTTCTAGTTTGGTCCAGTATACCCACACATGCACTACACACTAAACACCCCACAGTTTAGTTCTACAGTCACATGCATATGCTATGACGCGACCTAAAGCATGTACCATGGTGAGTTACATGGATAACACAACACGTTTCCCAGGGAGTTGTTGCTCCAGCTTCCCACACTTGTGGGACATGATCGAAAATTTCTTTCAATGTCATGTTCAAGAAATTAGTTGGTCGGATTTTTTCTAACGTCCTCAGCACCAAAATTTTTATGGCGTTAATTTCGCCCTCCAGCCACTTCTCCATTGCCCGCTGTTAACATTTCTATCTTGATGTCAACCCGTACAAACATACCATGTAATAGTAACTCATATTGATACTTGGGATTGCGATGGATAGCAGAGATTGATGGTGTTTATGGCAGTGCAGGGTCTGGTAATTAGTGACAGGGATAGGACAGGTGTATATATATATCCTGCACTTGACTCCTCTTTAATATGACAATGCTTCCGACTACATTCACAATGCCCATACCTACTCTGGGCTAATCACCCCTTATTATATTGGTCCTATCTTCTAATTAATGCCCTTTTCGCCCTTTTATCTTAAATGACAGGTCATAATATTCTTCGTCTTGCTGGCCATCATCAAGCTCAGAGTTATGGGCAGATTAAATCTTTAACACCCGCTCGTGGGCTTCAACCGCCTCTTCCAGCTCCTCTTCTGTTAGTGCCTCCGCATCAGGCTTGGAGGGTTTATGGACGGCCTTCATGCCATCGAGGTTGTGAATAACGTGCCCTTGGCAACCTTTAGCCATTAGAGCCGTTCTCAGGTCACCGGTCCACAACAAGAGGCTGATGCCTGGACTCAAGATTGCTGGTGCGGGGTTTGACATTGTATTTACAGTAACTGTTTGCCCAATGTTAGCTCATATTTATTCCATCCTTATGGAAGCCATCGGGCTCATAACCCGTTAAGGTTATGAGTTAAATGTGAACATAGTTACTTGGAATGTGTCACAATATTTGTTCAGATGGTTTGATATTTGGTAAGATGATTGCTGGCAAGTGTCCGATACTTTTCTGATACTGTTCATGAGACAGAACATAGAGTACTTATCTACTCTAATATGACCCATATCATTGTCTACGCTCTCTCTCCTGACTTACTGTCAACAGATTGCCTAGGTAAAACTCTGCAGCTCATGAGTCTATCTCTCATGAGAGGCATTCACTGTTCCGGTGGCTGGCGCGCGCGGTCCGAGTACGCGTCACTGCAATGCCTCAATCACTTACGTGTAATATCCCAGCTGAGCAATCCTGAACCTAGCTGTTCAGGAACAATAGCAATCCAGTTCATGGTTCGTGCATGTAGTTTGTATACACACCACAGCGTCGCTCCAATCGTTCCCATGCAATGTCTCAGTTCCGCAGTCCTTAGTCCATTACTCAGGAGCGGAAGTAGTTGTATAGTTCTGATAGTGCGCCAGGTCTGCATATAACTCTCCGTGCTATCCCGTAATTGTTGATATCTAGACATGCCAGACCGGACTGCACGCAGTGCAGAGTAGACAAAGACTACTGTCAGAATTGCCTTCTGTATAATCTATATATGTGGAGATAGCCAGGATCTAGTGTTCTATGATTCTGGTCTGGCCTTTTGGCCGAGTGGTTATGCACCTTTCTCATGCATAATGTAGGATGGTGCCCTTTATCCTTAATACCACCTCTATGACCTATGTCTCCGCCCTGAGGCCTAAATGCTGCTCTGACAACTTCTCATCTTCGATTGCTATCAGCTTTGGTGAGTTCTCGGTTGGTAATGATCTCAATGGTGTGAATGTTGTTCAATCAGGTAATCAGAACACAATGTTTCTACCAAAGCAAGGTAGAACATAGATAGGCTATGAGATGTAGGTTAAACACATACACTCTTAACCACCAAAATATAAGTTCAGTAAACCAAAACCTCACTGCTCCTAACCTTTTATCTCTGATTCTTAAATCCCCAATATCTTACAATTTGTACAGTATTGACTTGATGGTCAACGTTCACTTCTATCATTCCAGATACCCCCAAGAACAAGAACAATAATAGTAATTGCCCGGCGATACCTAACCGCTCATGGCTAGCGTGTGTGATCAATAGACTCATCACGACGCTACCCCAATTGTTGCCCTGCAATGACTCAACCCAGTGCTCTGTGAGGGTCCGGATAGAGCACGAGCTAGGAGATGACAAAGTCGAATCAAATAGATATTCTAATCAGGATTATAATATAAAGGATTCTAATCTAAGGAAGAGAAGGGAAAGAAATCATCTACAGATCTATAGCTGTACATAATTTACACCTGGCCCGTGCGTTCCATACCGGGTAACTCCTTATACTACAGACTAATCATTATGTCATTGCACCCCCACTCATTACTATGATGCAGGGCTATCACATCACCCCTCCCTCCGAAAGAAGCTTATCCTCAAGCTTGGAGTCATTGGATAATTGTCGTCTATTTCATTGTAATTGTCGAAGCTGTTTTTCCTTGAGTCTAACCATAGCATCAGATGTTTTGGCGGGCCTGGCTTATGTGGATTTGTAGATGATACTCCATAATCTTTTGCGGCTCTGTTTAAAAAATAGAAGCCGGATAATATTGTGGGTCGTCGTCCCAGCCGAGCCATTTTTCACAATATTGTAGTTTTTTTTCTGATTAATTTGACATCAAGAATTTAATCAACTTCCCACTCATCATCACCTGCATTTTTTCATTGGGGTTGGCTCGGGAAGGATTTGCCCTGGTAATGGATCATCAGCAGCTTTTCTCAAAAAACGGGCGTGAATGACATTATGGTTTGACCATTACTTTGGTGTATTTAACTTGAAAGAGTACCCTTTCTTAGAAATTATTTTAAAAGGCCCTATAAATTTAGGGGCCAGTTTTGCATTTGGTTGTTGAAGCTGTAGATTTTTTGTCGATAAATAGACTCAATTGCCTATGTCAAAATTGTTGTAATGAAGGGAGTAACATGACTGCATTACAATAAACTGTTCACATTAGAATAATGTGCACATGCGCCATGGGATATGATTGACCTAAATCATCACTCATTGGTATGACATAGTATTTCCCAATAGATTCCTGATGGTATCTATTGGCGCTAGGATCTCTCACATCCTTCCTTTCTCGGTTAGACAAGGACAGATTTTGGAACATCCACTACTGTGCAGAACCCCCTTATTCATGTATATAGAAGAAGGTCCTGTCACATAGATAACTTAAGCAATTCATACAATAGGAAATTCAAACAATCTCCATGTTATTTACACACTTGAGAATACTAGGGAATATTCTCAAGTTCGTCCATTGATCCAAGTCCTAAGTGTCACGGTTTCATTATAAAATGCATGAGCAATGTTGTAGGTACAATATTTTAATTATAATTCTCTGAAGAGAGAATTTCTGTACTTAATGACTACCTATATATACAGACTGAAATACCCCTCCTCGATAAGGTTCTCTCTATGACCTGTCAACTCAGACTCTCCGACAATCGCCTGTAGATCCTTGATACTTCTGTAACCCTCATGAACTCTCAGTAGGTTTCAACAAGGCTCAATGTGAATCATCTAGGTTCCCTGTCATCCAAGATCTTCCCAGGAACCTCCCTTCGTATAATTGCCTGCGCTAGACAGCGTGGGCTACAGGAACCCTTAGGCTTAACAGCCGTCACACTAAGAGTATAACTCACAAACTTTACTTCTCTTAAAGCCATAGCTAACTCCTTCCATACCTTCATCCTAACAGTACGTCATTCCAGCTCAGCATAGCCTTTCAATAAAAATCAGGTTTGAGTCAATTTTTATTGGCTTGGGCTATCATTTTATCTTGGCTCTGGTGCATGATTTCCTGTCCAACCTTCCAGGTTTCTTGTAATTTTGATGCAAAGGCTTTCGCATCCTCAAGTGCTGATGTTTCTCATGCGTTCTTTGGATTTTGCGGTGTTTTCCAATCATAAGACTTTCGAAGTGTATAGCCTCGAGAGAGCTGAAATGGGGACATCCCAATTGAGTCGTGAGGAAGTGTTAGCTGAGCATTGTCCATAACTGGTGGGAGATCTGACCAATTGTCTTGATTGTAGTGGAAAAAAGGTCGAAGACGATTTGTGATATACTGATTCATAATTTCTGTTTGCCCATTAGTCTGCGGAGAGTAGGCTGTCCATAGTCGCAACTCTACTGTCACAGTCTAAGCATAGGCACTTGAGCAACCTTATGGTCAGAGGTAGTTTTAATTTCAATCTATGGTGAACTACAGATTGAAGAGGATAATAACAGTTACTTTATACATGATTATTATCCCAGCCAATGACGCAGATTTCTATCTGTATATCCGTGTTCCCTACTCATATCCCCTACTCGTACAACATTCTCATGTGTTGTGCTGGTGATGGCTAGGATTACGATGCACAAGGGTAATGATCACTGAGGGTAAAGGAAGAACTTTCCAGGTGGCTCCATGATGAGTAGAGGAACAATTAAGCACTGCATAGAAAGTGTTTCTAGATTGTACTGCCAGATAGAGGAGACTAGAATATTCCGTGGTACTGTTTTTGGTAAATAAGGCGAGAGTTAAGCTACCTCAGATGTGTATATAATTAGCGCTTTCTACCTCCTAAATCCTCATAGTTCTGAATATCAAATATATCAGCAGTTCATATTTATTCATCAATAATCACCCGGAAACCTTCTGTCAATTAACCTCCGTAAGCTCTTACCTTTACAACATTGTGCCCCATCCCCGGACGTGTTACAATATTATTATTGCCACTTATAAGGCCCTCCTTGTTTCATGCTCAGCCCGCGTTAGACAGCGCAGGCTACAGGCAATTACCGGCTTACAAGCTGTCAAATCTACTCCTAGTAGTTCCGTAACAAATTTCTAGAAGGCTGAGATGAATTGAGCGCCTCTGTCGGATACAATAGTGTTGTGCCTGGACCCACATAGCTACAGTGCACAGCTCAAGTTATGATGGTCACGCAACTGCATGCGTTTGCTCTGTTTGCTCCTGCTTTGTTGAGTTAGAATCATTAGTAAGCATAAGTCTAGGGACTATAAGTAGAGAGCTTTCCTCCACAGTAGATAGAGTAACCAATTCAGTCTTTCCTCATTCTACAGAGATCGTTCTCCACTCCTCTTCTTGATCTGTCCGGCCTAGCAGCCCATCTGTGATCACTAGCAGCAAGCTCCCACAAATTATTTGTACACCCGAATCATAAACCTATCACAACAGGCTATGAGCTCGGCGCATCCACGTATTTACAGGAGTTAGCTAACCATTGTGAAAAACCATAGATTGAGCATCATAAAAATGACTGATCCAAAGGAAATTCTTGGTAATAGTGTCTCATTCATTGCTTGGAGAATGGCATTGCATGCTAAACTTGGACGCAAAAACGTGCTGGGACTTGTCTTTCACAACATGCCTGGGATCTGTCCAGTCAACATCCCTACAGATCCTCTGCTAGGGAGTCCAAACGCCGGAGATGCCAATAAACTCACAGAGAAGTACCTGGATGTAAGGATTCTTGAGAAATGCCTTAGGCAGGATTTATGGGTCCCTTATTTAATCCCACTAGTCTTTATTGCTTAGCGAGGGCACCTATGTAGTTTCCATTTCCGAGACTGAGATCTTCACGCTTTGTTTTCTGTCTTTAGGAATAGTTATATTATTCTAATCACGTCTCACTCTCGTCCTCTGCCAACTATAGTGACCTACCGTCACCTCCGGCCCCTTTATCTAGAACGACTCCCCGCTTTCCCAATTAACACTTCTCTAGAAAGCCCTCCGCGTTCCCACGAGGCGTCCTTCCTCAGTACATTGTACGCTACGCCCTCTCCGACGTCTCGAGTCTTGCGCCTAGTGAACCTGCGCCTGACACTGGATGAGTTCGAGCGCTGGACTTTGGGAGAAATTGTTGTGGTTATGAGCTGTGAGGTATATAGCAATTATGTCTCTGCTGTCTGTAGGTGGAGTTACACGGGCTCATGTGCAATGGTGAGTCGCGGAGATGGCGCGCTCATACTGGGTGATGGCACAATGGACACTGAGTGCATATCACTGTGGCCAAATGGGTGTCAGTAGGTATCAAATGTGAACTCTTACTGACAATGGTGATCTATGAAGGTGATGCTAGATGTGCATCCCGATGTTTAAGAATATCATCTAATGGATGATGTGAAGTATGATATTATTTGGATAGATTAATTCACTAAACTCGTCAGGTGAAGAGATTGTAGAGTACATGAACAGCGTCTGTGCACCAGCCTGTATTTTCCACCCTCTCCTAATCCAGCAGCCCATCCTCTGTTCCCCTGTCTCCTAAATACTCAACCAAGCCAGCAAAACATGTAGACCTGTTGTGCTCAGCTAAGGTAGCCCTGGCAGGTAGCGCATGGAGGGTGAGTGTGTCATCAAGGTGCCTTGGGTATGGACAACTCACTTGACATGTTTAGCGCATTTGTTCAGGCAAGGCATACTGGATGATTAAGCATGGTAGGCATATGATTTACTGGCAAGCGAGCTGACAGGGTTTAAAATGGGAGAATTTCCCACTGTAAATTAGAACACACACATCCATAGTCACTTACAATTCACTCCTGATAACATCAGATCTTAGCGGTCAAATGCAAGTGTACGTTCCCCATTTCATAGACCAAGTAAAACAAGACCTGCTGTTAGAGCTCGAGTGTTTTCTACCTCATCTTGTGCAGGAGTTCTGGAGACTCTCTCTGCTCTGTCAGCCTCAAGAGCAACCTTGACGGCAGTGGCAACAGCAGCTTGCACGACTGTTCATTGTGCTGGGGTAAAACTGTCTGTCATTATATTTACCAGATAGGAGTCTTTCTAGATGGATGGCATGAGGGTCTCAGGTGAAATGGTCGAAAAATGGGTGCTCCTGGATTGAATGAATAAAGATTTCCAGCTTGCTCTGGGACAGTAAGTGTCATGAATGCGCTTTTCACATTAATAGTAAATTGTCATCCACGTAGTGTAGCATGCAGAGCCAGGGAAATGGAAACAGGTTATTGATATATTAGATACCACCAATTGCTACACTCACCCATAGATCACTCCTAAAGGAGACTAGCTACGGCGCTATCTGGAAGTATGTGGGATTGGTTAAATATCATGTAGATAACCTGTAACATAACATAATAACCCGATAAGATACCATTTGCATCCTGTAACATTTATTGCCATAATCACCCGAGTAAATTCTAAGCCCCCTGAGTAGTCATAACCATTTAATTGAAGATACTAAGTGTATAAAACCATATACATCACCACCCTTCAATAGTAAGGTGTAGGCTCTACTGGATGTAGAAAAAATAAGGTTATCTACAAAGGTACTCTCGAATTGCTCAGGGCAGTTCGAGAGTGAAGTGTTAAGGATTGTCCGAATTTCTCAAGGCAGGTTGGAGCAATTGATTCGAACGTGGATTTAATGCTTTCCAATGGAGTAAGAGGTCTTTTCTTATGTTACAACTGACCTGAGGATGATACGGGTCTCTAAGAAGAAGTTGTATTTGGACATCAGGCTACAATACATAGGTAGGAGAAAAGACAAAGAGAAATGAAATGCCGGGAGCTACAAGCTTGAGGTAAGCTCGACCGCGGCTCTACCTTAGTCCTGCACACATCCCTGTTATATAATATCACGTGATTACGGATTCTTCCACCAGTTGTTGGGATATTGATAAAGTATAGTCATGAGAGTAAGATTATGCAGATGGTAATATGCAATATGTCAAGAATGTATGGATATAGTACAAAGGGTGTGGAGTGATAAAGGTGTTATGAACTAAGGATGTGGACACTTTTGACTTGAGCAACTAGCTGACTAAGCAGCATTTCCTGACACGCCCCCATGCTGCAATGTCCTAGAGCCTCATTAACTTCCACAACACTTAAAACGTGTGACCCCTACATCTCTTCTTTAAGAGTTCAGTAGTCCTACAGAAAAAATGAAACTGCATTGTGGTACAAAAGTACTCTTATCCTGGTCCCATCATAATCTGCTGTGTTAACTTCTGTATTTTTAAAATTGCCCATACAATTTGTTCAACGTTTAATAAGATAAGCCTAGCTCGGACAATAACTTTACAAACTGGTCCCTGGGTAACAGTTTTGTTAATATATCTACAATCTGTTCAATACATGGTGTAAATGTGACTATTAGTCTGCTTTTCATCACCATGTTGTCTCGTATGAAGAAGTGCCTAATTTCAATGTGTTTAGCTCTTTGATGAAATTTGGTATTTTTGGCAAGCTCTATTGCGGCCTTATTGTCTAGATATAGAAGCGGAGGTTTCGATATTATGCTGTTAATATCATGAGCAATTTTCTCCATTCAGGCAATTTCTTTGGCCCCTTCACTTGCAGACATGATTTCTGCTTCCATTGAGCTCTGAGCTGTGCTTTTCTGATGGTTAGCGGACCAAGTTACTGCGCCCTCATTCCATATGATTGAGCGACCTTGTACTGTTGAGTTATTTGAGTAAATGCTTTGCCATACTTAAATGGTTTGAATTGGGATCAGACATTAATTGTGCAAGATGACCTGCAGCATAAGATATGTCTGGCCTTGTACCATTAGATATATATAGGACAGATCCAACAATTTGTTGATAGAGGCAGATGTCATCATCTTTGAGCGTTTGATGGATATCATCTTTAGTAGATGGGCTTAGGACTGTTCCTGCTGGGAGTGGGAGATCCTTAGGCATACTTTTCTCCATTCCAAGTCGCTGAATGAGTTTTGTTGTATAGGCAGTTTGATGAATGCAAAGTGTGCACTTTTGCCTATTTCTTTCCACTTGAATTACAACAAAAATGTCAACTAGTCCTAATGCTTTGCAACTCCATTTATTCATGATCTCTGACTTCACGGAATTTAAATTTTCATGTTTCCCAATGATTAGTATATCATCTACATAAAGAAGTACGAAGACACCTCTACCTTTAAATAAATTTGGATCATTTTGTGATAGGTCTATGATTTGGGTGTACATACAATTTGTGGGAGCTTGCTGCTAGTAATTAGAATGGTTCCGGAAATTGTAAGAATGACATACCAAGTATGAGGATGAGTTAGAGTTATGATGAGTTTATTTAATGTACGATGAAGTCTACTGATGTTTAATGGATAGTTAATTGTGATTCAATTGCTATATTCTATATGTGTGGCAAGAAGTCCCTCTATATACATGAAAGCGGGGTTTTCCGCACACTAGTGTTATTGTAATAACGAGGTTATGAGAAGTCTAAGAATTGTCACAATGGTTGTAACAGTCAACTTGGGTTGATGTAGGATAGCACTTTAAGTCTAATGTGAAGAAGAAAGATATATATTGTAGATCTGCTATATTGATGACTATTGAATATAAGAGTGGAAAAGGTTGATCATATACAGAGGTCTAGCAGCGAGTATTTATACACAAAGACAATACATACAATATACCATCAATAGCAATAACTGTCAACCATTCAGCCATTCAACAACTGTGTCATTAGATATACCTGCGTCATATTATCATATAATCATGTATGGTTGAGATACTGGTGTTGTCATTGCTGTGTGCCGATGACGTATCATTGACGCAGGGTTGCTTGTCCTGTTGGTTCACTTGCCCAATACTAGCCATTCCATGTTGTGTGATCTATAAGTGGGTCTGATCACAACAAGTGTGAACTCCAATATACTTCCTAATCTAACCTAAATGGGAAGGTTGTTGGAGATCCTGAAGCCAATGTATGCTGTCAGGCATCTATTGGCTAATTACTATTCATGCCAGTGAGTGATGATATGGGTTAATCATGTTAAAGTTATGAGCTTGAGCGAAGATGGAGGTTGTAGCGGAATCAGTGTCGGCGGTTAGACCGATGCAGTAAGTCTCGTATGAGGTTGTGAGAGGAAGAGCCGAGTGGAAACAATTGTATTTAGATGTATGGTTCAGAGTAAAACCGAGATGATAAGAGTGAGATTGCGTGTTCACATATCTTATCAACTGTGGTTTTTGACCAGTATTTATCAATCTCCATGGATCGTAAGTTATGATCCATGTAGATGTAGATCTATGTACATAAACATATATGGGTCAGGAAATAAAGCTAAATACATGTGTGTCGGTAATAGATACGAGAAAACTATAACCTGCATTTGAGACATAGTCATCCGCTGGAATGCTAGTGTGAAATAAATGCTAATGCGCATTAAACTTTCGGTGAATGATGTATTGATAACAGTGATATAGAATGGGGAATTTGATAGTCAAATTAGCCGGACTTACTAATAAGTTATTCTTGGCATTCCAAGATATATCATATTTCAACACCCCTCCTCACTTTGCATCGATAATAGATGCATAAGTGAAAAACTGTTAGTCTGATAATTGTCATTTCTCACCTAATATTTGGATAGTAGACACGCTAGTAGTTGCACCAGTACCGAAAACTAAAGTGCATAAATCGGAGTGCCTAGGTCTCGGTAAGCCTTTTGTACATATATCTGCGAGATTTTTAGCTGAAGGAACATGTAATAGTGTGAGCGAGCCGTCTTCAATTCGTTCCCTTGTAAAATGATAGGCAATGTCGATGTGCTTCGAGGCATCATTTAGCTTTGGATTGTGAGCAAGTTCGATGGCTGCCGTATTGTCAGTCGAGATGGCTGCCGGGATATTATCTCCAAGGAATCGGTGAAGTCCGCGCAAAATCCAGATGTATTGCTTGGATGCGAGCGCTATTGCCATGTACTCAGCTTCGCAAGTTGAATGTGCTACAGTGCGTTGTTTACGTGATCTCCAGGAGATAGTAGAACTACCAAGTTGAAAGATGTATCCAGAAAAACTTCTTCGCGTATCGAGACAGTTGCCATATGACGCATCACAGAATCCATTTAGTACAAGGGGAGAATCAAACTTGTAGTGAAGCTTTAAATTTCTTGTACCCTTTAAGTATCGTAGAACACGTTTTGCTGTATTCAGATGAGCTTGAGTGGGATCCAAATTGAATTGAGAGAGATGGGTGATTGTATATGCAAGGTCTGGTCGGGTTCCAGAGACCAGATACATAATAGACCCAATAATTTGCTGGAATGTTGTTACATTTGTCCTAGGTTCCCCTTCTTCCGCAGTCATGAGCCGATGATTTGGATCGATGGGTGAGGACACAGGATTGCATTCTTGCATAGAAAATCGGTTCAATATCTTATCAATATAGGCAGTCTGCGACAGAGAGATTTCAGATTCTGAATACTCTATTTGAATGCCAAGGAGCCAATGAAGTATTCCCATATCGTTAACTTTGAATTCAGATTTGAGTAGGCTGACTGTTTGTTCTATAAGGTCTCCTTTTTCCCCGAATAGTATGATATTGTCTACATAAATTGCCATGATTAGATTTCCTGAGTCATGAACAAGTACACAGGGGTCAAAGAGGGAAGAGGTAAAGCCAGAAGGTTTAAGATATTCGACTAATCGAAAGTACCATTCTCGAGGTGACTGTTTTAGGCCATAGATACATCGATTTAGTCGTGCAACGTGATCTTCTTTCCTAAATCCTTCTGGCAGCTGCATATATATTTCTTCGTTGAGTATACCATAGAGGAAAGCTGTTTTAATGTCAAGCTGTCTAGGTTTCCAACGTTTGTTAGCTGAAATGGCTAAAAGTAATCGAAGTGAGTCGTATCGCACGACTGGAGCAAAGGTTTCGTCATAGTCTAGCCCTTGCACCTGAGAAAATCCTTTAGCTACATATCGTGCCTTGAAGCGTTCTAGATTTCCTTGAGCATCCCCTTTTACTTTACAGACCCATTTGCCATCAACTATTTTTCGTCCTTTTGGTCTAGGTACCACTTCCCATACGTTATTTTCGCGAAGGGAAGTAATCTCGTCATTGAAGGCCTTTTCCCATTGATCCCAGTGCACGGATTGTTTAGCCATGTTATAAGATTTAGGGATAGGGATTTCTAGAATATTGATAAGCGCCTCTTCATCCGGAAATTCAGTTGAGAACTCGACTGGGGGTTGATGGGAGGAAATGTCATTTGATACATTCCACCAATCACCTGTTATAGTGTCATTATATAACCGAGGTCGAACTTGACGGCCAGATTGAGTTCTTCGATAACGTATCAGATTTTCATCAGAATTATGAGAGTTTGTTAGGTTGGGTAAGCTTTGAGGTTCAAGGGTCGACAAGGGGTTCGAAACGGTCGAGTCTGTTGAAGATTGTAAGGAGGTAGAGTCGAGAGTTTGCTGAAAATTATCAGGGCTTGGAAATTCATTATCATTATTTTGGATAGCAGGCCTGTGTGAGTTCTCTCGTGCAGGAAGCTCATTGATAGGGACAGGTCCTATATTAATCTCTAAAGATCCATCGGGTAGGCTTGAACAGTTATGTTCTTGAGATGTAGTCATTGAGTTCATGATAGGCTGTTCCAAAGTGTACGGTAAAAACTCAACATTTGCTGACACATAGGTATGCTTTCTTTCTGGGATGAATATTCGATAATGATGATTGACTTTGGTGTATCCAACAAATATACCATTTTCTGCTCTTGGAAGAAGTTTGTTTCCAGTACCACGCTTCTCTTTAGGGATATGTACGCAGCATTTTCGCCCAAAGGGCTGGAGGTAGGAGAGTGAGGGTTTTTCGCTGTAGAATGCCTCATGCGGAGTCATCCCATTGATTGCGCTGTGGGATTGGATATTTTTAACATGAATATATGTATTTACTGCCTCTGCCCATAATCTTTTGTCTTTTATTGGTAGAAGCATTGCGCGTATACCTTCACCAATTGACCGATTTAACCTTTCAGCGATTCCGTTCGATTCTGGAGAGTATGGTGGGGTGAGATCATGTTCTATCCCCTTCTGAGTAAAGAATCTGCTCAATTTGTCATTCAGATATTCTCCGCCATTGTCAGTTCGGAAACACTTAATTTTGACATCATGTTGAGTTTCCATTTTTGAGATGTAATCAATGATTGACTGAGATGCTTCTGATTTAAGTTTTAGAAATTGAACTGAAGAAAGCCGAGTTGCATCGTCAACGAAACTGATGTAATATAGAGCGCCTCCATAAGAAGGTACTGGTAATGGTCCACATAAGTCAGAATGTATATATTCTCCTTTGGATTTTGTCTTTCTCGAGACTGGTTTAGGTTTGTTGCGACTTGATTTAGCAATTATGCAGGCTTCACACTTAAAATTTTCTGGACATGGGGGGATAGTTTCGGTATCTAATATAAGTTTATTGGTCTTGGTGATTGAAGATGGAGCTGAATGGCACAAGGCTTCGTGCCAGAATTCATAAGTCAAGCAGGCAACGTCTTCAATTTCGACTATGTATGGCAGAGGGCCATCAAACTTTGCTTCCAATAGTGTTTTACCGTTTTTTAAAATTTTCATTACATTCCCATCATCAAATAAAGTACAGCCTTTAGATCTTTCTCTCTTCCAAGAAAAGAGTGGACGTTGCAGTTGAGGTACATACAAAACATCATTTAGACGTAAGGTTGAAACAGAACCATTTGAGGCTTTACAATCCATCGTCACTGTTCCTCTACCTTTCACGGGCATAGCTTGACCAGAGCTTGAAGTTACAAGTCCGGTACAAGTCGAGAGATTCTCGAACCGATCTAGGTAAGGACACATGTGAGAGGTTGCACAAGTATCAAGGTAAAAGGGATGGTATCTGACCTCTTGGTTCTTTGAGTTTGTCATGTGAGCCTCATCTCTGCCGCCATCTTTCTTGGAAAGATTAGTCTTAGACTCCTTTAATTTTTTGCATTTGTTCCACAGGTGTCCAATGTGCCGTCCTGGATTATGTTTCTTACACCAACTGCATTCATGTCTGTTCGAGTTCTTGGATACTCGATTAGATGAGGATTTGTTGCCTTTAATTTCTTTTGTCATGAAGGCAGAATGGCGTGTAGTGATGTTTTTATGATTCAGGTTCATCAGTCGCTGCTTAACTTCAGAGAAGGTGAGATCATCTTTTGTTGTTATATTATCAACAGCATTTTCGTGATGTTCGGAAAGGAGGGCTAGAAGAAAATCACGTTTTGCCTTGTCTTCTTCTAAGAACTTCGATAGAAATTGCCGATAGGAATCAGTAGATGCTTTCGACATTCTATGAAGTGTAAGCCATTCAGATTCGAAATGTTGGATGTAATCTGAAATTGGGGTGGACGGGTCGTAGGCATTGATGAGGTTGATTAATTTTCGCATTTGCGAGACTAGAGCAAATGCAGTATCCCTATAGAACTGTTGCTTGAGATAAATCCACATTTCATGTGGGTCTTGGAGCTCGATAATCTGTTCAATGAGCTTTGGGGATACAACCTGTAGGTAAACCGTGAGGGCATAGTTTTTTAACGACTCGAATGCCTTCAACTCCTCTGCGGACGAATTCTTTTCGGGTTTCTTTCCTTCAACAACTAGGTCATATACTTTCAGGGCTCGCCAAATTATTGTCATGGTTGAGGCCCACACATTGTAATTGTCTTGGCCTGAAAGTTTGGTGATATCAGATAGCTTTACCATCCTAGTGGTATCATCGTTTATCTGTTGTAAGAAAAAAGAGCTGGAAGAAGCCATTTTTTGGATTTGAAGTCTTACTGATTAACTGAGAGCACCGGGCTCATAACCTGTTAAAGTTATGAGCTTGAGCGAAGATGGAGGTTGTAGCGGAATCAGTGTCGGCGGTTAGACCGATGCAGTAAGTCTCGTATGAGGTTGTGAGAGGAAGAGCCGAGTGGAAACAATTGTATTTAGATGTATGGTTCAGAGTAAAACCGAGATGATAAGAGTGAGATTGCGTGTTCACATATCTTATCAACTGTGGTTTTTGACCAGTATTTATCAATCTCCATGGATCGTAAGTTATGATCCATGTAGATGTAGATCTATGTACATAAACATATATGGGTCAGGAAATAAAGCTAAATACATGTGTGTCGGTAATAGATACGAGAAAACTATAACCTGCATTTGAGACATAGTCATCCGCTGGAATGCTAGTGTGAAATAAATGCTAATGCGCATTAAACTTTCGGTGAATGATGTATTGATAACAGTGATATAGAATGGGGAATTTGATAGTCAAATTAGCCGGACTTACTAATAAGTTATTCTTGGCATTCCAAGATATATCATATTTCAACAAATCATATCTCATGGCGCCAGTGCATATTATTCTAATATGTACTATTTGTTTACTGCAGTCATGTTGCTGCCTTAATTACAACAGTAAAGAAAAGAAATCTGGTATCTCCATATAAGTCTCTTCTTCTAATTTTGGATTTAGACAAGCTCTATCTTCATCAAGCACTTCAATTTCAATATAGTCTACTGCAGCCTTTAATAGAAGTATCTGTAGTGTATTGTACTGTATTACCGACGCAAGAGTCTCGAAGTAATTGATACTGTACTGCTGTTCAAATCCACGGACAACGATTCGTGCTTTTCGTCTGTCTAAGCTACCGTCACTTCTGAACTTCTTTCTAAGAACTATTTTGCTGGATATCATTTATTTCCAAGAGGTGGAGACCCAGTCAAAATTGTATATGTATTGGTGGCTTGCAGGGAGCGCAATGCTGATTTTATTGCCTCTTTCCATAATTTGGGATCTTCATGCTTGGCCTGTTCAACAGTGATAGATTCAAATGGAGGAGTGGGCACTTGAATCTATGACAACTCATTGGCATTAATATGGACTGTCAGGAATGCCTACTGAATAATCTATATATGTGGAGATAACCTTTACCTGATGATCTATGATTCTGTTCTGGCCTACTGGCCGAGTGGTTGTGCACCTATCTCATGCACAAAGAAGATGGTACCTGTCAGAGCAGCATGTAGACAGCAGGGCGGAGACAAGGGTCAAAGAGGTGGTGTTCAGGCTAAAGGGCGCCATCCTACATTATGCATGAGATAGGTGCATAACCGCTCGGCCAAAAGGCCAGACCAGAATCATAGAACACTAGATTCTGGTTATCTCCACATATATAGATTATGCAGAAGGCAATCCTGACAGTACCCTTACATTTGACACTATATTATTGATTATATATTCAACTCTACTATCTGCATGCCGCTTGATAGACTGCATGTGCAGACGTAGCTTTTGATGTAATAACATGATTGAACACAGCCTTTGCCACTCTTCTTAGCAGACTGCCAAATCTTGATTTTGGAGGGGAGCAAGGAGACTGCCCAATTGATGGTTGATGGCTTCTTGGATAATCTGAGGAGTACCTCCTTTGAAGTTCATTTGCTCTCCTGGATATTCTTGCTCTACTACTCTCATGGTGGCCTCTTCCACTACTGCAGTAGGATGACCGGTCCCAACCATGGGTTTGCGTGAGAGCTTCCTTCACAGCTTATTACGGGAGTCTGTAGCTCTACCAAACCTATGTAGGTCTCTTGCTCATACATTCTAACGGGAGCCTCCTGTATTTAGCGCTGATCAGACGCATCTCCAGCATCTTGCAGGCGAGTTACAGGATTTTGCAGTTTGGAGGCATTTTCGCCAAAACTCATTGCCTCAATTGGGCGAATTGCAGCGTACTTCTTACGCGCTTGCCTAACAACTTTCTGCCCAGCTTCTATCAGCTGCGGCTGGTACATCTATGTTTGCTCTAAAGGTACTTGTCTAGGTGTTAGCACATCTAGTCTATCAGGTAGAGTAAAGAGTGAGATGTCAATTTTAGGAAATTCATATTCATTGAACTCAACATCTGCAGAGATTGTGTCTCTTAGGGTAAGTGTATCAAGTAGCTTCCAAATTTTCATCAAAGTCATTCCTATCATGATAAATTTTCCCTCTCTAATGTGAGGTTGCCATTACTGAGGAATTAGCTCGGAAGGGTAAAGCACATCTGCTTTGCACCCGAAAACTCTGATATTGGTTAGATCTGTAGGCTTTCCATGATAAGCGCTGTAGAGAGTAAATTCTTCTAGGGCGTCATTATCAGCAAAAGGTAGTGCAGATGTGGAAGCTCTGTTCTTGATCCAAGCCACATGCTTGACAGCGTAATCCCAGAGCTGGTGAGGTAGCTGTGCCTCAAATAACATAGACCTTGCTATGACTGCTATATGTAACAGTTGTGAACTGTACTAAGCATGCGCTCGCCCAATCATACTCATCTTGATCTGGTTATGCTTGGCTGATAATCTTCCGGCCTCGGCACACAGTTTGTATGATAATTTCGTGTACATAGAACTTTCTCTCTTTAGATTAAATATAGCTCATGATTCAGACCCAACTATATCATTCTTAGCTTTCCTCTGATACTATAATACACATCCATCTTTCAACAACTCCGTTCATTGAGTGTTTATATGGTGGGTTTGGTTCAAATTTTATACCTACTTCTTTCAAGTAGTGTTGAAGGGCAGTGCCAAATTTACTCCTACTATTGTCAGCCCTCATGTAGACAATTTTATTGCCAGATTGTAATTCAGCTTCGGCCTTTATTTGCTTGAATGTGACTAGAACCTCATTCATTTCCTTCGTTCTTAGTAATCAGACCCAGCACATCCTTGTTGCATCATCTACCATGAGGAAGTAGAGCTGATATCCTTTAACTGAGATGGACTGGATTCCTTAGATATTGCAGTGAACTCAACATAGGATGGTGCTTGAACAATTATCAGATTTCTTATTGAAGTTTTCCTTCATCTTTCCTGCTAAACATTCTTTGCAAGATTTTGATCCAACCGGAATTGATCTTTTCTTGTTAGGACTGTTTAGTCCAGTGTGTGCAGTTTTTAGAATCTTGTCAATATCTTTGATGTTCATGTGGCCCATTCTTCTGTGCAAAATGTCCCATTGTCAGAGCAGCATGTAGACAGCAGGGCGGATACAAGGGTTAAAGAGGTGGTGTTCAGGCTAAAGGGCGCCATCCTACATTATGCATGAGATAGGTGCATAACTGCTCGGCCAAAAGGCCAGACCAGAATCATAGAACACTAGATTCTGGTTATCTCCACATATATAGATTATACAGAAGGCAATCCTGACACCCATTTAGACTCTGTTTGGTATGACATTTGTTGCTGGACTTCTGTGGCAGATGTTGCTTGAGGTATTGATTTTGTTTAAACTTTGAAGACATCATCCTCTCCTTCTGCTTCAAACAAGATTGAGCCATTTTGTGTTATTTGACAATGGCCATCAGCAAAATTTACATCAATGCCTCTCTTATTGAAGGCTCAGACAGACACAAGCTGCATTTGACTAAACTCAGTAATAAATCAAACTTCTCTTAGTTCAATTATCTTGTCACTGGTCCTAAAAGATATAATGCCATAGCCTTTGCATTGAATAAATTTTCTGTCTACTATTTGGACAGACTTTGGACAGCTCCATCTTTTGAGAGTAGAGAAATCATCTCTCATACCACTGATATATTCTGACGCTCCTGAGTTGATTATTGTGAGAATTTCTCTAGGCTTGGTAAGTAATGCATGTTTTGTGACAGTTGGGAAAGCTGTTACATTAGAATTCAGAAGCTGTAATAGTTTAAGGAGTTTATGAATTCCGCTGGTGAGAAAGCTCTATATATGTTTGGAATTTGATTTATAATGTTGGATTTTACTTTACTTGATTTAATTTTGAGTGGGGCCAGACTTTTATCCAGATTTTTCTCTGAGCAAGCTGTGTGACTGTGTTTAAGATAATAAGACAGGTAGGGTGAATCATTTACATTAATATTTCTAATTTGGACATAACAAGCATTGGAATCTCCCCTAGCTTAATTCTTTTCCTTGGCTGCTCTACTTTGGGATTGCTTAAGGCGACAATCTCGTTCTATATAACCTTTTCTACCGCAAAAGAAACACTCATTTTCGTCTGTTGCCATTCCTCTTTGCTTTCCTTTTCGTTTAATCTCTCCGCAAGCTTGATCAAGACGATCAAAGTGCGTTGTATTGCATCCCCTTCGATCTGTACCACGTCCTCTTTTTCTATAATTGCTGCGTGCAATATTTGCAGTTTGTGGTTGAGGGGGCTATGTATCAGAAATGTTAGACTCACAAGATTGAAGATATGAGATTGTTTCTGGGAAACTTTCACCCAAGTTTAGAGCGTGTGATTGAGCTGTAGGCCAAATCGAGTTATCCTTAGGAAGAGATGCAATTAGCTGCTCCTTGACATCTTCCTCAGTGATCGGTCTAGAGGTCATTGATAGCTTGACCCTGAGATTATTGAGGCGTAGAACAAGAGATTGAATTGTGTCCGTTCTCGGATCAAGCTTTGTAGAGACGAACTTGGATCTCAATTCTGCAATGGTTGTAGGATCTCTGTTTGGGTCCATTTGGAGGAGGAAGTTCCATAACCTGGCAGGATCAATGTTCCTCAGAAATACGAGCAACTGCTCCATCAGTTAGGTTTCAATGGAGTCGGCTATGATTATATGTGTGTCGCGAGCTTTAGACAACTATTTCTTTTCCTGTACTCGAAATTTATTGTCATTGGTATCAATTTCATTATGTGGTGCATTGGACAAGACTGATCATGTGTTAGGACGGGAAGCATGTGCGTAGCTGTTAGCAATAGGATTCTTCCAAGTGCTGTCAGCAATACCTAAAACGCCTGCGTTTATTAAAGCAATCTCGCAAGTAATTTGCCACTCTGTGAATGTTCCGAGACTCAGAATCATAATTTTCCCCGAATTGGATTTGTGCTGTGGAAGACTGTTGTGATTGCAGGTGTCTTTTATTTCTGCAGTAAAGGAAGACATAGTTGAGGATTGTTCGAAAACGGAAGCTGATGAATTATTAAACAACGGTCTAATAACCTGTTGGGATATCGAGAAAGTATAGTCACGAGAGTAAGATTATGCAGATGGTAATATGCTATATGTGGAGAATGTGTGGATAAAGTACAAAGGGTGTGGAGTGATAAAGGTGTTATGTACTAAGGATGTGGACACCTTTCACTTGACCAACTAGCTGACTAAGCAGAATTTCCTGACACCATTCTACATCCAAGTAACCTAGCAAGTCCAGCCATAACAATATAAGTGCATGTGTTGATGGTGAGCCGAAAAATCTGTTCTGTGAACTTTATCCTCAGGCCTTCTGCTTAGACTCTGCTTCAAGAATGTCTCGCCATGATACCACCACATCAATTTTTCACTCCCAAAGAGATTGAATCCTACCTAAGACTAATCAAGTTGACAAGTACGATCTCGAGGAGTGTGTATGCTATTTGTCCACAGGGTACAAGTGTGAGTTAATTGAGATTCATGGTCTTCTACAAGAAGAAATAGAGGGCACGTTGTTATGCTCAGCTATGTAGTATGGTAGATCTAGTAGCTGGTACATAGGTAGTTATTATGACAGCATGGGATTAGGCACATGGAGGAGATCTAGTCTCTACATAACGACATTACAAGTAGTAATGTGTGCAGTATGAGAGATGGATTGTTGATATAGGATAAATGGCATAGCTGCTCAGTTGATTGCACACCTTGGTGAGCTGTATACTGGTAACGTGTCAAACTGATTACCCTAAATTTAAATACTGTATCATGATGTCTAAGTTGAGTAATTTACAAGCAAGTAAACTGGGCTGATGCATCAAGGGCAATAACTTAGTCATGCAAATGTTACAACAAGCGACTAGACGGATGGCCAATTTCATTTGCACAACTCCCTTGTTGTTTCACTTTCTCTATTGCCCATGATAATGTAACAGCCAATTTTAGAACCATGTATGGAATGGAGATTTGAGCAGTTTGCATGGGCAATCTAATAGTCAGTCTATATTTAGAATTAGTAGGATACTCAAGATGTATATAGTACCCAGCTAGATTCCTCATGGTAGAGGACAATCAATTCAATCAACTCTGAGAGAGATTCATATTACTATAACTTTGCTAAACAAATCGTGATCGGTCTACTAGCGAACAAGCTAGGGGACAACGGACTAGCTTTCCCCGATCTGTAACATAATAATTATCATAGTAACTTCACTTCTGCATATTAATGAAGACATCTCTCCACAAACTATCTTAGCTGTTCCAGCGCGAGTGTTCATTCCCAAATCATATACCAATCATAATACACGTCGTGATCTGATATGAGTACGGGCTCGAAGTGGTCTTCACAGTGAAGAGATGGAATATCTAGATTGAGAATAATATTGAGAAGACGTTGCGTGAAGAAGTCAACTCGACTGGAGGCTACACTTTATTTTGTACATGCTTGTAGTTCACAGTTACGTTACCTTTCCCTACTCAGGCCTGCTAGATTTGTATGCTATTAGTAAATCATCATTCTAACCTCTGTTATTATTCCGTGAAATACGACCAAGTAGATCCTTATTGTGGAAACTCGAGGGACAAAAGACGATTGGCAAGTGGTCAAAAGCTGGCGTGGACTCAAATCATAAGATTCTAAACCAAAGAGAAAAGTATCTAGGAGGATATGAATCTATATATCTACATAGGAGGTTCAACTGTTGAAATAAAGTTGCCAACACAAAACCTCCTGTCCCTCATTGCCTACAACCCAAGGGTTTTGCATGAAAACCAATATTCATGACAAACCTTTCGTATCGTGATTTGCCACACACAAGACTCGTGTGTGGGGAACTAGTCGTTAGAATTCCTGGATTGACCCTGTGTTGGCTTACCAACTATTGGACCGACGACCACGTGGCCACTAAAATGTCGGGGCGTCAAACTTATTCCAATGGCCACACTTGTTATGGCCAGGCATCCTTGAAAAGGTTTCAAGGAGAAGGTTCTAAGAAAGTTTTTGGGAAAAGGTTTACTGAGAGGGTTTCCGAGAAAACTCCGACTGTTAGAGATGGAGGGGCTGGCGTCATGACGGCATTTGTCATAGTCTTAGTTGAGTTCAAGTACTGTCTCGAGTTAGACTTAAGGAAGCTGGAGCTGCTACATAGTAGCTCTCTAGCTTCTCAATCTTTCATTCTTTTGATCCTTGATCTCGCAATCTAGCATTTATATAATATCATAATTGTATATTCTCACAGTCCGATGTTGTCAGTCTTTTGTTATTTGTTACATTCTTCGTACTTCTGTTCACCCTGAGTGTTGTACTTTCGCTCGTCAATGACCGGCTCTGCGCCGACAGGTGCATATGCACATCGTGCGTTGACCATGGATACAACCGCTGCTGCTCCTGAGTCTCGGACTTGGGAGCGCCGGGTTGAGTCATTGCAAGGCTACAATTGGGGTAGCGACGTGAAGGGTCTACTGACCACGTGCGCTAGCCATAAGCGGTTAGATATTGTCGGACAATTACGGAAAAGCGCCCTGAGGTATATGCAGACCTCGCACGCTACCGGAACCATACAACTGCTTCCGCTCCTGAGTAGTGGACTCATGAGCGCCAGGCTGATTCATTGCAGGGCAATGATTGGGGCAGCGTCATGATGAGTCTATTGATCACACACGCTAGCTGTGAGCGGTTAGGTATCGCCGGGCAATTACGGGATAGCGCTCAGAGGTACATGCAGACCTAGCGCACTATCGGAACTATACAACTGCTTCCGCTCCTGAGTAATGGGCTAAGGACTGTCACAGGCTCATACCTGGTTATCATTAGGCTGCTGCCTAACAAATAAGGCTTGAACTCTTCCAACCATATTAAACATCATACATGTCATGAACCCCTCCACGACTCATTAGACCCAAGTACAGGCCTTGGCCCAGTTCATGCAAATCTATTCTTAAATGACAAATTTAGATTGCAGACAGGACGACTCGAACACCAGTCGTGAGTCATCTAAGCCACATGCATCATAATTATTTTAATAACTAAAATTACTAACATTAAAATGAAGCTGAATTAAAATAGACGGAGATGCTGGTGTTTGTCGGAGGACAGGTCATGATCTATTTTGAGAATGGTATGAAATGAGGGAACGAGATCATAGTCTTGTAAATAAATAGGAGGCTTTCAGTCATGTCTCTGCTCGTTACTTTAAGATTTTCATTTGTATCTAGCTCTGAGTTCAGTTTGAATAAAACGCCACTTTAAGACCGTCACAAGGACTGCGGAGCTGAGACATTGTATGGGAACAATTGGAGCGACGCTGTGTTGTGTATACAAACCACAGGCGCGAACCATGGACTAGATTGCTGTCGTTCCTGAACAGCTAGGTTCAGGATTGCTCAGCTGGGATATTACACGTAAGTGATTGAGGCATTGCAGCGACGCGTACTCGGACCGCGTGCGCCAGCCACTGGAACAGCGGATGCCTCCCATGAGAGATGGACTCATGAGCTGCAGAGTTTTACCCAGGCACGCTGTTGGCAGTAAGTCAGGAGAGAGAGCGTAGAAAATGACAAGGGTCATATTAGAGTATATAAGTAGTCTATGTTCTGTCTCATGAACAGCATCGGAAAAGTATCGGACACCTGCCAGCAATCAAGTTACCAAGTATCAAACCATCTGAACAAACATCATGACACATTCCAACGTAACTATGTTCCCAATTAACTCATAACCTTAACACTGAGTTCTCAGCCTTGATTGTCTGCTCGTCAACTCGACTTCTTGACTTCGTGCCTTTCAACTATTCTGTAGTTCTACAACCTTTGACTACCCGGCACCTCGCCAAGCGAATCAATCTAAGTATCCTTCGTTAGCAACTGTAATCCTAACAGTTGTTAATACCTTACCTTTGACAGACGGCGATCTCCAGTATCCTTAGCGCACGCCGTAACAACACTTCTTGTCGACTTTCTCTGGCCTCAGCTCGTCGCCAATTACACGCCCACGCCGATATTTACACCCGACGGAGGAAGCATGATGGATATATTCTCGAAAGGCGTGAAATATCGAGTTTTGGCAAGGAGTTTTTACAAATTGAGCTCTGTGCTTGCCAAGGCTTCGGTTGCGAGAGGGCAGGCGACACTATAAACACCGCCATGGCTGCATGGTGCGGTGGTACATCGTCTCGGCCAGTCTGCCAAGTAAAGTCTGGATAGCTTGGACACAAATCCCCCTCGAGACAGTAGATCGCTGGATCGAATTCGGCGAAACACAACCACATTTCTCGCGGCGCGGTTTTACATGGATGACGATGGCATGCTTGGATGACCAAAGATTTTGAATTTCCCTTTCATGAGTTCTTACAGAGGAGGTTCGACTGTTTGTGTAGGCGAACATACTTCATTATGGTATTTGCAAATGAAATTGTAACGGCTGCTCAGCCTAAGACTTCCTGTAGCCTACGCTGGCTGGCGCAGGCAATGACATCAAGGGAATCTTTGGGGATCTTCGGGAAGGATCTCGGGATACACGGAGCTTAGAAGATTTTTAATGAACCTTCTGGAAGTATACTGAAGGTTCATGAAGATGACAGACATCTCGAGAATCTTCTAGGGAATCTTCGAGGATTCCATTTTATTCTAGTCATAGTGGGAACCTTATAGGAGGGGAGTATCTCAGAGTGTATATATATTTGTAGTCTAGCTACAGGAGTTCTCTCTCCAGAGGATTATAATTAATATAATGTACTTACAAGATTTCCCAAGCATTTTGTACTGAAACCGTGACAGAAATACAGAGTATGGGTGTCTCTAACATAAAAAGAGTCATCCAATATGTATACATAGCAGCGGTCATGTGTCATAGCTATATAGCTGCATACACATTAAATGATTTAAAAGTTTTCACTCTTGTTCATAATTGTCCACATGTAGCTGTCTATGATGTCACTACACCAACCACATCTGGTGTAGTTCTCTGTATCATCTAAACCAGCTTGTCTGATTGACTGAGACATTTCACATCACAAAAAGTAGTCTATCAAACGCACACTCCCTCATTGGAGTGGTGTTAGGATGAATCTGTCGACTACATACACTTGTATAAGGCGCATGTTCAGTAGGCGTCGGAGAGCAGGGCGTGCCAGGCACTGAGCAAAGACGGCTCGCAGGAGCGCCGAGGCCTTTCTAGAGAAGCGGTAAAGGGGAACGCGGGGTGTTACGACACGCTAATTATGGCAAGCAAGAAGTCAGGGTTTAAAAGGTAATAAAGCTAAAAAGCAGGGCTGCCTACAAGTCATTAATATAATGAGATTGAAAGTAAGCGAATAGGAATAAAGATGTCATCAGTGTTTCCATAACGCCAGACTGCCGTCAATATCCTAAACCAACTCCATACCTGCTTACCACATCCCGAGACACTTAACACGGGGATCGTTCTAGATAGAGTATTCAAGGGTGTTGGCAGGTCACAGTGGCTTGCAGCAGCGAGAGCGAGAGGTTTCGTTTGTTTTGTTCATTAACTTGCTAGGCACATTACACCCATCGTACTCCTACTGGAGCTCATTAACCAGTGGGGCCGGGCCGGATCAAGTTAACTACCATGAAGTACAGATAACCTCGTCCCACCTAAATGGCTGGGCCACCTCAGACTTCGCCTCTGGGTTGAATCATACCAAGCCTAAGCGTCAAGAAACCCGCTGTATACACGTTGTAGCGCAAATTCCTCCTCAGCCTCGGCCACCACGTACCCGAGCTCTTGTGTTGTGGTTATGAGCTGTGAGGTGTATGGCAATTATGACTCTGCTGTCCGTCGGTGGAGTAGCACGGGCTCATGTGCAATGGTGAGTCCCGGGGATGGCGCGCTCACGCTGGGTGATGGCACAATGACCAAATGGGTGTCAGTAGGTATCAAATGGGAACTCTTACTGACAGTGGTGATCGATGAAGGTGATGCCAGATGCGCATGCCGACGATTGATAATATCATCTAATGGATGATGTGAAGTATGATGTTATTTGGATAGATTGATGTACTAATACGGCAGGTGAAGAGATTGTGGAGAACATGAACAGCGTCTGTGCACCAGCCTTTCCTAATACAGCAGCGCATCCTCCATTCCCCCGTCTCCTAACAACTCAAGCGAGCCAGCACTACACCTTGACATCCTCATTGACTCCGAAATGTAAATATATCTATCCATTTATCTTCTATTTGAGTTTGCAAAAATGTGGGATAGACTATTTAAATACAACTTTTCTTTTTCATTTTAATTGAGGGCTTTCTTCGTTTGATGGTGGGATCCCGATTACTGGCTCACTCGGATATGTATATGTCGTTCCGGATCTCATTGTTTCTCTAATCTTGCCCCTTCATGTCGTACCGTTGGCGTGTTTTCGGCATTGGGGATCTGCGTGATACCATCGATGTATATTCCCATTTTTTCCAGATTTTTACACGTCCCACTTCCATCATAATTTTCCTCAGTAGCGCGTGTGTAGGCAGGTGATGTAGTGAGTATGGAGGTGGGTCGCAGGTGCAGGATCGACTGAGAAATGCTTCGCCGCAAATACACGAGGAGTTTCGGGGACGTAGGATGTTTGAGGGGAGGTGTTTTGTGTAGATGAGTTTTTGTACGAATTTCTGTCGACTCGCTTTTCGGCCGAAATACCGAGTACAACTCTTTCAAGCCGAAGACCATCAAATATAATTCATTCCATCTTTGTTCATGGCTGAATCTCGGCTCCGGGAGAATCTCACTCCCAGCTTCGTAGTGGACACCACTGAGAGGTGTTCAGCCTTCGTCCTCCAATAGGTATGAAATGTTGAGTGGGCTAGGGATATTAGAGAAAGGGGAATGACGACTATCGGATCTTGATGGAATGATGAGTAGCTTGGCGGTATTATGTCTACATCTCATGGTGGTAGATAGGACCTACTTATACATATTTGGCACCCACTACACAGTATACCACCGTCTATGCAGGAAGTGCTACAATCTCAATTCCATGCTATACTATCCCATATCTTTATGCCATTGTGCAGAGCTGCGCCGCAATAGACGATCGTCATGATGGCCATACAGGGCTATGCAGCTCTCGCATAGATGTCCCGCATCCCGGACACTTGGCAGAGATATATTTAGATTAACTGCGATAATCGCATCACAACAATAATCTCTTGGGTGCGAAGCTCGAAGAGGAATCAAGTTGTGTCTAACATGCTATTAATACCCGGAAATTCTCTCTACCTGCCACAGGACAGGTACCCAGGCCTCCTCACACCCGCCTGGGCTCTATTACGATGGCTATTGATGCAAGTCTGTGAATCATGGTCACAGGAAATATTAACAGAGTATGTCTTTATCACTTTGCAAAGTTGTGGTTTAGGTTAAGGATATAAAGAGGTTTAAATTTCAGCTCTAGTTTGCATTGTATCTATCTTGCCGTTGACCAGGCAGCACTCTTTTTGATTAAATGCGAGTAGTTTGACCTTTTTCCACTACCTAGTATATGCGCATTCATCGTCAAATCTGCCACTGGTGTAAAAAACCCTTTTTGTTTGCCTAACACTGTCACTGGCAACAAAATAATTAACAGCTCCCCCTAAACATTGGTCAGTTTCAATACATGAATTTGGGTGGAGCTCCTACCGCTCCATTCATCACCCCCTGCAAGTAGAGGAAACTTGCGGAATGAGTCGCTACGGATATTAAGCTGCAGGTTTTCGTATCTCATTGGATAGCCGCCAACTGATCCTTCACTAACACCAAAACACTTATCGGCAATAGTGTTCACATATTCTTCAGTAAAGGTTTGCCTATTATAACACGTGTAAGATCCAGCAGCTGCTAATTGAGAAATTGCAATGAGAGCATTGACTATAGCGAGTTTTGAATACATCTTCTTGGACTGAGATTTGAAGATTTAATGCTGATTTTCAAGTAATGTAGCTTTGATTTAGAAGTGTGTGAGGCGACCCTTGAGCTTGAAATGAATTGGAGTGACGATGTGCTTGAAATGTAGAGGATACTCATGTTCTTAAGTAGCAACATATTTGAGTGGGTAGGTCGGTTTGATTAGAGGGGCAGACTTCAGGACTGTGGTCCCAGTCTCAAAGTAAACCAAAGGAATATGACATAGGAGGATTACGACACTTTGGACAGCCAAAACCATGGAGTGCAGTTTAAAAACAGAAGATATACAGGATCGGAATCCCCGAAGATTTTGGGGTCAGAAAAGCTGCAGCAGTCGGTGGAGAAATCTCCGTGTAGAATTAGAATCAGATGGAGTGATTCTAGTACGAATAGCAAGAAATGGTAGAAATCGGTGTCTCGAATTAATAACTCACTTGTCATCTGTTTCATCTCAGTTCCCGATAAGACTAATCTTCTCTCCACCCGTCTTCGATGGACTAATCACATCCACTACTCCACGTGATGCCTCATGGCTAGAATACTGCGTCATTCACACTCGGCCGACGTGTGGAGCCGTGACGGTTTGCGTGCTGGAACAAGAATAGCACTTGCTTGCACCCTCAAATAGTACTATAGACACTAAACACAATCGCCATCCGATACTACAGTACTTTGTTCGGCGTAGGTCCTTGGCTCTAGTCTCTAGTTTTGCAATATCTATTACTAGCTTACAAGCTAATTTTGTCTCTGTCTGGTTTCCGAAGATGGCCATGTTGGTGTGCACTAGCTGCGAACCTCATTTTTACCGATTAACACAGCTTGCTCTTCTGATGCCCAATCAATATCCTCGGCAAAGACAGCCCGGAAATTAATGTTTGATAGCTGAGAAACTGTAGTTTCCCAATCGTCATTTCTTCGTTTCGTCGTAATAGGCAATCTGCCTGCTGGGATAGGTCATGCTGTCAACTGTACCTATGCTATAGTTAAGGCTTCTGGATCTGGAACCCGACTTGACCGGGCTGAGCGCTTTACTGCCCTCGCTACAAAGATCCAGACAAGAGTCATTGATGACACAGACTCTCTTGCTCAAGGACCTGCCGTTTGAGCCATTAGACCCGTCACCTCACATCTACCATCTTCCATCTCTAGCATCCTCCAGCTTTTCAATTCTCAATGTTTCAAATCCATCAGGATTTGATGGAGCAAAGTTACAGTCAGGCCAGTTTGCCATGCAGCAGTGACGAGAATGGAGACAAAATGTTCGAGAATGACAAACTCCCCATTTATTCCGGGTCTTTAATACCATCTCTTCAGCAGTACTGGGATTGCAAAGTTAAAAAAGCTGTTCCTCAGGCTGCCCAGGCGTGCATGCGCAGGTACATGGCGTGAGCTCGTAGGTGCTGCGACACTTGGCTACATGGAAGTTCAGGCTCATTTTCGAATCATTTCATGTCTATTAGGCTATCTAGCCATCACACCGAATCAGTGCTATGTGTCCATGTTGACTGGCTCGTTTGGCCCTGGAGACACTCATCCGCTGGAATTCAATCGCAAGTACGCCCATGAGGTATATTTGCTCACACAGAACACTCGACTCTCTTTCCAATGTACCCACCGTAGGGACATGTCAAAGGCGTTCGTCATACAAGCATACGTACACTGCGATAATTGTGGTCGAGATCTAGTGGATTCGAAGCAGCATTCGCCTCTCTCGCGTGAAATATGACATCAAGCCATCCAGACTCCTCATGGGAGCCCTTTCACCAATAAACGTAATGAAAGCTAGGATGGTAGCTTATGGGGAGTCTCATGCCAACGCACAGCGTGCTGTTAGATTGAGATAATAAACAAGTAGGACAGGCTTAGGTAGACAAGTTCATATCAAGGGAATGGCGCAGTAAAACTGTTCGAGACGGAGTTGATGAGTTATTCTATTATTTGATGTATAAATATAAATATATATACCCAGCGTGAAGGCATATTTTTCTTCACGCCACGTCTTCCGTTTACACTGATACCTTTTACAAATTTATTTCTTCTCCAAGACCGCTGTTCTTGCACTAATCTCATTTATTCCTTACTTGACCTTTTCAGAGAATACTATATGTTGCGGTTTGACCGTTATTTGAGCCAAGGTAGATATCTAAGCTTAATTTTGAGTAGCCTCTTAGGAGTTTCAAATATTGGGGCTATCACGTAGGTGTCAGGAAATGCTGCTTAGTCAGCTACTTGGTCAAGCAAAAGGTGTCCATATCTTTAGTATATAACACATCTCTATCACTCCACACTTCTCGTACCACATTTTACATTCTCCACACATTGCATGAATGAAAGTTTATTCGTGACGGGCACAAGCCCTGCACTCAAAGAGTATTGCACGATGAAGGGTAGTCTCTTGCTGACCACTATGTACGAAGATGACTCATGTAGTGGGTGCATTCGCTGATACCCCTCGAGACCTTTCTGCTGAGGACTTTCGCCATTCCCTCAACCGTTAATATCCAGAGGGAAAACAGGAAAAAGCTTAGGCTACTCTAACACGCCTTTGTCACCTTGTACATAGCCGCCGCGCGAGATATGGCCTCACAGTCCTCCCTATCTCGAGTGAGGTAGGTGCCCAGGCTACCCAGACTTTACCTCAGGGAGATGACGACTAGGAGCTGGACTGAAACACTTTCCACCTTTGCCTTTTTTTAGAGAGTCGGTAGCACAATCCAAAATCGTTGCTTCTGCACTCACAGACACCCTTAAGTCGAAAATACTCGAAAAATGTACGTCCCAGCATGCACATTTGTGACCTCTTCACTCGTTCGTCCCACGTTCCTGCTGCCTGTCCTCCCTATCACGGTATCAGTACAGAATTCTTGGGCGATCTTGTAAGTACAGTATATTAATTATGATTCTCTAGAGAGAATTCCTATAACTAGAATACAAATATATACACACTGAGATACTCCTCTTCTATAAGGCTCTCCCTATGACTAGAATAACACGGACTCCTCAACAATGCCCTAGAAGATTCTTGATACACCTATTGTCCTCATGAACCTTTAGTGTGCTTTCAGAAGGTTCTTTGAGAATCTTCTAAGCTCCTTGTATTCCGAGATCCTTCCCGAAGATTCCCTTGCATTCATTGCCTGCGCTAGCCAGCGTAGGCTACAGGAATCCTAAGGCTTAACAGCTGTTACACTCCCTCAAGATGTGAAGCTCCATTAGAGCAGCGGTCCCCCATAGACTAAGACCCGAGCTTTGTAGATTATGATTTAATTTCCTCCACGCTGGTATATATATATATATATATATAATTTATGTTACCTGATTTGGCGCCTTGAGGCCCATGCAGGTTTTTATCGGAAGATATGTACTTTAAGTAGGATGAATCAACTTGACACAAAGAACACTCACACTCAGATTTCATTTGCAGACGCCACTCGAGGTTAACCCTTACGGCGTATATCCTCTTCCGTGCATACCCACCACAGGGAAAAGCGTGAAAAACCTGTGGCTATCCGAGTGTGCTTTCATCATCCCATAAGTACAATATCACCGCGAGAGAGAGTGGTGTGTGGGTCCGGCTGGATTCGAACCAGCTTTCTCCTGTCTCGAGTGGAGTAGGTGTTCAAACTACCCAGTATCTACTTGGGAAAACGGCCCGGATGGTGTACCACTGCACCATCCAACCCTTGGCCGGTATATATAGCACCGTAAATGTGTAGTGGAAGATGGCCGGTTTTTGATGAGGCAAATGCCCGATTGCCATTGGAGTAACGCCATTATTGGTATTTAAGGCGAGGTTGTGTAGTAAGATTGAGGTGAAGGTGCCATGATATGAGACAACGAGGTAGTCGAGGATAGGGCATCGCGTGTGGCTCAAGACCACAGCATACATCACTAGTATACTGGTTGGGCGAGCATGTACATAGTTTCATAGATGTACCCACAATAAATGGATACATGTATAGTCTTATACTTTCTGTCCATATACCTACAGCATAATATTGTATGAGTCTGTGTTATGACACCCAGAATATGGCAAGCAAGAACTCAGAGTTCAAAAGGTAATAAAGCTAAAAAGCAGAGCTATGTCTACAAATTACATATATCCAAGTGTGTAAAATTAAGCAAGTAGAAATGAATAAGTCACCAGTGCTTCCATAACGCCAGACCACCGTGGGTATCCTAATCCAACTCCTTGTCTGTACACCATATCCATAGCCACTTAACAGTCTATTCACTGTCAACCACGAATTATAACATCATCCACTCCTCATCTCTCCACAATGTGACTTCCGCATACCTCATAACCACAACAGAAGGACTCGCGTGAGAATGATAGCTCCGACATTGACAAGTCGTCGATGTTAGATTTGCTTGTGAGAGCTTTCGACTTCGATTTGGATGCAATTCTTGTGTTAGACTTTACGAGTCAATAGAAAAATGTATGAAGTAAAAGTAAAAAGTGTCAATTAATTCCTGGCTGCCATTTCTCTTACTAAGACTATCTAGATTATGTACGTCTAGAAAATGGCAAATGCTCTATGTGTCCCCAACTTGTCCCCATAGACCAAGCTTCTCATGGTTTGGAACAAAACATCTCTAGTCAGAACAGATAGAGTTCTTATTGCTACAGCCCAAGCAAAACACCTTTTTTCGAAACAAGTAACTCCAAGCTTTGTAAACCTAACTCCTTAAACTTTACATCTGACATTAATTGCCTCTAAACTATCCATAGTTTGATATCTTGTTATAATTAAAGCATGGATACCCCTGCATATGTATATTGAGGATTGGTGAGACAAACAGAATTAATGGAATGGAATAGACTGATGTAGTATGGAATGGAACGTGTAAAGGCTAGTAAGCTGATTGATCCCTGTAGCCTGTGTTGGTTAACTTAGGCCTGATTCGAGTGGCGTTATTAATGACTACCAATGTGCTAATGTTTGACGCCACCAAATACAATACTTTTGCGTCGGCATTTGCATGGTATTCACATGGCATTGGACTCGGCAGTGCGGCACTGCACCACATGTTGATAGGCTTACACTGACTGGTAATATACGAGGCCGAGTACAATCCCTCCGGACCATAATGCGATAGTGCTGTATTACAGGCATAGTCAGAACACTGGGGGATTCCCATAGCATAGGAATAGGAGTCGGATTAGCCTCGGTGGCGAGGAGGCTTTCACGTATATAAATGAATAGATAGATGTAGTGGAAGTTCTCTCCTTAGAATTATAATCTACTACCATCGACCACATAGTTGCTCCAGCACCTGTCCCTCGAAACCGTGACATATAATAATTCTCCTTTAACAAAGAAATCTAAGTGAGGCTGAGCCCAATAAATAATAGCTACGAGAGAAGGGACAATCTCGAGTCTTCATCCAAATACAACCAAGAATAGAAATAGGGGCAGCCATAAGTGAGCTCCTGAGACGACAATAGGCTTAGACCCAGAAAAACGACGACAAAAACAATGACGACGACAGAAGCAAAGCTCGTTAGAAAATAAACTAAAATTCCCGGGGGCTTGAACATTACGAATCTTCAAAATGGCATCTGAGCCAGGAGTGCAAGATGAGCGTAACAATGCTAGATATGAGCTAAGTATATCACATCTTCAAGAGCAGATAGACGCTTTAAATGCACAGAAAGCTGCCAGCAGTATGTCTACGACCTCTACGGAAGTTACAAATATGAAAAACCCAGTAATTCATGACGTGTTTGGTCTCAAACCAACAAAACTGCCTTTCTTCGAGGGAAACCAACAAAGCTACCCGGCATGGAGACGAGCATGTTATGACTAGTGTAAGAATTCTTGAGAAATGCCTCAGGCAGGATTTATGGGTCCCTTGTTTAATCCCACTAGTCTTTATTGCTTAGCGAGGGCACCTATGTAGTTTCCATTTCCGAGACTGAGATCTTCACGCTTTGTTTTCTGTCTTTAGGAATAGTTATATTATTCTAATCACGTCTCACTCTCGTCCTCTGCCAACTATAGTGACCTACCGTCACCTCCGGCCCCTTTATCTAGAACGACTCCCCGCTTTCCCAATTACCACTTCTCTAGAAAGCCCTCCGCGTTCCCACGAGGCGTCCTTCCTCAGTACATTGTACGCTACGCCCTCTCCGACGTCTCGAGTCTTGCGCCTAGTGAACCTGCGCCTGACAACTAGGTTATGAGCAGATATAGAATGGTGGATAAGATAGGGATATCAGCGAATGAGCAGAAAGAGATAATCAGACACGGAGAATGTGAGACAAGTTGAAAGATGATTACTCTATGATACTCTAGGTCCTGTAGATAGGACTGATATATATGTACATTATCTACACTCATAATAAAGCCCATTGTCACGTAACCGGAGTAACATACTCTACAATGCGTTGTACCAATAACGCTCAGCTCTTAGCGCTGATCGCAATAAGTCGAGCTGGGGCTATTTGTTGTGAATATCATGAATCTGGTCTAGAAGAGTTAGCTCGCAATAGATGCGTGGTGCCCGACAAGTCTCATACCTGGAATGCCCTGCCACCACGCAACAACAAGCAACTCAACGGAGTTGAGGAGCCATTGCCAAGGAGTGCCTCATATCAGAAGTATCATGTCCTGAGTATTCATCTTTACTCGACTGATACATGGTCAGTGGGTGATGCAACTGAGTCAAGGAGCCACCACTAGGGAACATAGTATCTCCGGGGTTCTGTGTCATGAATATATGTCTAGGATGTAGTGGCACATAATTGATGAGGGATACAGATGAGTCAAGGAACTCTCCGTCAGAGTTAGAGAAGGACTGGTGTGGTCATGTAGAATGAGGACAAGCGAGGCAGATATGTATATAACAGAGTAATAACTCCACAAGTAGATATTATCAATCAATCTTTCTAAACTCTCATCTACTACAGTCTCAACTCACCTACAGATAGACTCCAACAGCTCATCAGCTTGCACACCAGCTTGATCAACCAATAGTACAGTGTCACATACCAGCTCTATGATATTATGTTGCACCTGGCCAGCTGCAACATGTGTACACTCAGGAATAGGTTCAGTGTGTTGCAATAGCAACAGTCACTAGTTAAGATACTGATCACTTGCTATGTTACAGCTGTGGGCTTTGCACCCTTGATTGTAGTGAACGGTCTTAGGTACTTAAGGAAGCTCTTGGGCTGTGTTTAGACTGTAGCTTCTTATTTTGTAATTTAACTACTCTCTTGACCTCATCTTCGTCCTCGTCTTAGTCCTCGTCCTACTCTCCATCCTGACCTTAGCCCGCCGTCCGCGAACCCTGACATCCAGGTATATCTCTATCCATGTCAGGAATGCTGTCACGGAATATATAAAGAGAATATCAGCATCTGGATGGGTCGGGATCAATAACTGTGATGTGCGATAAGGAGAGTAAATCTAAATATGTACATGGAAGTCGCTAAGTCCCGAGTTCGCTAATCCAATCCTAGGACTTAGTCCCGTGACAGTACTCCCCCTCCAAAATTTAAGTTTGGACCCCAGACTTTTCTCTACTTTTTAAATTTATTTTTGGTGATGCTTATTTCAATTCCTTAATCTGTTTCCGTCTTCTACTTGATCTTTGTAGTTATTGTTCTGGAATTGATTGATTTTTAGACGGCATCTTCACACATTCTGGAGGCCCTGGTTTATCGGGGTATTTGGTGTGGAAATCTTTTAATGCCTTGTCGCATCCTTTCAAATCTGATTCTGGCTGCAAAGTGGGATTTTGATTGTATTACCACTTAATAAAGTATGTAAGACCAGTCTTATCAATATTTTCATCATGTACATCAAGGATCTTATCGAATTTCCATTTTTCGACAATTTTACCGTCATTTTCTCTTACTTCAACACAGCCTACAGTATTACGACGCTCGTTTATGTTGATACTAGATTGGCCTGGGATTATCGAGTCTAGCCACGGTCGAACCATTGATTTATGGAAGCTATTGTTCACCCCAAGATGTTTCGGAAGTTCAACAATTACCGCCTGTCACGGATCAAGGAACAGGCGCTGGTGCAACTATGTGGTTGATAGTATGTAAATTATCATTCTGAAGAGAAAACTACTTCAGTCTCTATCTATACTTATATATACATTGTCTATGTGGTTGAGGCACAGTCCCTCTCTCTCGGTTCCAATGGGATTCTTCACATGTGTTGTAGCTGAATGGTCCAATACTGCTGCCCTGCCGAACTAGATGCCGATGCCTTGATATTCTGTTGAGTGGCATCATATATCCACACATTGATGTCGATCAATCGTGCGCTACCAATATCAGGCTAGGCTCATGTTGGCCAACATGCGCTACAGGAACCAATCGGCTTACCAGCCGTAACACCGCCCCATCATATACCTTTATCACTTTGAAAGGACCATCCCATTTGTCATCCCATTTATTTTTTGGTCTATTTGTCTTAATGTTTTTAAGGCTTATCATCACCTTATCCCCCGGATTATATACTGGAGCCTCTGATCTTCTAGCATTTGCACTATTTTCATATAGTTCTTGAGACTGACGGCTTAGTGCTTTAAGTTTTTCCAATATGTGATTAAAACAATCCGCAATAGCATCAGCTCTTAGGTATTCTTTCTTCATCGATCCATTCAAGCGACAGGTCTCGGGGGCTGGTGGTTCTATTCCAAGACGTGGGTTGTAGCCGTAATTCGCAAAAAATGGAGACACACCTGTTGTCTCGCTAACATTGTTGTTTCCTGAGAATTCTGCAAATGGGAGCCAGTCAACCCAGTCATCCTGCGTAAAATTAACAAATGCACGTAGATACTGGCTCAATGCAGAGTTAACTATCTCTGTTTGACCATTCGTCTGGGGATGAAAAGCAGAACTATGTTTTAAGTTCACAGATAGTCGTGTGTTCAGGCAATGCCAAAAATTCGAGACAAAAGCAGAGCCACGATCAGAGATAATCGATTCTGGTGCACCATGAAGCTTATACACTTCCTTTATAAAAAAACTCACCAATTCTGCAGTATCTAGAGATGATGTTGGTATGAAGTGGCGCATTTTTGTCAGACAATCCACTACCACGAGGATATGATTAAATACCTTTCCAGAACGATTGCAAGGAGGTAAATCTACCACATGGTCAATTGAGATATCGACCCATGCGCGGACTGGGATATTGAGGGGCTTAAGGAAGCCTGGTGGTGATGTTCTTGGGGTTTTTGTTCTAACGCATAGCTCACACCCTTTAACAAAATTAGCCACAAACTTACTCATTTTAGGCCACCATTATGATCTTTGTAACAAGTCTAACGTTTTTACTCGTCCTGGGTGACCCGCGGGTCCTGATGTATGGGTGATATGGGCAATAAATAAACGTAGCTCCTTGTAATCTGGCGCAAATAATTGATTCCTAAAATAAATTAAACCATTATTAAGTTTGAACTCTGCCATATCTTTCATTAATAATTTCTTTAAAGGCTTAGACCATTTTCTCCTGGATTGGTCCTTCAAATGCTCAACCATTTCTCTAGCGGCAATGTTTTCTTTATATGCCTGATATATGAGTTCTATCAATGCAACTTCATTAGAAAGCGGGACAAGAATTTCGGAATGTTTATATTCAGGGAATTTTTCATCATTTTGACAATCTAGTTTTAAATCTAGGTGAACATTATCCTCGGGTATCATTGTACGGAAACGTTGCTGAAGACGTTCATCCGAAGCATCTTTCGGCTTTAAACCTGGCAAACGATTCAGTGTATCTGGAATTAGTGCTTTAGATCCTGGTCGGTAGCATATCACAAAATTAAACTGGGATAAAAATTCAGACCATCTTACTTGACGCTGGTTAAGTTTTTATGCTGTCAAATGTGTCTTCAAGTTCTTGTGGTCTGTAATTATTTCGAATGTGGACTGGACCCCCGCAAGCTCTGGTCGCCATTCTTCCAATGATTTTACTATGGCTAGTAGCTCTTTATGATAAATATTATAAATTGATTCAGCTGGACTGTGCTTTGAAGAGAAGAAAGCGACTGGATGAAGTAAATTGTCGTCCCCTGTCTGAAGCAGCGCACCACCCGAAGCCCAATATGACGCATCAGTCTCAACCACTATGTGTCTATGATAATCAAAATACCTTAGTACTGGTGCTTGCATGAAAGAATTCTTTAAATATCGGAATGCTTTATCCTGATCATTTGACCAATTCCATTTTACGCCTTTCTGTAAGAGGCGGGTTACAGGCTGCATAAGCCCCGAATATCCTTTAATGAAGCGCCTATAATAATGTGAGAACCCTAAAAACTGCTGCAACTCTTTTAAGTTAGATGGTTCCTTCCAACTCTCAATTGATTTAACTTTTTTAGGATCCATGCTGTTATGAATTTGTTAGATTTAATCTGGATGTGGTGATGCAAGGGTTATCTTCTTAATTCGGTTAGGTCTGAGGCAACAGGATTTGGATTCGTTCAGGCTGGAAATTTGAATTGGTTCTTGTTTCGGTTACACTACGACAAGTCAAGCGTAAGCAAGTATAGGTATATTCCAGGCTACTGTTTCGGTCCCAAGGAATATCTGATGCTTGCGCTGAGACGCCCGAAGAGGTTCCATGTCAATAATTATTACAGGGTAATGTCGTGTCAGGTCGTGACTAGTCGCGTGTCTCGCAAATATACAACTATCAAGGGAAGAAACGCGTACAGGACGTCTAGTCATAAGAACACTGTAATTTAGGAGATATATGTAACTTTCTAGTGTCATGTGTGATTTGATCTAAACCTGTATATGGAGACTAGGTCTAGTAGAAATATGGGTAAATGACTAAGGAACGGGTATGGAAATGGTTATATATGGACATGATCTGGATGATTGGAAAAGGGATCATACGGAGCACATATCACAACCAGTTTTACTCTATCATCTTCTAGATATTTTGTACCTTATTTAACATAACAACTCGAATATATTCACTTATAGAAGTTATATCTTTAACAAGACTTAGAAAACAATTGTCATCTTCGTCATCATACAATACCATAACTAAGTCAAACAGTTCTTTAGTTCTAACAATTTTGTTACTTATACAATTATTGTATAATTTGCTTATTGGGAGCTCGATATTTTGATAATATGATAATCTGAACATATGAATTCGTAACTTTGATAATCCGAGCCTCGATTACCTTCATTCATACCTTCGCACATTTGACATTTGCACCTTCGACCTTCGACCTTCGACCTTTGTAACTTTGTAACCTCGAACCTTCGATAATTTGTCTTCGTCGAAATCGACTCGACCTCTGCAGCTTAACAGCTTCGAGAATCTGCCGATAAGTAGATTGATAACACATACTGAGCCCATCAGTAGAAATAATTAGCCCCAGATACTTTGTCTTATTTGTATAGAATTCTGATTTTGCAATATCAAGCTGTAGACCTGCATTTCCCAACCTTATGACTTTGTCTACATATTTTGTGTGTTCCTCTCGGGTCTTTGAGTAGATCAGGGCGTCATCTAGATATGCTGTACAATACTTATCCAATGTGTCATGTAACACGTGGTTGATAAAGTTTTGGAACGTTGCTGGCGCATTTCATAAACCGAATGGTGTTACTAACATTTCATATAATCCAAACCGTGTGGTGAAAGTGTTGTAAAGGTAAGAGCTTACGGAGGTTAATTGGCAGAAGGTTTACGGATGATTATCGATGAATCAATATGAACTGCTGATATTCTTGGTATTCAGAACTATGAGGATTTAGGAGGTAGAAAGCGCTAATTATATACACATCTGAGGTGGCTTGACTCTCGCTTCATTTACCCAAAATAGTATCACGGAATATTCTAGTCTCCTCCATCTGGCAAGCGGCTTTCGCCATCCTCTTCCTTCTCCCCCGCATGGCATCACGTGCTATACAACTACTGCTCACCATGAAGTCCGAGGATGAAAAGCGTTAGATTACAACAAGTGATCATTACCCTCGTGCATTGTAATCCTAGCCATCACCAGCACAACAGAAAGCTGTCATCCACTCGTGTCTCTCTGCAATCCTAATACGATTGAAAGCAGATATGACATCCAATTTCGTATAAATATTTGCACCAGATATGGAATCCAGGGTCTCCCTGATCAAGGGGAGAGGATGCCGGTTTTTTATTGTCACATCATTAAGACCTCTGTAATCCTGGTAGATACGCACCCCTCCAGTTTGTTCAGGACTAGTAGTAACAGAGCGGCAGCGGGAGAGGATGATTGTCTTATAAATCCTTAATCAAGTATGCCATCAATCTATTTTTTATGGATTGCAACTCTGAGGGAGTGTGACGGGCTTTGCCCGGACTGGGACTGGTCACTAGGACCACTCCGTCTCTAAGGTAAGGTAGTGGCAGAGCAACGCCCCTGGATAGACTAAAGGGGAGCTAAGGAAGATAGCCGGGAGAAAGGATGATTCTCATAGTGCTAAGGGGGATAGCCAGGAGAAAGGATGATTCTCAGGGAGCTAAGGAAGATAGCCGGGAGAAAGGATGATTCTCAGGGAGCTAAGGAAGATAGCCGGGAGAAAGGATGATTCTCAGGGAGCTAAGGAAGATAGCCGGGAGAAAGGAGTATTCTCATATGGCCAAAGGGGGGAGTTAACACTAGCGTACGCGGAAGACATAAAAGGCAGGATACGATACAGTAGTTTAGCTTCCCAAGGAAAAATAATTAATTCCTATTGAGTCAACGACTTTCGAGTACTTCCGAATTCCTTGGACCTTTTACAGGGAGAGAAGGGTCTATTTTTACAGGACGGGATCTCTTTGCCTGGCATTATTTCAATCTTATGGTCCCACTGACAATGAGGTGGTAGTATTCCTGCATTTTTTGGTAAGAAGTGCTCTGCATGATGTTTCAATTCATCTGGTAATTTTTCCTTGATGATTTCGATGTTTACTTCAGGCTTGTTTTCCAGGAATTTGTCCACATCCGCTTGAATAACTTTCCGGTGTATAAAATCCAAACCGTTTTCTTTGTCTGGGCTCTCCCAATTTTTAGTTGATTTCTCCTCCATCAAAATTCGCTCCTTGGCAGCGCAATTTTGGGTATTTAAACGATCGGTTTCTGTTGTGGTTATGAGCTGTGAGGTATATAGCAATTATGTCTCTGCTGTCCGTCGGTGGAATTACACGGGCTCATGTGCAATGGTGAGTCGCGGAGATGGCGCACTCACGCTGGGTAGTGGCACGATGGACACTGAGTGCGTATCACTGTGGCCAAATGGGTGTCAGTAGGTATCAAATGTGAACTCTTACTGACAATGGTGGTCTATGAAGGTGATGCTAGATGTGCATCCCGACAATTGATAATTTCATCTAATGAATGATGTGAAGTATGATATTATTTTGGATAGATTAATTTACTAAACTCGGCAGGTGAAGAGATTGTAGAGTACATGAACAGCGTCTGTGCACCAGCCTGTATTTTCCACCCTCTCCTAATCCAGCAGCCCATCCTCAGTTCCCCTACCTCCTAACAACTCAACCGAGTCAGCACAACAGTTTCCTTTATATTTATTCTTAAATTTTCTTCCTCATCATCTAAGCAATCCTCGACCGTGGTATTATATGATCTGCTTGACAAAGGGGTCAATTTATTTTCGTAATGAGCATTAGTGAACATGGGGTCTCTTTACAATGAAAGTACATCTTCTGAAAAAGAATTTCACGGATGCAATTACGTTTACAATATTCAGATCTAAATGAGAGCGTCATAGACCTCCAATCACATATTGGATTGTGGAGCTTTAACCATGGTATACCTAGAATAATAGGATTACTTTTGCTGAGTTTTGTAACACAAAATACGAGATTTTCAGAGTGATGACCAAGATGCAAACAGAAGACGAAATAATGACTGATGGCTGCTTGGGAGCTACCGTCAGCCAGCCGTACAGAGCTTGGGGTCACAAGTGGTTTAGCTTCTATTCCAAATCTTTTTACAATTGACTCGTCATCAGCAAATGCCATGGCTGTGCAACCACTATCAATCAAACTTGTTGTAGAAATTTTCACATTATTATTGGTGCCTGGATTAGAAAGATGAGAATGTAAAAGCATTGAATTACTTGAACTAGTGGAACACATTTCAAGTGGTGAACTATCAAGTAATACACTTCTTATAGATTCATTTTCATCCTCATAACAGTTCAACCCCTTTAGACGACTTAAGACAGGGGTTTGACTTTTAACTAATTATCCACAGCACGAGTATGTTATGATAACGAGGTCATGAGGGGACAGAGGAATACCTGAAATGGATGCAGATGATTATGGATGCGCGGATATAATTAATGTGGCTGTAGTGAGAAGATGCGTTGATATGGACAGTAGTGAGATGGTTGATTCTCTATCTATCTGCGGAAGTATTGCTTCCTTATATATACATTCAGTACCCCAGTCCTGATCACGCACTCACCACAGGTGCTTCCTACTTCTGTCACAGTAACCACTTCCATAGCCCCTGCCAATATCTCCTGTCATAACATACTATTGACACTGGTTGCTAGTGTGGAACTCCCGGGATTGCAGAGCTATACACCGTCGTCACATTATATGCTGTTGACCCTCGGTAGCCATCAGAGTGATGTGCATGAGGTTTTAAGTTCCTAGGATGGTAGGGTGATAAATTGTGAGTATACGGAAATTGTAGGCCACAATGTCTCGGGATTTCTACTTTATCTTCTATTTAGTGAAATCTTAAGACGGTGTGTGACAAATTAAAATACAATATTTATGATCCTGGATCCTCAATCATCCCTCTTCCTAAATCTAAGCTGTCCTCAGCTCTTTTCAGCCTGATCAATACCAACATTAGATCTCAAAATTTTTCGGTCTTGGTTAAGCATATTTTGGCTACCATACCACAGGCTTTGTAATGGGTGTCCATCGCGCAAATAGGCAGGGAATAGATTTGTTCCGTTGTATTGGTTTACAAGTCTGCAACCTCCAGGTGAAATTAATGAATAGGTATTATTTGCATGACAAGCAGCAATAGCCCATGGGCCATCGTAATAGGGCTCAAACTTATGTCTTCTTTGCCTAGTTGTCGGTATATCACCGGTAGATTATTGTGCTAGCACGAGAGGTTTGAAACAGGTACGAAAAAGTGTGTATGTGTTCTCTCTCAATTACCTTCCTGCCAAATAGCAGTTCCCCAGCACTTCGCTAATTAAATCACATGACTTAAGTCTCTATCTACGTAATCAAAGCCAATATTCATACACTGAAAACTCTTTAAAGTGATGTTTTTAACCAATAAGAACTTTGGTCTGGCCGGTTGCCATACTCCTCGATTCTACTTTCGCTCGACCCACCCTTCTTTGTCAGGCCCAGTAAGGAAATCTGCTGATCCTAAGTTAGTTCCAGCGTCTATTAGATGTACAGCCGGTCCGTCTTCTAGATGCATTACGTCGACGTAGACTGTATGATTGAATGGAACATCTTTATTAGTGAGGGTAAATTTGAATCGTAGAGGCCGATGAGCGTTTAGCTGACAGTCATTGCAAAATTTGGATATCCGGTCAATGATTTTTATGTCAATGTCATGACCAGCTTGCCGAAAAATTTTCCACATTCTAGAAGCTGATGGATGTCCCCATCGACGGTGACATGTCCTAATTTGTTGTTCTGTTAAGTAACAAATAGGTTCATTATTAGATTCGTAAATAAATAAAGACTGGAAGTGGCCGAGTGTCATCCATAGATGGCCGTATTTTCGAATGAGAGCTGCTACTGGCTTTTGGTTTTTGATCATGACGTTTTTCTGCACATCAGGTGTGACACCTAATCGTGTCATGTCTTGTAAGCCGAGCAAAAACGGGGTATTGCAGGGTAAAATGTGAAACGTAACTCTGCCGACGGGCGTATCCAAAGTAATAGAACCAATAGAAATAAAAACGCCGTCACCAATTCCCGATATTTTTACCTCTCCAGCCCTTGTTCTATCGACCTTTAACTCCTTTTGTAAATGCTTAAGTGCTTTGGCTTGTCCAACTCCAACTGTGGAACGACCCGCTGCACCTGTATCAACCAAAACGCCATGGAAAACTCTTTCATCGTATCTTTCATTATAGTCATTACCAATAGAAAATACATTTCTGAACAAATGAAAAACTGCAGGGGTATCTGTCTCCAAATCGAAGCTTTTATTGACACCAGGAAAATCGAAGTCTAGTGATGCAACTGTTATTAACATTTTTTCTTCTTGTTTTGATGCTGCATATTTCGTTTTTGGTGCTGTAAATTTGTGGAAAGTTGTTAGGTCTTGAAGGTAGCCCGCGACATTTTTCCCTCCAATTTCTGAAATAAGAAAATTTTGACTTTCTTCTTGGTAACAGTATCCATCCTCAGATTCTGGCTCGTCAGTGAGCTCGTTTACAGATAAAAAATGGTGTAACTCAGCGTCTAGAGATTCTCCTTCGAATTGCAGGACAAATTGTTGTACGGCGTTTTCGTCTTTTGAGGGGTACGTCTTTTTAATTTTTTCAAACGCTGCTCTCTGCTCTTCCGGTGTGTGTTCAGAAGACCAACAATTTGTCTTTTTACACACAATGCAGCGTTTATTCCAGGTTGACTTTACCATACTAGGTCCTGATCCTATTTTTCTTCTTCCACGAAAATTTTGGCTTCCTCTACCTGTACTACTTCCTCTCACTGGTTGGTACTGCCGCTCAGCTAAATAAGAGTTATCAAAGCTATTATGTTCAACGTGACTGAGCTGATGATATTGAGAAATTGATGTGCCGGATAGTGATAATTGCATAAATCTCGCTCGTATATCTGCACAAACACCTTCTGCTGTTTTTGCCGGAGAGAATAAAACAAAGTGTAGGTCTGCAACTCCAGAGCAAGCATTGATAATTCTGGTTCGCAATGCAGCATCACCAGCGTGGGATTCGAGTCCCCTTTGAACACGACGAAGTTCTTTTTCGAGATTGTTGAAAGCTTGAAGTTTATCTGGACTTTTCCGCATTTCTTCAATTAAATTGAGAGTGTTCCAAATTGTTTCACGTCTGTTTACCCAGTGGACTGTTTCATAGTGTGATTTGATAATGTTACATCGCTCGTCGAAAGATAAATTTTCATCGTGCAATGTGAGATCCAGATATTTTTCACTGGCATCGCCGGTAAACATTATGGTTAAAGCGTCCTTCAGGTACTTCTTCTCGACACAGGCGTTATTACAGTTGTTGAGAAAAATCTTTCGCTTGTAATCAAAGCTATCAGTCCCATCACTGTACTTGTCTTCTTCTTTATACATCCTCACGAGGGATTCTAGTTGTCTACTCTTGTGCAGTGGGCGATCTTCCCAGTGTGTCTCATTTCTATGGGTAGTTGATGGTAGAATTACTGGAGTTGATGATGGTGATGATGTAGGGTTGTGTGGTTTTCCGCTGCTTTTGCTGTAAATTGCAGCATAGTTGCTGTCATCAGTGGTTTGTCCACTCCTTTCTTTTCCCTTTCCTTTTTCTGCTTCAGTTTGATCTTTTATCCGCTCCTTGTTATCAACTCTAAAATCTTGGTACTTTTTATACTCTGCGGTGGCCCCAAGTATGCTTTCTTCTTCAACGTAGTTTGGATCTTTGGGATCGCATCGTGTGCTTACGCCAAAAGGGTTTTTCTTCCTGTAGTAAATAAGTTCTTCAGGAGTCCATTCATGAAACTCCTCCCTCTTCACTTCTGTGGCTAGTTGTTGATCGATATGTTTCCCTTTTGGATTTGGTGTCATGTATACTCCACGAGAAATTAGGAAGTCTCGGAATTCCCTCCTAAGATCTGAATTGATCTTGCTGAACTGGTCTACGTCCCAGTTTTCGAAATCCTCTAACCATCTTTCCCAAAGCGAGTCATCTTTTGCACCTTTGGCTTTATATAACTCCAGTCTGTTTTTGACATATGCTGTGATCTCTTCCGTAGTCCCCAGTGATTTTTGTTCTGCTGATGAGTTAGACATTTTTTTTCTTTTTTTTTTCAATAGTTAATTGCGTGATTGACGCGAAGCAAGAAGAGCGAATACTTAATGCTCCTTGGGCTTGACACGTCGGAGCTCAGTTCAGACAAGGTCGACGACTCCAAGGGACGTTCCTTCGATTGGTAACCGCGTACAGATCTGTGACCGATGTTACGGATCACTGATCAGTGTCGGTATATCACCGGTAGATTATTGTGCTAGCACGAGAGGTTTGAAACAGGTACGAAAAAGTGTGTATGTGTTCTCTCTCAATTACCTTCCTGCCAAATAGCAGTTCCCCAGCACTTCGCTAATTAAATCACATGACTTAAGTCTCTATCTACGTAATCAAAGCCAATATTCATACACTAGTACGCAAGACCCAGTCTCCTGATGTAAAGGTTCTCAGCAGTGCTTTAGATTCTTGCAAATATTCGTGTGTTTTAGCCCGTGATGCTTTGACATTATTAACATTAGATCGAGCGCTTGGTGCTGCATGCAATTTTGCCAGATCATTTGCCCATTCTTTTTCTTCACTGGTGGTCGCCTCTCGTGCATAGATGGGATATAATATCTCCTCTTCCGGAGGTTGAGTGCCATACAGGAGGAAAAATGGACTATAACCTAGTGGCGAGATTCTTCTGTTAAAGATGAAAACAGCTCTGGCAAGAGCCGTAGCAAAAGTGTTGTGCCTAGACCCACATAGCTACAGTGCACAGCTCCAGTTATGATGGTCACGCGACTGCATGCATTTGCTCTGTTTGCTCCTGCTTTGTTGAGTTAGTATAATTAGTAAGCAATAGTCTAGGGACTATAAGTAGAGAGCTTTCCTCCACAGTAGATAGAGTAACCAATTCAGTCTTTCCTCATTCTACAGAGATCGTTCTCCACTCCTCTTCTTGACCTATCCGGCCCAGCAGCACATCTGTGATCACTAGCAGCGAACTCCCACAAATTGTATGTACACCCAAATCATAGACCTATCATAACAAAAAGGCACCGTTCTATTATCAAGCAAAGTACGACTTAAGATACCTTTTAGAATTCTATTTACTTGTTCAACTTTACCATTACTCTGAGGCCGATTTGGGGTGGTGTGAGTCATGGTAAATCAGTTTTGTCTCTGGAATTGTTTTGCTTCATTTCCTGTGAAACAGTTTGCATTGTCACTGATTATCTGGTTTGGGGTGCCAAAAGTTTGAAATATATAGAGAAGTAAGGGTACTGTACATTCGAAATCAGCATTTAAGACAATACGTGACTCCAACCAGCCAGTGGTATATTCGATTGCATTGAGCAATATTCTTTGGCCCACCTGTGTGTGATCAAGGCCCCACCGAGTCAAAGGAGGTGGTGGTTGGATTGGTCTAAGATTTCCAAGACTTGCGTCAGGAGGTTTCATCAATTGACATTGGCGGCAGATTCGAAGAACTTCGTATACTGCTAATGTCATCTCTGGGTGCCAGTATCTTTAACTTGCACTTCGTAAGGTTTTTCCCACTGATACGTGCCCTTGGCTTCCATGCAATAATTTCATAATTTTGAAGTAAATCCTCGTACTCTAGTACTTCAAGAAATATTAAAACTCCAGGAGGTTTGGGAGGGTCGCCAAATTTGTTTGCTCTGTTGGTTTTTATCAAGTGCAATTTTTTGTCATATAATCCAACCTCTTTTCGAACCCAATCAGGATGGAGTTTAGGAGGTGGTTCTTCTTCCTGTACGAGGAATTCGAAGATGCATTGAAGATCAATTCGGTTTAGCTGTTTTGGATATTCTACCTGTTTCAGTTCTGGTTCATCTTCTGTCGGATATGGGCCGTTGCCTTCCTCCTCTCCTGCAGGAAATAAATTTGTGGAATTAATTAGATTATCATTATTGTCATCAATATCATCATTATCATTATTGTCATCAATATCATCATTATCATTATTGTTATCATTATTGTCATCAGTGTTATTGTTGTTATTAATTGGAGGCCTCGAGAGATAGTCTGCAAGCACATTTGTCTTTGCTTTGCAATAAATTATACGGATTCCATAGTGTTATATTGAGTCTAAAAATCTCAAAATTCTTGCTGGCTGCTCTGACTTAGTTTGTGTTGCGATTTCATAGTAAGAGGAGCAGAAATTATAGCTCAAAGAATATTGTTTCCATTGAAGTTCTAAGTTACATGTAAAACACGAATTTATGTGCGCATATCCTAGAGTTAAAGTGGGTATGCAAACAACAATTATTACAGTGAAAAGTCTTCAGCACAGCTGACTATGAAACCATTGTGCGGGGAATAAAACTGTACTGACCCCGCACCATTAACGCCATCCTATTTGTTGCACAGTAAACGTGACCATATCTCTCACTGCATTTACATATAGTATCATATTACCCCGCACATGCAAATGTATGAGAGAATATCTCAACAGCGAAAAGAAACTAAAATGTAGAATACAGGATGTATTGTGCAGCATGCAGGAAAGTTGTTCATATTTGCAAGGAATGCCAATTATCGTAAGAAATGTGGCAAATTCCAACAGTTTGTATTGATTTTAGTGATTGATGGTCAGTGATAACAGTAACGTCACCACCTTCGATCCAGTGACGCCAATGCTGTGACAAAAGTAGTTTACATAGCAGTTCTCTCTCTTGTGCTAAGTATCTTCGCTGACTATCATTCAGTTTCCGCGAAAAGTATGCTACAGGGTGTAGAAAAGAACATTCTGAATTTTTTGCATTTAAATGAGGCTGCAAGAGCACAGCACCAATGAATCTTTGCGATGCGTCTATTTCTAGGATTACGGGGAGTTGCCAGTTGAATTTTTTCACCAGTGGAGTAGTTGTAAGAGCTTTTTTGATCTTGTTGTAGGAATTGATTGAATCTTTTGTTAAATTAACCGGCTGATTCTTTTGGCCGACGGACTGATCTGTTAGAGGACCAGCCAGTTCAGAAAAGTTTTTAATTAAACATCTTAGATAACCCGCAGCACTTACAAACTCTCGTACTTCAGAAGTTGTTTTAGGGAGCGGTCTATTGCAAATAGCAGCGACTTTTTCAGGATCCGCGGCTATGCTGTTTTCCAAAATTAAAAAGCAAAGGAAAATTCCGGATTTAACAAAAAGTCGACATTTTGAAGCATTTAAAATGAGACTGTTAGAAGTGAACCAATTTAAAATTAGCATTAGGCGGGAGTGTAGCTCTTCAATAGTATCTCCTCATATGGCTACATCATCAAGCAGTCCAGCATCAAATGATCGAAAAGTGTCGAGAACTTCTTCCATAAAATTTTGAAATGTTGCGGGCGCATTACACAGCCCAAAAGGCATGACCAACCATTCAAAAATTCCAAAAGTTGTAACAAATGCAGTTTTCTCACAATCTTGTTCGCGCATTTTTATGTGCCAGAAACTGTTTTCTAAATCCAAAAAAGCGTAGTATTTGTGTCCAGCAACATGCTGAATTTCGTCATATGTATTAGGTAGAGGATGGGCGTGTTTTTTTGTGATTCTATTCAGTTCTCTATAATCAACACAAATACTCTATATGGTTTGGTTACTCTTATTGTTTGTTTTCTTTGGAATAAGAACCAATGGAGCTGCCCAAGGTCCTTTACTTTTTTGAATAATAGTACCTTTGTGTGATTTGCAGAATTCTCTAATTGCTAGCTGTTGTTGAGGACTATATTGTCGCAGCAGAATTTGATCGGAGCGTGATTGCCAGTATTAATTCAATGGCTTACATTCGAAAGCTTGTCAATTTGGCGAAGTGATTTATTGAATAGCGAGGGAAATTTTTCCAAATAGAAGTTACCAAAGTTAGAGCCTACTGTCGAAGTAGTTTTATGCCACTTAACAGTGGTTGTCTCAGAAGTCGGAAACGAGTGGTCAATTGATCTCGAGATATTTGCAATAGGTGCTAGGATTGGTTTATCTTGCATTTTGAGAAGTTGCAGTTGACCGTCTTTTCGAAAGTGTAGTCCCAAGGAGTGAAAGGTAGTATGACCAAGTATAAGGTCGCCTGGAAATGTTCCATCGGGAATTATCCCTGCTGAAACCGAGAAAATAGGAGACCATTTATTGACAGAAGTCAGAAATTGAAGATAGATTAAAACATCTTGGATAATCTTAGGGCCTTGGCCACCAATGCCCGAAAGGGTTGAAATGAGAGACTTGTAGGGTGAATAATTTTTTGCAAGAGAGGTGGAAATGTAACAAGTAGATGAGCCATAATCAAAAAAAGTATGAAATTGTGAGTGAGGGAAGGAAGAAAGTTTAGAAATAAAAAGATTATGAGGCCTTCCAAATCCTTCCCTTATTGAATCTTTGGGGAAAGTTTGGTTATTTTTTACTGCACCTACGGCCGCAAAATAGGCGTCTTGACATCCCTGTTGGCTTGTGTCTTCAATTTCCAGTTTGTCAATTAAGGCTTTTAGTTCATTTTCTAAATTTGTATCTTCTAGGGTTGAGTACGGATCCCATTGACTCTTTTCGTCTCCATTTGGATGCACTAGATAGGATTTGGTTCCATTCCGGTTGTGTCTGTTATTTGAGCGACGTCTTGAGTCTCGAAGATGAGTTAATTTATCTCGGAGTTTGTGGTACTTCCCATAAAATTTATTGCCAGTATGCTTTGACGAACTGGAAGGCATCTGTTTATTTCTTTGATTCAGAGATATAGGACATTTATTTGCCCAATGCCCTTTTTTACCACATGTGTAGCAGTTACTGTCAATGTTGGCAAAGATTCTTCTTCGCATTCTGAAATTTTGAGCGCTGGGGCTTCAAGAGACGGTAAGTCCACATGTTCTATACTATCGAAGATCTTTGGATTATTGTTTAATGGCATCTTATCTTCTATGGGCCATTTCATTATCTGCGAAGCAATCTATACAACCATCTCTATAATTTCTTGATTTGTCAAGGAATTTGTATGAGGAAAAGCTAAGGTCCATATTCAGGGCAGGTTATTTTGAACCAACTCCTTCAATAGGTCCCTAGTGGAATCGGAAACACAATCAGTTCCGGACAAGTTGTAGTATGCGTCACGTAAACGCCACGCAAAAGCGTGTGGTGATTCGTCCTTTTTTGGGGTCAAAAGCGAAAACGTGGTTAGAGGACTATGGAGGACATTTTATCTTTACATTGTCGTGAAAATGGCTTCCAATATAAGTATCCATGTAGGGCGCTTGCCTGCAGCCCAGGCTCGCACTCCATGAAAATCGCCACTCATCTCTATTGTGACTCTTTGAGGCCATAAATGATATGGGATAAGTGCCATTTGTAAAGCATTTTGGATGCTTGACAATTTGCGAAATACTTCTGAATCTGCGATAACGAGTCGCCATTCAGGTCTTAGGATAACCTTGTTTTTGTTAGAGTATAGAGAAGACTTCGGAGTAAGAATTGCCTGAGAACAGAGAAGAAGTTCAGTTTGCTTAATTTACTAATAGACTACAGGTATTATGATATATACAGTGGAATTATAAGAAATAGAGGTTACCCGGAACCGACTCGACTGCATAAATAAGTGGGACCCCGTACCAGAAAATAATTATCCACTGACTGAGAATACTGGGTCACGCAATAGAAGTACGAACAAACCAATGACTGGATTTGTTCGGGAAGAATGGGATTCAAGCAGACTCTAACGTTGAGTCCGATTGGATCAGAAATGTGGGATCCTGCCCGAACTCAGAAATATAGTTCAGGCAAGATGCATGCATCCACATTGGTCGATAGAAAGAAAAGCAGGAAACTGTATTTCCAACAGTTTTTGACACTTGTAAAAGCCTCGTCCTGCACATCGACCGGAAATATTGCCTCTGGCCAAGCTTTCTTAACAAATATCTCCTCAGGAGTGAGATAAATGTTGCTTTCAACATCTTCTGACAAATCAATCCTCCCCAATTCTGTTCTTTTCACGCCTGATTTTTTGATGAGTTCAGGGGTTGAGCCAGGAGAATTTTCTTCATTCTTCCCCTCTTCTTTCTCTATTCTCTTGCCCTTAGTATAAGATTCCATCTTATTTTGAACTTGATTGTTCAACATGCTTTGTATCTGAAGGAGAATCCTTTCTATGTTTGAGTTTGTGTCAGAGCAGCATGTAGACAGCAGGGCGGAGACAAGGGTCAAAGAGGTGGTGTTCAGGCTAAAGGGCGCCATCCTACATTATGCATGAGATAGGTGCATAACCACTCGGCCAAAAGGCCAGACCAGAATCATAGAAAACTAGATTCTGGTTATCTCCACATATATAGATTATACCGAAGGCAATCCTGACAGTTTGCATCCTCCATTCTGTCCAACCGGGTCTCTATTTGATCGATTCGGCTATCTGTGTTCATGTGGCCAAGATAAATCGCTTTTTCTAAACTCTTAAAACAAGATTCAGTTTTGGCAAAACTTTCTTTAATTTGTTGTTGAGCAAGAAAATGTTAGGATGGTTATTCGACAAAGATGACTGTGGTGGGTTGGAATCAGACATTTTTCTAAAATCTAGTGAGAGTTTTTCTCTTCAAAAATAATTATTTTTGAGGTTTTAAGTTCCTAGGATGGTAGGGTGATAAAATGTGAGTATACGGAAATTGTAGGTCACGATGTCTCAGGATTTCTACTTTATCTTCTATATAGTGAAATCTTAAGACGGTGTGTGACAAATTTTAATACAATATTTATGATCCTGGATCCTCATGCACCTCAGTCTAAACGCATTGGTCCACCAGGCAACGCTCGGATGTAGGGATGTTGCCACAGTGATTAGGTACTTAGCTGTGCTATTAGTGCCCTAATCTTATCTAGCTTAGTGCGGCCGAGTATCTGCGTGCTGCGATGGTGGGAGCCCAATGAGGCTCGATCAGAGCTGACCCGAGGTATTCACAACAATTGGCCAATGCACTGTGACAGTCTTAAAGTTGCGTTTTATTCAAACTGAACTCCGAGCTAGATACAAATGAAAATCTTAAATTAACGAGCAGAGACATGACTGAAAGCCTCCTATTTATTTACAAGACTATAATCTCGTTCCCTCATTTCATACCATTCTCAAAATAGATCATGACCTGTCCTCCGACAAACACCAGCATCTCTGTCTATTTTAATTCAGCTTCATTTTAATGTTAGTACTTTTAGTTATTAAAATAGTTATGATGCATATGGCTTAGATGACTCACGACTGGTGTTCGAGTCGTCCTGTCTGCCATCTAAGTTTGTCATTTAAGAATAGATTTGCATGAACTGGGCCAAGGCCTATATCTGGGTCTAATGAGTTGTGGAGGGGTTCATGACATGTATGATGTTTAATATGGTTGGAAGAGTTCAAGCCTTATTTGTTAGGCAGCAGCCTAATGATAACCAGGTATGAGTCTGTGACATGCAGTCCCCTTTCCACCCGCTGGGACGTCAGGTAATGGAAAACTCACTCTACGGCTCGGACTACTAGCAAACACTCTGACAGTTGCGGGGAGGATTTCCTCGAGCACGGGGAGTGACATAATTAGAGGACTGTGCGGTGGACTGTGTGCCGGAACGTCTATTGAGAAAGTTAACAGCACTCGGATGAGCTCAGAGAGGATTGTTTCGGGCACCGCAAAACTGATTTAAAGGTAGCCGAGTGGATGGGCGAGCGTTGTGACAGCTGGTAAGCCGGCTGGTTCCTGTAGCCTATGTTGGCTAACATAGGCTTGGTCCGATTTAGGGTGCGCACGATCGATCGATCTAATATTGGAGCATCGGAATCTGCATAGCATCCGATTCAACAGTGCAGCTCAACATGGCACCACTTGTTGGTGAGAAGCGATCGGCTGGGAACATAGGAGATCGGACCCAACCTCCTCAATTGATAGTGCAATGACGTCGTAGAACATGAGGCTCTTTTGTATATATACATGTGTAGATAGATCTTGTAGTAGTTCTCTCCTTAGAATTATTATCTACTACCATCAACCACATAGTTGCTCCAGCACCTGTCCTAGAATCCGTGACAAGCGTCGGCACTTAATACAAATGCAGAAACCTAAACTCCCCATAGGTACATCTGCCTGCTCTTAGGAATAGATACGGGCCACGTATTGGAGGAGAGCGCAGGTATAAATAAGCCCTTCTTTTACATACATATTTTCTCTTTAGACGAATTGTAAACTATTGATTGTGCATCTCAAGCCAACTTGAGAATTTCCCCAACTGTCACACGAGTCTTGATTTTTCGGAAGGCATATTGTTTGCTTTACCCTTAACTTCATGAACTAATCTGGACTTGAAAAGACGGATTACTTTATGAGCCACATTAGGGTCATGTTGTAAATACTCAAAGGCTCCGCTTACGTTTAAGCCATAGTGTTTCTACTTTGTTGGAGGCCTTAAATGGCTCACTAGGCGTCGTAATCTCACCTTCTTCTCGGAGCTTTTGCACAAGTATAAGATCTGTATGTTCTTTATGGGTGACAAAGTTTCCGTTATCGAAATTATTGTCAAGTTCTTCTACATAAATTAGGTTCACATCCTGGGACCTATTCTGAAGTCAATCACTTCCACAAGGAGTTTTGATATAGTCAACGTTACGAGGTTCGGGAAAAAATCCGTCACAGCTTGGCAGTAGTGGATTTGGCATCAGAGGCATGCAAGATGCATCTACACCATCTTGAACAATATCTTCAGGACACACATTGTAATCATTAGGTGGTTGCTTGGCATATTCATGTCTGTAGGGTTTGACTGAAGTTGATAGGAAGTTTTTTGGTCCTCCGGGCATCATCATCCTACAAGTCTCAGCTTCTGTTGAAATTGGCGCTACTTGGCAATGAAGAGGCGCATTAATACGGAGCGTAATAAGGTTCTATTATTACTAGCCACATTCATGACAAGTCATACATTGACCAGCTTCCCAATTATTTAGCATAAACAAGTGAATCGTGTCCTTCACTTAGATGTGGTAACTAGTTTAAATAGCGCTCTGATACTAAGTGGGTTTAATCAACAACTCTCCACTATAGTTTTCAGACTCTTCATGTTACAGCGTGTGGAGCTGAAATAGGATTTGCCGTCTGCTGAAGGTATCCGAGTAATGACTAGGCGAGTAAGTGCGAGACAATATAAACCAGTACGGTTAGGGGTGTTAAACTGATCGGGCGAGGCACAAAAGATTGGGACTGAAGAACGAGAGATCGAGAGGTCGAGACTGTGGCGGCTAGTAAGCCGGTAGATTGCTTGTAGCCTGTGATATTCATCTCATGCATACTCATTACCTCAGCGCTAAGATACGTTGGTGTTAAAAGTCTGGTACTGCCCGTGCACGAAATATCGTTGGTAACTAGCCCACACTTTAATAGTGGGAGCCGGACTAGAGGACAGAGACTAGTGTTTGAAATGTTGGAATCCTGTATATAAATAGGGCGTTGAGTGTAGCAGTAGTCTTGTTCTTCAGTTAGTAAATAAACTTACCTTTCGACATATGAACGCCCAAGCTTTATTTATCGGAACTGTTACAGAGACGAGTAGTATGATTATAGAGACTATGAGGATATAAGATTGAGAAGCTGAAGAACTACTTTAGAGTAACTCCAGCTTCCTTATGTATAACTAATTACGTGCTGGATGTAAGTGAGGCTTTGAAAGATTATGTCATGGTAAGTCCCTCCAACTCTAATTATCAGAGTTTTCTCGGATATCTTCTCATTGAACCTTTTTCTGAGAACCTTCTCCTTGAACTTTCTTCAAGGATGCCCGGCCATAACAGAAGATCTATAAAAATAATAAAACTTGGTTGGAAGCTTATGACAATAGTCCGTTACCCGTGATCAGGGAAAGGACCGAAAACAATGAAACCGCATGTTCAACCTTTGAATTTTGGCATGAAGCTCTCTATCATTCAGCGCCTTCTACGATGTCTAAGACAGATGAGCTCATACAAAACTCAGGTATCATCCAAAATACATCAAATAACTTTTACTGTGACGCCTGTATGTCTTCCAAATCAGTACATCAAAAGCCTTCTCTGTCGATTTTTAGAGCAAAATTCAAAGGCGAATATATTCATTCAGATCTTGCAGAGCCATTCCCTGTTCCATCTTATAGCAACGCTTTATACTACATAAGTTTCATAGATGATGCAACACAATGTGCAACTATCTGATCCCTAAAATACATATCTGATGCAGCGCAAGCCACTATAGATTTTATTACGGCCTTGGAAACACAGTACAATTGCAAAATCAAGTCACTTAGAACAGATAATGGCGGTGAATATGTCAATGAATCACTATACAAATATCTTGCTCAGAAGGGGATAGGTCATTATTTGACTCCTCCCTATTCCCCTGCATCAAATGGTGTAGTCGAAAGTCTCAACAGGTCGATCTCTGAAGGAATACAAGCAATGCTAAATACAGTTAAAGATAAACAGTTGTGGGCTGAGGCAGCGCAGACATTTATTTACACTAAAAATCGTACTACACATGGCTCTGTAATTAGACAGACCCCATATGAAGCTTTCCACAAGAGAAAAAAATCCATTTTACACCTTCAACCCTTTGGAAGAGAATGCTACTGTCAGGACTCGCGGACGGTGGACTAGGACGACGACGGAGAGTAGGACGAGGACGAAGACGAAGACGAGGACGACGACTAAGACTAATACAAGGATGAGAATGAGGACGAGGACTAAGATGAAGACGAGGACGAGGACGAAGATGAGGTCAAGAGAGTAAGTAAATTACAAGACAAGAAGCTACAGTACAAATACAGTCTCAGAGCTCCCTTAAGTACATGAGGGCAGTCACCATAACCAGTGATGCCATAGCCTACATCTGTATCATGGCAACTAACTGGTATCTTGGGTGGTAACTGTTGCTATTGCAACACTGTGACTATCGCAACGCATTAACTGTGATTTGAGTACACTCATGACACAGTTTACCAGGTGCTACACAACATTACAGGGTCAGTCCGTGACATAGCCCCTTCCTTAATTTCCTCGAGCTCCGGCGAGAGGTATTTACAGTAGAGTCTGGAATTTTATTGCTAGGCTTAGGTTCTGAAGGATTGAGTTGATGGAAGTCTTTAGCCAATTCTTTGAATCCATCTGCATGAGAAACGGGTATACTCCAATCATCTTCAGGGCCGTAACCTTTCCAACGGAAGAGGTGATGCAATTTGTTGTTAATCCACTGTGAACCAATTATTTTTTCAATTTCGTACTCGGGGTTAGAATCTTCGGCATCGAGAGTTGGCGGGGGTCCTGAGGCTTGACTATGTAGCGGGTCTCTGGCAACCGGAGAGAGAAGCAAAACGTGGAAGACAGGGTGCATTTTAGATGAGGAGGGAAGCTCTAACCTGAAAGTATATTTTCCTACAGGCTCAATAATCTTAAAAGGACCCCCGTTTTTATAATCTAATTTGCGACAAGGACGTAGGAGGCGAACATTATTATAGTTAAGCCAGACTAAATCTCCAGGTTGATAGTCCCTTGCAGCTGTCCTTGTCCTGTTAGCTTGGTCTTCATACTGGGCAGTGTGGAGCTCAATATTTTGAGTTATAAATTTCTCAATTTTTTGCATGTTAGATACAAGAATCTCAGTGTCATTTCTTTCAATTTTAATGGATGCGGGTGCTGGCGGACTAGACATTGGAGCAGAGAGTTCGGAACCAGACCGTGGATGCAGACCATATACGGCCAGAAATGGCAATGTGCCTGTCACTTGCGTATCATGGTTGTTTAGGGCAAATTCTGCAGATGGTAGGAAGCGTACCCAATCATTTTGCACGAAATTGACATTTGCTCTGAGATGTTGCTCAATGCGTGCGTTCATGCGTTCGGTTTGGCCGTCGGTTTGCGGGTGGAAAGCAGTTGGCAGTCGATGATCTAATTGCAGGAATTTACATGTCCATTTCCAAAATTCGGAGGTAAACTGACTACCGCGGTCGGAAGTGATGGTGTCTGGCAGAACAGGTACGCGGTACTACGTGCGGTCAAGTCGTTGCATGGGGTAACGTGGACCTGCTTAGTCATTCTGTCCACGACAACAAGCATGCTATTGAATTCGATTTCTTTAAAGTCTTTGCTTGTAGGTAAGTCAACAACAAAATCCATAGCAACATGGCGCCATCTTTCGTTTGCGACCGGAAGAGGGCATAGCAGTCCCTGAGCTCCTTCGCGATTGGGTTTGATTTGTGAGCAGGTGTGACAATTCCGAACAAATCTCTTTATTTGAACTAACATACCATGCCAGAAGAACTTATGTGCAATAACAGAATATGTTGCAGCTGCTCCATGATGCCCGGCTGCCAGCGGATCGTGATGCGCTTGAATAATTTCTAATGTTAAGGAATGATTTTGTTTGCCCTGTGGGACTAAAAAATTGGTCCTGTAAAACAAGAGACCATTACTAAATACGCACTCAGCAAGCGTGAAATTTTTGATTCTAGGCGCATTATGGTTCTTCAGGGCTTTTATCACAGCTACAATGGACTTGTCAGTAAAGTAACTTTGACGGATTTGTTCCAGAAATGTCAGAGGAGTTGTTGCATCTAAAATGTTTATCATGGATTTATCTGTGGGCTTAGAAGAGTGTAAGTTTTCTGTCTGCTCAACTGAAACATTAGCTAATAATTGGCTGTCTCCTATGCCAGGCATCAAATTATGCGGTTTAAGAACTTGTTGCTCAAGGAATTTTTGAAGATTTGGGTCCGGGGATCCGGATGGGCAAGACAACGCGTCGGCTGGTCCATTTTGGGAACCCGGTTGGTAACAAATCTTAAAATTGAACCGTGATAAGAACTCGCTCCATCTAGCCTGACGCCGGCTGAGTAGCCGAGACTTCATGAAATACTCCAGAGCTTTGTGATCTGTGATAACTTCTATGGGCTCAGGAGATCCTTCTAGCTCTAGACGCCACTCGAAGGCTTGCACAATTGCTAGAAGTTCCTTATTGTATATTTCGTAATTCGATTCTATCGGGTTCATTTTTCGAGAAAAGAATGCGACAGGTTTCCAACTACCGAGTTCATGAGGCTGAAGTAAAACTCCTCCAGTCCCTCGATCAGAAGTATCCGTTTCTAGACGAGCTGGACGCTCCAAATTGAAGTGAGAAAGCACCACCACTTCTCGAAATTTTTTCTTAATTAATTTGAATGCAGTGTCCTGTTCAACACTCCACAAAAAGGGTTTATCCTTCTTAAGGTAGTCAGCTAATGGCATAACAATAGATCCAAATCCTCGGATGAATCTCTGATTGTTAAGGTTATGAGTTAATTGGGAACATAGTTACTTGGAATGTGTCACAATGTTTGTTCAGATGGTTTGATACTTGGTAACTTGATTGCTGGCAGGTGTCCGATACTTTTCCGATGCTGTTCATGAGACAGAACATAGACTACTTATATACTCTAATATGACCCTTGTCATTGTCTACGCTCTCTCTCCTGACATACTGCCAACAGCATGCCTAGGTAAAACTCTGCAGCTCATGAGTCCATCTCTCATGAGAGGCATCTGCTGTTCCAGTGGCTGGCGCGCGCGGTCCGAGTACGCGTCGCTGCAATGCCTCAATCACTTACGTGTAATATCCCAGCTGAGCGATCCTGAACCTAGCTGTTCAGGAACGACAGCAATCCAGTCCATGGTTCGCGCCTGTGGCTTGTATACACAACACAGCGTCGCTCCAATCGTTCCCATACAATGTCTCAGCTCCGCAGTCCTTAGTCCATTACTCAGGAGCGGAAGCAGTTGTATAGTTCCGATAGTATGCTAGGTCTGCATGTACCTCTGAGCGCTATCTCGTAGTTGCCCGGCAATACCTAACCGCTTACGGCTAGCGTGTGTGATCAATAGACACATCAAGACGCCGCCCCAATCATTGCCCTGCAATGAATCAGCCCGGCGCTGATGAGTCCACTACTCAGGAGCGGAAGCAGTTGTATGGTTCTGGTAGTGCGCGAGGTCCGCATATACCTCTGGGCGCTATTCCGTAATTGTCCGGCAATATCTAACCGCTTATGGCTAGCACACGTGGTCAGTAGACCCTTCACGTTGCTACCCCAATTGTTGCCTTGCAATGACTCAATCCGGCGCTCCCAAGTCCGAGACTCAGGAGCGGCAGCGGTTGTATCCATGGTCAACGCATGACGTGCATATGCACCTGTCGGCGCAGAGCCGGTCATTGACGAGCGATATCACAACACCGATAGAAGTTAGTAAATCCAATAAATCGAGAAATTTCTATACTAGTTTCTCGGGTAGGCCAAGATTCAATGGCATCTAGCTTTCCTGGGTCCATTTTGATACCATCAGCAGTGATGATGAGACCGAGGAACTTGACTGATTGGACATGGAATGTGCATTTCTTTATATCAAACTGTAAATCTGTGTGACGGCTTGTGAGCCGATAAGTCCTGTAGCCTTCGATGGCTATCGAAGGCAACCTATATTCTCTATCACTCCAAGGATTATCAGCAGACGAAAACTGATACGAGATCGCCACTGAGGCTACGTAAAGGATAGTGCCAAGAGTATCGGAAGCGTTACCCGTGTGGCAGAACAAACCTTTAGTCAGTTTCATTGCCACTGTAAGTGTAGGCTAGATTTAGATACCTCTGGATGTGTATAAGTAGTAGAGTAGACTTGCAGGTAGTTTGCTTCTACATAGATGAATTATAGCTTTACCTTTCAATCATACAAATGCCCATTCGCTTTCTATATTTGAACTGTGACAACCTGCATGCTCAAGGCGACTGACAACTTGCTTCACATGACTGATATGCTCTTCTAAAAACTGGCTGAATATAAGAATGTCGTCAATATAAGCTGTGCAAAATTTGTCAAGATATTCTGTGAGGGTATCATTAATGTAATTTTGGAATGAGCTTGGCGCATTCTCCAACCCAAACGGCATTACTAGGTATTCATATAGGCCAAACCGTGTTCGAAAGGCAGTTAAGTAATCATCTCCTTTCGCAATACCCATTCGGTTGAATGCTGAGATGACATCTAGTTTGGAGAAATACTTGGCTTTTCCGAGCAGGGTTAGAGTCTCATTGTGTCAAACAGATTACCCTAAGCTTAAATGTTGTTTCATGATGTTTAAGTTGAGTAGTTTACAAGCAAGTAAACTGGGCTTATGCATCAAGGGCAATAACTTAGTCATGCAAATGTTACAATTAGCGACTAGACAGATGGCCAATTTTATACGCACAACTCCCTTGTTGTTTCACTCCTTCTATTGTCCATGATAATGTAACAGCCAATCTTAGACCCATGTATGGAACAGAGATTTGAGCAGTTTGTAATGGCAATCTAATATTCAGTCTACATTTGGAATTAGTAGGATACTCAAGATGTATATAGTACCTAGATAGATTCCTCATGGGAGAGAAAATCAATTCAATAAACTCTGAGAGAGATTCATATAAGTATAACTTTGCTTAACACATTGATTTGCGGGATGGGGTATCGGTTTTTAATTGTAAGGTCATTCAGAGCGCGATAATCTACGCAGAATCTGAGGCCACCTCCAGGTTTTTTGACAAATAAGATGGGAGATGATGCAGCGGATGAACTGGCCCTGATGAACCCTTTCTGTAGGTTTTCTTTGATATACTTCTGGAGAACTAAAAGTTCTTCTCGAGACATTCCATATAAGGGACCCCACGGTGCTTCAGAGCCTGGTTTTAAAATAATATGATGATCACTTGGCCTGTGAGGTGGTAGCTTATCAGCACTATCCTTTGAAAATACAGAGAGGTATTTGTGATACACCACTGGCAGAAACTTGGCCGGATCAACTTTTGGTTTCTCACTCAGTGTCTCGTTGATATCATCCATACTTATTGCTAGGATAGTATGATCTTTTCTGGCGGCGGACTTTTCAAATGATTTCAAGTCGCAACTTTCAATTTGTAGGGAAGGGATCGGAACTTTAGTCGCACACTTGGCAGTCTTTATTGCAGATATTTCTTCTGGGGCTAAAGCTTTCACTTTAGCTGGAAACTCAATTGAATGTGTCTTACAACTAGGATTATTAAAGAGAATTGTGTTCTCTGCCCAACATATTTTTGGATCGTGAAGTTGCAGCCAGGGAAGTCCAAGGACGAGATCAAATTGCGCTAGGGTAGTCACAAAGAGATAAATATTTTCAGTATGGCCATTTATGGTAAGTGAGGTCATAGCTAAATGAGTGATTTGACCTGCTGAGGATCCGGTTCTGTTGAAGACACATAGGGAGCGAGGCTGTTCTAAAAGTTTCAAATTAAGATTATTATTGCACGCAAACTGAGCATCAACAAATCCACAGGTAGAAGCGTCACTGTCAATTAGATCACGAGAAGTAATAGGTTTTGTTTCATAATTGTAAGTAGAGCAGTTAATTACAAAATGACGGGACTCCTTCCATGTGTTGGAAATATCGCGCATGTAATGGGCGCAATATTCATGGAACAAAAGTAGAAGTTGACTAAAAGAGTGTCATGTTCGGATTACAGCTAAAAGTGTGGGAAGTGTGCGCTACAAGTACAATTGTAAGCGACACAGAGCCTAAGCCACAGCATAAACGAGTGTGGCGCCATCTAGGCATAGAAAACCCCCAATAACCTCCTTGCGCCCACGCCATACAGCCGCTCATATGTCCAATAGGTAGCCTGAAGCGCTACTATATTACCTACTCCAACCTCTTAAATACACACGAGATCGTGTCGGGAACCTAGACGAAATGGAGGGCCCATACGTCCACAACACTCCATGTCTCCATTTCCAACATGTATTTATCCACAACACAGGTAAAATGATCATTGCAGTTTACGTGGACGACATAGTACTAATTGGAGGACAAGAGGAGCTCATCGAAGATTTAGTAAGCCACTTCAATGCCGAATTCAAGGTCAAGGATATGGGAACTCTTCACTGGCTACTTGGAATTCAGATTGAGTACTCTGATGTAGGAATCACTCTATCGCAGTCTGCTTACATAAATAGGATCCTTGAGAGGTTTTCGATGCAAGATTGCAATACAGTTTCTACGCCTATAGAGTGTAACCAACCACTAAAGGCATCGGAAAATGGAGAACCTAGGGCCAATGCTACTCTTTATCTACAAATAATCGGATCTATAATGTATATCATATCTGCCACTAGATCTGATCTTGCATATACAATCTCTCACCTCTCTCAATTTAACTCAGATCCATCAATCACTCACCTAAGTGCTGTCAAGCGAGTTGGAAGATATATCAAAGGGACAAAAGATGTCGGTTTGTTATACAAATTTGAATCTCCCCTGGCACTCAATGGATACTGTAACGCATCATACGGAAATTGTCTCGATACACGCAGAAGTTTCTCTGGTCATTTATTCCAACTTAGTCAATTCACAATCTGCTGGAAGTCTCGCAAACAACGTACCGTTGCTCACTCCACTTGTGAAGCTGAGTATATGGCATTGTCGGTTGCAACAAAACAATTCCTTTGGATTGTAAGAGGACTTAACCAAATATTGGATAAAAATAAACCTACTTCACTGTCAACTGATAACAATTCCGCTATTGATCTAGCACATAATCCGAAGCTCAATGATGCAACAAAGCATATTGATATTGCTTATCATTTCACTAGAGAGCGAGTTGAAGATGGAACGCTCATTTTACTACATATTCTGTCAGCGCAAAATCTTGCAGATATCTGACAAAAGGCCCACCTAAACCAAGAATTATCTGTCACGGGTCCTGGGCCAGCTAAGATACCCCCTGTAAAATAGCTTTCTATTACATACTCTCCTGCGCATCATAGAGCGACTCTTGTATTTTCATTAGTTTAGAGAATCAGAATAGACTTTGATTACTTTGTTCCATTGTACAGATCACGACCTCATTTCGTGACATATTCTGATTCTCTAAAATCATTTTATCCTCATCTAGCCACACCTGAGACGCCTCGCGGTACCGGCAACAACCTCAAGTTAACCCAACTTGAATCAAATTTCTGAGTCTTGATTACATTTTTTTTCAGCTTGCTACATCTCAGCCAGCACCCAAGTTGATTTCAATCATGTCACAAATCAACACTAACAATCAAACCGCAGAAGTCCCCAAGCCAATGATACAATGGCCGAAATGGTCGGGAAATTCTGCGGACTTTCTCGGTTTTCACATCAGCCTTCAAGGAGTAGCAGAAGAGCACACAAACAATAAATCTTATTGTTACTCGGTTTTCTCCCAATCTCTCCCCTCCGAAGCTCAGCGTCGAGTTGCACCGTGGATGAGAGCTCAGAAAAATCGAATGATTGGAGTAGGGAGAAGTTTAAATCCCATCTTGAAGAACTATTTGTCAATAGGGATGCAGCGACAAGAGCCCAAACCAAGATCAACGCCCTTTGCCAAGGACTGCGGCAAACATTTGCTAACTTCAGATCAGTTTTCGAGCAACTTTGCTCTGAAGCAGATCACCTTGCACCAGTTGGGGCATCAAAGGTAAATGCTATGAAGTGTGCGCTAGCTTCACACCTTCGTCAGGCAATAGCTTATCGTCAAGGAGTTTCGGAAACAAATTACAATAGCTTTGTCAGAGAGGTCCAAAGCCTTGCTAAAGAGCTGGAATCAATTCCTAGCTTCAGAGAAATTCGAGGTTCTGATAAAGAATTATTCTTAGTTGAACGCACATCACAAGCTACTCTGACTTCTATAGATAAAAACAAAGACATTTGCCAGCCAAACCAATCCTCAAGCAGAATAAGTCAGCCTGCAGCACTATTCAGTAAAGATGGCAATATCCAGATGGCTGATATAAGCTCGCTTCAAAGCCAAATCGACGCTCAGACTCAAGTAATTCTAGCAGTGCTTAAAGGAACAAGCTCGAAGGTTTCAGGTGGTCATAGTCGGACAAATGATGAGCGCCCATTTCCTCCAGAAGTTTCCAAAGCCGAAAGAAACCAACAAATTGACAACAACAGGTGTGAAAGGTGCGGTAAGTCTCCTTTTCACCAATGGGGGGATTGCCGCTATCGAAATATTCGAGAAAACCCAACGCCCAGAGGCTATAGTTCTACACGACGAGCTGGGGTAAATTCGATGAGTAAGGAGCCATCAAAAGGTGAATTTATTTCGGATTCGGAAAACTAGTTGCCTCTGAGAAAAGTCGTGTTCAGAGGCCAGTGGTATATGATTCATTTGGTGTAAATTTAAAGAAGGAGCCGTCGTTAAGGGAAATTCTAGTTGCGAAAAAGAGAATGGATAGCAAGCCATTTTTAATAGATACATTTATAAATGACCAATTCTTTCTCCCAGCTCTTTTTGACTAGGGCTGTCTCCCATATGCTGCTTTCAGCGAAAACATTGTACAGAAACATAAACTTCCACGCATTACAGTACAACAAAGAAATCTTCAGCTTGCCAAAAATGACAAGTCCCCCCATAAAATAAACCAAATAACATATGTCACCCTTGATATTAATGGTCGACGAGAACGGTTATGGAGATACGTCATTCAAGGCTTGCACTATGATTTAATACTTGGTAAGGGATGGGCAGAAAGAAATAATGTTGTGTACCAAGCAAAAAATCATACTCTTTATGTTAACAAGGGGAATAAGCAAGTAAAAATTCTTGAAAAGGGGTGGATGGAATGCAGAGATGTAGTGAATAGGACCAGGTATATCCGAGAAGGGAAGCTCATATCCGCACTTGTATTTTCCGCTTTCACGAAGAAGGCTCAAAACAGCCTGCAAGATCTCACTCTAGCATCAGTGTCAATTTTAGATATCAACAAAGCATTGCAAAAGCTTGACACGAAACGAGAAAAGCCTACCATTGAATCAGTGTTATGAATCTACTTATTGGCAGATTTTCGAAGCTGATAAGCTGCAGAGGCCGAGTCGATTTCGACGAAGACAAATTATTGAAGGTTCGAGGTTACAAAGTTACGAAAGTCGAAGGTGCAAAGGTCGAAGGTGCAAATGTCAAATGTGTGAAGGTATGAATGAAGGTAATCGAGGCTCGGATTATCAAAGTTACGAATTCATATGTTCAGATTATCATATTACCAATATATTGAGTTCCCAATAAGCAAATTATACAATAAACGTAAAAGTAACAAAATTGTTAGAACTAAAGAACAAATCCAAATCCTGTTGCCTCAGACCTAACCGAATTAGTAAGATAACCCCTGCATCACCACATCCAGATTAAATCTAAAAAATTCATAACAATCAGTTGGTAAAAAACTTCCCAAGCAGCTTGTTGGATTCGAAGGCATGTTCTTAGAGGACTAATCTTGTGAGCTACCTCCCCACCGAGCTGGTCATAACATAGAGATAAAGTTGGAGAGGGATGAAAGCGACAATGAAAAGAAACCGCCCTATGGGCCGCTCTATGAAATGTCAAAGGAAGAGTTATTGGTCCTTAGGAAAACTCTCGCTGATCTCCTTGACAAAGGCTGGATACGAGCAAGTTCTTCGCCAGCCAGCTCACCTGTGCTTTTTACAAGGAAGCCAGGGGGTGGCTTAAGGTTTTGTGTCGATTATCGGGGACTTAATGCAATTACAAAAAAAGATTGCTACCCGCTTCCACTTATAAGGGAGACACTACGTCAACTGTCCAAAGCTCGTTGGTTCACGAAAGTGGATGTACGCACTGCCTTTCATCGCCTGCGTATCAAGGAGGTAGATGAATGGAAAACTGCTTTTAGCTCACGTCAAGGCCTATTTGAATGGCTAGTTTGTCTCTTTGGATTATGCGGGGCACCAGCAACATTTCAACGTTTTATCAACAGCACCCTACAGGAGTTCTTAGATGTCTTTTGCTCAGCGTATGTTGATGATGTCATAATATACTCAGATAGAGACCTAGAAGACCACTTTGAAAAGGTATCAAAAGTATTAAATTCACTAAAGACAGCAGGGCTTCGGCTTGATCGAGAGAAATGCGCTTTTGGGGTGACAAAGATAAGATACTTAGGCTTTATCATTGAAGCGGTAGTAGGTGTTAAAGTAGATCCAGATAAAGTGCTAGCAATTTCTGATTGGGAGGAGCCAAATAACGTGTCCGAAGTGCGATCTTTCATCGGATTTTCCAATTTTTACCGAGAATTCATCCCTCGCTTCTCTTCAGTCTGCGAGCCGCTTAATAACCTTACTAAACAAGGTGTACTTTGGCAATGGGGCAAGCCTCAAAAGGATGTATTTGAGCGGCTGAAACAACTACTGATAAGCACACCAGTACTTTCAATGTTTGATCCGGAAGCTGAAATCATTTTAGAAGCAGACTCATCAGGATATGCTGTAGGAGGAGTCTTATTGCAAGTAGATGGAAAATGTCGCCTTCGACCAGTAGGCTTCTTTTCCAGAAAATTGTTGCCAGCTGATGCAAATTACGAAATCTATGACAAAGAAATACTATCAATAATTGCAACCATGAGGCACTTTAGAGGAGAGCTTAGAAGCATTAACAAGCCTTTTATTATTTTATCTGATCATCAAAACCTACAGCATTTTATGACAACACGCCAGCTATCAGAACGCCAAGCTCGATGGGCCGAAGAGCTAGTAGGTTATAATTTCAATATAAAATTTAGGCCCGGTTCTGATTCAGCAAAACCTGATATTCTCTCAATGAAAGCTGAGTTTAAGCCAAAGAATGCAAATGATGAAATTTCCCGAAAAAGAGAATTCCAACTTTTAAAAGACAGCTGATTATTGTGTAAATCACAAAAAGATGGTTTGTTGTTATCCCTAAGTTTCTCAGCAGTAGTCACGAGGCAACAAGCCAGATCTCATGAAGTAGCTACAAATAAGGCCCTATTTGAACTCCCCAAGGAACCAACAAGGTTCTCCAATTCCACTAACAGCCCACCAAAATGAATTAAATTGTTTGAGGAGTCAGAGCTTCAGAAACTTTGGAATCAAGTAGTTGAAAAAGATTCTTCTTTCCATGAAGTTTATACGAGTCTAGAAAGGGGTGATCGTTTGTTGCCACAATCTGTTGGGTCTTCAATGCAAATCATGGACTGTTCTTTTGATGATAAGCATGCTTAAGTTTACAGAGATGCCCTATGGGTTCCAAATTGAGAACCTCTTCAAACCGCTCTAATTCAAAAGGTGCACGGCTCCCATATGACAGGACATCCGGGCAGGGAATAACACTTTCTATACTTTCACAAAGCTTCTTTTGGCCCCAGCAGTACAAAGACGTTCGGAGGTTTGTGAGAAACTGTCATGTCTGCGGAAGATCAAAAGTTTGGAGACAGTCATCTTGTGGTTTGCTCCGGCCACTTCCCATACCGGAGCGATTCCACAGCGAGCTGGCCATAGATTTCATGACTGATCTACCGGTGACTGATAAAAAAGAGAAATTCCTTATGGCTATACTTGATAGACTTCTTGGTAGTGCGACTTTGGAAGCTATGGAAACTATGGAAGCCGAAGCTTGTGCAGACAAATTTATTTTAAGCCACTGGCATACCACGGCTTTCCCAACTCCCTAACTTCAGATCGAGGGTCAAACTGGGCCGGTCATTTTTGGAAAAGGCTATGTCAACGTGTGGGCATCCAACAGCGTCTATCAAAAGCATTTCATCCCCAGACGGATGGAGGAACCGAGAGAATGAATCAAGAAGTACTAACGTACCTTCGATCTTATATCTCCTATGTGCAAGACAATTGGGCAAAGCTTCCTCCGCCAGCAATGGTCGCAATAAACAATAGAACTAGCTCAAAAACTGGCTTCAGTCCCTTCTTTCTGACCCATGGCTACCATCTGGAACCTATTCGGCGCCGATCAACACTGTTAAGCTAAGGTACAAATCCCAATGTAAGGGCTGACGCCTTCATAAATCGCCTCCACAACGGTCAAGAAATTGCGAAAGCTGCAATGAAAACTGCCCAGCAGATAATGGAGCACAATGCCAACAGGGGACGAAGGCCTGCCGAAAAGTTAAAGGTCGGGGATAAAGTCTGGCTAAACTTAACAAATGTCACTACTCCGCAACAAAAAAAAAGTTATCATGGATAAATGCCAAATACAAAATAACGCGGGAGGCAGCACCTGACGTCTATGAACTAGATGTGCCAAGTAATATCCATCCCAGATTTTTTGTAAACCTACTCCCTTGGGACTCTGATGATCCATTGCCTTCTCAAGCCACTGACAACAGTTAACCTCCTCCACTATTAGACGGAAAACATCCCCTCTATGGAGTAGAAAGAGTCCTCAGAGCCCAATCTTTCAGAGGGAAAATATTTGTCTGCATGAAATGGATAGGTTACAAGGAGACGACCTGGGAACCCCGAGAAAATTTAGTTCTTACTGATGCCTTTAAGAGTTTCATTGGCAAATATGGAGATGGAGATGATGTTGGTGACTCCAATGCGGGTAGCTATACAGGTTCAAGGAGCAAAAAGAAGCCATTGCTACACCAATAGTTATAAATACACCCGGGATGAGAGAGGTGATGTCACGGGTCCTGGGCCAGCTAAGATACCCCCTGTAAAATAGCTTTCTATTACATACTCTCCTGCGCATCATAGAGCGACTCTTGTATTTTCATTACTTTAGAGAATCAGAATAGACTTTGACTACTTCGTTTCATTGTACAGATCACGACCTCATTTCGTGACATTATGCACTGGTGTACCAGCATCTTCGGCACAAAGTGAGAAGGGGTGTTGAAATTGGCGCTACTTATCAATGAAGAGACGCATTTAATACGGAACATAATAAGGTTCGAATAATACTAGGATGTTCATGACAGCTCATACATTGACCAGCCTCCCAATTATTTAGCATTAACAAGTGAATTGTATCCTTCACTTAGATGTAGTAATTAGTTTAAATAGCGCTCTGATACTAAGTGGGTTTAATCAACAACTCTCCACTATAGTTTTCAGACTCTTCAATCTCCAAACTTGCTTCACTAGGTGATATTAAATACAAGCCTAACAGCTTACGCTTCTCTATACATCTTCCATTACAACAAGAGTCTCATAGTGTGAAGCTGAGCTCGATTGTAATAGATCTTTTCCTCAGCATAAATATAAGCAGCCCAACTAGGGATGTTCTTAGGCTCTCTATTAAGGTTTGCCCGTTATTTGAGCTTAGGTGAATACCTAAGAGTATTGTTGAGATTATTTACAACAAGGCTGCATGGAGAGGGATAGATGAAGCTGAACAAGGCAGCACTTCAGTCTCTTAAGGATAGCAAAGGTAAAATTGTCAAAATGACAGGGGTTGGATCCCTGTGCATATCAATAAGATTGTTTTGGTCTTAATGCAAGCCCATATCTAGTTTACTGACTAGTTATGCAAGCAGGAGTACTATCCAATGACACACTGTGGAAGTCTAAATCATGGGTATGGGTTTCAACTCTGGGAAAAGTAAAATGGTCCTCATTTAAAATATAAAATTAAAAATTTCAAAAGATATTCTCTAAAAATACACATCTATTTCAAAAATTATTGCTTTATATTACAAAAATCTACAACGAAGCCCTCAGTATGGCACGCAACTAAAATGAAAGCGTACTACATGTTATGTGTTAGTCTTCATCCTAATACTTTGTGTACCATCCATTTGCCTTTATGTTATATTAACTAGGCTATATAGGAGCAGGACGATGGATACTCTTGGGGGAGTTATGCTCACAGTAGGTCTCTATAATCGCTGTTGCGTGTGTTCTCGTGATATGTAAGACTTGACTCTATATTGTTGTATAAAGGAAACTTGGTTACAAATGAATGAACGGAGTTTGAGACCTCCTTATATCCAGCTCCACACTTACTGTGTTGTTCACAGCCTAGTGCTAGAAAATTCTCTTGTGATATCATTTCTCTCCTACGAGAAAGGACCATCTCATTCTCCCTCAGTCCATCAGTCTCTTGCTGATTCCATTATCCCTATTCTATTGAGTTCTAATTTTTCCATAACACCCACACATGCATTACACACTAAACACCCCACGGTTTTGTTTCACAGTCACGTGCATAACACCTTATCACAGCTACACATCTTTTGTGCATGCTTCCAACTAGTGACAATAGCTCCTCAGAAGGTATAGAGTCCCATGCAGCCTGCAGCAATTTTTTCAACATGGCAGAGTGCGCAAGCCTGACCCCATTTATGTCACAGTAGTAGAATGGTAGTTGGCGTGGTTTGAGATTAAGCAATAACTGAGCATCTAAAGACCTTCGTGTAGCTAGATAGTCTCTTCCCTACTTATCGCACAACTCAGTTATAATATTTACCTCGTTCTTCGTACCCTCGCCCTGTGACATTTTGTGCGATCTCTTTTTACACCCAGTTGCATATTCCAGCCTGAAGATTTTTGTTTTCAACATAATACAGCAAATTTTCGTGCCCAGATCCGCCCGTTTTGCGACCTGGTGAATATATTTGTTACAAATATCTGAATCAGTAGAAAGTCACAAAATTTACTCGATACCCAGCTTGCAATCAGAAAATCTCCAAGGCTGTTTTTCACTTTCTGCTTCTTGCTTCCAGCTTTACATTAAAAACAAAATATAACCTCTCCACCGCAAATTTTCAAGATGACTACCACAAATATTGAATTTGGTCAGAGAATGAGCAAATCTTTTACTTCTTGGTTCCCAAATTTGTCTGGAGTTCTCACCGAACACAATTTTACTGTGACAGGCTGTGCCCGGATTGGGACTGGTCACTAGGACCACTCCGTCTCCAAGGTAAGGTAGTGGCAAAGCAACGCTCCTGGATAGACGAAAGGGGACTTTAAGGGGGTATTAAAGGGGGTACGTGCCAGATGGGGGAGTACGATACAAGGAAGAGAGCCAGGGAGAAAGGATGATTCTCAGGGGCCAAGGAATATAGCCGGGAGAAAGGACGATTCTCAGGGGCCAAGGAATATAGCCGGGAGAAAGGACGATTCTCAGGGGCCAAGGAAGAGAGCCGGAAGAAAGGATTAATTCTTGTTGAAAGTCATGCGATAAATCTGTAATTTTATCACGTGTCTCGCTTAGAATTCCACACTTTCCGTAATTGTGAAGTGTGTAGATAATTGTAAGAACAAGAAAAGGAGCACCAATAGTTGTAGTTATAATACACACAATAAATTATATATATATTTATATTATAAGGAATCTGATTTCGAGAGCAAGTATCCACACGCAGCTGAATATATAGCTGGTATTGTCACGGACGAGGACGAAGACGGAGACGGAGACTAGGACGAGGACGAGGACGAAGACGAAGACGGAGACTAGGACGAGGACGAGGACGAAGACGAAGACAGAGGCTGATAATGAGGACGAGATATTTAGATTAATAATTAGATTCTAAAACATGAGTAATTTACAAGACAAAAAGCTACAGTACACATCCAGTCCTAGAGCTTCCTTAAGTACACGAGCTTCAATACTATAACCAAGGGTGTAGTAGTTTACAGCCATAACACAGTAACTAACTAGTACTCTAAATGGCAACTGTTGCTATCACAACACTGTAACCATTACAATACCTAAATTGTGTTATTGTATGCACGTCATAACTCGGTTGCCTGGGTGCGACACGACATCCCAGTGATGGTTTGTGACAGGTATGCAGTATACTCTTAACTCCACTGTCGCATAAATAACAACAATTCTCATATGGCTAAAGGGGGAAATTAATACTAGCGTACGCGAAAGACATAAAGGACAGGATACAATACGGTGGTTTAGCTTTCCCCAAGGAAAAATTATTCATTTCCATTGTGTTAAAAACTTCAAGTACTTCTGATTTCCTTAAACCATTACATTTACTCACACTCTTGCAAACAGGCCATTTTCGCCCTCAAAACTAGCAGAAATCTTGAATGTACTCCCAAATCCCAACTTGGATGACAATGCAAAGGCAATTTTTGCCATGCTTCTTGCATTCAAATACGGATCTGAGAAGCTTAGCCTGAAATCAAGTGAAAATGAGATGGCATACAATGAAGAGCGCTCGCGGAATGTTAGGGCACGTAATGGCTGCGTAACTGCAGAAAATGAAAAAGATGTTCTTTGCGCACAACTTGAAACAGAAAGAGCTTGTTGTGCTGACTCGGTTGAGTTGTTAGGAGACAGGGGAACGGAGGATGGGCTGCTGGATTAGGAAAGGGTGGAAAATACAGGCTGGTGCACAGACGCTGTTCATGTACTCTACAATCTCTTCACCTGCCGAGTTTAGTGAATTAATCTATCCAACATAATATCATACTTCACATCATCCATTAGATGATATTATCAATCGTCGGGATGCACATCTAGCATCACCTTCATAGATCACCATTGTCAGTAAGAGTTCACATTTGATACCAACTGACACCCATTTGGCCACAGTGATACGCACTCAGTGTCCATCGTGCCATTACCCAGCGTGAGCGCGCCATCTCCGCGACTCACCATTGCACATGAGCCCGTGTAATTCCACCGACGGACAGCAGAGACATAATTGCTATATACCTCACAGCTCATAACCACAACAGAGCTACATTATCAAGTACTCGTGTTGAGTTATCGGATTCTCTAGGAAAGAAACTTGCAGCAGAAACTCAGCTCCAACTTGCCTTGCTTCAAAATGCCCAAAGCCGCGCCACAGGAGAAGGAATATGCTGTAAAGGTAAGAGCTTACGGAGGTTAATTGGCAGAAGGTTTACGGATGTTTATTGATGAATCAATGTGAACTGCTAATATATTTGATATTCAGAACTTTGAGGATTTAGGAGGTAGAAAGCGCTAATTATATACACATCTGAGGTGGCTTGACTCTCGCCTCATTTACCCAAAATAGTATCACGGAATATTCTAGTCTCCTCCATCTGGCAGTACAATCTAGAAATACTTTCTATACACTGCTCCATTGTTTCTCTACTCATCATGGAGCCACCTGGTAAGTTCTTCCTTCTGTAAGGGCTAGAAGTAGAATTGTATCCGGATTGTACTGTGTGCTGTGTATAGAAGATCTTAAACTAAAGAAAGAAGATGGAAGAGGAAAAGTCTTCCTTATATACATTGAAAGGTGGTCTGTGCTGTTACCAGACTATACCAAAATAGAGCAACTTAATAGTCACCTGATTGGTATCAGCTCAGATCAGTCACACAAGCCCAAGCCTTGGCTGCCTTAGGCTCTAGCCTATGACACCTTCACCCTCAGTGATCATTACCCATGTGCATCGTAAACCTACGCATCACCAGCACAACAGAATAGCTGCCCAAGCTCCAACTGCCCGCCGAACTCAGAAAGATCCAAATAAATTCACGGCATCAAGCAACAAGAAAAATCCTGTCCAGCGCCAAGAGAAATACGAGAAATTCAAGACCCAAGTACAAGGAATAATCTCTATTGACTTTGCATGTTTCCTCACTGAAGCCTCAAAAATATTGTATATATGTGGCTTAATGGATGACCATGCTTGGGATGCAGTTTGTGATGGCCACAAGTCTATTACTGCTAATTTGAATGATCCCTCAAAATGGCAGTGGCAGAATGAGAATGCGCTCTGGACCGATCTTGATAGCCAATATATCCTATTTAATTCTGCAACGCTTGCAAGAAATACGCTGGATAGTTATTCCCAAGACAGCCCGAGTAACGGCACTATACCATACAGTGAATGGAAAGCTGAGTTTATTGGGCTTTCTAACCACGCAAAGTTAGGTCCACGAGAAAAAGTCGAAAAATGGCGTAGATTTATTGGCATTGATATTAAAAAGATATTCAGGTCACAGATAGACAATCCGGGCAGTGATGGTTTTGTCGGATGGGTCTCTAGTATTATAAGATGAGGTTACCTAGGAGTTCAATACTGACTTTGCTACTCGTATGTAAATGGAGTATGGTCTATAAATACTGCGCTTGTAGATAGTTGATTGTAGATACTAGCAAAGCTGCTGCGGCACGGCCTTGTACGAAATGGCGATATAAGCCATTCGCCTTGCGACTAGTCTCTTAAGAGCCTTGCCGAGAGAGGAGAGTAGTGCAATGGGCCTCCATCCTTAAGCTGTACTGAGATTTCGGCTAGGCTTGGGGAGAAGAATCACTTCGGCAAGCTTGAATGCCTTCGGGAAGTGGTTCAATCGAAGTGAGCCCTCAAAGAGTACTCTCACTGCTTGTCCAATTGAAGGCCAGGCTGTCCTAAGAAGACGAACAGAAATTGCTTCTGCTCCAGGGGCTTTGTTCTAGCAGGCCGTTGTGACCCACTTGGCTTCTTTGTCTGTGACGCTTGAGACCCATGGAAGGTTTCCGAGTCCCGGCTCGAGGTTCTCAGCTTCGACGTCGTTTTGGCTGATGAACCGACCGAGAAGAAGGTCGCGCAGTAGAAGTGCATGCTTTCCTGGGTCCAAAATAAAGTCATCGGGAGTTTGAAGTGGTGGAGCAGCGGATGTAGGTCGCGGCTTTGCCCAGCGTGCCATCGGATACATGTCGACGTCGGTTATGGCTTCGGAGAACTTTCGCCGCCAGTATTGGCGTTTCGCACTTTTGACTATGTGGCCGAAGGCCATTCTGCTCTCTTCGTCCCTGAATATCTTGTATTTGCGTTTGGCTTGTGCGCACTCTATCTTTTACCAAGGTGCCGTCCTACTCTTCTTCGCACTCCCGCGTCTTCCGGTAGCCCTAATTGCATCGCTAATGGTTCGGACCAGCTTATCAGCGAGGTTTTCTACCGCGCTTATTAAGTCCAATGGCTTTAACCCTATTCCATGAGCCCCTCTACCAAGCACCTTGGCGAAATCTTCGAGGGCGTTGTCTGTCACTCGCACCGGTTGGCCAGTTTTGATAACAGCTCTGGCTTCTGAGTTCGGGCGGGGAACTTCTCCTGCAAGAGTTCTGTGATCCAATGTCGAGTCAAGCTCTATCGAAATATCTGCAAGGGCACCAGCGCTAGACCAGACTAGGTCGAGTGTATTTCTTTCACGGATCCGTAATTAGAATTTTAATACTAATTTTAATTCGTGATAAGATGAAGGGGTAGTTAATTAAAGACATCAATTTAATAATAGCTTCCCCTATACAATTAGTCGTGTAAAAAGTCATGTAAGGATATGCAAGAGAGTCATGAAGAGAAGGACAAGAACACAGCCATTAATGCGAAGATATTGGCAAGAATTGATTACGATTAATTCCGGTTGGCAAAGGCTTCTACTCTTGTATATAATAGTTCGGCGTGAGAGAGATTTACTCCTCACGCAACGTCTTCTTTATTTACCCTTTACAATACATTTGTTTACCCATCTCTTCTTCGGGAAGACCATTTATCCATTGCTCAGTTCTTCATCAGCAAGACCCACGTGTAACACCTACTGCAACTAGTTGCCCATTCATCTCTTCCTAGAGAAGACCTGTCATTCCTTTGACCCATTTAGAACCTTCAATTACCACCTAGATCTTTACTAGGCTATACAACGCACCCCGTGGAACACTATCAAACCCTCATCCCCGAGAATTTCCGAGATCGTGTGTCGGGACGCCCGGTGTAGAAGACAGGTCCATTCCATGCTCAAAAATCCATCCGGTGAGCACCTGGCCGTCGCCATGCAGCCTATTAGCCATTGGCTGCCAGTCAGGGTGAACGGAATTGAAGTCTCCGCCAATAACTGTAGTGCCCAGATAGAGCCCATGACAGCAGCGGCAAAAGGTCTGCTCCAGGAGCGCGGTAGACGGAGACAAATGTGACTCCTTATGCTGTTACTGCGGTGAGATCCGGTGATGCTTCGTAGATTGCTTGCTGTTGGCCATTGATCACTTTTCGCGTGTAGATGAGGGAGTGTGGCCTTGAAGAGTTTGCAGCAACACGGGGAGGCACATGCCTATCGAATCCGGGATGCAGCTTGGTGAGCCAGAAGCCGTCCTTACATTGGGTCCAGGGTTCCTGGATAAGTAGGACATCGGTTCCTGAATCCCAAGCGGATTGCAGCATGATGTCTGTAGCCGGGTCTCCTCTGCCCAGATTAACGCAGATGAACGATATTGTTGTTGCCGTTTTTTGAAGCACGGTTGGGTTGTGGTTGTTGTAATTAAGGCAGCAACATGACTGCAGTAGACAAATAGTACATATTAGAATAATATGCACTGGCACCATGAGATATGATTAACCCATATCATCACTCACTGGCATGAACAGTGATTAGCCAATAGATGCCTGACAGCATACATTGGCTTCATGATCTCCAACAACCTTCCCATTTAGGTTGGATTAGGAAGTATGTTGGAGTTCACACTAGTGTGAGGAAAACCCCGCTTTGATGTATAGAGAGACTTCTTGCCACATATATAGAATATAGCAATTTAATCACAATTAACTATCCATTAAACATCAGTAGACTTCGTCGTACATTAAACAAACTCATCATAACCCTAATTTATCCTCATACTTGGTCTGTCATTCTTACAATTTCCGGAACCATTCTAATTGTGGTCTCTTACAGGCATTGAGCAAGGTTTGTATTTTCGATTTCGGCAGTAGCCTCTGTGGCTTTCTGCTTTGCTTCCATCTCTCTGATCGAAGCGTTCCGTTCATTTTGACCTTGTTCGCGAATTACCGCCAGCTGGTCTTTTGTGAGCTGTACTGTTTTGCCACCAAGCTGCGTCGGCCTTGCCATGCAGATAGGCTCGACGGTAGAGTGTGGTCCATGGCAGTTGATGCATCTCGGGATAGCCTGTTTGCAATCGGTGGCCTTGTGCTCGATAGAGCTGCATCGTGAACAGCGTTCCGCTCGCGAGCAGATCTTTGTAGGGTGATGTCCCCAACATCGGTTGCATTGAGCAATTTTTGGCTTGCGCAAAAGTTCGTGGAGCCGACCACTTTCTTCAAATAGTCGTTCACCAAGCTTTGGTTTCCTGTCGCATAATGTAGAGCCCAGTCTGTAGATGGCCTTGCCGTGCTAGTCGCAATAGCGCGAGCAGATAATGCTCTGATGCCAGTTTTGAGGGTGGCTTCTTCGATCACCATTTCTGGTGTGACTGGCACTGGTCCCTCGAGGGTATATAGCCTGTCTGGAATATTGGGTGCAAGCGCTGATATCCAATTGGACGCGGCTTCTAACTTCATTTCAGAGCTGTCTAGGGTATTCGCTCCTGTCAGTAGCGCGCTTCTTGCTCCTTCCCTGTCAGCTTGTATGGCAAATCCAGAATTCACGACAGTGACTTGTCTGATTGATGAGTTGGCCAGGCGTAGTTTACTAGCCAGGCTTATTTTTATGAAATGTGGGGACATGCGTCTCCACGGGTGATCGGGTTTGAGCCGTAAGAATACGCGCCCGTCAGCTTTTTCCTGCATCACTGCTGATGTTTTGGGTTTCGATGTGGGCATGTGGCTAGTGGTTGTTTTTGTGGTAGCTGTGGTTGCTGACTTAGTCTTTTTTCGCACCACCTCTGTCCAGGATCTCTCGGGAGTCTGGTTGGTGGTTTGTTCTGTCCCATGGGTAGGGCTTGGTGTTGCAGAAGCATTTGGTGGTGTGGCTGCTCCTAGTCTCGTGTTTTCCCTGGCAAGGATCTGTACAGGACGCACAACGCTCGCAATAGTTTTATTCCTTGACTCTTTAGCTGTCTCAAGGCGAGGTTTGATGATGTGGCCACTAGCAGCTTGAGCTGGTGCTGTGGCTTTGGGGGTGGCTGAATTGCCCCGCAGAATTTCTGTAATCCGGCTTTGAAGAGCCAAACCGGTGAGTTCGATGGCTTACCGGAACTCTTCGTCTGTTGTCGATTCGAGCAGGTTGCAGTACCCGCTGACAATGCGCTCTGCTTCCGCAAAACGTTCCTGGAAAGCCCTCGTTTGTTCGGCGAGAAAGTTGGTCATGTTGACGGCCGTGGAGTTTGGGCTCGGGTTTGTAGAGTGCTGTTGACTCGCGCAGCAGACTGAGTCTGGTGTGGTGTTGTGTGGTGTAGGCGGTAGTGTGTATGGTGGATTGTTGAGATCTATTTCGACGTCCTGGCGCGTCGCGTGTTGGGTGGGGAGAGGTGGCCAGAAGCCAGCCTCTGCAGAGGACTGGGGCGGCATAGGTGATTGAGAAATTGAAGTGGTAGTAAGGTGTCGTAAATGGAATGCAATATTGTCACTTTGGATTGCGAAAAATTGTGTCTGTTGTTGTTGTTTTATTCAAGTCCTAAGCTAAAGCTCCAAATCCACTATGAGTACAGGACCGGTGTTCACAGCAAGAACTACATCTAAGACATACCCAGCTTGATTCCACCGCATGAACCACCACAAAACCAGCAGTAAGTTAAAAATATGCGCCGACGCGAACTCCTTTTCCCAAAATTGACAAAAGAAAAAGATAAATTGTAAATAAGTTAGAATGGGAAGCAATACTCCTCGCCTCGATTCCCATTTTGTCAGGTTTTGTTTCCTGACAATTTATATTCGATCTCCACTGAGAGTAGGAGATGGATGCACAGGAGAATACCCAAAACAATTGGTATCCTGCGCAAATTGTTTGAAGCTCTCGAAGCACTTAGGCCCGAGTAGCTTGTGTAAGAAGGCATTGTGTGACAATGATCCTCTGATTCGACGCGTGATATTTGCGTTGAGTCGACAATGTATGAAGTGGGTAGGGGTGGTTTCCTCCCCACAGATGCACTCTGTGATAGCGTGCGGATTGTTGAAGCGACAATGCTACGCCGCGAAATTGCCGTGGCCCGTACGGGCTGCAGTGAGATGTCGTAACTGTAGCCTGGAAAGCCCCAGTTCTGGTGGTTTACGACGGCGCATAAGCAGATCTAGCTCACAATACCACGACGGGCAAGTTTCATTCCACCAGCTGTCGAGCAAAGTCTGTTGCTGTCAATGCAATTTTTAGTGTAAAAATGCTGTCGTGGTGGTTGCTGGCTCAGTTTCAACACCTGGAAGCGTTCGTAGGGCGGATTTGGCCGCTGCGTCTGCTTCCTCATTTCCATGTAGTCCCGAATGTCCTGGTACCCACTTTATTCTTACCTGAGCTAGCCCAGATAGTTCGCGAAACTTACGTACTTCTTCGTGGCTGGTTGAGGACCTGCTCGTGCTCAGTGCGTTTATTGCATGTCGACTATCCATCAACACATTAATACACTGCGTCGTTCCCTTCGCCTGGTATTCCTTCCCTCTTAGGTGACCTAACGCTGCTTTAAGAGCTTCCTGTGCCCCCGTAATCTCTGCACCTAAAGCCTCTCCACCGTGCTTTATGCCACTTCCTTTTTGAAAAGTTTTCCCATCCAGCTTTAGGAAAAACCCCCAAGCTAAGCGTCCCTTTCCCTCCGATGCTCCGCCCGAGTAAGCACAGATTTCTGACTTTGGCACATTAGTGATCCAAAGTTTACAGGCTTCTACTTGGTCTTTTCTCGAACCAAACTTCGAACCCGGCCGCAATTGATAAAATGGTGAGGCAAGAGGTTCCGCGGCCTCTGCCTCTAGTAGCTGTCTATAAGCACGCTGAGCCCGTGACACTTGAATTTCAGGACGCTCAGATTTTCGATTGTACTTCTTATATTTTCGCGTACCGAAATTTGGGCAAACTGCAGCACGGATCCTGAGCGGATGGCGGTCGTCAAGTGTTTGCATTCTGGCAGAGAGGCGAAGCCGGTTTCCTTCGGGAATGATTTTCCCGGTTGGTATTCCTCCTTCCCTATGTAGTACGGCGTCGGGGGCTGTCCTCATTACTGGTAGTGCTGACCTAAGACCCATTAAGACAGCCTTATCAATCATACTACATAGGCCAGCAGTGGGAGGTGTCACCATCCCTCGTACTGTTGGGCGTCTAAGGCCAGGCCACCAGACGTCAGCTCCGTACGTTGCAATTGGGACGATACATGTGTTGATTGCTTTAACCAACGCCCCAGGAGCGGCTCCTCGGTAGGCTGTATTGAAGCGACGCATGTGCTGTGCAATTTTCAACGCTTTGCCACACCAAGTTGTGACGTGGTGTTTGAAGTTTAGTAGAGGATCGAGGTACACACCAAGCCAGCGGACATTTTGCGACGGCTTTATGAGGGTTCTGTTGACATAAATTCCAATCGATGTTTCGCGGTATCGTCCGGGGAACTGTACGACTTCGGACTTGTCTGTATCAAAAGCGACGGCATTATTTCGAGCCCAGTCTAGTACGTTATTGACCTCGTCCTGTGCTGCAGCTGCAGACTCTGCAATCGTCCGGCCAAATCCAAGGATAGCGATATTGTCAGCGTAGCTAAACCTCAGACCCGGGGTTCCACTTCGCATGGGATCTGCCATATATAGAAGGAAGAGAAGTGGCGAAATTGGTCAGCCCTGTGGAACTCCGCACACTAGCTCTCTCTTGGCAGTGACTCCCCCAGAGTATTGCACTTGAACCATCCGATTGGCGAGGAAGGAGCTAGTCCGTTTGAGAATAAATTCCGGCCATCCCTGCTCCTGCATCCTCCTCACTTATCGATTATGGAGTACCGCGTCGAATGCTCCTTGAACGTCCAACGTTACAAAAGTAGCTGCCCATCCTTGTGAATTTGCCTCTTCGATGTCGTGGACCACACATGAGACTAGATCCGTTACTGAGCGCTTCGGCAGTGCACCAAACTGTTGCTGGCCGACTACATCATGGATAACTGCAAGGTGTGCCATCCGCTTAGCTAAGAGCCTTTCTAACCCTTTTCCCAAGCATGAGAGAAGAGCGATTGGTCTCCAACCTTTGATTGTTGTTGGGTCTCTATTGTTCTTTTGAAGGAGGACAACTTCAGCTTATTTGAAACACTGCGGATGGGTGCCAAGCAGAATGTAAGCTCGGAACAGTTGGGATATCCAAGGCTCGATTGTATTCCAACATGCCTCCAGCAGGTTTACGGAGACTCCGTCTGCTCCTGGGGCCGTATCTCCGCAACCAATGGTACAGGCTCGGACTTCTTCATCTGATACGTCCTCTTCCCATGGTATCCGACTGCTGCTCGTAACTGTACATGGTGACAAGTCGTCTGACGCCTGAAATCGTGCCAGGAGGGAGTCGCGAAGGATCGTGGCCCGTTTTAATGGATCTGTTATCAACGTCCCATTATGATTCAGTGGCGGAGGGATACTAGCCTGTCTAGGGTTATCCATTCTCATTAGCTTGAATACATCAGTCGGTGTAGTAATTGATTCGACCTGTTGGGTTTTGAACTCCTTTTTCGAGGTCTTCACAACTGATCGGAGCTTTTTCGCGCTGAGTGCCCGTTGACTGGGAGTTATCGCGCTTTTATACTCGGCGAAGGCTGCCTTGCACTCTGGGGTCCACCACGGAGCAGATCTGCCGCAGCGGGCTTTTGGTCGTGTTCCTACTGCATTGATTGCATTAGTGAGATGGAAACAAATTTCCTCGGCATACTCTTCAACCCTCTCAATTGTGTCAAGAACTGGTGGTGGTCGGACCCACTATGCAATTACCTTGGCGTATCTGGGTAGCTTTTCCTTTGTTAGTCGAAGTTTTGCCTTTTCGGGTCTTATCACTGAGTTGCGAACTGGAATTTGTCCTCGGATAGGTAAGTGATTGCTGGTGACACGTCCACCACAATCTACCCAAGCACGGGCGCCGTCAACATTAATACAAACTAGATCTGGCGTGTTCCCAGCTCGGTGAGTGGGCTCTCCAATAATATGACAGGTCAAATGGTGTTTGTCTACCCATTTCTCGATCATTTCTCCTTGTCCATGGGGACGTTCCACGCCAGGTTGCCAGGCCCAATATACCGAGTTAAAATCCCCAGCAGCGACAGAGTTTGGCGGTGGAATTCAGTTGATGAGTGGCTAGATAGCTGTCGAGTAATTGGGTGCTTTATAGACGTTGAGAAAGGTAATGCCGTTCACTTCTACCCAGCAATAGTCTCCTGTAGACACAACATAAGGAAAGATCTGTGTTGCCGATATCTTTTTATCGTCTATCCGGGTATAGGTCACAGCCCTCGGCCTAACATTTTCGCCGCCGTTAGGCAGATGATAGGTATATCCTGGGTGATCCTTTGTTGTATTCTTTTGTCTGTTCCACAGAGGTTCTTGAACAAGAACCACGTCGATACCCAGTTCAAATGCTCGGGCAAGCGCAATGTTTTGCGTTGAGCCTCCTCTACCTACGTTTATTGACATAAAGCTTAGAGTAGGAGAGAGGCTTGAAGTGACCTGTGGGGTGCCCTTCACAAAGATTTTTGCTGATTTGATGCCTCATTGACCTCGGCTACAGTCGCTGTAGCGTCGGACATGAGAACTTCAAAACAGTTTCTCGATTTAAAACCTTGCTGGTTAGTATTTGATGCTTCTGCAGCTGCTATCATAGCTGCCTCTGCGCGTTTGACAGCTGCTTTGGCCCGAGTAACTGCCGCGAATTCGCGTTGGCTAGCCTGCCTTATGGTCTGAAGGTTTTCCTTGGAGGCCATTCCAGACTTTGTAGGACGAGCTAGACAGTCCCGACTATCTGATCTGTGTGGATCCCCGTAGTTGCGGTACTTGGTGTGTGCCTTGAACTCCGCGATGGAATGCATAGTTGAAGTACAATTCCAGCAGGCTGGGGCGCGCGAGCAGCCTCTGGTGCCATGGAATTGTTGGCATCTTTTGCACAGGTTGATGCTTTGACGAGGCTGGTGGCGGACTGTAATCCCAGAGTCGTCGAAAAGTCGGAAACCTGGCCAAGGGATCGATGCTTTTTCGAAAAGGGCTACCCATGACTGGTATGGGGCTCCAAGTCGGCTTTTCCCATGTGGGCGAACTTTTACCAGAACAGCCTTGGTGACCCTGACGATCTCGTCTGTTACCATCTCTTCTGTGACGATAACTTTGCCCATTATTGTACTAATAGCAACTGGGACTGCTGCGATTCTAAGTGAGCCCAGGTCCGATGCTTCTTCCAGTATGGCATCTTGCTGGACGAGGGACCCAGCTTGGCTTAACATGATGGCGCGTGCCTCTTGGGTTTCGGCTCTAATTGCGAGGCCAGTTGGAACACGGCATACATGCTCAATGTTGACTCGAGGAATTTCGAGCATTTTCGCCATAGCCTCTTTAACACCAAACGGTGATAGCTTTCTCCAAGGGTGTTCATTTCCAAGGCGAAGAAACAAGCATTCATCTTTGGTGTCTGATTGCATTAGGGCGGTCGGGTTTGTCGCCTTTGGCATACCCTGCGCGACTTTTGTAGCTGCCGGGGGAGTCTTTATACCGTTCCGGGTGATTGAGGCCCAAGTGGTTTTGGCCTGGGAGACTTTGTCATGAGTCAATTTACTTTGTGGCCCATCTTGCTTTTTGGCGGCACGTTCTATAAGCTTGCTGCCAGTAGCCTAGGTTTCAGGGCGCGATGGAAGTACTGGTAGGACTGTACCCGGTCCCGATATCATGAATTGAGCTATTGCAGCTCTAATGTAGACTTTCATGGAGTCTATAAATTGCACACTCGTCCCTTTGGATAGGAGGGAGAGAGCATTTTCGACACCGTTTATTGCAGCTGTGCAGATATTTACATTTTCTGCTGTTTTAGCAGTCCGGCGTTCTTCGGCTTCGATTAAGGCCCTAAGTTCGGAGGGATATTCTTCTGTCAGCTTGGGTTTGTTATCGCTGCGAGGAGCAGTACTCTCCTCTGTAATCCCTGGTGTACCCTCAGAGGGGTTTTTGGGATATGCGGCGCCTTTTTCCTTCCTTGTTTGCGCGATCGCTGCCCGCCTAACAGCAGGAACAGCAATTTTTCTAGTTGTGCTAGCGGGGATGACTGTAACTTGGCTGTCTTCCGAGTCTTCTACGTTCCACCCAGAGCTACTGAGGCCCTCTTGGATATAAATGTCGATTGTTCTATCGGACATTTCGATGTCTAGATTGCTTTAGCTAGTATTTTCTTCGAAGGCATTGATCCGCTTGATAAGCTCTATGTCCATTTTTCCATAGTCAATGTTTTTTACTGTCAAATTCATGTCAATCATATGTTTGATCACTTTCTTCTGCACTCTTCTGAGGGCGTCAATAACACAATCCTCACGTGATTTTTTGGGTTGCCCCAGTGCCATTCCGAAGATCGGGTTCTTGTCACTGAGATCACAATTTTCTGAGGAATGCGACGAGCGCAAAAGGGAGGGAGAGGGGGTAAATAGGAATATTCGAAAATTCGAAAATTCGAATTTCAAAAAATTGTGGGTGTGTGTTGGTGGACAGCTGATCAGACTCTTTTGTAATTTCTAGGTGTTGTAGTGCGCGCTAGATTTTCGGTTAGTTCTGTAGGGACTGGGCCGTCCAGCACGTGACAGAAGTCACGTGCTGTGTACAGGCACGACTTTAAATTCAATCAAATCTGTAAGAATTCACAGCAAAATTATGCAAAAGTCACGAGATTATATGTAACTGAGCCAGATTGAGAAGGCAATTAATCATCAAAAGAACTCACTCCATTCTTCTATACTACTACAAGAGTCTGATTTTAATACCCCTCTCTGTGATCCCTTGTCACTTCCAACAAGTGCATGAAGCTATTCTAGTATCTTCTTCAATGCCCTCATGTGCGCAATTAGTAAGTTCCATATCTCTGTTGTTGATCTGTGTGACAGGAACCCCAAGTTGGTGATGATAATGTCGATTTAATAAACTGTATAAAGAAGAAAGAGAAATCTAGCTACAACTAACGGGTATTTATAATATTCAGCCCCTCAGTGATTGTCTTGACTGATTTCTTCACCCTAGGCCGAATACTTGCCATCCAGCCACATGTTATCAAGAATCACTAAGCTGTGACACTGATCTGGCCCCTTGGCTGGTAGTGCCGTATCTTCTAGTTTCCTCTATCATTTCCTTTCAGTCTTCCAACATGAATCTTCAACAATACGCTTAGGTATCCACATAAGCTCAGACAACAGCCAAACCGTGACAATCTGCAACTTACCTATGAATTGTACCCCAGCATAGTAGACTTTTGTCTGCTTACAAAATCAAATCAAATCAATGCGTGGCTGGATAGCAAGTATTGTGCCTAAGGATAAGTCATCAGTCTGGAGATTGACCAAGGGGACCAATTCTTATAAATTCCTGTTGTAGCTAGAGTTCTCCTTTCTCCTCATATATTTGAATAAATTGATTTATTCATTGCCAACTCGGTTTCTGTCACACTTTTGCAGGGTCAGTACGCGCGTAAGCTGCTTGAGAGACATTGGTTGGAAACCTGCAAGGCAGCGAGATCTCTAATGGAGTGTCACAGATCAACTATAGAAAGCAGGGAGCATTTGTATGGATGATGGTATATTAACAATTCAACTATGTAGAACTAAGCTACAGATACTTAGCCAGGTATTTATACAGATTACTACACTCCAAGCCCTTCCATCTAAGGTCAGTTCATTTCTAGATAATTCCAGTTGCAACTCTGAGAATATGGTTTCTAGTAGCTTCTCCAAGTCTCAGTTACAGTTTTGTTCATGTCGAATCTTATCTAGTACCTTCGACAGTGGTTCTGGTATGTTCTGCAAGGCTATTGCGCCGGCCCACCCCCTGGTGGTTATACGCCAGTACTTGCCATTACTGGCTACAGGAAAATACCGGCTTCTTAGCCGTTACATGGAGCAACTGTTGGAGCCTAACAGCTCAGGATGCTCGGAATAATCAAGGACAGAATATTGTGACAGCTGTTATGCCGAAAGACTCCTGTAGCCTACGCTGGCTAGCGTAGGCTATGGCACAAGGGGAAGGTCTCAGAAGCCACAGAACTTCGAATATTCTCAGTGAACCTTCTGGAAACACACTAGAGGTTCATGAGGATAACAGGTGTACTCTCAAGGCGAGGTTAGGACAGTGTTCCACAGGGTGCGTATGTGGTCTAACGAAGATCTAGGTGGTAGATAAAGGTGATGAGTGGGTCGAAGGGATGACTGGTCTTCTCTAGGAAGAGACAAATAGGTAGATAGTAGCGATAGAGGCTACACGTGTGTCTTGCTAATGAAGAGCTAGAAAGAGATAAATGGTCTTCCCGAAGAAGAGATGGGTAAACAAATGTATTGTTAAGGTAATTGAAGAAGACGTTGCGTGAAGAATAATGCTTCTTCACGCCGAGTATTTATATACATAAAATTACCAAATAGCACGTAGCACACAGCCCCTATGCCCAACAATCTGCTACACATCACCTAATAAAACCAGCCCATTCTTATCAGTCTTCCTTGCTGGTTTTAGAAGTGCATTGAACTATTATTTGTGTTTTAACTTAGCCGTCTGCATGGCGTTTCATAATACGCTATGCCACAATGATCCATGAAATGTACCGAGAACCTTCTAAGTAGTTGTAGAAGCGTCTCAATTATTCAGGTCACAGGGAGAATCATCTTGAGGGGCAGTTGTTGAAATATGGTATATCTTGGAATGCCAAGAATAACTTATTAGTAAGTCCGGCTAATTTGACTATCAAATTTCCCATTCTATATCACTGTTATCAATACATCATTCACCGAAAGTTTAATGCGCATTAGCGTTTATTTCACACTAGCATTCCAGCAGATGACTATGTCTCAAATGCAGGTTATAGTTTCTTCGTATCTATTACCGACACACATGTATTTAGCTTTATATTCCTGACCCATATATGTGTATGTGCATAGATCTACATCTACATGGATCATAACTTAGGATCCATGGAGATTGATAAATACTGGTCAAAAACCACAGTTGATAAGATATGCAAACACGCAATCTCACTCTTATCATCTCGGTTTTTACTCTGAACCATACATCTAAATGCAATTGTTTCCACTCGGATCTTCCTCTCACAACCTCACACGAGACTTACTGCATCGGTCTAACCGCCGACACTGATTCCGCTACAACCTCCATCTTCGCTCAAGCTCATAACTTTAACAGCAGTAATTTAGAATGTTTATATATGTAGACTTTACATTGAGGAATTCTCTCTCCAGAGAATTATAATTAATATACTGCATTTACAAGTATTGTAATGAAGGGAGTAACATGACTGCATTACAATAAACTTTTCACATTAGAATAATATGCATATGCGCCATGGGATATGACTGCCCTAAATCATCACTCATTGGTATGACATAGTATTTCCCAATAGATTCCTAATGGTATCTATTGGCGCTAGGATCTCTCACATCATTCCTTTTTCGGTTAGACAAGGACAGATGTTGGAACATCCACTAGTGTGCAGAACCCCCTAATTCATGTATATAGAAGAAGGTCATGTCATATAGAAAACTTAAGCAACTCATACAATAGGAAATTCAAACAATCTCCATATTATTCACACACTTGAGAATACTAGGGAGTATCCTCAAGTTCTTCCATTGATCCGAGTCCTAAGAGTATAACTCACGAACTTTACTTCTCTTAAAGCCATAGCTACCTCCTTCCATACCTTCATCCTAACGGTATGTCATTCCAGCTCTGCATAGCCTTTCAATAACAAGATCGCCCAAGCATTTTGTTCAGAAACCGTGACATATTACACTTCTCTGCCCTCTAGAATTCAGAATTGCAGTCAGCCGCAGTCAGTTCATTCAGTTTAGTCAGTCAGCCATTAGTTCAGTCAGGTCAATCAGTCAGCCATCAGTTCAGTCAGGTCAGTTGTCAGTCAGTCAGCCGCAGTTAGTTCCGTCAGTCAGTCATCAGTTCAATCAGTTCAGTCCAGTCATATTTGGAGCAAAGATGAAGTGGGCTCATTGCAGCATTGCTACGGAGAAAAAGGATTTTTAAAGGGCAAATTGGAAATCAGAAGATCAGCTATCAAAGCTTCGGAATGAAGGAAGTTGCTTCAGGTGTGAGAAACGGGGATGTATGTCCAGGGTGTGCCACCTTCCAGCAGTTAATCCGCGAAGAATTAAGAAGAATTTCCCTATCAATCCAGAAAACTTGGAAGAAGACCCCTATGGCGACAGTTTGGGTCCTATTAATCCAGCGATGTACGAAGACCCATCTAGTGCTACCCCAGGAATCATAACTCTGAATAATAAATATCAGCATATGAGAGACCCAATGGAAAGAAGTGTTGGAAATGGAGACACGGAGTGTTGTGGACGTATGGGCCCTCCATTTCGTCTAGGTTCCCGACACGATCTCGTGTGTATTTAAGAGGTTGGAGTAGGTAATATAGTAGCGCTTCAGGCTACCTATTGGACATATGAGCGGCTGTATGGCGTGGGCGCAAGGAGGTTATTGGGGGTTTTCTATGCCTAGATGGCGCCACACTCGTTTATGCTGTGGCTTAGGCTCTGTGTCGCTTACAATTGTACTTGTAGCGCACACTTCCCACACTTTTAGCTGTAATCCGAACATGACACTCTTGTAGTCAACTTCTACTTTTGTTCCATGAATATTGCGCCCATTACATACACGATATTTCCAACAAGGGACATCGAACCTCATCAGAAGGAGTCACCAGATTTTAACGACAATCTAGAAAGGACAATTACATCATCACTTTTGACACAGAAATTAATCAATAATAGATCGCTCCGTGCTAAGTGGAAGACAGCTGAGCAGACCGAAAGGCTTCAAGAAGAAGGACGATGTTTCCGATGCGAGCGGCCAAATTGTTCAGCCAAGCATTGCTTTCTGTTGGTGGCCATAAATCCAAAAATCAGGAAGCTATCTCCATCTTTTGGGAAGAAAGAGGCCTACGACAACGGTTCAGCACACAAGATTGTACACTCTGGTTTTGGTAAGACAGACGTTGTGGAACCGGTTGTAATAAATGAAAAAGTTTCCGATGCGTCAACAGTGGTTGGACACGAGCCAAATATAAACACGGATCCGTTTCTAGTTAATACACTTGTGAACAATATTACAATGGTGCAAGCGTTAGTTGACAATAAATGCTTCTGTTCAGGAATTATTGATGAGGCACTTGCGGCCTAACTTAGTCTGCCGCTCAAGCCTATCTCTCCCAGAGCTCTTCAAACAGCAGAGGATTCATCAGAAGAAAAACCAATTGTAAAAACTATCACTTGGGTCTCTATAGATCTTGATGGCTACGTTACTGATGAGTTGTTGCGGTATGTAGTTCCACACATTACTCATCTGATGATACTGGGTAAGAAGTGGTTAGAAGACCAGGATGCAATCATTCACTCCAAAGAACAGCGCCTGGAACTCAGAAGAAGCGGTGGTTCTGTTTACAGTGTTAAGCGCTGGCGGCACAAGTTTAGATCGATTAAGGAGCCGAAAGTTGCAGCTGTGGAGGCATTGTCTTGCCTTGAAAATGGAGTTCCGGTCTGCAAAGCTTCATTAGACGATATAAATAAGGCACTCCGTACGAAGATTTGCCTCAAGATCTCTGAAGCTCTAAATCAATCGCCGGACCTGGTGAACAAATTCGCTCGCCTCTTTGCTGACGACAGCGGCACTGATGATCTACCGCCAACGCGAGGTCACCTAGACCATGCCATAAACCTAGATAAGAAAATGGAAAGTCAGTTCAATCACCATGGGGTCTTTTATACAGCATGTCGCGAGAGGAGCTTCTGGTGTTGCGCAAGACGTTGACTGAACTTTTGGGTAAGGAATGGATTAGACCCAATAGTTTGCCAGCGGCCTCGCCAGTCCTCTTTGCCAGGAAGCCGAACGGAGGGCTTAGATTTTGTGTAGATTACCGCAGGCTGAATGCAATCACCCTTCCAGATCGATATCTGCTTCCATTATTTAAAGAAACTTTGCAACAGCTATCAAAGGCTAGGTGGTTCACAAAGCTAGATGTGAAGTCAGCATTCCATTGTATCAGAGTGAGGGAGGGAGATGAGCAGATGACCGCTTTCAGGTGTTGCCATGGCCTTTTTGAATGGCTTGTTACACCATTTGGTCTTGCAAACGCACCTGCAACATTCCAGCAATATATCAACAAGCAGCTCCGAGGACACCTTGATGTTAATGCGACCGCATATATGGATGAAATATTAGTCTATACAGAAGGGAGCGAGGAAGACCACTGGAAGATAGTGCAAAGTGTCTTGGGCAAGCTAGAAAAGGCCGGCCTGTACTTGGACATAGATAAATGCGATTTTCTTTGTCGGGAAGTTAAGTACTTGGGATATATTGTCAGAGCTGGAGATTCGGTGACCGTAGACCCTGCAAAGGTTAAAATTATCCTGGAATGGAAAGCGCCCACATCCGTAAAAGGAGTTCGCTCGTTTCTGGGGTTTGCAAATTTTTATCAATGTTTTGTGGATGGATTTTCAGAAATTACTGGACCGCTGACCAATTTGACGAAGAGGAATTCTGTTTGGAGATGGGGACCTGAGGAAAAAGAGGCGTTTGAAAGACTGAAGAAGATATTTTCCATGGAGCTGGTGTTAGTGCAATGGGATCCTGAGCGAGACACAGTGATGGAAGCCGATTGTTCTGGCTGTGCATTGAGGGGTTGTTTATCGCAGGCTGACAAGTATGGGAGGCTGAGATCATTGGCTTACTACTCAAAGCGACCGAATGGAGCTGAGGCTAACTATTTATTTATTTATTTATTTATTTATTTATTTATTTATTTATTTATTTATTTATTTATTTATTTATTTATTTATTTATTTATTTATTTATTTATTTATTTATTTATTTATTTATTTATTTATTTATTTATTTATTTATTTATTTATTTATTTATTTATTTATTTATTTATTTATTTATTTATTTATTTATTTATTTATTTATTTATTTATTTATTTATTTATTTATTTATTTATTTATTTATTTATTTATTTATTTATTTATTTATTTATTTATTTATTTATTTATTTATTTATTTATTTATTTATTTATTTATTTATTTATTTATTTATTTATTTATTTATTTATTTATTTATTTATTTATTTATTTATTTATTTATTTATTTATTTATTTATTTATATTAACGTCATGCTTGCTCACAACACACACAATTTTTTTGAAATTGATGAAAAATTCACCTACCCATCCCCTCAACCCTTCAATTCATAGTTTCACAAGCTAATTTCATCATTATCACAGTCGCAAGACCCTGAGTCTCCGAAATGGCAACGGGTCCTACAAAAATCACTCACCCCGCGCGCCAGCACAAAGCCATGGCGAAAATTAAAATCAGGTTGCAACACCGCCTAGATGCAAGAAATCTATCGATCGATACGATAGATCAAGACAAGATGGAGTCAGAGATGACCGAAAGATTGAGAGTCTTCCAGGAAGACTCAGACTCAACAAACCCAGACGTGGAAATGGGCGATATGGTCATCGACCAATACATAATCGAGGGTCTCGACAAATCCAGATGGAATGTCGCTCAGAAAAATGATGATGTGGTCCCTGTGACCTCCGTCATTTCAACATCAAAGAAGATTGCTGCTCCTGCTGTCAAGAAGGCAGCAATTCCAGAGGTGAATAAGGCTAATCAAGCCACACCTGCTCAGATCGCCAGCAAGCCCTCATCAGTGGCGACTGAAAAACAACAACCTTCCTGCAGCGAAAGCAGGAAACAAAAAATCAATGGCTGCCCCCCGGAACTACAAGCCATGATTGAAGCTGAAGAGCGCAGGGCAGCTCAAGCAGCAAAAAACATAATGATCTGCACTGCTGCGATCAATGCTGTCGAGACCGCGGTCTCCCTATACTCAGAAGAGTCGAGCGATCCGTTCATCGACTCGATGAAAATATATCTTCGAGCAGCCATTACTCAATTCATGAAATCGGGACCCAGTGCGGCCCCCCCAATCCTTCCACAGCGCCCAAGCTGCCAGGAAAACATGAGTTGTCCTATAACCAAGGCCAAAGAAAGAACTCCGATGAACAGTCAGGAGCTACAACGCCAAGTCACCCAGGCCAAATCGACCTGGGCAACAGTCGCCCGGGGCTCTCCCCAAAAGTCAATCGCTCCAGTGAAGACTGTTCGAGTCGCCCCAAATCTAGCAGTACAGGTCAAGAAACAAGCTAGACTTGTGACTGCAAAGCCAAAAGATGTTCGTCTGTTTCTTCGCCTCGGAGAGGAGCATGCATGGCGCACTCTTTCACCAGCTGGCGTGAGAGATGCCGTGACTAAATTGGTGGAGGTTCCATCCTCTAATATTGAACATGTGTATCGTGTTCCCACCGGCTTTGCTATGAAAGCCAAAAATGAAGAAGCACGCCAGCTCCTCTTAGACGCTGCAGAATCATTCAGCAGGGTTGGGGCTAAGTTGGAGACAGCCTCGGATATGGCTGCCCTTCGAATCGCAACAGTTCCAGTGGCCCTATACACACTTATGGGCAAGGTCACAGTCACTGAGGAGATGGTGGCAGAAGAAATAACTCGAACCACCAAGGCGGTTCCGGTACGTGTCCGTCCACTCGGAAAGGGGCGAGTAGGAGCTCCTTACCAAACTTGGATAGCTCACTTCGAGAGAGCGTCTGCCCCTCGGCCGGGCTTCCGACTTTTTGATGACTCTGGAATTGCAGTTCGTCACCAGCCTAAACAGGCAATAAGCCAGTGCAAACGATGCCTGCAATTCCACGGCACTCGAGGCTGCTCACGTGCTCCAGCTTGCTGGAACTGCACGTCAACGATGCACTCCTCCGCAGAGTGTAAGGCACATACAAAGTGCCGCAACTGTGGGGGCCCCCACCGATCGGACAGTCGTGACTGTCTAGCTTGTCCTACAAAGTCTGGACCAGCATCCAAAGAGAACCTCGAGGCAATCAGGCAGGTGAGTCAACGGGAATTTGCTGCAGTTGTACGAGCAAAATCAGCTGTCAGACGCGCTGAAGCCGCAGTTTCAGCAGCCTCTGAAAAGGCAAAAATAGCTCAGACGAGCTTCAAGTCCAGCAACTGCTTCGAAGCGCTGATGACCGATTCATCGTCCTCTGTAACCAAGGTTACAGAGGACGTGAATCGTGAAGAAAGCTTATAAAGGGCGCCCCATGGGCCCCTTTTCGCCTCCCTCCTACCTTAAATTTCATGTCGATAAATGTAGGAAGGGGAAGCCCCACACAGGACATCGCGCTCGCCCGAGCTTTTGAGCTGGGAGTCGATGTATTGCTTGTTCAGGAACCTCTGTGGAAAAAACAGAGCAAGTCAACAGAGACTCATCCGGGATATGATTGTCATATTCCCCATGGTGAGGATCAGTCAAGGCCGAGGGCGGTGACCTACACTCGGAAAAACGACAGTGAAATTAAGGCAACGCAGATCTTTCCCTGTGCCATGCCTACGGCGGACTATTGCTGGGTCGTGGTCAATGGAATCACGTTCCTCAACATCTACAAAGCGCCCAACGACCCACAGGCTGTTCAGCCTCTAATCAACTGGAATTCACCGCCAAATTCTGTTGCGGCGGGGATTTCAACGCAGTGTACTGGGCCTGGCAACCGAGCACCACCCGAATCCACGGACAAGGAGAGGAAATCGATAGATGGGCGCAACATCACCATCTATCCTATCTCATCATTGGGGAGCCCACGCACAAAGCTGGAAACACCTTGGATCTAGTCTGGACTAACATCAATGGCGCGCGAGCATGGGTGGATCGAAGTGAATGCGTAACCAGCGATCATCTCCCTATCCGAGGACAAATTCCGATTCGAGCTGCAAGTATGAAGGCTGGGGTCCCCAAGCTCCGAGTGACAAAGAAAAATCTCCCAAAATTTGCTGCCTTCACTGCCAGATGGATCAAGCCGCCTTCAGCCCTAGACACTATCGAAAAAGTTGAAGAATACGCACATGAACTCTGCTTCCAAATTAAAGCCGCTATTAATGCGACAGGAACCCGAGCCAGAGCAAGCAGCGGAAAATCAGCACCTTGGTGGACCCCGGCATGCAGGGTAGCACGCGCTGAATACCAAGCGACCTTAACCTCTCCCCAGCGGGGCGTCTGCGCGAAAAAGCTTCGATCAGTTCTCCGAGCTGCGAAAAAAGAATACCAGAAGCAACAGGTCGAAGCGATGAAGTCGCCGAGCGATGAGCTTCTTGCCCGACATCAGGCGTCAGATGACTTGCCAGCGTGCACAGCGACAAGCAGCAACCGAATCCAGTGGAATGAAGATATCTCCGAGGAAGAAGTTAGACACTGCACAATCGGCTGTGGTAACACAGCCCCTGGAGCAGACGGAATCTCAGTTGAGCTGCTAGCAGCTTGCTGGAACACAATCGGACCGTACGTCGCCCAACTCTTCCGAGCCTGCGTGAGAATCGGCATTCATCCATCCTGCTTCAAGCTGGCTGAGGTCGTTTTTGTCCCGAAACCTAATCGAGACCCAACGACAGTCAAAGGATGGAGGCCTATCGCCCTTCTTTCTTGCCTAGGTAAAGGTCTAGAAAGGCTGTTGGCTAAGCGTATGGCGCATCTCGCTGTGATCTTTGATGTAACGGGACAACAGCAATTTGGCGCGCTCCCAAAACGCTCAGCAATCGACCTCGTCTCCTGTGTGGTACACGACATTGAAGAGGCAAGCTCCCAAAAGTGGACGGCTACATTTGTAACCCTGGACGTTCAAGGTGCCTTCGACGCAGTTCTCCATAACCGTCTGGTGAGAAGGATGCAGGAGCAAGGTTGGCCAGACTCGATCCTCAAGTGGACGACATCGTTTCTAGCGCATCGAATGGTCCAAGTTCGTCACTCGGGAGGAGTGACCGCTCAACGACAGCTAAGCTGTGGAGTCCCCCAGGGCTCACCGATATCCCCACTCCTTTTTCTTCTTTACATGGCAGAGCCAATGCGAAGCGGAAAGCCAGGTATGAGGTTCAGCTACGCCGACGACTTTGGAATCATCGGATTTGGCCGTACCATAACGGAATCCGCCACGGCGGCCCAGAGTGAAGTCGACGATCTCCTGAATTGGGCGGGAAAAAATGCGGTTGCTTTCGACACAAGTTAGTCTGAAGTAATCCAATTTCTAGCACGGTGCCGCGAGCCTGCGAAAGGAATCTATGTCAATGGAACCCTTATCGAGCCGGCCGAATATGTTCGCTGGTTGGATGTCTACCTAGATCCCCGGCTGACCTTTAAGCACCACGTAACAACTTGGTGCGGTAAAGCCTTGAAAGTTGCACAGAGCCTGCGCCGCTTCAACACTGCTCTCCGAGGAGCCGTTCCAGGAGCACTTATTCGAGCAGTCGACATGTGTGTGGTTCCTATTGCGACATTCGGTGCGGAAATCTGGTGGCCTGGTCTCAGACGCCCGACGAGAAAAAGCATGACAACCCCACCAACAGCACATCTAAGTGGTATGATCGACAAGGCTGTCTTGATGGGACTTCGAGCTGCACTCCCGGTAATGAGGACGACAGCAAACGTTGTACTGCACAGAGAAGGAGGAATTCCACCAGGGAAAATCATACTGGAGGGTAATCGACTTCGACTGTCAGTTAGGCTCAAAACTCTGGATGATCGCCACCCGCTGAGGATTCGTGCGGCTGTGTGCCCAAATATCGGCACGCGGAAATACAAGAAGAGAAATCGAGGGACTTCGGTTCCTGAAGTAGTAATGTCACGAGTCCAGCGGGCGTACCGACAATTACCAAAAGCAGAGCACGCGGAACCACTGCCGCCTACATCCTACTTACCGAAAGCAGGATCTAAGAAAGAACAAATTGAGATCTGTAGGCAATGGATCAACCAGGTGCCGAAGTCGGAAATTTGTGCCTACTCGGATGGCTTATCGGAGGGGAATGGACGCTCTGCTTGGGGTTTTGTTCTAAAGAGAGACGGGCAGACTTTGCTTGCGGGAAGTGGCATCAGGCATGGGGGTGAGGCTTTGGATGCGGAAATCGCCGGGGCAAGGAAGGCTCTTGAAGCAGCATTGGGACTCCAGAGCGCGACGCAACGAGTCAACCTTCTACTGGATAGTCAGCAGGCAATCAACGCACTCGAGACAGGCAAGTCCACGACAAGCCACGATGAAGTACGGAAATTTCGGGAGTTGTCCAAATCAGCTCGCGTGACAATTAAATGAGTTCCCGGGCACTCAAGAATCCAGGGTAACTTGGAAGCCGACTCGGCCGCCAGGTCTGGCCTACGAATGCTGCCGAGCCCGGAAATGCATCCAGAATCCATCACTCTGGCATTTCTTTATGGCCAAATGAATCGTCTGCGGCAGGCGTTACTCGACAATTGGTGGAACAAAGCTTGCCCGCCCCGATATCGCAAGCTCGACCTGCTCATGCGACGAAGGAAACCACCTGAGCTGGGACTTTCGAGGTTCCTACTCCGAAATCTGATTGCAGCTCGTACTGGACATGGCAATTTCGCGGCGCATCATCGCCGTTTCAACAATCTGGACGCTATAATGGAGTGCGCCTGTGGGGAGGAGACCACTCCTACCCATTTTATTCACTGTCGACTACACGCTCACGTCACGCGTCGACTCAGAGGGAGATCGTCACATAGTGGCTTTATCCAAAAACTTCTCGGGCCAAAGTGTCACAAATTTTACAAAATCTTTGAGAAGGAAACATGCTGTTTTGGGTTGCCATCTACAAATTAGTCCTCTGATCTCATCGGGGACAATATAAATTAGTCGTACAGATGATATGACAGGAAGGAAGACAAGTCGAGGAGATTTGTTTCCGAATCAGAGATTGGTAAATCTACAGAGCTGGATAGTTTTGTGGTTACGAGTTTGGTTTTTAAAGGTTGAATTTTTGTACCAGTATGAATTTTATACTAGCTACTATTTGTGTAGTGGTTCAAGCGGTGGGATCAAGTTTGGCTTATCAGGGATATGATCTTGGCTGTGAACATCGGTCTTTGACCCTTAGGGGATAACGGGTATAGCCTAGGACCTAAATTAATAAACAAACAAACAAACCCTTCATCAATTCGAGAAATTCGAAAATTCGAAAATTCATTTTTTCCCTCTTTCCTCCCTTCTCGACCTCGTCGCATCCAGCTCTGAATTGTGATCGAGCTCAGGCATTTTCACCATGCCTCCAGTTTGCAAAAAGCGCCCCAACGTCAAGTTGGACAACACGAGAGTCCACCCGAGGGCTCTCCAACAATTACCTGGCCTTGCCCAGTCTCCGAATTGCGCGGAGATGAGCAACGTCTCTACCAAAGGGAAGGAAAAAGCCCTCTCCACCGTCACTGAGCCCGATACTGACATGATCGGGTCAGTCGAAATTATTGAGGAAATTCCTCAACCACCCTCCGTCCCCCACGGGATTGGAGAATCGTCAAAATCTCCCCCGACCGCGCCAAAGCTGTCGGAGAACGCTGCACCCATAGCAGCGTCAACATCAACGTCGCAGCCAAAAGCTGCCACGAAAGCAGAGTGTCCCCTCGAGCTCTGACCAATAGTCGAAGCTGAACAACGACGCGCCGCCGAAATAGCGGCAAATCTGACCCTCTGCTCCGCCGCCATCTCTGGCGTCGAAGCCACCCTCCTCCCTTTGACCAACGGGTCAAACAGACAATTTGTAGACTCGATGAGAGTCTACCTACGCGCCGCCATTGCGCAATACATGGCCACGGGCCCGGCCACTACGCCACCCGTCCTCCCTCCTCGCCCGACAAACCCTCTCCCAAGGGCTCCCGACGCCAGGAGCCAAACAATACCCACTGTCCCAGCTCTGCCTATCAAAAGCACCTGGGCCACGGTGGCCAGAAACGGACTGCAACAAAAAGCAGGCCCAACTGTGAAGGCTGTGCCGCGACCTGCGGCCAAAGCCCAACAAAAAGAAAACCCCAAGGCGAAAGTCTATAAGCGACTGTTCCTTCGCCTTGAAAAGGACCACCCGTGGCGAAAATTGTCCACAAGCAGCGTGAGAACTAAATTAGAGTATACATTCAGCTACTTTAACCAAGAAATAACCTCACTCCACCGAGTGAGAACGGGCTTTGCTATGCTAGCAAAGAACGAAAAAACACGACAAGAGACATTAGATGGCTCTTCGAAGCTGGCGAGTCATAACGTCAAACTCGAGGCATCTTCGGATCTTGTCGCCTTACAGATACCGAACGTACCTGTAAGTATAGTTACAGTGTGCGGTACCAGGGCGGTCGATGCTAGCTGGGTCTCTGCCAAGATTCTCGGTACGACCGGCGCGATACCAATCCAGGTCCGACCTCATGGGACATGTCAACCTGGGGCACCGTATCAGAACTGGCATGCCCTTTTCACGCGGGACAACGCCCCTCGTGCGGGCTTCCGCCTCTTCGACGAGTCTGGTATGGCAACCATTCACAAGCCTTGTCGCCAAAATGAACAGTATAAACGCTGTTTAGGCTTCCACGCCACTCGTGGTTGCTCCCGCGCTCCAGCCTGCTGGAACTGCGGCAACAACATGCACTCGAAAGCCGAGTGCAAGGCCCTCACTAAGTGTTGCAACTGTGGGGGACCCCACCGATCGGATTCTCGGGACTGCAAAGTCAGACCCAGAAAGTCTGGACGGGTGACAAAAGAGCAGCTCGCATGGATACGCCACCTCGAACAAGGGAAGTTCGCGGAGGCGGCTCGAGCTAGGGCTGCAGCCAAAAAGGCCGAAGAGGCGATCGTCGCCGCGGCAAAGGATGTCGCAATGGCTGAGGCAACAGGTCTCGGAGTGCTGGGATCTGAAGAAGAAGTTTGAGGACACAGCAACCTCGACGATGACCCCTTCCGGGGCATCTACTAACAATTAGCAGGATACCGGCTGGATCAAATGTGCCGGCTAACTCATCTACTGCTCTCAGCGGAGATTAAGTAAATTTGTCATTTGGAAGGTGTGACAGACGAGGGAATGTGTGAGGAGCACATTGACTGGGTCCAATGTGGAGGAATCTTCTGGTTTTTTCGGAGTTGTTTTGTTTTTCTTGATTTTTCGTTTCTGTTTAATCAGCTGCACTTTTGGTAGCGATTCACGAGGTTGGAACGAGTTAGGCTGTAGTAAAGATTACAGGGAACCCTGCCGGCTCCGCCTGTCCTTGACCCAATGTGGAAAACATAGCTTTAGCTTAGGACAAAATAAATAAAAACAAAAAAAAAACAGTGCTTTAAAGCCTCATGCCGGTTAGCTCAGCCTATAAAGGGCTACCCGACACACCGGTATTCCCATAACAAAAACCCGATAAAGATCCCACTGCTCCCGGTCCGCATAGTCGCCAGATCAGTGAGATTCTTCTTAAATTGATATAAATTATATAATTAAAAGCGGAACTTAAACTACATGTGGATATTCGTATTTAGATAGCGTTGATGTGAGCTGAGGCTAACTACCCAATACACGACAAGGAGATGCTGGCTATAATCACGTGCCTGCAAGAATGGAAAGCCGAACTTTGATTGGTCGCAAAGCCTTTCACAATTTTGAGCGACCACAAGAATTTAGATTATTTCATGACCAAGCAATTACTCAATGAAAGGCAGGCTAGACATTACGACGTTCTACAGCAGTTTAACTTCACTCTCAAATGGCGACCCGGCAATTCTTGCGAACGACCAGATGCTCTCTCAAGATGCAATCAGGACAAGCCCCATGGCCTGGATGACGAACGAACCATGGGTAGGATTATGCAGTTATTACTGACTGTCAACGCGTCGCCTGTTGAGGCACAACTCAGTGTATCAAATGAATCATCACCATCTCAGGGATCCCACGGCGGAAGATCAAATGGCTCAACAAGTCCAGCTACAGATCCAGCAGCTTCAGGAAGAATATCTGATGGTGAAGAGATTCAGGCGCTTTGGAACCAGGGAGTCAATTACAATAGTGATTGGCGACGATCAAGCGATGCCGTCCAGCGTGGGAAGAGAAGTTTCCCACCAGAAATTAACCGCTAATATTGCAGAGTGTACGGTTGCCGCAGATAGCGTTCTTCGCGGGAGAGAAAGTCGAATTTGGGTTCCTGATTACGAGCCACTGAGAACGGCAATAATGCAGCGGACGCACGATAGTCATCTAGCGGGACATCCGGGCAAGGATACAATGATTGGCATACTTCTGAGGCGATGATTCTGGCCAAAGATGAGGGAATCAGTTCGTCGGTTTATACGGAACTGTGATGTCAGCGGCCGAACTACAGTATGACGAGAAGCAAATGCAGGGTTCATGCGATCACTACCAATACTTGACCAGATAGGAAGCGAGCTTGCCATTGATTTCGTGACAGATATGCCATCTTTGCAGGGCTGTACAAATATCATGGTCATCACAGACTGTGACGCCCCGACATTTTAGTGGCCACGTAGTCGTCGGTTCAATAGTTGGTAAGCCGACACAGGGTCAATCCAGGAATTCCAACGACTAGTTTCACACACACGAGTCTTGTGTGTGACAAATCACGATACGAAAGGTTTGTCATGGATATTGGTTTTCATGCAAAACCCTTAGGTTGTAGGCAATGAGGGACAGGAGGTTCCGTGTTGGCAACTCTATTTCAACAGTTGAACTCTTATGTAAATATATACAGATTCATATCCTCCTAGATACTTTTCTCTTTAGTTTAGAATCTTATGATTTGAGTCCACGCCAGCTTTTGACCACTCGCCAATCGTCTTTTGTCCCTCGAGTTTCCACACAGACCATCTATCTAAAGACGTTTTTTTATTTGGGACAAGTACTATGGAAGCAGTACATTGTGCAAAAGTTTTTATTGACTGATATTACCGCTACTTTGGCTTCCCGCAATACCTAACAAGTGATAGGGGTAGTGACTTGGTGGGAACCTTATGGCGAACATTCTGCCAACTGACTGGAATAATTCAACACCTGACAACGGCATACCATCCTCAGTCCAATGCGAGCGAAAGAGTAAATCAGGAGTTATACAAGTACCTGCGTGCATTCACCTGCTATTCACAGGACAATTGGATGGAACTGTTGCCTGTAGCCCAACTGGCGTTAAATTCAAGACCCAGCTCAGCAATCGGGGGACTGAGTCCATTCTTCGGCACAGATACGATTTGGAACCTCTGGCAGAACCCACGTGTTATGGCTAGGCATCCCTGAAGAAGGGCCGAGTAGAAGTTTCAAGGAGAAGGTCCTCCGAAGAGTTCAAGGAGAAGTTTAAAGGAGAAAGGTGAAGTTGAAGGTTCCCTGAATAGTTCAAGGAGATGTTTGAAGGAGAAGGTTCTCTGGGGAGCTCTAAAAAATTGGAGTTAAGGCGGCTAGAGTCATGATCGAATCTTGTTCCGGTCTCGGGTGGATTTAAGTGATTATTTTTGTGTACTTAAAGAAGCTGGAGAACTACTTCGTGGTAGCTTCAGCTTCTCAATCTTATACTCTCATAGTCTTACATCTCTAGAAACGTCATATTACTTGTTGAAAATGGAGACACGGAGTATTGTTCTTACGGGTTGACCGTGTTGTGGCTTAGGCAGGCATCTAAACAAGATCGAAGGTGGTTACATTATTTCTAAATCATGGGAATGGCGTATTAGGAAACATCTGATATGACGTGCAAGTCGGAATGAGGTGATGTTTGAGTGAGAATGAAATGACGTCTGGCTTAAGGACTACCTAATAGTGAAGGAAGGGAAGAGTTAGAAAGGATTATAAGGAACCTTCTTTGGTAGCAATAGTTTTCTTTCTTCTTTAATTAGTTCAATACATCTAATTTCATCACAGCCAGCTTGATTCTATCACAGTTGTGGACGCACGGGCCCTCTATTTCGTCAAGGTTCCCGACACGATCTCGTGTGTATTTAAGAGGTTGGAGTAGGTAATATAGTAGCGCTTCAGGCTACCTATTGGACATATAAGCGGCTGTATGGCGTGGGCGCAAGGAGGTTATTGGGGGTTTTCTATGCCTAGATGGCGCCACACTTGCTTATGCTGTGGCTTAGGCTACGTGTTATTTACACTTGTACTTATAGCGCACATTTCCCACACTTCTAGCTTTAATCCGAACATGACACTCTTTTAGTCAACTTCTACTTTCATTCCATAAATATTGAGCCCATTTCATTGCGCGATATTTCCAACATACTCTGATGCAGACTTTTCAGGGGACCCGCAACAAATAGATCAACGTCTCGATCACTTATCAGGTTGTCATTGGAACCGATAAGCTGGAGATCTCACCTACAAAGAGATGTTGTACTGTCCACCACAGAAGTAGAGTATCTCGCAGCAACTGAAACGTGCCGTCAGCTGCAATGGGTTAAATCACTTTTGGAGGAACTGTGCTTGCAGGACAGCGTTGAGGGGTCAGTCTGCACTGACTTGTATGTTGACAACTAGTCTACAATATCATTGATTAAAAACCACGACAACCATGAGGGGTCGAAGCACATTGCCCTGAGGAATCATTACTGCCGGCAGCAGTTTAAGAGAGGAGCAATAGGAGTGATATATGTGGAATCTAACGAGCAACTGGCCGAAAGTTTGACCAAGGTAAATTCCTCACTCTATCTCTAGATATTCCGTGCAAAGGTGACGATTGTAATCGTCAGGGGGAGTGTTATAATCTGCCAAGAGATCCCAGATCTGTGCAGATTTATGCATGCCAATATTTCATGCAAGTCCAAGGACATGGACTTGAGGGCAACCCATAATTAGGGCATCATAGATTTGTAATGGAATGGTATGGGATCAAATAGTATGGAATGAAATGAAATGGAATGGAGCGTACTGGATATTGTAGGAACTGTGACATGGCTATCCAGGACATGTATATTATGAGATGTATCTCCTAGCAGTAGGAGTAAGAATAAGTCATCTCAATACAAGTGTCCTCAGTTAACACAAGTCTTTTCGATATCTACGTTAGTGTCCTACAAACACATATAGCATCCTTCCAAGGTAGAGATTCAACCCGCATGTGCTCATAATCTTAACAAAATGTTCCTATGGTGGGTAATTTGGAAGGAGGGTCGAGTGTTCTGTGCGAGCAAATATACCTCATAGGGATGTTTGCGATTGAATTCCAGCGGATGAGTGTCTTCAGGGCCAAAAGAGCCAGTCAAGAAGGAGACATAGCACTGATTATGTGTCATGGCAAGATAGCTGAATAGACGTGAAATGATTCGAAAAAGAGCCTGAACTCCCATGTAGCAAAGTGTCGCAGCACCTACGAAGTCACGCCATTCACCTGCGCATGCATGCCTGGGCAGCCTCAGGAATAGCTTTTTAAACTTTGCAATCCCAGTACTGCTGAAGAGATGGTATAAAAGACCCGGATGGAAAATTGTAGATGTCAGGTGACGGGTCTAATGGCTCAAACAGCAGGTCCTTGAGCAAGAGAGTCGGCATCATCATTGACTCTTGTCTGGATATTTGTGGCGAGAGCAGTGTAATACTCAGTCCAGTAAAGTTGGGTTCCAGATCCAGAAGCCTTAACTGTAGCATAGGTACAGTTGACAGCATGACCTATCCCAGGAGGCACAATGCCTAGTACGACGAAACGAAGAAACGACTATTGGGAAACTACAGTTTCTCAGCTTTCGAACATTAATTTCCGGGCTGCCTTTGCCGAGGATATTGAGTGGGCATCTGTAGAGCAAGCTGTGCTAATTGGTAAAAATGAGCTTCGCAGCTAGTGCACACCAACATGGCCATCCCCGGAAACCAGACAGGAATAAGAGTAACTTGTGAGCTACTAATAGATATTGCAAAACTAGAGACTAAAACCAACGACCTACGCCGAACAAAGTACTGTAGTGTCGGATGGTGGGTGTGTTTAGTGTATACAACACTTTCATGGATCATTGTGGCATAGCGTTTTATGAAACGCCATGCGGACGGCTAAGTTAAACACAATTAATAGTTCAATGCACTTCTAAAACCAGCAAGGAAGACTGATAAGAATGGGCTGGTTTCATTAGGTGATGTGTAGCAGATTGTTGGGCATAGGGGCTGTGTGCAACGTGCTATTTGGTAATTTTATGTATATAAATACTCGGCGTGAAGAAGCATTATTCTTCACGCAACGTCTTCTTCAATTACCTTAACAATACATTTGTTTACCCATCTCTTCTTCGGGAAGACCATTTATCTCTTTCCAGCTCTTCATCAGCAAGACCCACGTGTAGCCTCTATTGCTACTATCTACCTATTTGTCTCTTCCTAGAGAAGACCAGTCATCCCTTCGACCCACTCATCACCTTCATCTACCACCAAGATCTTCGTTAGACCACATACGCACCCTGTGGAACACTGTCCTAACCTCGCCTTGAGAAGCACTATTCGTGTGTGCAAGCAAGTGCTATTATTGTTCCAGCACGCAAACCATCACGGCTCCAGACGTCGGCCGAGTGTGAATGGCGCAGTACCTAAACCACGAGATCATCTGTTTCAAAGCCGAAAGTAACCTAAATCATATCTCCATTTGACAACTTCTCGATAATGCCTCTCTCATCATTCTCATCTGAGTCCTCAACCTCTCTCTAACCATGCATCATCTCGCCTCCACAACCAAGAAACAAGTTGCTCCAATTGCATGCAGGAGCTTGCCCCACTAATTTCCAGTCATCTCTCACTCTATATTTACGACGCTACGTATACCTGCAACGAGGAAATTAAGTCATAATATACAAAGTTGGGGTCTTGGTTTATGGGGGACCGTTGCTCTAATGAGATAAACAACCTGAGGGCAAACAGGTGCCTGGGATGTGGAGCAAGAGGGGGAACAGGTCTCTGAAGACCATACTGGGTCTGATATTTTCGAGGAGTTTTCAACTCTGGATTTTTTGTGGGCGCCAAGACTATGATTTCGGCTAATAAGCCAGGAGGAATTCTTTTGTCAATGAGTCAACAGCACTCCCCAGCGCCCTGGACGGCACAAAAGAAGTTGGGCTAAGCTACCATACAGTAATCACGCTCTGTAAAGACTTTTCTGAAATTTCAGCACGACCTTCGGGAAGGAGTTGGAAGGAGGCCAGAAAGGCAGAGTGTGAATTCCCGGGGTACACATAAGTCTACAGCGCCCAGCTGGCCAGCCTCTCCTACCGCTTCAGAAGGGTCACTATGTCTTCAGATTTAGTCCTAATGTCGGTATTAGGAGAGCCCCGCACCCAGTTGTTTTTTGCGATTTTTCCCGGCTGCTATACACCCGTAAACGGCCATCATTTTGTTGGCTGGAGAGGGGAGATGATGAGGGGCAAAGAACTCCTCTTAGTGTATGATCGAATGAGGACTTGTGAGGGGTGGTACTATTTGAGGGGAGCTGTATGGGAGGCATAGGAGGGGATATACTACTGGTATAGGTATCCTTGGCCAGTAGGCAGAGAGGACCTGTATGTCCTACATAGTCATAGATTCAGACAGGACAATAAAATGAATTAAAAAAAAGCCACTAGGTGTCATGTGGAGTAGTGGGTGTGATTAGTGCATTGGAGACGGGTGGAGAGAAGATTAATCTTATCAGGAACTGAGTTGAAATAGATCACAGGTGAGTTATTAATTCGAGAGACATCAATTTCTAACATTTCTTGCTATTTGTACTAGAATCTCTTCATATGATTCTAATTGTTTATGGAAATTTCTCCTTCACTGATAGCTGCAACTTTTCTGACCCCAAAATCCTCGGGGATTCCGATCCTGTATATCTTCTGTTTTTAAACTGCACTCCATGGTTTTGGCTGTCCAAAGTGTCGTAATCCTCCCATCTCATATTCTTTTGGTTTAGTTTGAGACTGGGACCACAGTCCTGAAGTCTGCCCCTCTAATCAAACCGACCTGCCCACCCAAATATTTTGCTACTTAAGAACATGAATATCCTCTACATTTCAAGCACATTGTTACTTCAATTCATTTCAAGCTCGAGGGTCGTTTCACATACTTCTAAACCAAAGTTACATTACTTGAAAATCAGCATTAAAACTTCAAATCTCAGTCCAAGAAGATGTATTCAAAACTCGCTATAGTCAATGCAGTCATTGCAATTTCTCAATTAGCATCAGCTGGACATTATATGTGTTATAACGGACAATACTTTACTGAAGAATATGTGAACACTATTGCCAATAAGTGTTTTGGTGTCAGTGAAGGATCAGTCGGCGGCTATCCAATGGGATACGAAAACCTGCAGCAAAATATGCGTGGCAACTCATTCCGCAAGTTTCCTCTACTTTTAAGTGGTGTTGAATGGAACGGTAGGAGCTCCACCCAAATTCATGTATTGAAACTTACCAATTTTTAGGGGGAGATTTTCAATATTTTGTTGCCAGTAACGGTGCTAGTGAATCAAAAAAGGTTTTTCATAAGAGTAGCAGATTAGACGAATTATGCCCATATAGAAGGTAGTGGAAATATGTGAAGCTACTTGTATCAAATCAAATAGAGTGCTGCCTGGTTAACGGCGAGTTAGATACAATGCAAATTAGAGCTGAAATTTAAACCTCTTTGCACGCTTGACCTAAACTACAGCTTTGCACAGTGATAAAGACATGCTCTGTTAATATTTCCTGTTACTGAGATTCACAGACTTGCATCATTAGTCATCATAATTTTAAGGGTTTAATGAATTCAGATGTACTTGAAAGACAATAACTCGATAGGAATTAATAACTTCTTCTGTGGGAAGACTATCTACCATGTACCCTCCCATCTGTTATATGATCTGTGTAGACTAGCCTTGAATCCCTCCATTGGCCACCTGAGAATAGTCCTTTCTCTCCGGCTCCTTTCCTTGTCCACTCGAGAATCATCCGTTCTCCCCGGCTCGTCTATTCTCCTGTACCATACTTCCTATTTGGTACGTGCCATCCTTGATACCTCCTCAGCGCCCCATACACATTTCCGTGAGCGTTGCTCTGCCACAGCCTAAACTCAAAGACGGAGTAGTCCTAGTGACCAGTGCCAATCCGGGCAAAGCCCTTCACAGTAATAGAGCCTAGGCGGGTGTCAGGAGGCCTGGGAAAATGTCCTGTGGCAGGTGGAGAGAATTTCCGGGTATTAATAGCCTATTAGACACTCATGATTCTTCTTCGTGCATCAGTCCCAAGAGGTTATTGTTGTGATGCGTTTATCGCAGTTAATCTAAATGTATCTCTGCTTAGTGTCTGGGATACAGGACATCTATACAATTACTGCGTAGCACTATATGTGTCAAGGAAACAAGGCGTTCAGGCAAAGCAGTAATATGATATATGGACATGTCTAAATGCACGCTAACGCGTCCGTAAATAATTATTAGTTTCATAGTACTAGGTTCTTTCCTCTTTGTAGACAATCTAATTCACCAGATCAGACATCGTCGGTAATCATCCACCTCACTCCCTACAGTGACAATATGGCCATCATTACGACCGTCTATTGCGGCGCAGCTCTGCACAATGGCATAGAGAGATATTGGATAGTATAGCATGGAATTGAGATTGTAGCGCTTCCTGCATAAACGGTGGTATACTGTGTAGGGTGTGACAGTTCGAATATAGAAAGCGAATGGGCATTTATATGATTGAAAGGTAAAGCTATAATTCATCTATGTAGAAGCAAACTACCTGCAGGTCTACTCTACTACTTATACACATCCAGAGGTATCTAAATCTAGCCTACGGTTACAGTGGCAATGAAACTGACTTAAGGTTTGTTCTGCCACACAGGTAACGCTTTCGACACTCTTGGCACTATCCTTTACGTAGCCTCAGTGGCGATCTCGTATCAGTTTTCGTCTGCTGATAATCCTCGGAGTTATAAAGAATAAAGGTTGCCTTCGATAGCCATCAGAGGCTACAGGACTTATCGGCTCACAAGCCGTCACATAGGGGGTGCCAATTATGTATAAGTAGATCTAATTTACCACCATGATATGTAGACATAATACCGCCAAGCTACTTATCATTCCTTTCCTACTGGAGGACAAAGGCTGAACACCTATCAGTGGTATCCTCTACAAAGCTGGGGGTGAAAATTCTCCCGGAGCCGAGATTTAGCCATGAACAAAGATGGGATGTATTATATTCGATGGTCTGCTGTTGTGGTTATGAGCTGTGAGGTATATAGCAATTATGTCTCTGCTGTCTGTCGGTGGAATTACACGGGCTCATGTGCAATGGTGAGTCGCGGAGATGGCGCGCTCACGCTGGGTAATGGCACGATGGACACTGAGTGCGTATCACTGTGGCCAAATGGGTGTCAGTAGGTATCAAATGTGAACTCTTACTGACAATGGTGATCTATGAAGGTGATGCTAGATGTGCATCCCGACAATTGATAATATCATCTAATGGATGATGTGAAGTATGATATTATTTTGAATAGATTAATTCACTAAACTCGGCAGGTGAGGAGATTGTAGAGTAAATGAACAGCGTCTGTGCACCAGCCTGTATTTTCCACCCTTTCCTAATCCAGCAGCCCATCCTCCGTTCCCCTGTCTCCTAACAACTCAACCGAGCCAGCACAACATCTTCGGCTTGAAAGAGTTTTACTCGGTATTTCGGTTGAAATTCGAGTTGATAGAAATTCGAACAAAAACTCATCTACACAAAACACCTCCCTTCGAATACCCTTCGTCCCAAAAACTCCTCATATATTTGCGGCGAAGCATTTCTCAGTCGATCCTACACCTGCGACCCATCTCTATACTCGCTACACCGCTTACCTACACACGCCTTAATGAGGAAAGAATGGGAATACACACCGATTGTATCACACAGATCCCCAATGCCGAAAACAAGCCAACGGTACAATATGAAGGGGCAAGATTAGAGAAACAATAAGATCCGGAACGACATTCACATTTGCCAGTGAGCCAGTAATGGGGATCCCACTATCAAACGAAGGAAGCCCCCGATTAAAATGGAAAAGAAAAGTTGTCTTAAAATAGACTGTTCTACATTGTTGGAGATTCAAATAGAACATAAATGGATAGATATATTTACATTTCGGAGTCAATGAGGATGTCAAGGTGTAGTGCTGGCTCGCTTGAGCTTTTAGGAGACAAGGGAATGGAGGATGCGCTGCTGTAATAGGAAAGGCTGGTGCCCAGACACTGTTCATGTGCTCTACAATCTCTACATCTGTCGAGTTTAGTGAGGGTGTGTGTGTTTGTTTATTGTACTATTTGAGTCTATGATAATCTAGCATATTGAGCTCCTCTCTGACCCAGGCCACACCTTGTACAGTGCTCCTTGCCTCTCATGTTTCTTGAAAGATCATTGATAAATTCCCCTTGGTGAATAGCCATTCAGCCCAGTATTTACCCATGGAATTTGTTAGAAATTCTGACTCTCAAATTTAGGACTCAACCATTATCTGTTTCGTCTCAGGTTCCCAACAAGATCGACTCTCTCTACACATTTCCCGAGTGCGCTTATCGCGCCTACTGTCGCATATATGTTTGGATATTTACGTAATACAGTTTACTTTGGCTCATCATGGTAGATGAGAGGTGGCTGGTCATCACTAGGTTTGACAGGCACATGAGACTAGCGGGGATTTCTCCCTTAGATTTATATATAAGTCCAATGTTCCCATAATTATAAAATATGAAGTCTTCTTTACTTCATCATATATCCATATAATATTGTACAGAGTATATTTCCCAACAAGTAGTGCTGCATAAACTTGTTGCAGTATCCTTTGTTTGTTGTGAACTTTGTGTTGATCAAATTTCTGATGGCAGTCTCATATGGTGTGGCCGCGCCTTCCTCTCGAGTCGTCGCTATTGTGTCAAATATCTGCTTTGCTGACATTTGCCGAAAATTCTGAGGACGAATGCTTGGACTTAGCCATTGGACCTGGAAATATCTCGCTTCAATTTCTCCCTCTCTCCACCTTGCAAGTTCCTCTGCGTACTTTGCCGAGGTCTTGCAAAACCTGTTGTTGGTTTGATTTTCTCCCCTGATTGGTTCACTAGGTCAAAGTGCCGGTTGAATTTGCTCGAAGTTGTGAAATACATGGGCTAACCAGCCTTTCTTGATCAGGGCCGCCTGGAGATCCGATTCCCAGTCCGCAAAGCTAACTCCAGGGGTCAAAACAATTGCTGAGCTTTTATTCATATTGTAAGGTGGTATATATCTTTGGAGAAGTTAGGATGACTGGTTTAAAGCATTATCGAGGTGCCACAGAGAAGAACTCCGGGCTCACAACCTGTTATATTAACTAGGCTATATAGGAGCAGGACAATAGATACTCTTGGGGAAGATGTACTCACAGTTAGTCTCGTTAATCGCTGTTGCTTGTTTTCTCGTGATTTGTAAGACTTGAATATATATTCTCGTATAAAGGAAACTTAGTAACAATGAATGGAAGGAGGTTGAAGCCTCTTTTTATTTTGCTCCAGTCTTACTGTGTTCTTCACAGCCTAGTGCTAGAACATTCCCTTGTGATATCATTTCTCTCCTACGAGAATTGACCAGCTCGTTCTCCCCAAGTCTCAGTCTCTCGCTGATTCCATTATCTCTATCAATCTCTGCATTCACATATCCACTTACTCTTATATTATCTTTCTCCATTTATTACATCTCATAGAAACAAAATCCCATTCTCCTGTAATTCACACTGGCTCCCATAAGAACGACTGACACTCGGGAGAAACCTACTTTAACCCAGGTTCTCCACAAAACTCAACTCAAAACAGCATCAAAACCGAAAATTACGAACCCGATTTCCCACCCTTCAGCACGTGCTCAGTCCGCAATGGGCGATGAGACCGCCTAAACCCAGATTAGAATGATGGATCTGGACAACCCCGAAAACAACATTGAAATGTGTAGCCCAGTCGCTACTCTCGACTACGACGACCCTCTCGAGAGCAGCTCCCTCGCAAGCGCTTTTGCTAAAAACGTCCAGACCGCAACCTCCTGCGTCAAAGACGCAGAGAACCTGTTCGGCAACATAGTCCACACTATTGATTAGTAGTGCAATGATCTTACACAGAGTAGCCTACCAGAGAACCAACGAAAGGCCCTGCTTTTATTCCTCACAGATCTCTCGAATGTTGCTGAAAGCCACTTTTCGACCTACATCAGCGGGATAATTTTGGAGCCCACAGTAACAGCCCCAGGCGAGAACGAAAGAAGAATATCCTCTCAACTCGCTACCACAATTCACACCTACGCTGGAGCAGCACACCGCGCAGCGCGGGCGCCCCCGCCACAAACCAAATCGACTAGAGATAGCCAGACCTTGCAGAAAAACTCTACACATCCAAGGGCAACCAAGAAACAACACCAACGCCCAGACGATAGGTTGTTCGTCCGCATACCAGAATGAGACAAACGTAGGAGTCTTTCTGCGTACGCAATCCAGAAACATCTGAAATCAAAGCAGGGACCTAGCGGCCCGCTCTTGACCAAAGTCCAAGCAACTAAGACGGGATTCGCTCTGTGCCCGAAAACCGGCGAATCCACTGCTCTGAAAGAAAAAATTGCTTCAGTGGACCTCATGGGCAATGCAATCATAGAGAGCGCAACCCCATGGGTGTCCTTCCTTATTGAAAATGTTCCACGTACCTTTGGGACAATTAACGACAACTTGGAGTACTGCTTAAGGCCAGTAACCCCAGAAGGTATCAACGAAGCACTCTCAACTGCCACAGGTGTATCCCCAGTCGCCGTCTTACCTTCACAAAATAATGATGCACACCCAAGCTCGTCAGCCACGTCATGAATCGTCCGATTCTCAGAGAGCCAACAACGTCTACCCCGCGTCCTTTACCTATTTAGATGCCGAACAGTAACAACGCTTCTTCCGAGACAACATTCAGTAATACAATGCACCCGTTGCTGTTTATGGCAAAACAGTTGCTCAGGCGCATCTCCTATTATATGCCGTCTCTGTGGCTTGTCGCAACACACCGAAAGGGAACACAACAACTACTGCGCTGCCCCCGCGGGCTAAATATGCCCCCCTCGATGTATTCATTGCCATGGACCTCACCCAGCTAATGATGCCACCTGTGAACTCCGCCCCAAGCCTAATACACCCCCTAAATCCAAACCGCAAATATCCGCAATCAAGAAAATCAGCGCAGAAGCTCGCCTGCGATACCAAGCAGAAGCTGGCTGTGTAAAACCATCACCAGAGATCTCCGATGACACTCAGCAAATCATCTCTACCCCAGCCGTGGATAATCTCCCATCAGGATTGATACCAGAAACTAGACAAAAATCTCCAACAGCGGCACCCCACACTGGCCTCTCCGCTCAAAGCTCAAACAACCGTTTCGGCATTCTTAGCGTCGAACATAGTCAGAGATCGCACAAAATGTCACAGGTCAAGGGTTTGAAGAACGAGGTAAATATTATAAATGAGTTGTGCAATGAGTAGGGAAGAGACTATCTAGCTACACGAAGGTTTTTAGAGGCTCAGTTATTGCTTAATCTCAAACCACGTCAACTACTATTCTACTACCTTGACAGTACTTTCCCCTCCAAAAAGTTTGGTCTCCAAACACATGTATTTAATTTAATTCAAAATCTTCAATTTAAGGCGTCGTAACCGTTTGGAACGGCGTAGTAGAGGCTTCGTTTTGGCTTGAAGAATTAATGGCACATCTAATTTGCGCTGGGGGCCTGGCTTGTCTGGATTCTTGATATGAAATTCCCGGAGAGCTTTTTCGCAGCCTTCAAGATCAGCCTGAGGTTTCCAAGTAGCCTTGTTGTTGTACTTCCATTTTATGAGATAAGTTAGACCTGATTTCTCAATATCATCAGCATGCACATCCAATATCTTTTCAAACTCCCATTTTTCCAGAATGCTTCCATCATCACCCCTCTCAGCAATCCGACCTGCAACATTTCGATTTTCTATGCTATTAATAACCGACTAGCCAGTAAGTATAGGCTCTGTCCATGGTCTTACTAACGAGGTATGAAAACTTTTATTAACATGAATGTGGTCTGGTAACTTGTCAATCACTGCGTCGTTATATACCTTGAGAACCCGATAAGGTCCGTCCCATTTATCGTGCCATTTTTTCTTTGGCCAATTAGTCTTCAAGTTCTTCAAACTAATCATCACTTTGTCTCTAGGTTGATAAATTGGAGATTCTGATCTTCGAGTATTTGCATTGTTTTCTTAACAGTCTCGCAATTGTCTGGTAAGAGCATGTAACTTTCCAAGTATACAATCAAACTGCTCCGCTATTATATTGGCACGCAAGTATTCCTTTTTGATGCTCTCAGTTAAATTTGGGGGCCGAGGATCCGGAGGCTCAATTCCAAGGCGAGGATTATATCCATAATTGGCGTAAAATGGTGAAACTCCCGTGGTATCACTGATCTGGTTGTTTAGGGCAAATTCTGCTAGGGGAAGCCAATCGACCCAATCATCCTGCGTAAAGTTTGTAAAGGCACGGAGGTATTGATTCATAGCTGAGTTTACGATTTCTGTCTGGCCGTCAGTCTGCGCATGAAATGCTGAGCTAGGTTTGAGTGCAACAGAGAAGCGTTTGTTTAGCATGCGCCAAAGTTCAGAGACAAAAGCGGAGCCACGGTCAGAAATAATAGAGTCCGGCGCGCCATGAAGCTTATATACATTTTGGACGAAGCAGTCAACGAGCTCACTTGCGTCCAGAGATGTCACAGGAATGAAATGTTTCATTTTTGAAAGTCAATCCACAATTACTAAATTAGGAATGTCCGTCCGATTCGCTTACATGGTGAAAGATCTACTACATGATCAATAGAAATATCGGCCCACATACGAAGAGGGATTTCAAGAGGCTTCAAGAAGCCTGGTGGCAAAGTGCGGGGAGTTTTCGTGCGGAAACACAGAGCACATCCTCTCACAAAATCAGCCACAAATTGAGTCATCCGGGCCACCAGTAAATGCGTTGGACCAGATCTAGCGTTTTAACGCGACCAGGGTGGCCTGCGGGGCCAGATGAATTAGTACAATTCACAATCTCAAGAAGTGTATCTTCATAGTCCGGGATAAAAATTCGATTACAGAAGTAAATTAGCCCATCAACTAATTTAAACTCAACCTTATCTTTTCGAAGTGTGCGGAAAATTGGAGCCGGCCAAGACCTATTGGATAGAAATTTCAAAGAATTAATCATAGATAGAGCTGTCTGGTTAGTTTTATACGCTTGGATTATCAAGTCAGATAAAGTTAGTTCAGGAGCTAATGCAGCAATAAAATCTACATTATTATGTTCGGGAATTTTATCCTCTGAGGGCGAATTATTTACCACACTTTTCTTGATTTTACGTAATGGAATTAACGGGTGAAATCGATTCTGAAGTCGTTCATCCGAGGCATCCTTTGGCTTGAGACCTGGTAGGTGGCTTAGTGTATCCGGGAGCAATGCCTTGGATCCAGGGCGATATGTAATCTTAAAGTTATACTGTGACAGAAATTCTGACCACCGAACTTGACATTGGTTTAATTGCTTTGCTGTCAGGAATGTTTGTAGGTTTTTATGATCAGTAATTATCTCGAATGGTTCATGCATACTGGATAATTCAGGGCGCCATTCATCAAGGGCTTTAACTATAGCAAGCAGCTCTTTATCATAGATGTCGTAATTAGATTTGGCAGGGTTGTGCTTAGAGGAGAAAAAAGCTACAGGATGGGATATATTATTGATTCATTTCTGGATAAGGACAGCACCATGTGGATACCAATTGATGGAAACCCGACCGTGCACATTGTGCGCTGTTGATTGGCTCACGTGGTGCGGGGGAATATTTAAGTAAATTGGCAATCCTATATTATAGAAATCAATTCACGTATTATTAGTCTCAAGCTCTACTCACATTATATTGTTGATTAGTCGGAGCCACGAGACACCTGCGTGAAATCATTGTGATCATAAACTGATCAACCATAAGCCACAACCAGATGCCCAATTCGAAGCGTCTATCTTGTGAGAGCCGTAGGAGATCACAGGTTGACAAATGACAAAGTCGAATTGGATAAAGACTATATTCAAAAGATTCTAAACTAAAGAGTAAAAGGGAAGGGAAAGTATCTAGAGATCTACAACTCTACATTATCTACGCTGGTCTGTGCGCTACAAACAAAGAACTCTAGCAATATCTTATGTGAAGTGAATGTAATGTGGATATAACAACCCTATCTAATGATCTAGGGTGGAACCGTCACATCACCCCCCCCTCTGAAAAAAGCTTGTCCTCAAGCTGGTGGGCATTGGTGAGTCATCATCTAGCTCATTATAGTTATCGATGCCTAGTTTCCATGCATTCAACCATTCTAATAAGTATTTGGGTGGGCCTGGTTTATCTTGATGTTCCAAGTGAAATTCCATCAATTTATTTGGCGCAGTCTTGAAGTTTGAGGCCGGATAGTATTGTGGGTCGTCATCCCAACCAAGCCATTTGGCACAGTATTTTAATTTATTCCTCAGAAGTTTCACATCTAGGATTTTATCGACTTCCCATTCATCATCACCCACAATATTCACCGGATCAGGTTGAGGAAGTATTTGTCCTGGTAAAGGATCATCGGCAGCTTTTCTTAGATATCGAGCATGGAAAACATTGTGGTTTGACCATTGTTTTGGGGTGTCCAATTTATATGAATAACCCTGTTTTGACAAAATTTTGAAAGGTCCTAAAAATTTGGGTGACAGCTTTGTGTTTGATTGTTGTAGCCGCAAATTTTTTGATGATAAGTATACCCTGTCGTTAACGTCAAAATCAGGTTCACGTCGATGCTTATTTGCTTGCACTGTCATCCTTGCTTGACTTTGGCGCATAATTCGTTGTCCGACCTTCCATGTCTCTTGTAACTTAGCTGCAAAAGCCTTTGCATCCTCCAGGGCCAGGATTTCCCTTGCGTTTTTTGGAGCTACTGGTTTTTTCCAGTCGTATGATTTTCTAGGCGTGTAGCCACGAGACAGTTCAAAAGGGGACATTCCGATAGAGTCATGAGGAAGTGTTAATTGGGCATTGTCCATAGCTGGTAAGAGATCAGACCAATTGTCCTGATAATAGTGAATAAAAGGTCGTAAGCGGTGGGTAATATACTGATTCATGATTTCTGTTTGCCCATCTGTCTGTGGAGAGTAGGCAGTTGACAATCTCAATTCTACCCCTAAAAGATCCATTACGTATTTCCAGAAAGCCGAGATGAACTGGGCACCTCTGTCAGAGACAATAGAGTCCGGGAGGTCATAGTAGCGATAGACATAAGTAAAATACAATTCAGCAGTGTCGCGCGCTGTAACATCCTTCTTACAAGGTAGAGTAACTGAGACTTTCGAAAATCGATCAATAAATACCACAACTTTATCAAAGCCTTTTTTATCCCTAGGCATATCCATATAATCAACACAAATATGTTGCCAAGGTCGATCTGGAACGGGCAGTGGATGTAACAGGCCAGGAGTTTTATCTCGAGCTGCATGGTTAGTGCGACACAGATGGCAATTGCGACAATAACGTTCTACATCTTTACGCATACCATTCCAGAAATATCTTGATATTAATTCTTGGTAAGTTTTATTGCGACCTGCATGAGCGTTAGACAATTGATCATGAACCTGTCGAATTAATTCCGTGCGAACGTTATCCACCATTGGAACTACTAATCTATCTTTGAAGAAAAGTATGCCATCGTCCATAGATAGATGTTCATTAGTGTCTACTTTTTGGCGGAGGTCTTGTAGACTTTCATGAGATTTATTAGCGGCGAGGACAGCATCGATAACCTTGAATGACTCCAGGAAACAAACGTTTAGATCTTTAACAACTTCTTCTGACAAATCTTGGTTCTGTATTAAAGGTTTGTATCGAATCTCTCTTTTGATTTCATCTTGAATGTTCGTGTCTTGCTCTCGTCTAGATAGGGCGTCTGCAGAAGCATTTTGACGTCCCGGTCGATACATAATCTGGAAGAAGAATTGAGAAAGTATTTCAGACCATCTTGCTTGTCTGGCAGTGAGGTTTTTCGATGTCATGAAGTATTCTAATGCTCGATGGTCAGTAACAATTTCTATTTTATGTGGGGATCCTTGTAGCTCAGCCCTCCAATTGTCCAAGCCACGAATTATTGCTAGCATCTCTTTGTCATGCACTTCATAGTTCAACTCTGCTGGCTGCATTGTCTTGGAAAAAAAAAGCTACTGGGTGCCAATTGTCCTGTTCGTCCTTCTGTGACAGCACCGCTGCGACCACTCCATCAGACGCATCAGTTTCTAGACGTGAATATCGTTCGGGATTGTAGTGAGAAAGAAGTGGCGCAGAAGTCATTGCATTTTTTAGTAATTTGAAAGCCTTGTGGCAATTCAAATCAAAGTCGAAAGTGGCACCTTTTTTTGTTAGATTAATCAATGGTCTAGCAATACGACCGAAATTGGCAATAAATCGACGATAAAAATTACAAAAACCAAGAAAAGATTGAATTCCTTTGATTGTCTTTGGAGCTGCCCAACTTTTGACAACTGAAATTTTATCAGGATCTACCATTAATCCTTTAGTGGAAATGATGAATCCTAGATAGCGTGTTTTTGTTACGTCAAACTCGCATTTCTTGATGTCTGCTTGTAGACCAGCATGCTGAAGCCGCATCAAAACTTTTCTTACGTGTTCTTTATGATCAATTTCGTTTTCGGAGTATATTAGAATATCATCAAGGTACGCTGTGCAGAAAACGTCCAAGTAGTCAAGAAGAATGTCGTTCATATATCTCTGATAAGTTGCTGGCCCGTTGGTTAATCCGAATGGAAGTACTTTGCATTTGTACGAGCCATATCTTGTACGGAAAGTAGTGAGTTCCTCTGAATCTGGATGCATCCTAATTCTATGAAAGGCTTGCCTGATATCGAGCTTGCTGTATATTTTGGCCTTGTTTAGCCGGGCAAGTGTTTCATCAATTAACGGCAGCGGGTAACGGTCCTTCCTAGTAAGCGCATTTAATTTTCGGAAATCGATGCAAAATCGGAGACTCCCATCAGATTTTTTGACAAATAGAACTGGACTAGAAAATGGTGCTTTGCTGGGTTCAATAAATCCCTTATCTAGGTTCTCCAGTAAATATTTATGGACAGCCTTTAGTTGATCTTCCGACATAGGGTATAATGGGCCTGATGTGGGTTGCGCATGATTCTCCAACACAATTTTATGATCATACAGTCGGTGGGGCGGGAGAACATTAGAGGCGGATTTGGAGAAGACATCTATGAGGTCGTGGTATTTTTCAGGGACTTTGTTCAGTAATTCATCTATATCTTCCTGACAGTCATCTAGATTTGATTTTTTCGTCCTATTTTCAAGTTCTTGTTCGATTGCATGGAGACTAATGGAGAAAAAGATATTGTCAGCTGGTACTAAATTTAAGTGGAAAGCAGGAGCGCTTATTTCACAAATATCTATGCTGCATGATTCATTCGATTTAATTTTGTTCGTGGACAGCAATTGCAGTTTGTTGGCATGATGAGGTTCTTCGTTTGAGATAATGCTGTTATTATCATTACAGCTATCATGCTCGTTGATGGCTCTATTTGATGTCGCAGTTTCTTAAAATGATGCACTGGAATTGCGATGCAAACTTTTTTTGGTGTGCACGGGCCTTTTTTTTGAACAAGCGCCAAAGTGAAAACTCTGATCCTCTTTTTTCTGTAATTTGTCGCGACGTTCCACATCCTTTTGATGAATTTTCAGGATTTTGGGTTTGTCTTTCATCAACAACAATAAATGAGTGCAAATAGGAGATGAAAATCTTGGTGTTGTATGGTGGTGAGAGGGCCAGATGAGTCTGCGCTGTCGGGAATCGATCAGGATATCATAATGTGCTAGCCACCTGCTCCCAAGAATTATATCATGGGTCCCCAATTCGACTATTAAAAATGGCAAGTTATCCAAACGCCTATCATCAATCCATAATGACAATAGAATATATTTTGAAATGACTGGACCCTTTTTTCCGTCAAAGCCTTTCGATTGAATAGAATAACCTAAATGAATTGGGGTTTGGCCTAGCCACTTAGCAACGGCCTTTGCACATCGCAAATCAATATACGCAAATCCGCTAGCACCTGTATCGGGTAGAACTGAGACACTCTTGACAATTTGATTGTTAAATGATAGAGAACACTGCAAAGTGTATGTCTTCCCTGAGAATAGTTTGCCCAGGTCTAATTCTTGAATGTCGACCAAATATCCTAGAAGGGCGTCTTTATCTAGGATTGTTCGTTTCCCTCCTGTAACTGGCTGGAATGTTGTGATTCCCCTTCAGAATCAAGTTCGCTGTCTGCTTCTTCAATGGCAACAACTTGAACTGTGGGACCACCTAATTTTGAACTTTTATTAGGACATTCCAATTTTGTATGTCCCCTCTTCTTACAATGGTAGCAGATGACCCCTCTGGATGGTAAAGATTCTTCTTTCGTGTCGGTACGACTGACTGGTACACTAACAGACTGATATGTAGATGAATCGGGGTTGTACAGTCTTCTTGAATTAAATCTTTCCGACTTGGTGTTTACCATGCTCTTTTCGAGTCTAATTCTTTCCTTGTCCACAGGGTCTGCATATTGAAATAACGAATTAAAGTCAGGGAGCAAGTGTAATTGGGCAAAGACAGCCAGCTTAAGTTGTCGATTCATTTTTTCATAGAGCTGATCTTTTCTCATTGAATGGTGGATTTTTGCCTTTCCTGCTAGAGAAATAAATCTAGTCTTGAAATCTTGAAAAGACTCAGCAGATCCCTGCCGCAGAGCTTCGAATTTAACCATACTGTCACGCTGGAGAGTGCTACTTCGATATGTAGCAATCAGATGATTGACCATTTGGACAGAGTTGACAAAGTCATTTTCAGGATCCTCCCCGGTAAAGTAAGGCCCAAGTAATTCTTGTGCGTCGTCTTTAGTCGAAGCGAAGATGAAGTTCATTATGCGATTGTCAGAGCCCCAATGTCCTTCGTTATCCCTTATCTTTCCTCTCAGCAAAATCAACCAGTTTTCAAAAAACTTCAAATCATTGGAGCCCCCAAACTCGCGAATAGGGTCAATCTTTCGGTCGGCCACTCCAAGAAATGCATTTCCATACGTTTGTCCGACACTTTCTGATTGATCTCGATATTTTGCAAACGGAGGGCCTTGGTAGTTGGGCTCTTCGCTACTTCGGAGTTTAAAGGGAGCTGTTGATGTACGATTTTTGTATTCCGAAGTAGTGCTTTGCGCAACGTGTTGCTGTCTTTGCTGAGGATTGTAGTTGCTACTTTTCTTCATTTCCTCGAGATAATTGCCTCTTGTGGGTATTTTCCCTTTAGGCTCACGCGAATGGGGAAAATATGTGTATTGTGTGTTCCTTTGGGGTGGAATTTCTTCGTCAATATCTTCCATTAATCCTGTATTTTGAGGGTGGAAGGCTGTGTGGCTTTTTTGCCTATGCTCCTGGTATACCCCGCCTTGTGAGCTTTCCATATCGAGTTGACTTTCCATGAGTTTTTCCAATCTGTCTAATTTTTCCCGGAGAAAGTTAATCTCCTCCTGCTGATGTATGTTGGTGCGTTCCATACTATAATGCCTACTAGTTTGCCTGTAGGCATTATCAACAATAGCATCCGCCATTTCCTTCCCAACTGTGTTTTGAGTTATTGTCAACTCTTCCACCTTCCGATCAACTTCAGATATACGAGGCTTATTTTTCGACGACCAATGTATGGGGCATTGATGGTGGATAGTAGTTCGTTTTCCCCTAAATCTTCTTGGTAGGCTATATCGAGTTCGTGCTCGGCATGAGGTGATGGAGGCTGCTGGACAAGAGAGTCGGATTTTTTTTTTGAGTGGTATCGGGCATGATGAAGTACTAGAGTATTTTTGATGTGAGTGACTGTTTTGAGTATATATTTATGACTGAAAAAAAACTTTATCTCGAGAGTGGGAAAATAAACTTAGCCACAATATCGTATGCTTTTATTATTCCCTGAAATTGCACTTTTAACTATTAAATGTTATGGCAAGTTTCACCGCAATCTTTTGTTTACTTAAAAACTGCTAAATCTCAGTCTCAATAAGATTAGGAAATTGTAATGCCTTCCCAGGCGTTGACGTGAGTTTAGAATAATGTGAGAGCCGTAGGAGATCACAGGTTGACAAATGACAAAGTCGAATTGGATAAAGACTATATTCAAAAGATTCTAAACTAAAGAGTAAAAGGGAAGGGAAAGTATCTAGAGATCTACAACTCTACATTATCTACGCTGGTCTGTGCGCTACAAACAAAGAACTCTAGCAATATCTTATGTGAAGTGAATGTAATGTGGATATAACAACCCTATCTAATGATCTAGGGTGGAACCGTCACATATCTCTACTGTAGTGCGTTTTTCATAATCAAAATGGGCCATTGTTGGCGCCTGAGTAAACAAACTCTTGAGACTTGTGAATGCATCTAATTGATCTTTTTCCCAGACCCATGGCACATTTTTTCGATAGAAACGGGCCAGAGGCTCGACTTCACCTGAATAATTCCTGATAAAAAGTCTATAGAAGTTCGCAAACCCTAAAAATTGCTGTAACTCCTTGACTGTAGTCGGTGCGTTCCAGGTGACTATTGTTTTAATTTTCTCAGGATCCATACTAAGTCCCTCCGTGGAGATTACTAGGCCCAGGTACTTTGTGTCTTTGGTATAAAACTCTGATTTATCAATATCAATTTGTAATCCAGCTTCACCAAGCTGCTGAATTATTTTACTGACATGTTTAGTATGTTCCTCTCGGGTCCTAGAGTATATTAAGACATCATCAAGTTGCGCAGTACAGTAGTCATCAAGAGCATTATGAAGAACACGATTGATGTAATTCTGAAAGGTGGCAGGAGCGTTGCACAATCCAAATGGCGTGACAAGCATTTCATAAAGTCCGAAACGAGAAGTAAATGCAGTCATCCACTCGTGACCCTCTGCAATTCGGACGGGATTAAAAGCAGCAATTACATCAAGTTAAGTAAAGAATTTGGCAGCAGATATTGAGTCTAAGGTTTCACAAATCAAAGGAAGTGGGTATCTGTTTTGAATTGTGACCATATTGAGGCCACAATAATCTTGGCATATGCGTACTCCACCACTAGATTTGGGTACAAGAGGAAGGGGAGCGGCAGCTGGCGAGGATGATTCGAGTATAAATCCCTTCTCTAACATTTCGTCAATCCATTTTTTTATACACTGGAGTTCACTGGGTGAGAATGGCCTATTTTTAAAAGAATAGGGGTTGCTTTCCAGGTAAAAGCTCAATTTTATGGTCCCAAGGACAATGTGGTGGCAGAACCTTTGCATTCTTTGCTAAAAAATGTTCAACATATTGGTGTAATTCTGAAGGGAGACAATCTTCGATATCAGTTATTGAAGGTTCCTGCTTGTCTTGAAGAAATCTATCTACACCAACTTGATCAACTTTTCTTTGTAAGAGATGTGTAGACTTTTCTGTGTATTCATCATAGACAGCTTCAGTATCATGATCGGGGCAATCTTCTACAGTGGCTTGGTGTAATCTTTGTGCAATTGAAGGGGGTTCGTTCTGTATATTTATCGGGGCTTCATGGAATCCAGAGAGTTGTGGGGGCGGGCATAAGGTAGATGTTAAAGTCCTCCATGGAAGACAATGACTTTGACAGAATTGGGAGCCGAAATTAACGGTCATGGCATTCCAATCACAAAGGGGATTATAAACATGAAGCCATGGCATACCTAGGATTATTGGGTTGTTCTCACCCAGATTTGTTATATAGAGCAAAATGATCTCTGAGTGCTAGCCTAGGTGCATTTGATTAATGAAATAATCGGTAACAGTTGCTTGGGTACTACCATCAGCTAGACGAACATAACGGGTCTTGAAAAGTTTCTTGGTTGAATTCTAAAGCGCTTTACAACTGCCTCGGCGTCTGAAAATGCGAAGGCTGTACAGCCGCTATCTACTAAGCTAGACGTATGTAACATTATAGGGTCACCAGTGCGCGGGTCTGAGAGTTGAGTTTGAAGCAGCATTGAATTTCTAGAGCTAATAGAGCGTAGCTCTAAAGGCGAGTCATCTAACAACACTGCTCGGATTAATTCATCCTCTCCACCATACCAATCACATCTCTGATCGCGACTTAGATCAGAGGTTTGCCTTTTAGCTGATTCAAGTTTTCAGATGTATTTCGGCCTCAATCAGGGCTTAAATGGTCAGAACTAGTATCAGATACATATCCGGAATTTTCAATAATAGCACGCAAGCGCGAATGTGCTGTTTGCTGCGGCATTATTTGTTGGTACATTGGTGGATAGTATGACACAGGAAATTGTGGAGGCTGCGTGAAGTACTGAGGATTTACAAAATGACTGCGTGAATTAATGTTCTGAGGTCGGGAGTTCGAGCGATTCTCTATATCTTGGTAATCTTGCCTATTATAACCTGGCGTGATATTGGCTCGTTTCGGCATTGGAATTGGGTCAAATTTCCGATGATGGTCTCGGGCAATGTGGCCGCTCTGACCACAGGCTAGACAAAGCCCCTGGATACGCCGGCGCTGCCTTTCACTATCAGAAATCTACAGCCCGCTAATGTCCATGGGGTCATCTTGAGGATGAGATCTGTAAGCAGCATTTCGTGCAACTGGTGGAGATTGCGCTAGCTCGTTGGATTTCTCATTGCTACTTTTGCTGCTTGAGTGATTTATAAAATCATAGTGAGCCTCCTGAAGCTGATTGCGAGAGATATTATCACATCTAGAGACCCATCCGACAAATCATCATCGCCCGGATTGTCTACCTGTGACCGGAGTATCTTTTTAATATCAATACCAATAAATCTACGCCATTTTTCGACTTTTTCTCGTGGACCTAACTTTGCGTGGTTAGAAAGCCCAATAAACTCAGCTTTCCATTCACTGTATGGTATAGTGCCGTTACTCGGGCTGTCTTGGGAATAACTATCCAGCGTATTTCTTGCAAGCATTGCAGAATTAAATAGGATATATTGGCTATCAAGATTGGTCCAGAGCGCATTCTCATTCTGCCACTGCCATTTTGAGGGATCATTCAAATTAGCAGTAATAGACTTGTGGCCATCACAAACTGCATCCCAAGCATGGTCATCCATTAAGCCACATATATACAATATTTTTGAGGCTTCAGTGAGGAAACATGCAAAGTCAATAGAGATTATTCCTTGCACTTGGGTCTTGAATTTCTCGTATTTCTCTTGGCGCTGGACAGGATTTTTCTTGTTGCTTGATGCCGTGAATTTATTTGGATCTTTCTGAGTTCGGCGGGCAGTTGGAGCTTGGGCAGCTATTCCTTCTCCTGTGGAGTGGCTTTGGGAATTTTGAAGCAAAGCAAGTTGGAGCTGAGTTTCTGCTGCAAGTTTCTTTCCTAGAGAATCCGATAACTCAACACGAGTACTTGATAATGTAGCTCTTTCTGTTTCAAGTTGTGCGCAAAGAACATCTTTTTCATTTTCCGCAGTTACACAGGCATTACGTGCCCTAACATTCCGCGAGCGCTCTTCATTGTATGCCATCTCCTTTTCACTTGCTTTCAGGCTAAGCTTCTCAAATCCGTGTTCGAATGCAAGAAGCATGGCAAAATTGCGTTTGCATTGTCATCCAAGTTGGGATTTGGGAGTACATTCAAGATTTCTGCTAGTTTTGAGGGCGAAAATGGCCTGTTTGCAAGAGTGTGAGTAAAATCATGTTTGGTGAGAACTCCAGACAAATTTGGGAACCAAGGAGTAAAAGATTTGCTCATTCTCTGACCAAATTCAGTATTTGTGGTAGTCATCTTGAAAATTTGCGGTGGAGAGGTTACATTTTGTTATTAATGTAAAGCTGGAAGCAAGAAGCAGAAAGTGAAAAACAGCCTTGGAGATTTTCTGATTGCAAGCTGGGTATCGAGTAAATTTTGTGACTTTCTACTGATTCAGATATTTGTAACAAATATATTCACCAGGTCGCAAAACGGGCGGATCTGGGCACGAAAATTTGCTGTATTATGTTGAAAACAAAAATCTTCAGGCTGGAATATGCAACTGGGTGTAAAAGAGATCGCACAAAATGTCACAGGGCGAGGGTGCGAAGAACGAGGTAAATATTATAACTGAGTTGTGCGATAAGAAGGGAAGAGACTATCTAGCTACATGAAGGTCTTTAGAGGCTCAGTTATTGCTTAATCTCAAACCACGCCAACTACCATTCTACTACCATGACACAAATGCAACAATAATGAGCGGTAAACCTCGAAACACAGCTCGCAACAAACTGTTAAGGATACTCTCTCAAAATGTTTGACGAGGAGCACAGGCCCACAAAATCGCCTTAAACAAAGCCTATGCAAATAAGGTAGATATAATTTTCAAACAAGAACCTTACATATTTCAAGACCAATCTAGGAGAATAACCAAACAACATCCATCCTTCGAATCCTTTTCCCCAACAGATAACTGGACAACGGAAAAGCCGCACGTAATCTCCTATGTATCTAGAGGAGTAGGTCTCCGTACAGAACAAGTCCGCACTGTAACATCTCGAGACATTTTAAACTTACAACTAACATCAAAATATGGCCAGATACTCAATTTACTTAATAAATATAACGCACCCGCTAGCTCTCTTGGGGAATATGTGCTTGAAAAATTTTACACATATCATTTTAAAGAACTCGGCAGGAGTTGTCTACTTCGAGTGGATTTTAACCTTCACCATACTCTGTGGCAGCCATCATGGCCACATGGACCATCTAGGGGCTCAGAAACATTCGTGCAATGGGCTGAAAGTCATAACTTCCATCTCCTCTTGCCTATAGAAGAGGCAACTCATAACCGTGGAAACAAACTGGACCTGGTGCTCGGGCGAGGACCTCTTTTGCATGGTGCAGAATGTGAAATAGCCACAGACCTAGTGTTGTGGTTATGAGCTATGCGGAAGTCACTTTGCGAAGTGATGAGGAGTGGATGATGTTATAATTTGTGGTTGACAGTGAGTAGCCTCATACAATACTATGCTATAGGTATGTGGACAGAAAGTATAAGACTAAATCCGTGTCCATTTATTGTGGGTACATCTATGAAACTACATACATGCTCGCCTAACCAGTACACTAGTGATGTATGCTGTGGATTTGAGCCACACGCAATGCCCTAGCCTTGACTACTTTGTTGTCTCATATCATAACACTCCCCCTGTCTGTAACGACCATGATACCCGGATATGGATGTTAGTTTATGAAGACTAAGATTTGACTTTTGCTATTCTGTCAGCTAGTTGGCTCGCGGACTGGACATAAGACACTATGGTATTTCCTTCCTGATACTATTCTTTGGCAGTAGAAAATTGTGAGGGTGATATATAATGACTGCTTTTGGTTATTGTGATTTTATTCAGTGAAATGATTGATTGGTTGTCAACGTATAACACAGTGCATTCAGCTTCCTCCAAAAGGTTCGTGATATTCAATTCTTGTAATGGGGAATTCAGTCCTTGAAGTTGACACCATGTTTTTGTTGCCACAAGGTACTCTGCCTCTGTGGTGTAGACGACAACTCCTCGTTTCGTGTGTGATTACCTGCATATTGGACCGAATCTGAGTTTATAAAACTTGCCTGATGAAAATTGGCAGGTTGATGGATCAGACCCTAAATGGGCACCAGAATATGCTTCAAGAATTGATCGTCCCTTTATTTTGTGGAGGTAAGCTTTTCTCAGGTTTCTCTGCAATGTATCTTAGGATATGGCGTGCTACCCGTAGGTGATTGGTTGATACGCTAGTTTTTTGGATGGCTTATATGCCATGATGCAGGCAATAAAATTTAACCTGTTTAATTTCCCTGTCCCTCTTTGTTTGTTTAACCAGCTGTTGAGCAATGTGGAAGTAATTTTGTCTCGCTTAAGGAGGTCAAGAATTCTAACCAGTCATTATCTTATCTAGTGGAACCGCTTTTGTTTTGCAGATCAAAACAGGCTCCCCCTGACTGAATGATTCTTTGAGATTAGAATTTTGTGCTGACTCCCCTGTTTGTATGCAAATGTCACTTTTCCTTTGTCTGGGACAAGATAGAGGTCAAGTGAAGTTTGTTGATCACTTGAATTATCTGACTGACGTTTATATTTGTACTGTGGCTCCTTTTATGAATCTGGTTCATTATTCAGTTGTATTGCTACTAGTTCTATTCCCGTGCTGCCATGAAATGGGAGGTTTGGTAGATGTACTTGGCGTCATGTCTTGTGATGTTTCCAAAAACATGTTGGTTGAAATGTTCGGCAATGTGTCTACTACAGTGACTGGCGGAATATTCTGATGTTGTATCATTACCTATTTTGGCGTAATATTCCATGTGCTATATGTACCAATTACTGAATATTAGATGGTAGGTAATGATTTAATGGACTATTTATTTGCTGAGCTTGAAGCTTAGTCTGTGGATCGACTCCGGTCGTCTGCTGATCATCTCTATTTTTGGGATATTGAGATTGAAAACCTTCTGGTCGCATTTGAGGATGCTGCGACCTGTAACCTTGCAGATGTTCCCCCTCAGACTCAAATGGGAGCTGGGATGTATGTTTTTGTGGGGAGGGTTGGTTTATTTGTGGGGTAGATGTTGATTATCTTGATCAAGTTCTTTGCAAAGTACATTACCCTCATTGAGAGATGCCTGAGTTGTAAAACTCTCAATCTGTTTCCACCCCTAACTGGGGTTTAATGTGGATGTTGAATGAGATAGTTTCTGTTGGTGTTGGCTTAAACCCTACAAACCACCCTTTTTCTGCTCCTAACTGGAACTCCCCCCGGGTTTAGACTTATTTATTTATATGCAAGGCAGCCAAACCAGAGCATGTTTCTGAATCAATCTTCTCTGGATGGGGTTGTCAAAGCCCTTTGTGAAGTTGATTATTGGTACCTTTTTTGTTGCGTTGCAGCACAGACGGTTTACAACGAAGCTTGCGTGTCGTACTGCCCAGGGCCAGTAGCTTGGCAGCATGTGGGCATTAATGAGGGATGATCGAGCAACTCTTTGTACGACTTTATTGGCTGCATCTGATGTACTGTTCTGTTCTATTGTCTCTGGTGCAAAGATGTCGGTGCAGATACTATGCTGTTAATAATAGGATTTTGTTTTTTTTTATAATTCCGACCATTTGTCACTAGGTATGATGCGAATCTGTTTTCCATGTAGGTGATGCATGGATTCGACCCATTAGACAAATGGCAGAGATATTTGATCCTTTGTGTTGCAAATGAGTATCCACTGCATTCTACTTTTGGCACCAGTCAGAAATACTACATACTGATGGCCGTTTGTTTGTTTGTTTTCCTCCACAGTGTCCATGGAAATTTAGTCCAAGGGCTCATATGGAATGGGTTGTTGCGCTTTGCTTATTTGACATGTTTCACATGTAGCAAGCCCAGATATGTCGACCCCTTCGAGTCCCATAGAAATGCCAGCAGTCTTTTTGAGTAGTAGCTCCCAAGTATGACCTGACTGTTGATGCCAGCGCTGTGCGCTAGTTTGGTGAGGTATTGAGGCTATACTTGATGCTGCTTTCTGGTTTCATTTGCCGATTTTCCGTGGATCTGTGTACTTTACATCCTTTTTTTTGAGATGAAGTTTGGTATTGAGTTTATTTTGACAGCTTTGATGGCATCTAAATAATACTTGTTATTCGAATCTGGAATGATGCTTGCAATGCTTATTGATCTCCTTTCGGAGATGTTATTTGAGAATGGATTAAACAAGTGAATACACACAAGCAGAATTAGCCTGGAACCGGTGATTTCAATCCGTGCAGTGCCTTGCCTATTAAAGTATGTGACACCTACCACTTGATCAAATTTATGTAGGCTTTGACATATTTGCAGGCTGCTCAGGTATTATTTATTTTCACAGAAACGAAATGGTGCTGTGTACCAGTATCATAAATGTAGTGCTGATTATATCATTGACCAAAGGCTGCCGACCATGTCGAATTTCCTCTTTCTCTTACTCTCACTCTCCGAGTCTATGTCTAGACCATTGAGTACCACTTTTCCTTTTCCCTTCCCATTGTATGAATTTCCCTTGGGTCTACTTTGTCCTTCCCTTTAATTCCCAGATGCAAGCTTCGGATGTTGCTTGAAGCAGTCTTTATTTATACTTTTATGCTTTTACATCCTGCATATAGCTTCTGGGTTCGGTGTTTGAAGGATTGAGGCCACTATATTACACCTTGAACTTTGTAAACTTCTTTCTGTTTCCCTTGGTGAAGACATGAGAGATCCCTTGGGTTTTAGCCTTCTTTTGTGGCACGAGGTTCTGGTTTGTCTCCAGTTATCAAGCCATTCAACTCCTTTTGTCCCTCTGATGAATTACCCCTTGCCTGTCCTGGTGTCATGTTAAGATTATTCATGATGTTTTTGACATTGGGATTGGTCGGGTCATAATCATAACCGCTGTGATGTTGACAAACTGCAGGTTTTTATTGTGTTGACTGCAATACTGGTCAGCGGTGTTCACCAGGTTTGTCAAGGAGAATTATTTATAGGCATGTAAGTGGGGAAGGCTAGTGAATGGAACTTGTGCTTCCGCTGTTTTGTCAAACAATTGCTTAGTCGTCAAGTTGCGCCGTTGAGTTGGTATGACACTGGGATCGAGTCCATTGATTATTGTCTGGTAGGCCTGGATTTCATCAAGGCCCTAGGTCCGTAATATTTTATTGTACTCTGTGATCTGTATGGTGTAACTCTCGGAGCTTTTGCTTGGTCCTGCTATTGATAGTCCAGGTTCAAGCTCGGGACGGAAGCCTTATTTTTGTTATGGAAGGCATGGCCAACTCGATGTTATTTTGCGAGCTTGGCCAAGATAGATTATCTCCAGGTTCCGAATGATGCACCATCATCGAGCATAATACCTATGGACAAATGTGACATGACAGACAGCAATGATGATGTAAACTCCGGGCTGTTTGACGTTTTGTTTGCGCTGGGAAGAGCCGGGCTCAAAACCTGTCGTGGTTATGAGCTTTGCGGAAGTCACATTGCGGAGTGATGAGGAGTGGATGATGTTATAATTTGTGGTTGACAGTGAGTAGCCTCATACAATACTATGCTATAGGTATGTGGACAGAAAGTATAAGACTAAACCTGTGTCCATTTATTGTGGGTACATCTATGAAACTATATACATGCTCGCCTAACCAGTACACTAGTGATGTATGCTGTGGACTTGAGCCACACGCAATGCCCTAGCCTTGACTACCTTGTTATCTCATATCATAACACCTAGACACAACCTCAGACCATCTTCCCCTCCTAACAACAATCACATGGAATCGGAAAAGCGAGCCGCTCAAAAGACTCCGCCTAGATACCGTCGACAAAGACCTCTTCCGTCGCCTGCTCAAGAATTCGACCTGCTGTATTGTCCCCCTCCCACCTCATCCTTCCAAAAACGACCTCGATATACTGACAGAGAGCCTGGTCAAAGCCATTGGTACCACTTTCAATGGATCCGCTCAACGCTCTATTGGAACTAGTCGCGGTAATCCATAGTGGAATAGTGCATGCAGGTCTGCTCGCACACAGTATAAACAGTTTGCCCGTTCCCCCCTCAATAACGAGATAGAACTCAGGGATGCAAAGTAAGCCTATCGCAACGTGATAAGGAAAGCCAAGCACGCCTTCTTCGAGACACGTGTTGAGGAAGCTAGCTCAGGTAAAGACGTGTTTAAAATGGCAAAGTGGCACAGATCAGCCGGGACCTTCCGATCAACCCCTCTCAAAAACCTGCAGTCACCAAATAGTAACCGTGCAATCACAATAGAGGAAAAAAGCAAAGTTTTATTAGCCAATTTACTGACAAACTCCACAAACGCCAAAGATATGCCATTAGATACTCCCGCTGTGCCAAATACCCGACTACCATTCCATCATCCAGCTTATGAAGAAATAAAAGCAGCGATTTTCCGAGCTGGCAATACCTCTCTAGGGGTTGACGAGATACCACCAGCTATCCTTAGAGAAGCATGGTGTTTTACTTGGTATGTGAAATGGGGAACGTACACTTGCATTTGACGGCTAAGATATGATGTTTTATCAAGAGTGAATTGTAGATGACTCTATGGATATATATTCTAATTTACAGTGGGAAATACTCCCCTTTTATATCCCATGGACTCGCTTATCAGCGAATCATATGCCCATCATGCTTACTCATGCAGTGTACCTTGCCTGAACAAATGCACCAAACATGTCATGTGAGTTGTCCATGCCTGAGGTACCTTGATGACACACTCACCCTCCATGCGCTACCTGCCAGGGCTACCTTAGCTGAGCACAACACATGGCCACTTATCCAAGATCATATCTGTTACAGTTTGACTGTTGTTTGAGCTTAGGTGGATACTTAAGTCTGATACCAAGAACTCTTACAATGAGGCTGTATGGGGGGGAGATGAAGCTGAACGAAACAGCATTACTACTCAGGAGGCTGAAGCGTCATTACAACTTAGTGACACCTGGAAATAAGTGGCTGGGTAAGAAGTATTGTGCCTAAGGACAAGTCACTAGTCTGTAGATTCACAAGGAGGATAAACTCTTATAAATTCCTGTTAGTAGTAGCCAGAGTTAGCTTTTCTCCTCATATAGTTTATTAAATTGATTTATTCATCACCAACTCGGTTTCCGTCACAATATTATAGCGCTCTTCACTAGTTGTCTGTCACTGGGATACCACCCAATCTGCTTCCGGCAGGCTGAAGTATTTATCCTTTAAAAGCCTGGCAAGACTGATCTATCTTTGCCCCAATCTTAATGACTGATTGCACTACTTTCAGTTCTGGGAAAAGGTCTGGAAAGATTGATAGCAAAAGGTACATCCTGGATTGCTGTCAGGCATAAGGTCTTGGCATCCCAACAATTTGGAGCTCTCCCCTGCAGATCTGCAACTGACCCAACAACCAGCCTCATCCATGATGTGGAGAGAGCTCTCAACAAAGGACGCACAGCAAGTATGCTCACACTAGATGTAAAAGGCGCTTTTGACGCCGTTCTCCCAGGAAGACTCTTGTACCACATGCGTACCCAAGGCTGGCCAAACAACCTCGTCAACCGGGTCGGCTCCTTTGCAACGGGACGCTCAGTACAGATCTGTATAGATGGAGAAATAGGCCCTCTACAAAAAGTAACATGTGGTCTTCCGCAAGGATCTCCTATATCCCCTATTCTTTTTATGCTCTACATTGAACCTCTCTTCGGACTCAAAAACCTCACAATTGCATTTGGATATGTGGACGATGTGGCCATCCTAGCAACTCAAAAATCGCTCACAGAAAACTGTGAATTCCTTAAAAAGTCCCTACAACAAGCCTCTGAATGAGGTAAGACCGAGGGTATCATGTTTGACCCTGGAGAATCTGAGCTACAGCACTTTTCTAGGCGCCGCTGTTATGGCCAGGCATTGTTGGAAATTCAGACTCTATGTGTCTGAAGTTTCCCATGATTGGAACAACTAAGATTCTCACACATGACTCACGACCTAGATGATTGATATCTCCCTTACTGAGCATGTTTGATGCTTGAGACTCGACTAGTGCATGGTATGGTCTGATACACGTGTAGGCTTTCATCCACCGACCCTGACCCCATACTCATATTGTATACTGTCGTGCGTTTCATTTTCATTGTTAGAGTATGGAACGAGTGATGGATGGCATCTAGTCTGGATTTGGTCTATCAAGATTACATGTATATAAGCTGTCTAAGAATCACTAAGACAGATAATCTAAATCAATTCAATTTATTCAGACCATCTTTTATTTCTCCACAGCTTATCACATATTCTCCCGATTCATATCATTATTATTCTATTCATAAAATTGCGCCCATATTCTTTGAGCCGCTTTACTCATCGAACCCATACCGGTTTTCCAACAGGCATCCTTGAAGAGGTTTCAAGGAGAAGGTTCTCAGGAAAAGGTGATATGAGAAGGTTTTAAGAAAGGTTTTGGGAAAAGGTTTACTGAGAAGGTTTCCGAGAAAACTCCGACAGTTAGAGATGGAGGGGCTGGAGTCATGACGGCATTTTTCATAGTCTTAGTTGAGTTCAAGAACTGTCTCGAGTTAGACTTAAGGAAGCTGGAGCTGTCTCATAGAAGCTCTCCAGCTTCTCAATCTTTCATTCTTTTGATCTTTGATCTCGCAATCTAGCATTTACATAATATTATAATCGTATATTCTCACAGTCCGATATTCTAAGTCTTTCGTTATTTGTTACTGTTGGAATTGCCGGGGTTCCAAATACAGCACTGTCGATGACTGTATTCTAATTGGTTGTTTCTCTTCTCTCTAAGCTATGAAAGTAATTATACTAAGTATTTCTAATTACGTAAACATTACATCATATGATTAAAGACTCCAAACTCCAACATGACTGACAGTTACATTCTTCGTACTTCTGTTCACCCTGAGTTATCAGCCTTGATTGCTTGCTTGTCAACTCGATTTCTTGACTTCATGTCTTTCAACTGTTCTGTAGTTCTGCAACCTTTGACCACCTGGCACCTCGCCAATCGAATCATATCTAAGTATCCTTCGTTAGCAACTATAATCCTAACAGTTATTAATACCTTACCTTCGGCAGACGGCGATCTCCAGTATCCTTAGCGCATGCCGTAACACAATTCTTCTTGGCTATCCCAGATATGCAGAGCATACTGAGCAATTACACCGGCACCACTGGAAGGTGAAGAATTCGTCTTTGCCGGTAATGCAAACTGATTTACAGGGCCTTAATTCTAGCCTTAAGAGTAGCACTTCCGGTGCGGAAGACTTTACCCATTGCTGCGCTTCACAGGAAAGGAGGCATTCCACCAGCCCGGATCCCCTAAGAATGCAGCAGCTTAAGACTTTCTGCAAGGTTGCAATCCCTCGATGATCGTCATCGCCTACGTACTCGTGCAAGGATGTGCCCAAATGACGGAACAATTAAATACAAGAGGCGAGAAAAGCTATCTTCGCGGCCCAATACCCCGATGTCCTGCGTCTAACGGGCTTACTGCCAACTACCTCAAGCGGAGGATGCCAAACCACTTCCTGGGCCAGAACATTGGAGAAATCCTGGATCAAATTTGGAAGGAGTGGAGAATTACCAAAAATGCATCAGGACGGTTCTTCTATCTGAGATTTGTGCTTATTCAGATGGGTCCTTAGAAGGTCACGGTCGATCAGCATGGGGCTATGTGCTTCAAAGAGTGTTATGACACGCAGAATATGGCAAGCAAGAACTCAAGGTTTAAAAGGTAATAAAGCTAAAGTGCAAAGCTATGTCTACAAATTACATATATCCTACTTTATGAGATTAAGTGAATAGTAATTAATAAGTCGTCAGTGCTTCCATCTCAGGGATGAGGGTTTGATAGTGTTCCACGGGGTGCTGTCACGGTTTCATTATAAAATGCATGAGCAATGTTGTAGGTACAATATTTTAATTATAATTCTCTGAAGAGAGAATTTCTGTACTTAATGACTACCTATATATACAGACTGAAATACCCCTCCTCGATAAGGTTCTCTCTATGACCTGTCAACTCAGACTCTCCGACAATCGCCTGTAGATCCTTGATACTTCTGTAACCCTCATGAACTCTCAGTAGGTTTCAACAAGGCTCAATGTGAATCATCTAGGTTCCCTGTCATCCAAGATCTTCCCAGGAACCTCCCTTCGTATAATTGCCTGCGCTAGATAGCGTGGGCTACAGGAACCCTTAGGCTTAACAGCCGTCACAGGTGCGTTGTATAGCCTAGTAAAGATCTAGGTGGTAAGTGAAGGTTGTAAATGGGTCAAAGGAATGACAGGTCTTCTCTAGGAAGAGATGAATGGGCAACTATTTGCAGTAGGTGTTACACGTGGGTCTTGCTGATGAAGAACTGGGCAATGGATATGTAGTCTTCCCGAAGAAGAGATGGGTGAACAAATGTATTGTAAAGGGTAAATAAAGAAGACGTTGCGTGAGGAGTAAATCTCTCTCACGCTGAACTATTATATACAAGAGTAGAAGCATTTGCCAGCCGGAATTAATCGTAATCAATTCTTGCCAATATCTTCGCATTAATGGCTGTGTTCTTGTCCTTCTCTTCATGACTCCCTTGTATATCCTTACATGACTTTTTACATGACTAATTGTATAGGGGAAGCTATTATTAAACTGATGTCTTTAATTAACTACCCCTTCATCTTATCACGAATTAATATTAGTATTAAAATTCTATTTACGGATCCGTGAAATTCCATAACGCCAGACCACCGTAGGTATCCTAATCCAACTCCTTGTCTGTACACCTTATCCCTAGCCACTTAACGTTACGTAGCCTGCTATGTTTAGGAACCACAATAATACAAGACTGAAAGTGTTGTAATTAAGGCAGCAACATGACTGCAGTAGACAAATAGTACATATTAGAATAAAATGCACTGGCACCATGAGATATGATTAACCCGTATCATCACTCACTGGCATGAATAGTAATTAGCCAATAGATGCCTGACAGCATACAGTGGCTTCAGGATCTCCAACAACCTTCCCTTTTAGGTTAGATTAGGAAGCATGTTGGAGTTCACACTGGTGTGCGAAAAACCCCGCTTTCATGTGTATAGAGGGACTCTCCCCACACATATAAAATCACAGTAATCTCTTTACAATTAACTATTCATTAAACATCAGTAAAATTCAGCCGGCAAAGTCGAATTCTTCACCTTCCAGTGGTGCCAGTGTAATTGCTCAGTATGCTCTGCATGTCTGGGATAGCCATGAAGAATTGCATCCTTCGCAACGGTAGCTTGCTGAACGTGGCCCAGTCAATTTTGATTGACACATGGGCTAGGTTCCATTCCCGGCACAATAGATCAAAAGTTTAAGTTTGGCTCTCCTCTATTCAGTCTTCTAACAACTTCCTGATTGAGTTTGACTGTGAGGACTTTACAACTCACCAATAACCATCCAAAATCAAAGGTAAAATTACTTTCGCTTTCAACCTTACTAACATTGTATGCAGGACTGGGAAATTGCTCATCCTCATTTTAGACAAGCACCTTGATTGCAACATCAACATTCTCAACTTTTCGACACATTCCAAAGACGGCGCGAACGAAGAAGCCTCACTTAGACAAGGAACGCTGTACGACAAAAGCTGGGGCACCAATGCCTCGGTTTTGAGCTCTCGATTTCGGAATTTCAGCCCCCTCAAATGGGGGTTGAGCGCAATGCAGGGGAAAATTTGGGAAGAACAATATGTGATTTTCATCAGGCTGTTGGCGCAGTTGGTCGGGTGCTGGATGTGCTTTCTAGAAGTGGTAGGTTGGATTCCTACATGGCCTTTTTAAGGGGGGACTACGGCTGCTAGTCGTGAAAGAGTACAGTAGGAATGATTGAGGCTTTCCCACAAAGGTTTTCCCTCAATACATGGTCTTAGGATCATGGTGAATGTGTTCCTACCTATTCGACCCGATGTAACTAGCATGAGGCACGTATTTGGAAAATTCTGGCACCGGATGGGCTTTGCTGGAGAATGGAGGAACTTGTATTCTAGATGTCCTCCATTAGTGTCAAGTCCATTGGATGGAGGGTGTAAGCCTGGCACAATAAATAAAATCATCATCATCAGTAGAATTTGTCGTACATTAAACAAATTCATTATAACTCTAACTCATCCTCATACTTGGTATGTCATTCTTACAATCTCCAGAACCATTCTGCTTGAAAGCTCTCCAGCTTTCAATATGAAGATACCTCAGCTACTTAAACCTCGACACTATCTGCTACAGACTACAGTAATCATGTTCCAGTCCGATTCCTGTCGAAATCCTGACAGTAACCTAGAATCTGATCGAAGCCCACTAAACTGGTAAGAGTACAAAATACCATCCCGAAACATCTAGAAACTAATTGCCAGATTAGCTTAGAATTCCATTGAAGTAACCAGAACTTGTCTAGAGGGATACCAGCCGAAGCTAGGATCAGACTCTACCTCAACACCATGAATCTATCCATGACATAGCAGTAGCCAAATGGTTTTAGAGCCAGAGGTTGGCAAGATACCATCTCCACATCAGTCAGTCCGTGACAGTAGTAGCTTGCAATGACTTTGACTCTGTGTGAGCGTGGTTCAAGGCGTGATTCAAGGTGTAGTTCAATGTATCTCTATAACATGAATAAGACAAGAAGCTACTGAACATCAATGTCCCCCGAGTTCCTTAAATACATCTTTCTGCTCTATTATTCCTACTCATATTTGCATGTACCATTCCATTCCTACTTTCCTAACTCCCTTAACCCCATGACTCATATGTAAGAATATACTACTACAAGAAGGATTGTTTGTGGTTAACCATGACATGACCAAACTCGCTACTTCTAAGCTAAGAGATTATTGCAACATAATGATAGAAGCGCTAGCAACTGCAATCAGTAAGGTAATCAGCCTTAGCTCGAATAGGAAGCTGCTGTGGTCGGAAATGATAAAATATGATGTAGCACAGCTCGTGTTATGACTCAATTTACAGGGGATCATGTCAGTCTGGAGTAAATTATGACACTCTGGTCTTTATTGCCTGACTTTTCAAGCATTCGAGCCAGTCAATTCACAGACAGATACCCAAATCATCTATGAAGTTCTCGCAACTTGTTAGTGTTGAGAAATGTTGAACTTGTTGCGCAAAATGGTGGTAGCATAAACAGGAGTCCAAATTTTCGAAGTACAGGGTATTCTCTATTCCCTTGTTCAAGCGTATCATTTGTGTTCTTGAAATAAACTTGCATGGCATCCATACCTTTTACGCATAAAATAAATGAGGTGTCAGCATGTATTACATGGAATTTGATCACCCCTATCTGGATCAACAAGTCAATTGACCCAACTAATGAAGTAGCTCCAATGCCAAACTGGATATTGACTCTACCAGCTTGTCAGGATTGCTTTCTGTATAATCTATATATGTGGAGATGACCATATTCTAGTGTACTATGATTCTGGTCCGGCCTTTTGGCCGAGTGGTTGTGCACCCATCTCATGCACAATGTAGGATGGCGCACTCTGGCCACAATATCACCTCTTTGAGCCCTGTCTCCGCCCTGCTATCTACATGCTCCTCTGACACAGCTGATATAGTATCCATGTCTATTTTAATTATCTTATTCAACACCATTAATTGTCTGCAACCAGCAGTAAAACATTCAGAGACTCTGGTATCAATCATGATGCCAAAGGAACTTGATGAGGTGTATTGTAACCCAGCAATTTAGGTGAACAATTATTTTGTGGCCCCGTGCTCTTTTGAACCCAATTCTGCATGATAAAATGATTGATTGTTTAAATTGGCAATCATATGTTTTATTGTTATATCATCAATTGGTCCAAATGACATAAAGAATTGCTCTGCTTCATTTTTATCATCTACGACTTGCTGTCACAAACCAAGAGCCTATTCTGAGTCAATAGGAACTCTGTACAAAGATATCTGTGGTCTTCTGTTATATTCTATCCTAATCTGTTCTGTTCTGTTCTGTCCTATCTTACTTCATTCCATCCCATTCTCATCTGTTCTGTTCTGATCTGTACTTGTCTAGACTATTCTATTCTGTATGAGAGTATATTGGAAAGTTCTAGAACAATAGAAAGGGATATATAATGAGTAATTGGGATGACTTTGGTTCGGCAGATTATGTGTTATGGCCAGGCATCCTTGAAGAAGGTTCAAGGAGAAAGTTCAAGTAAAAGGTTCAATGAGAAGATATCCGAGAAAACTCTGATAATTAGAGTTGGAGGGGCTTACCATGACATTATCTTTCAAAGCCTCACTTACATCTAGCACGTAGTTAGTTATACTTAAAGAAGCTGGAGTTACTCTGAAGTAGTTCTTCAGCTTCTCAATCTTATATCCTCATTGTCTCTATAATCATACTACTCGTCTCGACCTCTCGATCTCTCGTTCTTCAGTCCTAATCTTTTGTGCCTCGCTTGATCAGTTTAACACCCCTAACCGTACCTGTCTATATTGTCTCGTACTTACTCGCCTAGTCATTACTAGGGTATCTTCAGCAGACGGCAAATCCTATTTCAGTCACCACACGCCGAAACATTATGGTCTTATACCTTAGGAAACTTTTTGATAATCTCAATTACCTTTGCATATTGATCTATTGATTATCTAAACTTTTGACCTTTTGACATCTTGATATTTCGACTCTTTGACCACAAGACACCCATTGACCTCTTGAACCATTAAAATAACAAATTACTGACCCTCCAAAGTACTATTGTTATTGACACTTGCTCATTTGTTGCATCAATAATTCAAGTATCTATTTCACGTCTTATTTCATCATTTTCCTGGTTGCAGTCATCATCTGCATCCATAAAATATTTTTCAACCATTAGGTTTAATTTTTCCTTGAAGTTATCTCTAGATCTTTGCCGCTCAGCCTCTGGGTGTTTAGAAGGCCAACACCATTTTGTGCCGCATACATAACAAGAGTGGCTAACCATTGCTTTGGATGGTTAAATTTTATTGAAAGGCATTTTCTTGTATTTTGGGTCCCCAAAGGGTTGGGGTCAATACTTTGTGGGCATTTCATACTGTGAGGTGTTACCCGGTTTGTGGTATTGTCTATCAACAAGCAGGACTTTGTTTGGATCTTGAGAAGTATCTTGAATGTCTTTGTAGGTTGAAACTGAAGATAGATGGTCCTTGATAAGACCTTGGAGGCTTGCTGGTGGACGGAAGCAAGCCAATCAACATACAGGCTCATATCTACTCGCATCAATGAGTCAGTTGAGCATGCTTCTTTCTCTTTGGTATTCCTTGTTTAAACAGTACTGCAATTCTTCAAAATGCGCAATCATCAATCTCAATGTCTCAGTCAAGGTTTTATCAGGGCTCTTTCTCGAAAATTCTTTTAGCAAACAATTTTGCAATTGTGTTATGATATGTGTTGCGATTTCACAGTAAGAGGAGCAGAAAGTATAGCTCAAAGAATATTGTTTCCATTAAAGTTCTAAGTTACATGTAAAACACGAATTTATGTGCGCATATCCTAGAGTTAAAGTGGGTATGCAAACAACAATTATTACAGTGAAAAGTCTTCAGCACAGCTGACCACGAAACCATTGTGCGGGGAATAAAACAGTACTGACCCCGCACCATTAACGCCATCCTATTTGTTGCAAAGTAAACGTGACCATATCTCTCACTGCAGTTACATATAGTATCATATTACCCCGCACATGCAAATGTATGAGAGAATATCTCAACAGCAAAAAGAAACTAAAATGTAGAATACAGGATGTATTGTGCAGCATGCAGGAAAGTTGTTCATATTTGCAAGGAATGCCAATTATTGTAAGAAATGTGGCAAATTCCAACAATATGAGACAACAAGGTAGTCATTGGAATTTCGCACCAGTTGCTTACTCCAGAGCTACACAATTGTCGGTGATGATCGGCAAGGCTGCTTAGGAATAACTTGGCGCACAATTGCACTAGACTGAAATTGGTTTTAGCGTCAGACAAAGAACACGAGTATTATGTAGAAACCTAGATGTAGCATTCTTTAATATTCTGACCAAAAAATAATATAATATAATAAGAACAATTTACGTGAATAATTTATTTGATTGAACTACTACGAAGTACTTTGAAGCTGTGCCTATATTCTTTGAGTGAGTTTCCTCTTAGAACCCATACACACTTTACAACAGATAATGAGACCAAGTAAGCTACCAAACTACTTGAGTTTAATATATTACATCAAATAAATAAATCCGACTTTTAATATTATTATAAAATTATTTCTTCGCCATGTCGGCCGCAGATATCCTCAAGTCTATGAAGTGTGCGCCAAAGCTATCAACTTTAACATACAATAGATGGAGTATTCATTTTCAAGATGCTTTGTCTTTATATGAAATTGATGATTACCTTCTTGTCAACAAAATTACTGAAGGAGATTTAAAAGCTAAGGACTCAATCATTTCAGACATCAGAAAGCAGGATAAAAATATTCGTGTTGCCATGTCTCAACTCGTTCCCGACATTGTGTTCCACCTTGTTGGTCCTTCCTTTACCGCCAAACAATGCTGGGATAACTTACGGGAGTTTTATTCTCCAAGTTCGGGTGAAGATGTTGATGACTTGATGCAAGAGTTTTGGAGTTTCGATATTGAAGATGGAGTGGATGTTAATGAGTTGGTACAAAAGTTGGCCGAGATTCGAGGTCGAGTGAACTTGATTTACGGTGCAACCATATCTGATTCCAGCATGAAGAAGCGTCTTCTAAACCACTTCATTAAATGCTGTAATGGATTCTACATGTCGACAGTGATTTTGTTAAAGGATCCCTCAATCAGTTTTCAATCAGCTGTCACTTTGATTCGCGCGTCCCAAATTGTCTATCGAGATTTGCACCCAACACCAATGATTGCCCTATTAAATAATGATTGTCCAAGCAGTTCAACTTCGTCACCATCGACAATTGATAACAAAAAGACATGTGCTTACTGTAAGCATCGAGGTCATTTGGGTGAGGGCTGTTTTCTCTGGATGGATACTCCAGACGGGTCAAAGTGGGCGTCAAAAAATCCCGAGAAGGCAAAGAAGGCCATGATGATACGGGAGAAAATTAAGCGGCGCAGGGTTAAACCAAGGGCTGAAAGTCAAATACCCAATAAAAATAACGATAATCCCAAGGAAGGGGCTTGGATAATGGAGGAACTTATTTTAGTATCAGAAGATTGCCAAAAGAATGATAATGTAGTTCTCGATACCGGTGCTACACATCACATATTTCACGACCGTTCGATGTTTCATGGTATCTCACCCATTGACAAGTCTACCTGTACTGCATCGGGCCAATCTATTCCTGTTTCGGGTGTCGGAACTGTAAAGTTAAGGGTTTTTACCTATGACAAAAGAAGAGCCAGCAAGATTATTGAGATCGAAAACGTGTGGTATGTCCCGACATGTACCAGAAACCTTGTCTCAGGAGTCCAGCCTCTTTCGAAAGGCTTTGAAATGTGCTCCTCGAGCGGCGGAATTAGTGTGCTGTCATGCTCTGGAGAAACTATTGCCACAGCGAGACCCAAGGGCGGGCTGCTCTGTTTCAACACTTCTTCAGAGTCCACTCACCATTATCCTGAAGGTAAAACAGATGCATTGTTCTCCTACGACGTACAGAGATCACCAACAGAAATCTTACATCATAAATTTGGGCATATTGGTCCTCGACTTCTCGAGAATATCAAGGTGTCCGAATTTAAGCCTCCGATTGCTAAGGCCGGACAGATAGATGATTTTCATGTCAATAAAAAATATCTACAAAATTGTGACGTCTGCAATCTGTGTAAAAAAGTCGAGAAAATCAACCGTGTACCTCAACCAAAATCCTTGATTAAATTAGAGTTAATCCACAGTGATACATGGGGTAAATGCCGAGCTCCTGGAATTTTTGGAAGTCTTTATTTTGTCACATTTACTGATGACTGTTCTCGCGAGGTTATGCTTTATCTGATGAAAAGCAAGTCCGACGTTCCCCACTATTTCCGAGATTACAAGGAGAAAAAGGAACTCCAGACAGGTGAGAAAATAAAGGCAATGCGTTTCGATGGTGGTACGGAGTACAAGACTATTGGTTTTGCTGGTATTTCGAAGCAGATCTGCGCGCCTTATACTCAACATCAGAATGGAGTATCTGAAAGATTAAATAGGACATTAGTCACAATGGCCAGGTGCATGCTTTCTCATGCTCGACTTCCCCTTCGTTTTTGGGATGCAGCTGTTCTTACGGCATGCTACTTGCGCAATAGGCTCCCTATCCACCAGAATAAGTTGACGCCGTTTGAAGCTATGAACGGTCATCAGCCTAATATATCTCACTTGAAAGTCTGGGGTTGCGTATGTTATGCGCTTATTCACAAAAAAGATCCTCAGCGATATAAATTGAAGGAGACATCCCTGAAAGGCATTTTCGTGGGTTATTGTGAATCAGCAACACAATACCGAGTCTATATTCCCTCGAAACCAGGAAGAGATAAGACAATAATTTCAGCAAACGTACAGTTTTTAGAAGAGTCTTTCTGGGAGTGGGGTGAACCTTCACACCAAACAATTTCTGGAGAAATCCTACCATTGGATGATGACTTAACTCTTACTCCCGAAACTAACACTGATACAGGCACTGAATCGGAGCTGGAGATGGATACATCTGATACACAGAGAATTACCCATCAATTCCAAGTAAGTCCAACCAGAAATACATCTATTGGAGGAGCTAGAGAAACATCTATTGAGGCAGGAGAGGAACCAGAAAGGGACGGAAATATATTTGCACCAACTGATAGCTTATCAGCTGCCGATGAAAGCGAAAATGTGGATGTAACAAATCCTCCAGGTCCATCTAAAACTCAGGATGTCTCTAATACCCCAGAAGCTCCCATGGAACCTAACCTTCGGAGGAGTTCACGCTTACGAAATCCAATCGAGCCTAGGTCTGATCGGCAGCCGAGGCCTCATGCTCTGCATGTAGGAAAAGGTAGCCCTATCCCTGGAAGCTTTCGGGATGCTTCAAATGGACCAGATAAAACTAAGTGGAAAGCCGCGATTGATGAAGAGCTTAAATCATTGAAAGAAAAAGAGGTATTTAAGCCCATAACTCACGTCCCTCGTGGAAAGAAGATCGTTGGCTCTAGATGGATCTTTACAGTTAAGTCTGATGGAAGATACAAAGCTCGCTTGGTTGCAAAGGGCTTTAGCCAGATCCATGGAATCAATTACTTCGACACATATTCCCCGACCTTGCGAATGGACTCTTTAAGGATACTTCTTGCCGTTAGTGCCTTCTACGATTGGGAAATTCATCAAATTGATGTTAGGACGGCCTTTCTTGAAGAAGACTTAGAGGAGGATGTGTACATGAAATGTCCGGAGGGAATTCAAGGCACTAACTATGTTAAGGTCGATAAAGCCCTATACGGATTAAAACAGTCTGGACGGGCATGGTACAAGAAACTGGACGCAAAACTTTCTTCGATAAAGTTCAAGAGATCAGTAAGTGTAACGGCTGGTAAGCCGATTGGTTCCTGTAGCGCATGTTGGCCAACATGAGCCTAGCCTGATATTGGTAGCGCACGATTGATCGACATCAATGTGTGGATATATGATGCCACTCAACAGAATATCAAGGCATCGGCATCTAGTTCGGCAGGGCAGCAGTATTGGACCATACAGCTACAACACATGTAAAGAATCCCATTGGAACCGAGAGGGAGGGACTGTGCTTCAACCACATAGACAATGTATATATAAGTATAGATAGAGACTGAAGTAGTTTTCTCTTCAGAATGATAGTTTACATACTATCGACCACATAGTTGCACCAGCGCCTGTTCCTTGATCCGTGACATATTATCATTCTCCCCATTCCAAATACCACCTAATAAGGTGAAGAAATCTAGACGACGACGACGAGGAGAGCCAACAGCTAACTCCTAAGACGAAAGTATAAGAGGCCGAGCCCTTTACACGACGACGACAAGCTTATCTGCGATCAGTTAAGAGTTGATATCAGCAACCCATTATCAGAAGCTAGCCAGTAAGAGAACAAGTTTAGGGCTGGAATATAACAAACCTGCAAAAATGACATCTAACTTGGCAGCACAAAAAGAAATTGACGATAGGTATGAGCTGAGCATTTCCTACCTGCAAGAACAGATTGATGCTCTGACTGCTGAGCGAGCGGCAAATACTTTGCCGGAGACCTCTAATAAGGTAGTGATAATTAAAAACCCGCCGGCGGACAACGTGTTCGGCATTAAACCAACTACGCTGCCCGTGTACGAGGGAAATCGACAGAGCTATCCAGCATGGAGGCGAGCAGTCTTGAGCATTTTTCGAATGGACTGGAATACGTTTAATTATGACAACCAAAGAGCATTCTTGATGATATATAACGCATTGAGAGGTGAAGCGCAACGAAAAGCTGTTTCATTTTTTGAAGTGGGAGGTATCAACGAGACACAGAGGCCGGAAGATTTTCTGGAGTTTCTGGACAGGACAAATAACGATCCGACACGAGTCGATAGAGCTACTAACGAACTTTACGACATGAAGATGGGAGAAAAGCAATCTTGGCCAAGTTTTTTTGCTGAGTGGGCAAATAAACTTAGCGAAGCTCATTGTGACGGATGGGCTGATCGGTCCAAAATTGTTATGCTCCGTAACGCCCTTAACGACAATCTCTTAAGAGCGCTTGCTAGCAATCACCTGCTTCCAAAAAATAACTACCATGAGTGGGTACAAATTGTTGGTCAGATTTCTCAACAGCTTGAAATGGTTGGGGCAAGATCGAGGTACCGACCTCTGCAAAACCTAATTTCATCGCCAGAAAAACTCAGTAAAGTGTATGAATCGACTCAAAGCAATTTTAGGTCGCAAATTATTAATCCGCGACAAGGAGAGAAAGATTCATCAGGTGACACATTAATGGGAGAGATTATGGCATCAGGAGTCGGACCAAATTCGAGAACTGAACGTAGAAGAGCAAAGTGGAAATCACCGAGTGAAATTGATAGGCTCCGAGAAGAAGGTCTTTGTTTTCGTTGTGAGAGAAGGGGCTGTAACACTAGGAAATGTCCCCTCGCACCAGCCGTGCGCCCGAAAGGAAAACAAGGACCAAGGGCCCATACAACCGGCCTTCCACCCATAGATCCGTCAATGTGGGAGCCGTTAACTTCAGAAAAGTATGTGAGGGATGTTGGGGAGTCGGAAAACTAGAAGCTCCTGGGCATAGTCGCATCCAGGAGCACGAGGCAGTCATAAAGCAAGAAATTAGAATGAATACCAATCCGTTTTTAGTTAACGCCCTTCTTAATGATGTGACCATGGTCCAAACCTTGGTAGATAACGGTTGTTTATGTTCTGGTATTATTAACGAATCTCTTGCAAATTCTATGGCCCTGCCGCGCATTCCAATATCTCCACGTCCGCTTGAAACAGCTGAGGATTCCACTGTAGACAAGCCAGTTGTCGATTCGATAACTTATATCTCTTTGGATTTAGACGGATTTGTGACTACCAAACTTTGGCTGTATGTGGTCCCAGGAAGTACTTATCAGATTATATTAGGGAAAAAGTGGCTAGAAGACCAGGACGCATTAATTGATTCAAAAGAACAACGATTAGAACTTCGTCGATTAGGAGCAATCATTTAGAGCGTTAAACGGTGGCGGCAAAACTTAAAAATGGTTTCTCGTCCAAGATCAACACCAATTAATACCATATCAGCCATGCTCAAGCAGGTCCCAGTGTGCAAAGCCTCTCTTGAGGATATAAACAAAGCATTGAGGAATAAAGCATGCCTGTCAGTTGAAGAAGCGAGAAAGCGACTACCTGTACAAGTTAGGGACTTTGCACATTTATTTGCGGACGACAGTGGGGCTCGAGACTTACCACCCTCAAGGGGAGCACTGGATCATGCAATAAATGTTAAAAAGGAAAAAGGAAAACCGATGCAGCCACCATGGGGGCCACTGTGCAGCATGTCGCGGGAAGAGCTGCTGGTATTGCGAAAGACCTTGACAGATCTGTTACAAAAGGGCTGGATCCGCCCCAGCAGTTCAGCAGCAGCAGCACCAGTGTTGTTCGCAAAAAAGCCTAATGGCGGCTTGCGTTTCTGTGTAGACTATTGGGGATTAAATGCAATTACAGTTCCTGATAGGTATCCACTGCCATTGTTTAAAGAAACCCTACGCCAGTTATCGAAGGCTAGATGGTTCACTAAACTAGATGTAAAATCGGCGTTCCATAGGTTACGAATAAGGGAAGGTGATGAATGGATGACCGCTTTCCGTTGCCGTTTAGGACTTTTTGAGTGGTTGGTAACCCCATTTGGTCTTGTGAATGCACCGGCTTCATTTCAGCGTTATATCAATGAGCAGTTACGCGAGCATCTAGATCATGATGCGACTGTTTACATGGACGACATTTTAGCGTATACATCAGATAAAGAGGATGATCATTGGAAAACAGTTCGCAGTATTTTAGGAAAGCTCGATAAAGCTGGTCTTTATCTAGATATTGATAAGTGCGAATTCCTGTGTAAGAAGGTAAAATATTTGGGATATATTGTGCAGGCAGGAGAAATTGTGACGGTAGATCCAGAAAAGGTTAAAGCAATTCTAGAATGGGAGGCACCTACATCTGTGAAGGGCGTCCAATCTTTCCTCGGGTTCGCAAATTTCTATAGGTGCTTCATTGATAAGTTTTCAGATATTGTTGCACCCATTACTGATTTAACAAAGAAAGATGCGACGTGGGTGTGGGGAAAAGCCGAAAATGAAGCATTTGAGAAACTCAAAAACATAATTGCGACAGAGCCAGTACTAGGACAGTGGGATCCTGAGAAAGAAACAGTGGTGGAAGCAGACTGCTCTGGATATGCATTGGGAGGATGCCTCTCGCAAATAGACCGGCAAGGTCGATTGCGACCTGTTGCCTATTATTCCAGGCGCTTAACTGGTAGCGAAGCAAACTATCCAATTCACGACAAGGAAATGCTAGCAATTGTTGCATGCTTGCAAGAATGGAAGGCAGAACTCCAATCAGTCATGAAGCAATTTACAATTTTGACTGATCACAAAAACTTGAACTATTTCATGAGTAAACGTCTCCTTAACGAGCGGCAAGTTAGGTACAGTGACATCCTGCTGTCACGGTTTCAGTACAAAATGCTTGGGCGATCTTGTAAGTACAGTATATTAATTATAATTCTCTAGAGAGAGAATTCCTATAGCTAGAATACAAATATATATACACTCTGAGATACCCCTCTTCTGTAAGGTTCTCCCTATATCTGGAATAACATGGAATCCTCGACAATACCCTAGAAGATTCTTGATACACCTGTGGTTCTCATGAACCTTCAGTATGCTTCCAGAAAGTTCATTGAGAATCTTCTAAGCTCCTTGTATTCCGAGATCCTTCCCGAAGATTCCCTTGCATTCATTGCCTGCGCTAGCCAGCGTAGGCTACAGGAATCCCTAGGCTTAACAGCCGTTACACCTGCAACAATTCAATTTTTCTCTCAAATGGCGACCTGGTAATACATGCAAGCGCCCAGATGCTTTATCGCGACGAGATCAGGACAAGCCGAAAGGATTGAATGACGAACGCCATGTTGGAAGGATCATGCAGTTACTGCCATCAGTTATGCATGCATCACTAAATACACAAGCAATTGAAACCTGCTCTAGCTCTATTGAGGTAACTAGACGCGCTCAAGATGTTGAACTGATACCTAGTAGTGACTCTGCTATTCCAGCGAGGATTTTTGACGAAGACAAGCTGCAGAGATTATGGGAAAAAGGGATTGCCAATGACAAAGACTGGCAACGAGCTCGCGATGCTGTCAAAGCTGGAGAAAGAAGTTTTCCACCTGACCTTGCACTAAAATGGAATGGAATGCTAACATTGCTGAATGTACAGTTGCAGCAGACAATATTCTACGAGGTCGGGAAAATCGAGTCTGGGTGCCGGATTATCAGCCACTTATAACAGCCATAATGCAAGTTACGCACGACAGTCATTTAGTAGGCCATCCGGGTAAAGACACTATGGTTGGGATACTTTTACGCAGGTGGTTCTGGCCGAAGATGAGAGAATCTGTGCGCAGATTTATAAGGAACTGTGATGTCTGCGGAAGAACAACGGTGTGGAGGGAAGCGAAGGCAGGATTTTTACGATCGCTACCAATTCCTGAGAGAATCGGCAGCGAGCTCACAATCGATTTTGTAACTGATCTCCCACCTTCGCAAGGTTGCACGAACGTAATGGTAATCACAGACCGCCTCAGCAAGGACGTTCTTTTGTTCGGAACAAAGTCAATGGAAGCGGTTCAATGCGCAAAGATCTTTATAGACTGCTACTACCGATACTATGGGTTCCCAAAATATCTCACAAGCGACAGAGGTAGTGATTGGCTAAGTCATTTCTGGAAAACATTTTGCCGGCTGACTGGAATTAACCAACGCTTAACAACAGCCTACCATCCTCAGTCTAATGCAAGCGAGAGGGCAAATCAAGAAATGTATAAGCATCTACGGGCGTTCTCTTGCTACGCGCAAAGCGACCGGAAAGAACTATTACCTATGGCACAGCTGGCATTAAATTCTCGACCTAACTCAGCGATTGGAGGTATGAGTCCGTTCTTTCTTAGACACGGATACCACTTGGACCCTATTGCAGAACCGATACCACACGAAAATGACACTTCCAGGCATGCAGGTCAGCTTTGTGCTCGTAAATACGTAGAAAGACTAAGAAATGCACAAGAATTCGCACAAGTATCAATGGCATCAGCACAACAGCGAAATGAGAGCAATGCCAATCGTTTAAGGCGACAACCTGAAAGGTTCAAAGTTGGTGACAAGGTCTGGTTAGACCTACGTAATGTCAAGACACCTCAACTTTCAAAGAAGCTTGCGTGGCTTCACGCTAAGTACGAAGTTACAGCAGTTCCAGATGCGCTTACGGTAGAACTAAATGTTCCGGGGAATATTCACAAACGCTTTCATGTTGAGCTCATAAAGCGGGCGGGAGATGACCCCTTCCCAAGTCAGACACGAGATGATCCCCAAAACCCACCTATAATTGACAACTTAGGGGAGCAGGAGTACGAAGTCGAAGCAATCCTGAGGGCTCGAAACATACGACGCGGACGAGGTAGCTACCGTCAAGCATTAGTCAAGTGGACTGGCTGGGCTGATCCTTCTTGGGAGCCTGTTGAGTATATTAAGGATACAATGGCACTAGAAAGATTTGAAGAACTTTACGGTCCGATAGGCGCAAATGATGGTCCCAGTGATACAGAGTCTGGAGCTTACGTAGGTCCTCCTGAAAAGAAAACCCTTGAATCTCGCCGACAAAGACGGCGTGTCAAGTAGTGAAAAGTAAGTAGGGGGGTTGTAACGGCTGGTAAGCCGATTGGTTCCTGTAGCGCATGTTGGCCAACATGAGCCTAGCCTGATATTGGTAGCGCACGATTGATCGACATCAATGTGTGGATATATGATGCCACTCAACAGAATATCAAGGCATCGGCATCTAGTTTGGCAGGGCAGCAGTATTGGACCATACAGCTACAACACATGTAAAGAATCCCATTGGAACCGAGAGGGAGGGACTGTGCCTCAACCACATAGACAATGTATATATAAGTATAGATAGAGACTGAAGTAGTTTTCTCTTCAGAATGATAGTTTACATACTATCGACCACATAGTTGCACGAGCGCCTGTTCCTTGATCCGTGACAGTAAGTAACCAATGTATTTACATACATCCGGAACTACAGATAGTAATTGGCGTGTACGTTGACAATCTTGTTCTGTGTGGTAAGGTTCTCAGTCAAGTTGTCAGGGCAAAACAACAGCTCTCGTCGTATTTCCCGATCAAAGACTTAGGGGAACTAGATGTTATCATCGGCTGGAAAATCACTCGAGAAAGATCAACAAGGACATTACAAATCTCCCAAGCTCATTTCATAGCTGAAAAGATAGAATCCTTCGGTCTACAGCAGGCGAGGGAATACACTTCTCCTCTGGATGGCTACGATGGGATTCTACCAGCCCGTGAGGATGAGTCCCCTGCAGATGAATCAGCTTACGCCAGTGCGGTTGGAAGCTTAGGGTATGCGTCACACAGCACCAGACCAGACATATCTTTCGCAGTCTCACAATTAGGAAAATATAATTCCTGCCCTGTGATAAGACATTGGAACACTGCTTGTAGGGTGTTCAGGTACCTCAAAGGTTCTTCCGACTTCTCTATAACCTATTGTTTTGGTCCTTCCTCACCCGAAAATCTTAAATCACACGAAGTACTCATGTATTCTGATTCTGATTACGCTGGGGATGTTGTAACACGTCGCTCAGTCAGTGGCTATGTCGTGATGCTTGGAGGTGGTCCTATATGCTGGCAGTCGAAGCAACAAAAGTCAGTTTCTACCTCAACAGCTGAAGCAGAATATATCGCCCTGTCAGAGGCAGCCAAACAAGCTGTGTGGGTGATTCGTCTTCTTAGGGAACTTCACATTGGAAATGCACTTATGAGCGATGATGGTCTATTAACTCTAAGTGATAATCAGAGTGCACTGTCAATTGCCGGAGGAACAAACTCTGCTAAGACCAAACACATCGACGTCGCATACCATTTTATTAGGGAATGTATTGAAGATAAAAAGATCAGAGTAAAGTATACTCCCACTAACATGATGTTGGCCGATTTATTGACCAAACCACTGCCTCAATCGAAGGCAAAGCCTTTGTGCTGTCAATTGTTCCAGCTTGTGTAGATTTATCCGGCAAACTAACTGCTCAGGAGGAGTGTTGGAATTTCGCACCAGTTGCTTACTCTAGAGCTACACAATTGTCGGTGATGATCGGCAAGGCTGCTTAGGAATAACTTGGCGCACAATTGCACTAGACTGAAATTGGTTTTAGCGTCAGACAAAGAACACGAGTAATATGTAGAAACCTAGATGTAGCATTCTTTAATATTCTGACCAAAAAATAATATAATATAATAAGAACGATTTACGTGAATAATTTATTTGATTGAACTACTACGAAGTACTTTGAAGCTATGCCTATATTCTTTGAGTGAGTTTCCTCTTAGAACCCATACACACTTTACAACAGTAGTCAAGGCTAGGGCATCGCGTGTGGCTCAAGGCCACAGCATACATCATTAGTGAACTGGTTAGGCGAGCATGTATATAGTTTCATAGATGTACCCACAATAAATGGACACAGGTTTAGTCTTATACTTTCTATCCATACACCTACAGCATAATATTATATGAGTCTATTCACTGTCAACAACTAATTATAACATCATCCACTCCTCATCACTCCACAATGTGACTGCTATTGCGATTTATGCTAAACCTGGTGGTGTAGTTGATCACAGTTTGAGAGTATGCTCTGAGTTGCAATGGTGGCTTGTTATGGATGCGATTGCGACAATACAGTTGAGGGTGGTATGAAAGTTGGCACTTCAATGGGTCTCAATTGTGTGGGGATTAATTTAATCACTGATGATAATTATGTTATTGTACTATCTACAAAGAATGTGTTACAGTTCTATGTGTGCCAGTAATCGCTTAGATCTGGCTAGTGGGTTGACCACTCTTTTACTTCACTCCCATGTTCTATCACGTGAGGTAGTATAACTGCTCACCACGAAGTCCGCAGATTTGAACAGCGTTAGATCACAACACTTCCCCTCGCTTTGCACATCTGATATGATCTGAAAGTCGGTGATGTATAGATTTAACGAGAGACTTGGTGAGTAGATCGGCAAGGTTATTAGCTGATTTCACGTGGAGAAGTTCAAATTCTCCTTCGTTAAACTTCTCACAAACGTAATGATAATGTACGTCGATATGTTTTGAACGACCGTGAATCCGCGGGTTTCTTGCAAGTTCTTGGGCTCCATTGTTATCAGTGTAGAGCATTGTGTCATACTCTTGGCGCAGTTGTTTTAACCCAAATTTTGTCCAGGTAGTCTGGCGTGCAGCTAGTGACATGGCCATATATTCGGCTTCTGTAGTTGATAATGCCACAGATCGCTGTTGTTTGCTGCTCCATGATATTGCAGCATTGCCTAGGCGAATTACATATCCTGATGTGGATCTTCGAGTATGAGGATCGTCAGCATAGGATGCGTCGGCATACACCTCGAGTACCCTGCTGGTTCCATGCGGGTAAAACAAATCCCAATCGGTTGTTCCAGCTAGATATCGAAGAGTTCGTTTGGCGGCTCGCAAATGACTTTCGTTTGGGCAAGATGAAAACTGGCTTAAGAGTGTGACAGTGTAGGCTAGATCAGGGCGACTCCCTATGACAAGATACATAAGGGATCCAACTATGGCTTGATATTCTTTTATATTTCCGAGACGTTCCTCTTCAGTGCCTTTGAAAAGGGTGACGTTTGGATCGAGAGGAGTACTTACTTTGTGAGCAAGTGTAAGGCCAAAGCGTTCTAGAATCTTCTTTGAGTAACCTTGTTGAGAGAGTCGGATACCTGTTTTTTCTAGTTTAATCTGTAGTCCAAGGATATAATGAGCATTTCCTAAGTCCTTGCAATCAAAATCTTTTCCGATACATGACTTGAGGTTTTGGCTAAATTTATTATCTGAACAAAAGATTAGTATGTCGTCAACGTATATCGCTACAAAGGCGTTTTCTGTTGGATGAACGAAGACGCATGGGTCGAAATCTGCTATTTCGAATCCTTTTTGTTGAAGTGATGTCGATATGCAGGCGTACCATTCACGGCCTGATTGTTTTAGACCGTAGATACATTTACGGAGTGCAGCACATTTTCCAGATTTTCGGTATCCCGGTGGAAGTTCCATGAATATTTCTTCCTTTAAAGAACCGTATAAGTAGGCCGAGTTTACGTCCATTTGTTGTGGTATCCATTTATTTTGGGCAGCGATGCGAATTAACATGCGAAGGCTTTCGTATCGAGCAACAGGGGCAAAGGTTTCATCAAAATCATAACCAGGAATTTGACTGAATCCTTGAGCTACTAGACGTGCTTTGTACCTGTCAATTGAACCATCAGCATGTCGCTTTATTTTAAATACCCATTTAGATCCAACAACATTGCGCTGTGACGGCCGGGCAGTTTCATCCCAGGTGTGCTTTTGTTCTAAGGAGTTAATTTCCTGATCGATCGCTTCACGCCAGTGGTTTGCATCAGACCTTTCGAGTGCCTCCTCGATTGTTGTTGGTTCCTCATTTGTTTCCGGTGCAGTTTGTGCTGCAAGAGCTACAGCATTATATTCAATTTCATCCTGAACATTTTCTACATGCACTAGCTGTCCATGCTCCAAGTCATGTTGTTCCCTCGAGCGTAGCTCAGGGCCATGAAATATAGGTGAACCGTATCTTTGAATAGGCTTTGATGACCTTTTGGGTCGACTATGTACTGATACTTGGTTTTCGCTAATTTCGGAGGTTTGGGGTTGTGCTTTTGTGTGCGTTTGTAATAGTGATTGTCCATGATGATCATGTATTTGCAGCAGATTGGATTTTAATGATCTTGAGGGATTTTCGAGGTTGGATGCTGTGTCTGAAGCTTCTGGTTGGTTTTCGCAAGATATTATTTCCTCCGGGGATATTTCTGTTTCTGCCACTATTGTCTGAAAATTGTTGCTTCGAGTATCAAGGGCGTTTCTTATATTTGCTTCCCCTGAATCGAGCGGCGCAAATTTGACGTTGGGAGATTCGATTACTTTATTTTTTGAAGGGATCCATATCCGAAATATTTTTGTGCTTTCCGTGTATCCCACAAATTTGCCTTCCATAGCTCTTGGTAGTAGCTTTGTTCCTGCGGGTCGCGAGTCCTTGTGAATATGAACAAAGCAGTTTTTGCCAAAAGATTGGAGATGGTGTATTGTGGGTTTAGTGCCAAGTAAGGCCTCATATGGCGTAGTGTTGGGAGGTAGCCGTGAATGAGGAAGGCGATTTTTGAGGTAGCAGGCGGCTGAGATTGCTTCTGCCCACAGCGTGGTGTTAAATCCAATTAACATTGCTCTAGCCATAGTGGTTAATGTTTGATTGTAACGTTCAGCTAATCCATTTCTCTCATGCTCATAGGCTGGCGACATTTCATGTACTATACCTTCATAATTAAAAAGAGAGTTGACGGCTTGATTGACGAATTCTCCTCCACGATCAGTTCTCCAACGTTTGATACTGGTACCGAATTGTGTTTTAACAAAGCGAATAAAATCGAGCATTGTTTGTGCGGTATCATTTTTTCTTCGTAGGAACTTGACCCAGGAGTATCGTGTTTTTCCATCAATAAAGGTAATATAGTATAGGCTTTGGCCAAGTGATGGTACAGAGAATTTTCCGGATAGATCTGAGTAGATAATATCAAATTTACTGGCTGGGATTTCATGGGTTGATTTTGGTACAATGTGTTTAGATTTAGCTTTCTCACATGTTGGACAGTAGAAGTTTGCAGGCGGTAAGGGAAGGTTGTTGCAATTTTTGTACAGTTCAGAAGAGTTTTTAATGGCCGTAGTGCTTGGATGCCCCAGCGCTTCATGGAGATTAAGATAAGTGGCAAAATTTGCATTATATTTCTTCGTCTGTATATAATATGCTTTGTTTCCCGACTTAGCCCACAATACTTCATGCCCAAAAGAATCAATTAAAAAAATATTATCTTTTTCTCCTCTCAGTTTGTATCCTTGCTCCCTTGCTTTATCCCATGAATAAAGTCTCGTCGTTTGAAATGATGGTACCAGCATGACATCGTGGAGGACAGTATTTAAAACTTCTCCCGTACTTGTCAAAAGGTTTAACCTTACCGTGCCTTTCCCAGTTATGGGGACGTATGTGTTGTTGGCGATTTTGACACTTTGACCTTGAACTTGAGTGAGACTTTCAAAATCGCTTTCACATCCAGTCATGTGTGTTGAAGCACCAGTATCAAAGATCCACTTTGTTGAAGTGACAGTCGAAGAATTAGAAATAAGTGCATGGTCTGAGAATTCACTTTCATGAGCTGCAGCACCCGCAATTTCGGTTGGTTTTGGTATTCTTCGCTGGTTTTTCTTTTCCTGGTGTTTTTTCAACTTTTGGCAGCTGGTGTATAGGTGACCCTGGTATTTCATCTTTTTGGATTTGCACCAAGAACATTCTTTTTCGTCTTTCTCTGTAGATTTATAGGCTGTATTATCTATTGAATAATTAGTTGTACTGCCTGTGAGATCTAAGAGCCTAGATTGGACGTCTTCAAAGCTTGTGAGCTCTTTGGTGGCAAGATTATCGACGAGATTATCCATGGTTTTTGGCAATGAACATAAAAGAAATGCACCTTTTATTTCATCATCGGAGGTGAGCGTTCGGAGGGTTCGGCCTAAAGACGACTTCGTTGTTTGCGAGCGTTGTTTTAGGCGATTCCAGGAGGATGTAAATTTCGAAAGGTGATCAGGGATGCTTTCCCCATCGTTTAAAGAGAGATTGATAAAGTATTTTAAAAGTGATATCGTTGTGTTTGTCGTGTCGCGATCATAACGAGCCTTGAACAGGTTCCATGCTTCGTGAGCTGTGTGGCTGTCAATCACCACTGTTTGTAGATCTTCATCTACAGCATTCAAGAGTATTTTGCGCAGTTTAACATTTTGTCGCTTCCATTGTCTCCATCCATCTGAATCTTTAGTCTCCGGTTCTGTGATCTCCCCCGTTATGAGTCCGAATAATTCGCTGTCTTCCAACACAATTTCCCAAGCTCCTGCCCATCTGCGGTAGTTTTCGCTTCCGGTGAGAATAGGCATCCGTTTAAGGCTGGCTTGGATTGTTGATGCAGCTGGGTTCGACTTGGGTTTGACATCATCGGACGAGGTAGACATTTTGTTAGAGAACTGAATTTTAGATGGAAGGGTAAATACAATAGAGGATAAATGTTGACTTGAGCTTCCGGGCTATAACCTATTGCGATTTATGCTAAACCTGGTGGTGTAGTTGATCACAGTTTGAGAGTATGCTCTGAGTTGCAATGGTGGCTTGTTATGGATGCGATTGCGACAATACAGTTGAGGGTGGTATGAAAGTTGGCACTTCAATGGGTCTCAATTGTGTGGGGATTAATTTAATCACTGATGATAATTATGTTATTGTACTATCTACAAAGAATGTGTTACAGTTCTATGTGTGCCAGTAATCGCTTAGATCTGGCTAGTGGGTTGACCACTCTTTTACTTCACTCCCATGTTCTATCACGTGAGGTAGTATAACTGCTCACCACGAAGTCCGCAGATTTGAACAGCGTTAGATCACAACAACTTCCCCACAGCTCACAACCACAACACATTGACGTAACATGCTACAATAGTGTTCATCATTTTCGAAATATGCTTGAAATGAGTAAAAGTCACCTCATGTGACTGCAAATTTCGAGAAGTCATGAAGTATCTCTTTAATGCACCACCTGTAAGCATATTTGGGATAGCATTACGGTACGCTGCTCTCGGGAGTGAAGCACGAGCGCAATTATCAAGGAATATATTATATTTCAACCTTATGCTATTGTTTGGCTGTCTGCTATATTTCAAGTTATTGGACAAATAGAACTTGAGAAATGTACCAAGTTCCCTATCATGTGAAATATTTTGGCTTGGATTGGTGAGTTGTGGTGCAAATTCCATGCAACGTACACAGGATGGTTGTTTGCCTGTGCCAAAAGGTGTTGGAAGTTTAGGTTGTGGGTTAAATGGATCTTATTGGTATTGGAAGTCAAAAGATGGATCTTTAGAGTCTGTCTCTGGTACCTCCTCTTCAACCTTTTGTCGAGGCGAAAAGGTGGACGTTTTACAGAAGAGATTTGTAGACGAGCTTTCATTCTCACGCTTCTCATAGGCTTGTAATCCTCGTTTGATAAATGGACTTGGCCAGGGTATTTCTTCTTTCACGGCAGCCAAAAGAGCCACAATTGTTGTGCTAGCTCGGTTGAGTTGTTAGGAGACAGGGGTACGGAGGATGGGTTGCTGGATTAGGAAAGGGTGGAAAATACAAGCTGGTGCACAGATGCTGTTCATGTACTCTACAATCTCTTCACCTGCCGAGTTTAGTGAATCAATCTATCCATATAATATCATACTTCACATCATCCATTAGATGATATTATCAATCATCAGGATGCACATTTAGCATCACCTTCATAGATTATCATTGTCAGTAAGAGTTCACATTTGATACCTATTGACACCCAACTGGTCACAGTGATACGCACTCAGTGTCCATCGTGCCATCACCCAGCTAGAGCGCGCCATATCCGCGACTCACCATGGCACATGAGCCCGAGTAACTCCACCGACAGATAGCAGAGTCATAATTGCCATATATCTCACAGCTTATAACCACAACAGGTTATGAGCCCAGAGCGCCATCCGCTGCACAACTCTGACTGATCCCGACAATAAAGCCAACCATGTCCCTCCAAGTTGCCCGCATAGTCGTCCTCCGAGACGGAGTCTCCTTCTAAAATTGGAGAGGAGACCTCGCCGCTGCTTTATCATCTGCCAATGTCCTCGGGCATGTCTTCCATATTATCAAAGGCATCGACCCAGAAATTGAACCATTGCAACCAAATGCGGTCAAACAAGGAGAAGCTACAAAGGATGAACTAGCCAAGTATGAAACGGCCAAGAAGGAGTACAAGGACAAGATACGAGCCTGGATAAAAGGCGAGTTCCAAGCCGTAAATTTAATCATAAAAGGCCTTGATGACACCAAGAAGCCCCTAAACTACTACAGATATACCGCCAAGCAGCTATATGACATGATAGCATCATCAAATGAAGTCGCCGACCTACTACCACACTCAGAAGCTTTCAATATCTTTCTAGCCACAAAATTTACCACAACTGCTGAAGACTATTGTACAAGGTTTCTACAAGCTCTTCAAAATGTCAACAATGCAGCAGACTCCTTGACAGGTGGAAACATTTCAGCAGGCAGGTATAAGGTTACTGATGAATTAGCTTCTGTGTTCTTTGTATGGGGCACTAATCATATCAGTTGGTTGGATATCTGGAGGGAGACCAAGGCAGTAAGTATGTCCCAGTACGCTCCACTCAGATCTATGGTCACATCATTGAGAGCGACTGCGGGCACAAAGAAACTTGCCGCCGGGGACCATATGTCATCAACACAAGAGTTATCCTACCAACCACATGCAGCTGCCGCCACTTATAATGTCGAATACAATCCAAATGATTGGTGCAAGAGATGTAAGCACAAGCACAGGAATAAAGATTGCTACAAGCTACAAGCAGAAAAATCACAATCAAGACAGTCGACCAAAAAGGCAGTGAGAGCGGAAGATGAGGAATCACCGACTCCCAACAGCAGAGGTAAAGGATTCTCCATGGTAATGAATGACAGCTCGCCATCTGACAGTGACAACAAAGGCCAAATCTTCATCACCACATAAATTCCAACCCACACTATCACTCGAGCAGAACATCAAAGAGTAAACAGACGTCCCATCGCAAAACACCACCAATCACCCACAGCCATTCAGTAGTCACTAACCTCAGTTTTTTTCCTACAATCACCGGTATAGAAGTGCCACTTAACTAGTCAACTAACGTCATCAAACCCACATCAAATGGATTGAGTTATCCAACATTTATGGAACCTCACCTCGCACAAGATGGTGGAGCTTGCTCACCATCAGGGGGGGTGTTGTGCTGGCTCGGTTGAGTTGTTAGGAGACAGGGGAACGGAGGATGGGCTGCTGGATTAGGAAAGGGTGGAAAATACAAGCTGGTGCACAGATGCTGTTCATGTACTCTACAATCTCTTCACCTGCCGAGTTTAGTGAATCAATCTATCCATATAATATCATACTTCACATCATCCATTAGATGATATTATCAATCATCAGGATGCACATCTAGCATCACCTTCATAGATTATCATTGTCAGTAAGAGTTCACATTTGATACCTATTGACACCCAACTGGTCACAGTGATACGCACTCAGTGTCCATCGTGCCATCACCCAGCGTGAGCGCGCCATATCCGCGACTCACCATTGCACATGAGCCCGTGTAATTCCACCGACGGACAGCAGAGACATAATTGCTATATACCTCACAGCTCATAACCACAACACGACCACAGCCCCTCAGAACCCCATTCCGAGGATAAGTGGAAATAATCAAACTTCTTGCAGCAATGGCAACTCTAAGAACACTGTGACTTGTCCCCCAGAGCTTCGAGCCATACTTGAAGCCGAAGAACAGCGAGAGGCCCAGACCGCAATTAATTTCACAATATGCACCGCTGCTATCAACGGTGCGGAGAATGCGCTCTCACCTCTATCTAAGGGGTCAAGCGTTCAATTTATAGACTCCATGAAAGTCTACCTCCGAGCTGCAATGGCTCAATTCATGATGTCGGGACCAGGAACAGTCCTTCCCAACCTCCCCCCACGACCAAACTGCCAGAATCATGGTGGAAAGATCGTGGAACAAACAATTGAAAAGAATCCAGAGCTGCTACAAAAAGCGAGCCAGGTCAAGGTGACCCAGGTCAAACCTACATGGGCAACAGTTACCCAAACTGGCCCCCACACGCCAGCAGCACCTGTAAAAGATGTGCGGGTCCATAAAAAACCCCCAACACCAACGAGACCTCCGGCAAAAGCTAAGAAAACCGGCCCCAAAGATGATTGTTTGTTTCTTCCACTTGGAAAAGAACATGCTTGGCGCGCACTCTCGCCGGCCGGTGTCCGAGATGCGACAGCAAAATTGCTCGAGCTACCCCCGTAGAATATTGAACATGTATACCGTGTTCCGACTGGCTTTGCACTCAGAGCCAAAAACCTAGAGGTACGACAGCTCCTTCTGGACTCTGCTGAGTCTTTCGTCCAGGTAGACGCAATCCTGGAGAGGGCCTCAGATTTAGTGGGCCTTCGTATTGCAACAATCCCCGTCGCAATTCACACACTCCTAGGTAAAGTAGTTGTCACCGACGAGATGGTGACCGAAGAGATCGCCAGGGTCACTTCAAAGGTTCCGGTAAGGGTCCACCCTCATGGAAAAGGGAGAGTCGGAGCCCCATACCAGACATGGGTAGCCCATTTTGAAAGAGCGTCCGTCCCTAGACCAGGATTCCGACTATTTGACGACTCGGGAATCGCTGTTCGCCATCAGCCACGCCAAACTGTGAGCCAATGCAAGCAATGTCTCTTATACCACGGGACCCAGAGTTGCTCGCGCGCCCCAGTGTGCTGGAACTGCACCTCAACAATGCACTTCACTTCGGAATGCCAAGGACACACCAAGTGCCGCAATTGCGGGGGTCCTCACAGATCAGACAGCCGAAACTGCCTGGCCCGCCCTAATAAGTCCGGAATGGCTTCTAGGAAAACCCTCGAAAAGATCAGGCACGCTAGCCAATGCGAATATGCCGCGGTGATCCGGGCGAAAACCACCGTTCAACGAGCAGAGGCCGATATCAAAGCCGCCACTGAGATGGCCAAAACAGCTACGCCGAACTACAGCTCCAATAACAGCTACGAGGTTCTAATGACGGATGAGACGCCAAACGTGACTGAGGTCACAGAGGCGGTCGTCCCGAAAAATCACTCATAAAGGGCGCCCCACGGGCCCCTTTCCGCCTCCCTCCTACTCTAAGCCTCATATCAATAAGCGTAGGTAGAGGAGGTCCAACACAGAATATTGCACTTGCCTGAGCATCCGAGCTGAATATTGACGTAGTCTTAATTCAAGAACCTCGATGGAAAGAAGAGACAATGTTGCATCCTGGATATATTTGCCATTTACCTTATGGTGGCGAAAAGGTCAGGCCAAGGGCTGTGACCTACACCTGGAAAGATGATAGGACAATATCAGTGAGGCAACTCTTCCCCTGTGCTAAGCTGACGGGCGACTATTTCTGGGTGCTTGCTAATGGAGTCACTTTCCTCAATGTGTACAAGGCACCCAGAGACACATCAACCATACAGCCACTTATCAATTGGACCCCGCCGCCGAACTCAGTCGCTGCAGGTGATTTCAATTCGGTGTACTGTGCCTGGCAACCAGGAGTCACGAGCCCCTACAGGCAAGGTGAAATGATTGAAAGATGGGCAGAAGATCACAATCTAACCTGCCTTAATGTTGGAGAACCCACGCATCAAGCTGGAAATACCCTGGACCTTGTCTGGACCAACATTAATGGCAGCCGTGCATGGGTTGACCATGATGAATGTGTCACCAGTGACCACTTTCCTATCCGAGGAATAATCCCGGTCCAGTCCGCAACATTGAGACCCAACTTAGGCAAGATTCGAGTGACGAAGGAAAGACTGCCTGACTTTGCACAAGCTGTTACTAAGCTGGTCCGTCTACCCCCAGTTTTAGATACAATCGAAAAGGTCGAAGACTATGCCCAGGTACTTTGCTTAAAGCTTAAGACTGCCACCAATGCAACAGGAACTCGACCCAGAGTAAACGGCGGTAAATCAGCCCCGTGGTGGACCCCGGCGTGCAAGGAAGCACGGGCTGAATATCGAGCGGCAGAATCAGCCCTCCAACGTGCAGTGTATGCTAAAAAGCTCCGATCAGTCATCAGAGCTGCCAAAAAAGAACATCAAGCACAGCAGATGGAAAGAATGAACACGCTATTGTGAGGTTATGGATTGCAGAGAAATGCTGGAATGGTATAGGGAGGTGAAGGATATATGCCGAACAATGAAGCAGTTGAATAGAGCTTAAGGGTGAAGCTTGGTAGGGTGACACGAAGAGGGTATGAATAGGCCTTCAGAGATATTCAGTAAATGTAATGAACTGAGGATTTCTGAAGGAGAAGAACACTACATATATATACAGGAATTAGTCCTACTGAGACGAATTTACAAATAAGCCAGGATATGCGCCCATGTCCCAGTATGGCAACATTATCATGGTGAAGGTATGTCTTGACCACCAGTAGACCCCCAAGCTAGTTGAGTGTAAGACAGAATCATGCATATGCCATAATTTCCAACATATCTTGTGTTAAGCGCCAAGAATAATTAATATTACAGAAAAATAGATATGGCGCAGTATTAAATGATACAAATAACAGAAACGAAAACGAGATAGTACATGACTAGTGTAACAGATGCAGGACTGTTAGAATTACAACACACGCCGAACGATGTTTTTAAGCTGATGAGAATGGCTGGGCCTAGACAGAAAAATATCCCACCACCCCTCAATCACAACGGAGCTCTCATCTCTGATCCACTAGAGCGAGCCACAGTTCTCCGTGACTGTCCCCTGGCAAGACACCAAACATCGGACGACCTGCCGCCTTGCATCGCCACGAGTAACAACAGTATACCATGGAAGGACGACATCTCCGAGGAAGAAGTCCGAGCTTGTACTATCGGCAGTGGAAACACGGCTCCGGGAGCAGACGGAGTCTCCGTACAGCTGCTAGTGGCCTGCTGGAAGACAATTGGACCCTGTATAGTCAAGCTCTTCAGAGCTTGCATACAGCTCGGTACGCATCCGACTTGTTTCAAATTGGCCGAACTAGTACTTGTACAGAAGCCTAAAAGGGACTCAACAACTGTCAAAGGATGGCGACCACTTGCCCTTCTTTCTTGCCTTGGTAAAGGACTTGAAAGACTTCTGGCAAAACGGATGGCGCACTTAGCAGTGATTTGTGATGTAGTTGGTCGGCAACAATTTGGCGCACTCTCGAGGCGCTCAGCAACAGACCTAGTCTCCTGTGTAGTACACGATGTCGAGGAGGCGTGCACACAAGGGTGGGTGGCCACTTTCGTCACCTTAGACGTACAAGGTACGTTCAATGCAGTTCTTCATTACCGTCTAGTGAGAAGAATGCAAGAACAAGGATGGCCAGACTCAGCTCTAAAGTGGACAACTTCGTTCCTTGCACAACGAATGGTACAGGTCCGACACTCGGAAGGAGTCACGACAAAGCGACAGTTAGTTTGCGGGGTCCCACAGGGCTTGCCGATCTCGCCTCTTCTCTTTCTTCTATACATGGCAGAGCCAATGCGGAGTGGTACTCCTAATCTAAGGTTTAGCTACGGTGACAACATCGGCATTCTTGGATTTGGCCGCACCACTGCTGAGTCTGCTGCAGCTGCCCAGAAAGAAGTCGACCACCTGCTGGAGTGGGCTCAGCAAAATGCTGTCCAATTCAACACAGAAAAGTCGGAGGTAGTACAATTTCCACCACGGCATTGCGAGGCAGCAGTTGGCATCCACGTAAGCGGCACTCTCATAGAATCAGCTGAACAAGTTCGCCGGCTTGGAGTTTACCTCGATCCGCGTCTTAACTTCAAACATCATGTGATGACGTGGTCCGGAAAAGCAATGAAAGTCGCACATCTTATGCAACGCTTCAATTCTACTTTTCGAGGGGCCGCACCAGGAGCGCTGATACGAGCAGTAAATAGTTGTATTGTTTCAATCGCGACTTTTGGAGCGGAAGGCTGGTGGCCCGGCCTCAAACGCTCAACAAGAGCAGGAATAGCAACGCCTGATACCGCGAGACTTTGCACTTTGATCGATAAGGCCAACATGATGGGTCTCCGATCTGCACTTCCGGTTCTGCGGACTACTCCAAATGTGGTCCTGCACAGGGAAGGAGGAATCCCTCCCGCAAACATTATTCTAGAGGGAAACCGACTACGATTTTCAGCCAGAATAAAAACCCTCGATGATCAGCACCCGCTGAGATCTCGTGCTACAATGTGCCCAAACGTTGGGACTCGAAAGTACAAGGAAAAACCTCGAAGATTTGAACATGTAGATAGACAAAGGACTCGTGCACAGCGAGCCTATCGACAACTCCCGGATTCAGAAGCTTCGATGCCTCTGCCGCCGCCATCTATTCTGTTAGATACATGACCAAGTCAGAAGGAAAAGAAGCAAGCAAACTTTGGATAGACAACGTGCCCGCATCAGAAATTTGCGCCTACTCAGACGGCTCTTCGGAGGGAAACGGACGCTCAGCTTGGGGTTTTGTTGTGAAGAGATATGGTAAAACTCTTCTCAAGGAGAATGGTATCCGACACGGAGGAGAGGTCTTGGACGCAGAAATCACAGGGGCACTGAAGGCTCTTGAGACGGGCATCTCTTCAACCAGCCTCGAAGAGGTACGTCAGTTTCGCATACTCTCAGCGTCCGCTGCTGGGACGATGAATTGGATCCCCGGTCACTCTGGAATACAAGGGAAGGAAGAAGCAGACGCTACTGCGCACCTCGGCTTACGAATGCTGTCCAGTCCGGACAACCAACCAGAAACCATTTCGTTGGCATACCTTCGCCGTCTCATGAATAACCGGCTACAGGCTTTGCTCAACGATTGGTGGGATAAAGCGTGCCATGTTCGATATCGAAAGCTAGATCTGCTCATGAAACGGCGCAAGCCCCCTGAACTAGCCGTATCAAGGCATCTGCTACGCGAACTAATTGCGGCCCGTACGGGCCACGGCAATTTTGCGGCCTATCATTGCCAATTCAACAATGCAGACGCACCAAGTGAGTGCGCGTGTGGGAAAGAGACTAGCCCAAGCCACTTTATCCACTGTCGGCTCCACTCTCACGAAACACGTCGAATACGAGGACTAAAGTCCCACAACAACTTTATACATGAAATTCTAGGACCCAAGTGCCTCGAAGCATTCAAAACTTTTGCACAGAAAACCCGATGTTATGGGTGATCAGCTGCAGGCTGGACCTCTGCTTTCAGCGGGGTCCATATAAATTAGTCATGTAACATGGCTCGATTGGAAGGGGAACAAGGCGAGAAGTTTTGCTTCCCAGCCACAAGTGATGATATTTAGTTGGAGCACAAAGTTTTGGAGGCTGGAGTTATTTTGCGATTTCTATTTTGTACATGGCTGCATATAATTTAACTGGCTACATTCTGAGTAGCGGTTCACGTGGTGGGAACAAGTTGGGCATGTCATAGATATGATCTTAGCTGTAAACCCCAGTCTTTGACCCTCAGGGGAAAACGGGTATATCCTAGGACTTAAAAATAGAAAAACAAAACAAACAATATCAAAGAAATGTACAGATCAGATGACTCAACGTAAGGGAAGAGCACTCACGCCTCGGATTTCATTTGCAAGTACCACTGCAAAGTTATGCCGGCTTTTTCTTCACCCAAAGTCAACCCTCGTCCGTGAATACTCACCCAGGGGACGTCTCAAAAACCCTGAGTTATCCAGACATGCCTCCATCATCTTTCAACTTTTCTCCGTGCGAAATATGGTCTTAGGCATCTCCTTACCAAGTGGAGTATTATTTTTTATTATTATTATTATTATTTAACGTCGACCCAAGTGGAGTAGGTGCCCAGGCTACTCAAATTATACCAGAGAACTTCACCAGGAGGCGGATCACAACACTTTCTATTGTTGGCTTTTTTTTATAGCGTCAGTTGCACTCTTGCAAGCGAAGTCTTGGCAAGCACAAAGCTCAATTTGTAAAGCTCCTTGATTAAATTCAGATTTTCACACCCTCCAAGGTTATATCCTACCTTTGCATTATCTTGTGGACTTTTCCCGATCCCTCTCACGTCCATCCCAAAGAACTGTCTCCCAGATTTGTGCGCCACACTTTGCTTCCTCCGCCGGGTGTGAATATTGTTGGAAAATTGGTATGGGTTCGATCATTAAGGCGGCTCAAAGAATATGGGCGCCATTTATGAATAATAATAATAATAATAATAATAATAATAATAATAATAATAATAATAATAATAATAATAATAATAATAATAATAATAATAATAATAATAATAATAATAATAATAATAATAATAATAATAATAATAATAATAATAATAATAATAATAATAATAATAATAATAATAATAATAATAATAATAATAATAATAATAATAATAATAATAATAATAATAATAATAATAATAATAATAATAATAATAATAATAATAATAATAATAATAATAATAATAATAATAATAATAATAATAATAATAATAATAATAATAATAATAATATGAATCGCGAGAATATGTGATACACTGTAGGGAAATAAAAGATGAATTGAATAAATTGAATTAGATTATCTGTCTTGGTGATTCCTAGACAGCTTATATACATGTATATTTGATAGACCAAATCCAAACTAGATACCATCCGTCGCCCGTTCCATACTCTAACAATGGCAATGAATTGCACGACAGTATACAACATGAGTATGGAGTCAGGGCCGGTGGATGAAACCCTACACGGGTGTCAGACCATACTATGCACTAGTCAAGTCTCAAGCATCAATCATGCTCAGTAAAGGAGATATCAATCATCTAGGTCGTGAGTCAGGCCGTGAGTTATGTGTGAGAATCTTTGTTGCGGTGTGCCATAGGGTAGATCGAGATTGCTGTTCGCCAAAGGTATGGAAAGGTTAAGTGGTGAATACTGTAGAGATGGAAACTCAACAAAGTACTAAGGCTAGAAGGATGCGGGATTGCGTGGAATACTGTAATAATATGATAAGATTATGAAGCTGGAGAACTACTTTGTTGTAGCTCCAGTTTTCTTAAGTAAAAATATCTATCTTGCACAATTCAACTATGACTGTTGTAATTTCCCATCATAACCCAAACTGTGACCTCAACCATATCAATTCTAGTTGGCGCATTATCTAGTCTCACCATGTAAGTGCAAGTGTTGAGGGTGAGCCGAAAAACCTGTTCTGTGAACTTTATCCTCAGGCATTCTACTTAGACTCTGCTTCAAGAATGTCTCGCCATGACAATCTTAGTTGTTCCAGTCATATGGGAACTGTTGGTAAGAGGATCACATTTGAGTAGTGTGATTTGTTCTATGTATTTGCGATATTCAGGTTGTTGTTAGGACACTGGCAGGGGTCTGATTTAGCTCATTAGCGAGGCCCTTGGAGAAGAGGAAGGAAGGGGAGATGGAGAAGGAAAAGGAGAGACAACATTTGATGTGTATGGAGATACCAGTTAATTGATATTATTCACCGACTTCGTGACAGACAGCTGACTTTGTGACAGCACCCAATTTGTATTACTTCGTGTTTTACCAACAGAAACTTCAGACACGTAGAGTCTGAATTTCCAACATATATCAGCCTGGGCGTGTAATTAGTGACGAGCTGAGGTCAGAGAAAGTCGAAGGTAGGTGTGCTCATTGGAATGAGGATGTATTAGGTCGTACTTGTAGACTTGGTGAGACTCAGGTAGGAGCCGAACTTGGAAGCGAAAAAACGACGTGGGGGAGTAATTTGGATTTTTGCCTCGCGGGCCAAATTCTTTGATGTTGCAAAATTTGACTGAACTTGGCTCTGGGAGAATATTTCACTCCCAGGTTTGTAGAGGACACCGCGTACAGGTATTCAGTCTTGTCCTCCTACAGGGCGGATAACAGCAAGTACTTGATCAATTTTTCATTGTTGTCTGGTCCTAGTGCAATTTGGGAGCGGAACTCCTGAATTTGCAAAATATGCTTCCAGCTGAATCCGGCCGAAGAGATCAGTTAATCTCAATGAAGCCGAGACTCACCAGAAGAAGATCAAATTTTCGAGTGACCAAAATGGGGTGATGGACAGATACGAGCAAAATCTATCCCTTGACAATTCGACAATGATAGAAGAACTTTGCATTAACTGTCAACTTACTATTGCTATACTCTCACCATCATGTAAGCCCCTTACGACTTATCCAAAGGCCCGGGAGTTTGAAGGCGGCATGCGTGATGCTATCATTGGACATTGCAACTTACATGAAAGCGGGATGATTCTAGATGAGATTCTGGCAGAAAATATCATCCTGCCTAAACCAGATGAAACAGGTGTTACCAAAAGCTTCCTAGTTGGTTTAGATATGGCTTCTTTACGTCGAAACCACGACAATTGAGATAATCCTAAAGCTATGTGATGTGTTATCCATGTAGCTTACCATGGTACATGCTTTAGGTCGCGTCATAGCATATGCACGTGACTGTGGAACTAAACCCTGGGGTGTTTAGTGTGTAATGCATGTGTGGGTATACTGGACCAAACTAGAACTCGATGGAATAGAGATAATGGAATCAGCGGGAGACTGATAGACTGAGAGAGAACGAGCTGGTCATTTTCTTGTAGGAGAGAAATGATATCATAAGGGAATGTTCTACCATTAGGCTATGAATAATACAGTAAGTCTGGAGCAAGATATAGCGAGGTCTCAACCTCCGTCCATTCATTGTAATTAAGTTTCCTTTATACAAGAATATAGAGTCAAATCTTACATATCACGAGAACACACGCGACAGCGACTATAGAGACCTACTGTGAGCATAACTTCCCCAAGAGTATCCATCGTCCTGCTCCCATATAGCCTAGTTAATATAACACTATGAGTGGTATCCAAAAGTATATAATTTGTATTAAATTGGGAGGCCTTCTATAGCTGTATGACTGTAGAGAAGACAAGAGTATTAGCACAGTGGGAGGAGGTTAGATAGAATGAGAAGCGATAATGTTGTATTCACGAGGGTGAGATAGACTAAAAACTAGATATAAACTTTCTCCACGCAACTGATCTGTGTTACGGCCGTGTATTCCTGACCCCCGGGGCCTCTAATACTATTGTTCCTTCCAAGTATTGTGTTGTGATCCTACATACGCACGGACCAATTGTAAATTATGTATATATGTATATCTCTAGATACTTCTTGTTATTTTCTTCCCTTAGTTTAGAATCTTATGAATTATATTCCAGATCTGAGTCCTTACCTGATTCGATTTGTTCATCTGCTAACCTGTGCTCCCTTCTGGTCGTCACAATCTGCATGAGTAGCGTTATTGACGCGACTCCTAAGTTTGAATTTGACTATTGTCGAACTATTAGACCTGTATATGAGGCTGAACAAGGCTGAGAAGGAAGCACGCGCAATCAAGCGTGCGTTAAATAATTCTGGTATTTTGTACTATAATTAGTTGCGACTACTTTTACTTGTTTACCATATTAAGCGCTCATCATGTTTTTACCTTATGTTTAAAATTAGATAACACAGTCTGTTTGTAAGACTTGATGATGAGATTACGTGTTCTGAACTATGGCAACTGACTGAAGGAAGACGAGCGAACATGTATTTAAACAGAAGTGAGATCATGGAAGATAGGACAATCAATCATTTTCTCTTTCACTTCTCTTTGAGGAAACTTCGAAGTCCCAATCATCTAACAACTATCTAGGCTAGCTCTTATACCAACCAGACACACCTTGTCATCTAACACGTTGGAACTTCTACTAGCTAATGACCGAAAGGAAAACGGCCCAAGATAAACTTACCGTCATCATCTTAAATCATCCTTTTACGTTCTCATAGTCGGATTTGTAAGCTATGCTCGTAAATCAGCTCTGAAACATCTGCAAAGTAATGTAAGGCTATGCTGAGCTGGAATGACGTACCGTTAGGATGAAGGTATGGAAGGAGGTAGCTATGGCTTTAAGAGAAGTAAAGTTTGTGAGTTATACTCTTAGGACTTGGATCAATGGACGAATTTGAGGATATTCCCTAGTATTCTCAAGTGTCTAAATAACATGGAGATTGTTTGAATTTCCTATTGTATGAATTGCTTAATTTATCTACGTGACAGGACCTTCTTCTATATACATGAATTAGGGGGTTCTGCACACTAGTGGATGTTCCAACATCTGTCCTTGTCTAACCGAGAAAGGAAGGATGTGAGAGATCCTAGCGCCAATAGATACCATTAGGAATCTATTGGGAAATACTATGTCATACCAATGAGTGATGATTTAGGTCAATCATATCCCATGGCGCATGTGCACATTATTCTAATGTGAACAGTTTATTGTAATGCAGTCATGTTACTCCCTTAATTACAACACAAAGAAGGTCCTTAGCTGATTACGGGGTCAGGTTAATTTTCAAAGAAACTAACATCATACTTCATTTCCAATCAAAAATAATAATTAACTTCACGCATGTGTTTGAACGTGTTCAGGAGCCAGCATGGAGTCTTCGCGAGATTCTCTTTGAAGATAAATTGGTGGGATACGAGATACGAGACACCGGAAGAACCTAACGTGCTGTGTGATCCTATAATTCGTGCCTTCAATGACACTATCAAGAAACTTGAAGGTGAGAAAGTTTTCAATTAACATTTAATTACTGTCCTAGTATTTTGTATGTTTGCTGACTTTGTCCATCATTTTCTATTGCTGGTGTTTGGGAAAGAAAAAAAGATGATTGTATTCGGAACAAAGCATAGAGTTAGAAAGGAGCAAGATAAAAAGATGTACCGGGCCAAAAGTGTACAATTACAGAGTGATGCTAGACAAGTATTTCAAACTTTTCATTATCCTCTTCCCGGATATACAATCAGGGATATTTGTCTCAGTGAATTGGACTGCAATTATCCAAGAAAAAATTATCTAAGACAGTGACGCCCTCAGGGCTCCAAACATGCAATGGGCAAGGCAGTGTAGTTGCTTGAACGCGAAACACCTACACGTGACATGAATGCCAATCTAGTCTTGGCATTACTCAGCAAACACCCATGAGGATCCTTAATTCCAAGTCCGAGCATAACGCCGAGTCTCACGGCAAGCAAGCTGCTGAGCTCCGAGTCTAGGCGAGCCGCCGAGTTTGAGGTTCCATCAAGAATGCACCCCTCGCATTCTTTGGTCACAATTCGGGCGGCTAAGCACCTCACTCCTCTCCCACTGTATTCTGATAGTTTACTTGTCATGTATCATTGTTTGTTACATTATCTGGAGTATAGAGGAATTCATTGTGACGGTTCCACCCTAGATCATTAGATAGGGTTGTTATATCCACATTACATTCACTTCACATAAGATATTGCTAGAGTTCTTTGTTTGTAGCGCACAGACCAGCGTAGATAATGTAGAGTTGTAGATCTCTAGATACTTTCCCTTCCCTTTTACTCTTTAGTTTAGAATCTTTTGAATATAGTCTTTATCCAATTCGACTTTGTCATTTGTCAACCTGTGATCTCCTACGGCTCTCACATTATTCTAAACTCACGTCAACGCCTGGGAAGGCATTACAATTTCCTAATCTCATTGAGACTGAGATTTAGCAGTTTTTAAGTAAACAAAAGATTGCGGTGAAACTTGCCATAACATTTAATTGTTAAAAGTGCAATTTCAGGGAATAATAAAAGCATACGATATTGTGGCTAAGTTTATTTTCCCACTCTCGAGATAAAGTTTTTTTTCAGTCATAAATATATACTCAAAACAGTCACTCACATCAAAAATACTCTAGTACTTCATCAGGCCCATTATACCCTATGTCGGAAGATCAACTAAAGGCTGTCCATAAATATTTACTGGAGAACCTAGATAAGGGATTTATTGAACCCAGCAAAGCACCATTTTCTAGTCCAGTTCTATTTGTCAAAAAATCTGATGGGAGTCTCCGATTTTGCATCGATTTCCGAAAATTAAATGCGCTTACTAGGAAGGACCGTTACCCGCTGCCGTTAATTGATGAAACACTTGCCCGGCTAAACAAGGCCAAAATATACAGCAAGCTCGATATCAGGCAAGCCTTTCATAGAATTAGGATGCATCCAGATTCAGAGGAACTCACTACTTTCCGTACAAGATATGGCTCGTACAAATGCAAAGTACTTCCATTCGGATTAACCAACGGGCCAGCAACTTATCAGAGATATATGAACGACATTCTTCTTGACTACTTGGACGTTTTCTGCACAGCGTACCTTGATGATATTCTAATATACTCCGAAAACGAAATTGATCATAAAGAACACGTAAGAAAAGTTTTGATGCGGCTTCAGCATGCTGGTCTACAAGCAGACATCAAGAAATGCGAGTTTGACGTAACAAAAACACGCTATCTAGGATTCATCATTTCCACTAAAGGATTAATGGTAGATCCTGATAAAATTTCAGTTGTCAAAAGTTGGGCAGCTCCAAAGACAATCAAAGGAATTCAATCTTTTCTTGGTTTTTGTAATTTTTATCGTCGATTTATTGCCAATTTCGGTCGTATTGCTAGACCATTGATTAATCTAACAAAAAAAGGTGCCACTTTCGACTTTGATTTGAATTGCCACAAGGCTTTCAAATTACTAAAAAATGCAATGACTTCTGCGCCACTTCTTTCTCACTACAATCCCGAACGATATTCACGTCTAGAAACTGATGCGTCTGATGGAGTGGTCGCAGCGGTGCTGTCACAGAAGGACGAACAGGACAATTGGCACCCAGTAGCTTTTTTTTCCAAGACAATGCAGCCAGCAGAGTTGAACTATGAAGTGCATGACAAAGAGATGCTAGCAATAATTCGTGGCTTGGACAATTGGAGGGCTGAGCTACAAGGATCCCCACATAAAATAGAAATTGTTACTGACCATCGAGCATTAGAATACTTCATGACATCGAAAAACCTCACTGCCAGACAAGCAAGATGGTCTGAAATACTTTCTCAATTCTTCTTCCAGATTATGTATCGACCGGGACGTCAAAATGCTTCTGCAGACGCCCTATCTAGACGAGAGCAAGACACGAACATTCAAGATGAAATCAAAAGAGAGATTCGATACAAACCTTTAATACAGAACCAAGATTTGTCAGAAGAAGTTGTTAAAGATCTAAACGTTTGTTTCCTGGAGTCATTCAAGGTTATCGATGCTGTCCTCGCCGCTAATAAATCTCATGAAAGTCTACAAGACCTCCGCCAAAAAGTAGACACTAATGAACATCTATCTATGGACGATGGCATACTTTTCTTCAAAGATAGATTAGTAGTTCCAATGGTGGATAACGTTCGCACGGAATTAATTCGACAGGTTCATGATCAATTGTCTAACGCTCATGCAGGTCGCAATAAAACTTACCAAGAATTAATATCAAGATATTTCTGGAATGGTATGCGTAAAGATGTAGAACGTTATTGTCGCAATTGCCATCTGTGTCGCACTAACCATGCAGCTCGAGATAAAACTCCTGGCCTGTTACATCCACTGCCCGTTCCAGATCGACCTTGGCAACATATTTGTGTTGATTATATGGATATGCCTAGGGATAAAAAAGGCTTTGATAAAGTTGTGGTATTTATTGATCGATTTTCGAAAGTCTCAGTTACTCTACCTTGTAAGAAGGATGTTACAGCGCGCGACACTGCTGAATTGTATTTTACTTATGTCTATCGCTACTATGACCTCCCGGACTCTATTGTCTCTGACAGAGGTGCCCAGTTCATCTCGGCTTTCTGGAAATACGTAATGGATCTTTTAGGGGTAGAATTGAGATTGTCAACTGCCTACTCTCCACAGACAGATGGGCAAACAGAAATCATGAATCAGTATATTACCCACCGCTTACGACCTTTTATTCACTATTATCAGGACAATTGGTCTGATCTCTTACCAGCTATGGACAATGCCCAATTAACACTTCCTCATGACTCTATCGGAATGTCCCCTTTTGAACTGTCTCGTGGCTACACGCCTAGAAAATCATACGACTGGAAAAAACCAGTAGCTCCAAAAAACGCAAGGGAAATCCTGGCCCTGGAGGATGCAAAGGCTTTTGCAGCTAAGTTACAAGAGACATGGAAGGTCGGACAACGAATTATGCGCCAAAGTCAAGCAAGGATGACAGTGCAAGCAAATAAGCATCGACGTGAACCTGATTTTGACGTTAACGACAGGGTATACTTATCATCAAAAAATTTGCGGCTACAACAATCAAACACAAAGCTGTCACCCAAATTTTTAGGACCTTTCAAAATTTTGTCAAAACAGGGTTATTCATATAAATTGGACACCCCAAAACAATGGTCAAACCACAATGTTTTCCATGCTCGATATCTAAGAAAAGCTGCCGATGATCCTTTACCAGGACAAATACTTCCTCAACCTGATCCGGTGAATATTGTGGGTGATGATGAATGGGAAGTCGATAAAATCCTAGATGTGAAACTTCTGAGGAATAAATTAAAATACTGTGCCAAATGGCTTGGTTGGGATGACGACCCACAATACTATCCGGCCTCAAACTTCAAGACTGCGCCAAATAAATTGATGGAATTTCACTTGGAACATCAAGATAAACCAGGCCCACCCAAATACTTATTAGAATGGTTGAATGCATGGAAACTAGGCATCGATAACTATAATGAGCTAGATGATGACTCACCAATGCCCACCAGCTTGAGGACAAGCTTTTTTCAGAGGGGGGGGTGATGTGACGGTTCCACCCTAGATCATTAGATAGGGTTGTTATATCCACATTACATTCACTTCACATAAGATATTGCTAGAGTTCTTTGTTTGTAGCGCACAGACCAGCGTAGATAATGTAGAGTTGTAGATCTCTAGATACTTTCCCTTCCCTTTTACTCTTTAGTTTAGAATCTTTTGAATATAGTCTTTATCCAATTCGACTTTGTCATTTGTCAACCTGTGATCTCCTACGGCTCTCACATTCATGTATCTAAGGAGGAGTTAGAACTTTAATAGAAACACAAGTTTACACCTAGTCTCAAGCTCTACACACATATAGATTGTTGTAGTCGGAGACACGAGACATCCGTGAATTTCACAGTCAACATTTATCATTTTATTCTTACTAACATGCACAAGAAACCTCACCCACACCTCATGTAAACAGAGCTTGCTGTAGTTACTCCTATTTCTCCTTCCACAGCCAATCTATCGTACATTCCTAAGGCTGCCTCTCTGTAACAGTTCCGATAAATAAAGCTTGGGCATTCATATGTTGAAAGGTAAGTTTATTTACAAACTGAAGAACAAGACTACTGCTACACTCAAAGCCCTATTTATATACATGATTCCAATTTTTCAAACACTAGTCTCTATCCTCTAGTCCGGCTCCCACTTTTAAAGTGTGGGTGTCAGGATTGCCTTCTGTATAATCTATATAAGTGGAGATAACCAGAAACTAGTGTTCTATGATTCTGGTCTGGCCTTTTGGCCGAGTGGTTATGCACCTATCTCATGCATAATGTAGGGTGGCGCCCTTGAGCCCAAATACCACCTCTTCTATCCATGTCTCCGCCCTGCTGTCTACATGCTGCTCTGACAGTGGGCTAGTTACCAACAATGTTTTGTGAACAGGCAGTACCAGACTTTCAATACCAGCATATCTTAGCGCTGAGGTAATGAGTATGCATGAGATGAATAGCACAGACTACAGGCAATATACCGGCTTACTAGCTGCTACACTCTCTACCATTTTTATACCTTGTGATTAAGACCCATGAAGTTCTGAGCAAATCGAAACTAAGGAAGGCAAGACTGAACACCTGCACGCGGTGTCCTCTGCAAACCTGGGAGTGAAATATTCTCCCAGAGCCAAGTTCAGTCAAATTTTGCAACATCAAAGAAGTTGGCCCACGTTGCAAACATCCAAATTACTCCCCCACGTCGTTTTTTCGCTTCCAACAAGTTTGACGCCTACCTAAGTCTCATCAGGTCAACAAGTACGACCTAGTACATCCTCATCCCAATGACAATACCTCTCGTCGACTTTTTCTGGCCTCAGTTGACCACCAAATACACGCCCACGCCGATATTTACACCAGACAGAGGAAGCAAAGCGTGGCGCACAAATCTGGGAGATAGCTCTTTGGGATTGGTGTGAGAGGATTCAGGACAAGTTTACAAAATGATGCAGAACAGGAAAACATACTTGACAGGCGTGGAATTTTGAATTTTGGCAAGAAGTTTTTACAAATTAAGCTTTATGCGTGCCAAGCCTTCGGTTGCGAGAGTGCAGGCGACACTATAAACACCGTCATGTTTGGTTGGTGTGGTGGTACATCCTCTTGGCCAGTCTGCCAAGTAAGATCTGGATAGCTTGAACACATATCACACTCGAGAAAGTAGATTGCTGGTTCCAATCCTGCAAAACACAACCACATTTCTCGCGGCGCTAGTATGCATGGACGACGAAGACATGCTTGGATAATTAAATGGTTTGAATGTCCCTTTGGTGGGTACTTGCGGAGGAGGGTCGACTGTTTGTGTAAGCAAACATGACTCATAGTAGTATTTGCAAATGAAATTCAGAGTATGAGTGTCTCTAACGTCAAAAGAGTCATCCCGCATGTATACATAGCACCGGTCATATGTCATAGCTAGATAGCTGAATACAAATTAATTGACTTGAAAAAAAAGAATCGAAACTAACCTAAGTAATTACTTATTATGATGTATTGAGCATAAAGATCTAATTTTAGGTTATTAACGTGCCAGGTACTTGGCACCCTTTGCACTCCTTTAGGAGCTTGAGCACAGGAATGGCCGCGCTGGATCAAGTTGACTATCATACAAGTAGAATAAACCGTGGCCCATCTGATTGACAAAAACACATCAGTCCTCACCCATGTGTTGAGCATGTCAAATCCTTCACAATCCATAGAGCCTGAACCTGACGCACCAAAGCGCAACTCCTCAGACTCGTCCACCACACGCTCGAGACCTTGATACCCTCACAATCTCCAGTTTATCCTTTGCATTATTGACAGTCCATATGCATCTCAGCATCTCGTCATCTCATCAAAGAGTTGTTTTCTCCGTTTACAACTCATCCAGCCACCCACAGAGGCATCCTCATATTTTCTTCCTTTCTCCTTTTTTGTAGCTTTCCTTAAGTCATCTGTCATTATTGCCATCACAAAAACTTTATAGACTCTCCATCCCTCCTGCCTTGTCCTGTTGTTGCCGTACCCTTAACCGTGGAGGCCAAATATGGGTCGAAGTGCTCGAAACCGAGACACCAATGACACAGCATTTGTTAAATGCTCTACTTGATGTGCCGGAGAGATAGAATACGTATTTTGTTGAAGGTGATTGGTCGAAGCTCGAGTTGTTAATGCCCTTGGCCGAGGTTGGCCAAAAGAGGACCAGCTCTCTGACCCTAACTTTACAGAGCGCGACAGTTGCGACAAGATGGATATCCACTCGTAGCTTAGATTGCGAGTATGATCCTTGAATCTTGGGGTGCCTTGGTAGGTGGTGAGATGATTGTGGAGGGTCGCGAGCTGAACCAGCTGGGAATGATTTTCTATAAATCTTCGAGATGGTGAGTATAGTTAGTCGTTATAATATGAATATCAGACAGGTGTCATCTTCTCTGTGGTTCGTATCGGGGTTATGCCATCATGAAACCTGGACAGGTCAGATTCTCGACCGCAAACTTGCCAGAACCGCTCCTGACAATTGCTATCCCGATGAAGACTGTCAAACACACCCTTTGCTGTGACTAAATCTTGGCTCTGGAGGATAATATCACCCCCAGATTTGTTAACACCACTTGCAGGTGTTCAGCCTTGGGCGTCGAGTTGATGGAAGCGGCGGTGGTAGTCCGCAAAGTCCCTGTACCCTGACCGTGTAGAAGGATGCAGGGCAAGTGTGCGCCGGCCGAGACTCTTGAGTTCCTGTGAATCAACAATATTTTCATCAATTCGAGGTGGTTTATTTCTTTCGGGGGCACCCTTAATATATGGCATACGTGACAAGCGTAATTATGGCAAGACTCTCAGTGTCTATTGGAAAATATTGAATATAAAGCACATGTAAGGGTGACTAATTTCAACACCTATCAGCGGTGTCTCCTGCGAACCTCCAGCTCTCACTGTAGAGCCTGCAGAGCCGAGATTGAGCAATAAAGTCCTCATTTTGACGAGGGTTCTCAATCGCTTGCGCGATCTGTATTGTCTTCATCTCTCAACACATTGTTACGGGATCTAGCACGCAAATTCCTGCCGTTCACTGTGTGCGGCCCACATATAATGATGACCTTGGGGACCGCTTAGTCATACCCCCTGTAAAACTTTCCTTCTTTCTTTCCTTTCTTTTTTTTTTTTTGCATAAGATTTTAACTGCGTATGCAGCTATCTAGCTATGAAACATTATCAAAGAAAAGTACAGAATAGATGATTCAAGGTAAAGGAAGAGCACTCATGCCTCAGATTTCATTTGCAAGTACCACTGCGAAGTTATGGTGGCTTTTTCTTCACCCCAAGTCAACCCTCATCCGTGAATACCCACCCAGGGGAACATCTCAAAAACCCTGAATTATCCAGACATGCCTCCATCTTTCAACTTTTCTCCGCGCAAAATGTGGCCTTAGGTGTCTCTACCCAAGTGGAGTAGTTGCCCAGGCTACTCAAACTATACCAGAGAACACCACTAGGAGGCGGACCACGACTCCTTCTATTGTTGGCTCGTTTTTATAGTGTCCCCTGCACTCCCGCAAGCGAAGTCTAGGCGCGCACAAAGCTCATTTCGTAAAATTCTTACCAAAATTCGAAATTTCACGCCCTTCGAGAACGTTTCCTCCTTTTGCATCATTTTGTAAACTTGTCCTGATCTCTCTCACGTCCATCCCAAAAAACTGTCTCCCAGATTTGTGCGCCACGCTTTGCTTCCTCTGTCGGGTATAAATATTGGCGTGGGCATGTATTTGGTGGTCCACTGAGGCCAGAGAAAGTCAACGAGAGGTGTGGTCATTGGGATGAAGATGTACTAGGTCGTACTTGTAGACTTGATGAAGCTTAGTTGAGAATCGGACTCTTTGGGAGTGAAAGGTTGACTTGGTGGAGTAATTTGATTTTTTGCCTCGTGGGCCAACTTCTTTGATATTGCAAAATTTGACTGAACTTGGCCCTGGAAGAATATTCCACTCCCAGGTTCGTGGAGGAGACCGCGTACAGATGTTCAGTCTTGCCCTCCTATCTTTCCTTTCCATATGCTCTTATTCCGCATTGTAGTTATTCATGCTTTATCATTACTTCAGGAAATCAGAATAAACTTTGTATATTTCTTTCGACCAATTAGGTCACAACCACATTCCGTGACACACATCCCCCTATCACCATTATCATGGAGCTAACCACGATCTGATCAAATGGTAGGGTCGGAGCCCTTATCATCACCAACCCTTGATCATGGAGGAGATGCCATCCACTAAGTTTCTGGAGCGTACCCAGCACCCAATACGGTGATGGCGAATTGGATCAAGTCGACCTCGACTGTTACAAAGAAGGGAGATATAGATGAATATGCGCACCTCATGTGGTCCCGGTGTTTAGGCCTCGCCTGGCTAGGATTGCAGGTTTTTTGAGACTTTTCCTGCGCACGCAGTTTTCATTGCTGTCACAGTCAAATATAGAAAGCGAATGGGCATTTGTATGATTGAAAGGTAAAGCTATAATTCATCTATGTAGAAGCAAACTACCTACAAGTCTACTCTACTACTTATACACATCTAGAGGTATCTAAATCTAGCCTACACTTACAGTGGCAATGAAACTGACTAGAGGTTTGTTCTGCCACACGAGTAACGCTTCCGATACTCTTAGCACTATCCTTTACGTAGCCTCGGTGGCGATCTCGTATCAGTTTTCGTCTGCTGATAATCCTCGGAGTGATAGAGAATATAGGTTGCCTTCGATAGCCATCGAAGGCTACAGGACTTATTGGCTCACAAGCCGTCACAATTGCTACCATTTTTGTTTTTTTGGGTCGAGGGTCCCGTGGAAAAGGAGGCCGAATTCCACGGGCAAACACTGAGCTGAATGACTATTCATCAAGGGCAATGTATCAATAATCTTTCAAGTAACAAAAGAGGGCAGGAGCGCTGTATAAGGTGTGGCCTGGGTCAGAGAGGAGCCTAATGTGCTAGAAAGTCATAGACTCAAGTAGCCCAATAAACCCACACATAACTGACTAATAATATCTAACTAACCCTTCGTAAAGTTATTCTAACGGGGCCGGAGCTATCCTACCCGTATATCGGACTACGCCAGTTCCTATTCTGTACCGTGAATCAGGTCTCCTCCCTCCCGATTTAGAGCTGGACTCTAAATCAAAATTCGCGGCACTGCGCATCCAACGCCTGGACTCTAAACACCCACTCCGGCAAAGAGCCACATGGATCCGGGCACACAATCCACGAGTCTCCCATCTTGCGGGCTGGGTTCTCCAAATTCCGAACACTGAAACAATCGACCCTCTGATTCAGCCACTATGGCTCAAAAGTAAGACACAGAATAAAAGTGTAATGCAAATCACGCACCCTCCCATTAATCTCCCTTCTGGCATCCCTTTTAGAGATCTAACAGTCTATACAGATGGCGCTCGATCTGAGATAGCATAATCGCCCAGGACAGGCGGTGGAATTGTTATCTTTCAAGCTAGCCAGATGGTTTACCGCGAGAGTCTGTCCCTTGACTCGACGGTGTCTCCTTTCGACACAGAAGTGACCGCTGTGAAAGAAGTCCTCAAAGCTGCGCCCTCCCTACCAACAGCATGCTTTCAGAAAATAATTGGATACTCACAGATAACCTGGACGTAGCTCGCCTTTTATTTCAGTCCCCAATTTGCTCCTCGCAAGTTCTTTTTCAACAAATATAAGCCCTCTCCCAAGATTAGCCTCTTTGCACTCGGCTCCCACAGATCCCTCACGGAAAAGTCAAGGCATATTGGATCCCTAGCCACTCTGATATATTGGGTAACGTTTTGGCCGACGCCTCTGCCTGGGAGGGGCTTTCAAAAACTCCGCCTATACCCCCTGGGTACGTTTGTTTTGATACCGCGAAAAATTACATCAAGGCAGAAGTATTGACGGCTTTGATAGACTACTGGGACCAACATGCCCCAGTATCCTACAGGGAGCTTGCCATTGACTCATACTCTCGTAACCCTAAGGAACTCTCACTATCCAGACCATTTCTCTCCAGACTATACGCTGCCCGCTCAGGACATGGTGACTTTGCAGAGTACCACCGCCATTTCAATCACGAGGGTGCTAACCTTCATTGTGGGTGCGGACAGCTCAAAGCCTTATTGCAATTCCTAGAGTGCCACCTAACCACCCAAATGTCTCAATTTCAGTACAAAATGCTAGGGCGATCTTATATGTACATGTGACCGTTGTAACCTGTAGATATCTAGGCGCTCGTCTCTTCCCAATCATGAACTCTAATTGGTCTAAACTCGGCATAAAGTTAATCCTGGATTCCGTACTCTTTGTAATTTCTATGTAGCAATGAGAGTTTTCTCTCTTTAGATTAAATATAACTCATAATTCACCACAAGCAGTACGCTTCCACTCACAGTACAGGGTACTAATTATAATTCTCTAGAGGGAGATTCCCTATAGCTGTGACAGCCCTGCACCAGAGTATTGATTACAGATGCAATGACATAGCAATTAGTCAGTGTTGTATAGAGCTACACTGTATGGAATGCACGGATCAGGTGAAAATTATATATTTTTGTAGATCTATAGATGTATTCCTTCCCTTCTCTTCTTTAGTGTAGAATCTTATACATTTCAATCCTGATCTGAGTCTCTACTTGATTCGACAGTGTCATTGCTTAGCTCGTGCTCTTTCCGGAAACTCACAATAGCTAGACTATAAGTATATATACAATCTAAGATACTCCTCTTCTGTAAGTTTCTCCCTATGTCTAGAATGACATAGACTCCTCACCAATACCCTAGAAGATTCTTGATACACCTATAGTCCTAATAAACCTTCAGTGTGCTTCCCGAAGATTCCCTTGCTTTCATTGCCTGCGCTAAATAGCGTAGGCTACAGGAATCCTTAGGTTTAACAGCCGTCGCACCAAAGACTGTTATGACTAGGTTACGAGCAGATATAGAATGGTATATAAGCTAGGGATAACCGCGAATGAGCAGAAAGGGATAATTGGACACAGAGAATGTGAGACAAGTTGAATGATGATTGAACTAACATACTTTGAGTCTTGTAGATAGATATGATATATATGTACATAATCTACACCCATAATAAAGCCCATTGTCACGTAACCAGAGTAACAAATTCTGCACTACGTTGTACTAGTAACACACAGCTCTTAACACTGATTCCAATAAGCCGAGCTGGGACTATTTCATCCCTGTATTGCATACTAGCACTTGTACTTTGGACATGGGTGCACTCATACCAACTGTGGCAATTGTTGAAATATGATATGTCTTGGAATGCCAAGAATAACTTATTACTAAGGCCGGCTAATTTGACTATCAAATTACCCATTCTATATCACTGTTATCAATACATCCTTCACCGAAAGTTTAATGCGTATTAGCGTTTATTTCACACTAGAATTCCAGCAGATAACTATATCTTAAATACAGGTTATAGTTTTCTCGTATCTATTACCGATACAGTTACTGCCTCGCCTCAACCTGGCCCTAGGTACAATAGCGTGAGTACTTTTGGTACATGCACGTTAGCATATAGTCCCTGTCCGCCTCTAGATACTCTCTCCTCATAGCCAATCTACTTCTTTCATCTCTACATTAGAGCTGCCTTCCTGCCACTTCCTCTTCTCGTGATTACTTTGCATTAAAAATATCCATTTCAAAAAAAATAAATTTGAACAAAACCCAATACTACACTTCACCCAACAAACCAGGTGTACCAAATTAAGCTGTATGTGTACTAAGAGCAGAGGATTACTCCTGGTAAATTGGGGCATACACCCTGCTCCCTCCAAAAAGGGCCCTGAATGCTGTTGCACTGATGTACAACAGATCAACTGTTAGAGTAGGTACAAATACAACACTTCCACAGTTGTAGGATTTTCTCGGACCAAAGGTGAACATATGGGACAGATGCAAGTCTGCCCGTCACATTCTTTTTCAATTGAAGTGAGATTAATTACATAGGTGTCGTAACAGTGATGTGCAATGTTGCCACACCTTAAATGTATTAATCTCGGAAAATTAAATAAACGTAATCATTGAGGCAACGTAATGTCTCTCAGTCCAACAATGATGGTCCAGTCAATGAAAACTTAATAGATAACGAGAATTACACAGAGAATATTCGAAAATTTACGAGTGATTTTCAGTAATGTGTTTTTTTTTTAAATTTGAAGTTTCCGGAATGTTTTATAGCAGACACCAAAGGGTTAGGGTTAGGGTTAGGGTTAGGGTTAGGGTTAGGGTTAGGGTTAGGGTTAGGGTTAGGGTTAGGGTTAGGGTTAGGGTTAGGGTTAGGGTTAGGGTTAGGGTTAGGGTTAGGGTTAGGGTTAGGGTTAGGGTTAGGGTTAGGGTTAGGGTTAGGGTTAGGGTTAGGGTTAGGGTTAGGGTTAGGGTTAGGGTTAGGGTTAGGGTTAGGGTTAGGGTTAGGGTTAGGGTTAGGGTTAGGGTTAGGGTTAGGGTTAGGGTTAGGT